>OX411783.1:14974748-16174748 GCA_948252455.1 Acleris cristana
ACCCGAACGGTCCTTGCATAAGGCCCTACCTCCAATAAAATGTGGCGTTAACTATGAAAAGGGACCTTATTGTATGTATGTATGTAAACTCTTTATTGCACATAAACAATAACAAAATATTTTTGCATCACTATAGATAACTTATCCCATATGGGATCTCTTCCAGTTAACCTTGGAGCACAATAAGCAACGACAATGCCATTATTAACGACGCTCCGATATAAATACAACGTCGCGTGACTCAGTGCGGTGTAAGCGCCATCGACAATAAGGTCCCTTTTCATAGATAACGCCACAAGTAATAAATGAAATAACGTATTTGCCACGCTCATCACTAGGTATGGTTAAGATTTTGGTGGCATACCGCGGTTCGTGGAGTCGCTATTTCCTAATTATTAACAATATACCAATTATTACAAAACTGAAGGTTAAAATCAAGGAGGTATGTATGGAATAACTAGCGGCCCGCCCTCGCTTCGCTTCGGTTCATGCAACAGTTAAGTACTATAATTAAGAAACTGTAATTTAGTCATGTGAGTAACTTTTTTTGAAAACTACCCACATTTATACATAAAAACCTTCCTCTTGAATCATTAAAATCCGTTGCCTAGTTTGAAAGATCTAAGCGTGCATACAGAGGGAGAGACGGCGGGAAGCGACTATGTTTTATAGTATGTAAAGATTATGAAATAGCGACTTCATGGATTCTAGAATCACGGTATGCCACTAAGGGCCGAGTTCACCAACCAATTTAACAGACGGTTAAGTCTTAATCAGCTGTAAGTCATTTGACAACCGTCAAACCGCTAACCGTCCGTTTAATTGTTGGTGAACACTACACTAAAAGCCCTAACCCTGCTCGTCACATACTATTTTGCCCATTTCCATTCCATTATTTTCAACATAGCAACTTTGCAAGTTGCAATACATTTTACAACAAAGATACACGTATAAATCACGTGGGAATTGAAGCCCGCTTGTCAAGGATACGATGCACATGCACTATGTTGCAGTGCAGTCCCGGTGCAGCCCACCCACGGGACAATACGACAGTGCAACGGCCAATTAGGTAGTATTTGTGTCTGCAATTTGCTGCAACAAAGTTGCGCTTTAATGTATGGATTTAAATTAATTGGCAACGGTTCAATACTACTTGTTAGTGTTTCTTTATAAAGAAAAACAGTTCACTGTTAGACTATAAGTGCGTTTTGTTAAAATATTGAAACTGTAACATTTAGTTGTTTATCTACGCACTAGGGAATGCAAATAACCGGTTATAACCGCTTTTAACCGGTTATTTTCATACAAAAACGGTTATTAACCGGTTAAATTGCATTCCCTACTACGCACATATCATTAGTGCTCTAAAATGCGTTCAGAAACCGTAGGAAATGACCAGCATTACCTGTGGTAGTATGTGACAGCAATAATGACTACTACTATTACGTGACTGTTGCTTAATGACGAGCATTATAACACGAGTATTCTTCGATGCGATTAGCCTAGTTGATGGTGACCCTGCCTTGGTTCTGCGGACCTGGGTTCTATTCCCGGAATGAGCAAAAATTTCTGTGATGAGCGCGAGTATTGTTTTTGAGTCTTAGGTGTTTTTTACATATTTAAGCATGTATTTCTCTTTATAACTATCTGGTATCCATACTATGAGGCTAGAAGGTTCCAACGGAAGACCAGCGCTGACTTAAATGCCAGTATTACGCTGAGTTGGGACCACCTCAAAATTAAATTAAATTAAAAACTCGTACGTATTTCTCTGTTCTTCGTTGTTGTTCTTAATGACAGAGATCGGAATAGGCAGAGCTAATTTGCCTAAACTTGACGCATATTCATTCATACGTGAGTGAGAAGGGAATACATTATTGAATGAACATGCATCAAGTTTAAGCAAATTAGCTCTACCTATTCCGATCTCTGGTAATGAATAAATATTTTTCTTTCTTTCTTTCGTTAGATGTTAGTTTAAGTCAATTAAGACTTAACAATATCGAAGCAAGATAGCCTTAACCAAAATAGAACAAAGTTCCATCTCGTTTATGTTTTGATAAAGAACAGTGGCCGCGTAAGGGGTCGTCGTACAATCGATAGCGGGCTCGAATCGATGGGTAATCGACTCCCGCGGGGCAGGAGCTCTACTTTGAAATCAGTAATTCGAACTTCGGATCGCTCCGTCACTTTCTTGCGAATTAGTGACGCGTCGAGAGCAAAAGGGATACCAATAGACGAAGTTCGAATTACGGATTTCAAAGTAGAGCCTCAGGACGCTCGCGTGATGGACGCCTCTCAGAGGGCGATCGATTTTAGGCAGAATACTCTGATTACAGAAATAACGGCTAAGCATTATTATACTTTAGGTCAGTTTGAATAAATGCGGATTTTTGTTCGACGACGCGTTAAGCCAAGGCCGTGACTCTGCCTATGAAGCTAGCGGTCCTGGGTTCGATTCCCGGTATAGGCAAATATTTGTGTGCTGAGCGCAAGTATTTGTTTTTAAGTCTTGGATGTTTTCTATGTAATTTAATTATGAATTTCTACATATAAATACCAATATAGAGAAAATCATACCTGAATACATAAAAAAATATATCGTTGTCTAGTACCCATAGTAGAAGCCTAGAGCTTAGTTTTGGGACTAGGTCAAATTGTGTAAAATTGTCCCGTTTGTTTTTATGGCAAGAAAAAAAAATTGTACAGGTCGAGTTCATAAATATGTGTAATTTAGTACCTTGTCACTTTAATCGCTGTGACAATTCATATATGGTAGTTTAAACATGTCATGAAATAGACAAGGTACTAAAGTGTACATATATTTATGAACTCGACTGTACACAGGTCCCCACATGTTACGTGGGATCTGGGGTCTGGGAGACCCATATAAATAGGCATTCTTAAGACTGTAGGTAATCCTAAGACTGCGCAAGCGTTGTGAACCTTGACGACTTAGATATAGGGTAAAGTGACCAGTAGACACCAACAGACCTATAGTCGGCTTCTGCCTTTACTTTGTATGAGTGGGAAGAGTACGAAATATATATTTCCCACTCTTCTCACTCATATAAGGTCGACTGCTGGTCTCTGGCTGACCACTAGTGACTTTACCCTAATGCCTCTACGCTAATTATTTCTACAACGGAACACCAATGCGAACACTTTTAGGCTTAAGGGTGGTTAAGTTGACCCTAGTTGATTGACCTTAAGGTGTAAGAAAAATTTATATTTTTTTATTGTTTTTTTATTTTCTCCTAAACAGCTAATATATTCGTAATTCAACCTATCCTGAATCAGAATCTCTGTACAAATAAACTCGTTTCTCTAGTTGCAAAAAAAAAACATACAAACAAACACTTCCTCATTTACAATATTAGTGTTCTAAAGTCAATAGAATAAAATAAACAATATTAATATGTATAATGTTATTCCAACTTTGAAAGCTCAACGCCCAAAGCTCAACAAGAAGCGCCGGAAATGAGCTTTCGTCCTCTATCCGACGCCCGAATCAATCCGTCCATAAAATGCAATGCAAATATTTGAGAGCAATACGTGATTCGAGTTTATTTATAATACGCACGGAAATTGGAAAATATCGTATTTTACGAAATAAATATTTTTATTTGTACTTCAATAATGTATGTGAAATCAAAATGTGATAAGGTTACCTTCGAAATAACCATAAGGTTTGTTTTTGCATGTCATATTCAAACATTAGTCCTCGGGCTCTATTCTACTCGGAAAAATCCCAATTGCTGACATATTACAGCATTGTCAATGTTACAATAGTTTTAAGGTTCTTGACAGTAATGGCGGCCGAGTTGAAAACAATACGACAGCATATCAAACACAATTAGGTTTTCCCGAGTAGAATAGAGCACTTGTATTCAAAGGGTCTCTATTCCACATCGAATTAGCCCATCTTGCTTCGACATCATAAACTAGTATTTGTAGAATTTAAAAATGCTTCGTGTAGCTGTAGCGAAGTGTAGCTGACCGACCGTACTACGCTACGAAAGTATCGCTACGCGTCTACGAGCTACGGCCTACGTCGTAGCGTAGCTACAGTACGATTATTTCCACTCTGAAACTCGGGACATCTCGGTTTAAATCGTAAAGATTCGTGATTTCACATAGAGTATATAAAATCCTTTACTCACATAAAATATTCCAACTAATTTAGTATAATAAATAATACATAATATTAATAATAAGACGAGAATCAACTTTTTATGGCATATGTGACGGTTAGCTTTCAAAATCAAAATCAATTTGCTTCGAATGAAATTATCTGTAATTTACATCCACTAATTTAATATCTGTGTTTTTAATAATGCGATGTAATAATTAAATCAAGCCCCATCATTATTCAAAGGTCTACTATAAAAAAATGTCATTGTGGCAGGTGATCTATATTACTGTTTTAGTCTCTTAAGTGCACACTATGATATTATAAATATGCAGCAATGTGTCTCGTATCATTGCACTTCCGATCTCTCCCGATGAATGTCGGGAATAGCCGAGTGTCAAAGTCCAATTAATCGTCCTGTACAAAATATGTCGGACTTATTAATACAGATAAAGTAAGCCTAAGGATCTCCCCACACCTACCGACGCGGAATCGGGTGATCAAAAAACTCTCTATGTCTACACAACAAGAGCGAAACAAACGTCAATCGGCTCGGCTCGGCTCGCTTCGGCGTTGCGAACGGGACGACGTCGTTTTCGCTCTTATCTATATATATAAAAGGCAAACCTGACTGACTTATATATCAACGCACAGCCGAAACTACTGTACGTAGAAACTTGAAGTTTGGTACAGGGGTTCCTTTCATGATGTAAGTGAGCACTAAGAAAGCATTTTCCGAAAATCGACCCCCAACGGGAAGAAATGGGAGAGTAGCGGGAAATTAATTCTACGCGTACGAAGTCGCGGGCGTCCTCTAGTTGGACATAGAACTTTTTCTTACCGGCTCAAGCCGATTCCGCGTCGATAGGTTTGGGGAGACCCTAATTGGGCAAAATGTGGTTACAGAATTATAAACAAATTTAGAGTTGTTGGTAATTCTGTAGCTCTGCCTACCCCTCTGGGAATGAAGGTGTGAGTTTCTGTGTGTATGTAACAAAGGGTGATGGGCAATTTTGTATGGACCCTGTCCCCACCCTCCAACAGTAACGGGATGCATGTCTATATGTTCATTAGGACCCAAAAAAAGACAAAATATCTATTTTAGTAGCAAAATCGATGGGATTTTTTTATGAAAAAAAAAAACCTTTCCCTAGCCAATCAAGGCAAATCATCCATATATGTGTTCATTTTTAAACAAATTCCATACGATACGATTATAATTTTCCAAGAAAACCCCATGCATATGGCGATCGTCGCCATAGTAAATACATCATGTGGCCAAGATCTATAAACTGGCACATGTATCATCTCTGTTGGCGGGTGGGGATATTTTTGCCCATCGTCCTTTACGTAAAACATTTTAAATCATCACAATATTAAAACCTAAAGCTCACTTCCTCACCCGCGTCACAAAACAAAATATTCTCTCGAGATATTTATATAAAAGGGGAAGATATAAAAAGCGTCTTTCTCCACTGCGATCTTTATTGTGATTGACATGTGATCCAGCCATGCGCGAAAATATAGAGATGTAAAGAATATAGAGGTACGGCTTCTGTTTAGGGGAAAAAGTCGTATTTTTGTGCGAGAGGCAAATGAAGGTTAAATGATAGAAAATTACACATTGCTCTGTATGCTTCAATACTCACATAAAAAACATTATTCTTGTAGCTATCTACATGCTTTATGGTGGCACTAAGTCTAGTCTTACTTAGTCTAGGCATTATTCAAGACCAAAAGGCATTCCTTAGTCCTCAAGATTGGCAACGCATTTTCAGTCTTAGGATTGCGGTCTTGTGACTGCATGTCTATGGCCCGTATTAATAAACTGATCTTGACTTTAATGCTAGTCTCAAGATGCGTCAAAAATGACAGTGTCCTATGGCCTGACGTGTACTTTGACTTATCTTGTGATGTGACGTATCTCAGCCAGGATGAGTTTATTAATATAGATAAACATAACATAACATAAACTCACACCTTCATTCCCAGAGGGGTAGGCAGAGCCACAGACTCACCAACAACTCCAAAAACTTGTTGATAATTCTGTGACCACACTTTGCACAACCAGGCTAAGATGTTATCCAGTGTATTAGTAACAGGTTGCAAACCCAACGCCTAACAGCACTACACAGCCTTTAGTCCCTTAGTCGTCTCTTACGACATCCACGGGAAGACATGGAGTGGCATCATTCTAAACCCGGCACCACACGGGTAATATAGATAGTGGCTTGTTTTATAAAGCTACAAATTACAATTTACCGGTTACAAGTTTCCATTTGACACAACCTCGACCAATGACGACCAGCCATTTGAGCAGTGTTGCCAGTTTAGACCTGTAAAATTGTTACTTGTAGCTTTATAAAACGTGCCCCAGGTGGGCAAATATGGCTGCGTTTATAGCGTGACAAAATGTGGATAAAGATCTGTCACTTTCTGATACGTATATGAGAACAAGAGTGAGGGATGCTTTATCCACATTTTGTCACGATAAACGCAACCGCACTAGGCCCGCAGGTGTCGTGTTTATTTGCTGTATCTTTGCCATTAAATAAAAAAAGTTTAGAGTAAATAAAAATGTTTTTAAGATCTACATAGGTAAGAAACTCCGCAATTATTTTTACTAACATCTCCGTATAAAACATCAAAGCCCCTAAAAAGGAACTCTTTGTCACATTACTGAATACACAGCTTTCATCTTTTTTTATCTTTTATCATTAGGAGTCCAAAGTCACAAGTAATGGCGGGTGTAACCCACTACTTAAAGGCATATGTTTCATTTTACAACTGGTCAAAAACCGACCTTACCTACAATAACATAGGGTGTAAGGTTATTATAATTTGGAAAGAAATACAGGATGTTGTGTAAATCTAAATGGGTCGCAGCGTAAAGAACGTGCCCTTTGTTTCCTGTTGACAGACGTGTGACATCTGTCAAAACGCGTTTGGCACTTTATGTAATGAGGGGTGAGATACTGTCAAATATTAAAAGGTGACAAGACCTCTGTTCCACATGAAGAGGGAAAAAAATCTTTTGTTTTTCCTTTAAAGGTGCTGATAAAATATTGTTTTATCGTGAAGAAGTGAGAGAGAGACAATCATATAAATTGCTCTACTCCCAAACTAAGCTCTAGACATATTTCAAGATGGCTCAATGTTACAATACGCTTTAATAAACCACTTACATAGGGCTTTCCGGAGAATATAAATAGAAACTGCGTCCATACCTGTAAAGAAAAACCAATCGTATTAGTATGATTAATTACGTTTACAATAATTTACACAGTTTACGAGTGACAAATATACCGTCAATTGCGATTGCAAGTGAGATAGCGACACCCGAGCATATAGGATACCGTCTGTATATAGGATTTAAGTAAGTTAATGTATGTTTTTGATTAATAACAGTATGCTATTAAAATTATGATCATAGTCATAAGCCACACTTCGCTCATTTAATACAAAACGGACACATTCCAAAATAATTTGCTCTTGCATTGAAAATCTTATACGAACAGCTTCTAATTTTAAAATGCAACACTGACTGATTTTGGAATGTGTCCGTTTTGTATTCAATGAACGACTTGTCGTTAGTTGGAACCTATTTTTTTTTGGGTCATTCGATAAAAATACCATGTGCTATTTAGTTCATGTTCAAATACAAAAAACATGTACCTACAAATCGCTCATTGAATACAAAACTGAGACATTCCAAAATAATTTGCTCTTGCAATGAAAATCTATATACGAACAGCTTCTAATTTTAAAATGCAACACTCACTGATTTTGGAATGTGTCCGTTTTGTATTCAATGAACGAAATAGTAACTAAAATAAACTGCACTAATAACGCGAGCTATATAATCACTAATTTTAAACCACCCTGTATGCTAACTATTCACGTTCATGTTTAAATGAGTACAATATTCCCCAATTAAATTACTTTGGGTGAACATGTGTTAAATGCCACCATATTTTCCAAATCAATAAACTAGTTATATTTGTTAGTACATAGCATTAATAAGTAGGTAGATATTCTATGTCACCGAGTCAAAAACCCAAACAACAAATAAACAACAACGACGGCACAGCTGCCTGCCTCAAACCGCCGCAAGTTTTCCCATCTCCGGATAAACCATTCAAATCATACACTCGACTCGTACGCAACATGGGCACGTAGGCCGAGAGCCCATTGCGATATGGCAAATCTCGTGAACAAAAAGGAACATATATTGATAGGATACATTTAGTGGCATGTCTCTGTGTAAGAAGGTTAGTTTTAGTTGGTCTGATCTAGATCATAATGTAATATACGAATAGTTTTAACTACTAGTTCACCCTCGGCAGAGACCTCGCGTCCCCGTGTCCCCCCGCCTTCCTAACACCGTAAGCCCCTAACCTTGACAGATCTAACTCAAAACCGAAATAAAAAAATGTATTTGCCTCAACTACTCTTTAACCACATTTTACAAACATCGGATGGACAATGATTAAGTCATCTTTTAAAAAACATACAAACATACGAACGCTTAGTTGACTGTAAGACCTCGCTACGCTCGGCCGATTAAAGCCGACTGTGTTTTCTTTTCCATATTGTACTAGTAATGCTCAATAATGTTTTTAGATTTTATAATTTTTTTCTTGTTACAGATACGCATTTAAATTTCAGATTACCTGCAAAATGTGCAGAGCTCCGTTGTGTTTTTGTAACTATTCAGATTGTTTACTCCACAACAATGAAATTTTCTTTCTTTCGTCAGGTGAACCATTTCGCAGTGCGCTCTCAGCCTAGTGTGAGCGTTTTAATTCTACGAAAGTGAGAGAGCCCATTTATTTCAAAAGTATATTTCGTCATATTTCGTGTGTTTGGAAAAGCTTTTTGTTATTCAAATACTGTATTTAGTTTTGTTGATAGATGGTTGTTGTATGAAACGATGACATAAAGAAATTCGCAAATATAAAGAACTAGAAAGTAAGACGTAAGTACAAAAAAAGCGTGATAAAAATATGTCCTAAATAACAAATAATTATTTACAATATAAAAATTATCCCTCTATGTATAAACGCACAATAAACCTATGTTAGTATTTTACTAACATATGTTACAATGACAGATAAGGACAAATTATATTTGAAGCATACTTTAGCTTTTACGCGTTTCGTCTCGACCACTTACAAAAATACAACATGTACGTTTTATATTAGTATGTAATAACCTTAGAAAAAAGGGCGCATGTCTCATAGAACCGACTGACCTTACTTACTGACCTTGTTTTTTAAGATGGGGGATTAAGATTGCTTTTACTATCAAATTGGACATGCGTCATTTTTATTTAGAAGGGTATAGTAGTATCAGTGAAGTATCACATCGCATCTAAAAGCAAAGTACAAACTAAAAATCATTATTACATTGGCTTGTAAAAAATGTAATTGAAAACTTTTCATCTCCCGTGATTCTATTCAAAGGACATCCCAATTCTGTCTCTTTATTCATAAATTCATGCCCAATTACCTACGACTCCGTTTCCAAAGGAGCTCATCAAGCGACATACAATTTAAATTGACATTTGTGTATCTCATCTCGGTTTGAAACTACACCCTCTATATACTCCCTTACCCTTCATGCCCGCCCCCTCCCGATTTCCATACAAAATGTCTATTAATACCTAGTCCTTGGCATTGAAACTGCCAACCTACGCACTTAAAGACATATCGAGAAATCACATTAACAGCAAGCACCCATATTCCCAAAGCCGTACTAAACCATACACCTACCAAATCAACCTTAAACACGTGTAATAAAGTCCAAATTTTAAGCAATAGCGTTGCCGACATAGGACTTTGTTAAATTCGTTTCAACTTGACAACAAAGCGACCCGTCGAATTTGTACCGCATCCATTACCGCTTTTACAGCGGAACGCCTTTGAGCAAATAATAACAGACATTCAGACGACGCGATCGACAAATTAAATTACGCCCACTGTGAATTCGCGAATAAGCCTGGGAAATAGGAGTATGTGAATGAATTTGTAAATGATATGCAGAGTTTGAAGAAATTATTGTACAAATACAGGATGATAATTATTAAACCATAATGGATATCATTAATATAAACGGTTTAAGTACTTTAAATGGATGTCGTAAGAGACGACTAAGGGACTAAAGGCTGTGTAGTGCTAGGCGATGGGTTTGCAACCCGTCACTAATACACTGGATAACATCTTAGCCTGGTTGTGCAAAATGTGGTCACAGAATTATCAACAAGTTTTTGGAGTTGTTGGTGAGTCTGTGGCTCTGCCTACCCCACTCTAGGAATGAAGGCGTGAGTTTATATTATGTTATGTTACTTTAAATGACACATTCTTGTGCCATTAGTAGTCTCCTAAATTTAATGGGTCATTTTTGACAATTATGACATTTATGACCAATTAGTTTGTTATTCAACAATATCGACATAACTACAATCGGGAAATAATCAAATATAACTTGCTTGTGTTTATTTGACTTTTCCGTTCCATAAAAATACACTAATATTGTAATTACAAGAAAAAACAGGAACTTTACTTAATATAAATTAGGGCATTGCCTGCATTTTACTTAAAGTAAAAACCAATAGCTGATTTCAAAAGTTAAAATTTGTTTGCTTCTGCATTAACCTAAACGCCGTAATCATGGCGGTCGATGGCTAATCGCATGCTTATGGAAATAACTATGACAGCTTTTTGAAATACTACAATATAAGTGTCTGTACGTACAATTGGAAGTGCAACTTTATTTTGTTTAGGAATAGAGCTGTTAATAGATTGACAGTCAGTAAGACTTGCGGTGTTATGACATTGAATATCAGTACAATTTACTTGTTAGTTGTTTACGTAATACTTAAGGAAAAGGTCAGATAAAAGAGGTTTGATTACAGAAATTATCTGTGGATTGTATTTTCGTCGTTAAGGGTCATAGTGATGGGAAATATATTTAAATCGGCGCCTCTATTCCCGACGGTAAAAACGATATCGTAGTTGACCTGTTATGGTATTTTTATGACGTCAGACGCCATTACTGTCAAGTAAATAAGAGCTATCAAAACGGTGACAATACGATAACAGATCAAAAACGATATGGTTTTTACCGTATTGAATAGAGGCCCTGGTTAGATTACATCATGACAGCCGAAACACGACCACTGCAGGACTATTGACTCCATTATGTAAGACTACGGTCGAAGCTATTTTTACACGCCAGTATTCAAAAATATTTAATTAGTAGTGCATCACCAGTTTAAAGAAAACACTCTGTACTTTTTACTGGACTACGTCGCATCTTTAGGGTTTGTTTGTCTTCCTAGAATTTAATAGCAATTTGGACGCTAAATATCTGGTTTTTCCAATTCAAGACAATCAATGCAATCCTGATGACCGCAACTGCGTTGCCAACCGTGAGGACTAAGATGAAACTCCTCTATGCTAATAATTTGCTCTAATCTAGCTATTTTATACTGTCTGTTGTGTAGCAGTGTGTACAGTCACCCAATAAAAATGTTGAGCATACTTAGAACGTTTTCATTGTGAATGTCGTTGTCATTGTCATGTGTGTCATTTGATGTTCTGTTTGAAGTTTACTTTGACAACGCACTAAAGTGCTTAACATTTTCGTTGGGGTACTGTACTTGTCAAATTTGTGTTATGAGTTTTAAGTTTAACTTAAAATAAAACCTCCAGGCGATAAGTACAAACACCTTAGAAATAGTTTCGTGACGGCCCCGTTCCCTGTTGCATGTCGGTTGCATGTTGCACTTGCATTTTTTATGAAGGATTGAGCCGCCGAGACGGCCATGGTTTAGTCATGAGCCGAGCGAGTTTACAGCGGGCGAAAGGAATACAGGCTGATGTTATGTTGATGTAGTTGTAACTATTGGTATTAAATAGAAAAACCCCCTATATAATGGAGACCATCTCTTTTAGGGCTGATATCTCATCAACGGCTGGACCGATTTTCATGAAACTTAGCTAAGAACTATTCCAATTTAACTAGCTTTTTGAAACAAAAACCGCGTTCAATTCGGTCGATCCGTTTGTTAGTTACGATGCCTCAGACAGACACATATACAAATATACATATTAAACTTATAATACCCCCTGTTTGTGCACAGGGGGTTAAAAGGAAAAAGTTTTGCCTATTTCACTTTGATCCATTGAATTACTAGCATAGAGGCATTCCATCTTAGGGTCTCCCCACACCCATCGACGCGGAATCGGCGTTAGCTGATCAACAAACTCTTTATGTCTACGCAATAAGAGCGAAACAAACGTCAATCGGCTCGGCTCGCTTCGGCCTTGCGAACGGAACGACGTCGTTTTCGCTCTTATTGCATGGACATAAAACTTTTTCTTACCGTCAAGCCGATTCCGCGTCGATAGGTTTGAGGAGACCCTTAGTCCTCCTAACATACTCGCTTCTGCCCGCGGATTCGTCCCCGTAGAGTTAGTAGCATAGATATTTGTTAATCCAGGGTATAAGCATTTTCCATTCTAAATATCATCCAAATCGATCCAGCAGTTGCAACGTGAACGAGTTACAATAATATTAACTCACACAGTTACAAACATTCAATTCACATTTATAGTAGAAGGTGTGACAAAGTTAACGACGACAAAATTCCGTTTTAGGGTTCCGTAGGGTTAATGGGACCCTATTATTACTAAAGCTCCTCTGTCGGTCCGTTTATCACAGCTGTATGTTTTAAACCATGTTAACTATGGACATTTGTCATTTTTACAAAAAAAAATTGTATATGGCTGCTATAACAACAAAGTAATCAAAATAAAATAAAGTTAATTAAATTGGGTCCTTACACAAGAAACATATTCGGAACCCTTTCGTGTGCGACTTCTCGCACTTGACCGGCATTACCAACCAATAATTGTAACAACAAGCGTCATTCTTTCAAATAAACATCGTTCCTCAAAATGCAACAAACGAACAGCGTTGTAACAATCAAACATGGCGTCCCGTCTGCGCTTTTTACTTATTCCGCCGTTCACTGCCCCAAACTACGATTCGTATGCAACTGTAACACGTGAAACGCGTCTAGGGCACACAGCATTAAAACTTCTTCAGTGAAATATAGGAGAGCGTTTTCCTCGGCTACATACTACGTACTCTTCCAATTATAGAGACAAACAACACATTCTAACTTCAACTTTAACTTGTAGCACTTTCGGTTGAAAATTCCACGTGCGAGCTACTCTAGTGCACTATGAAGGTATAGCACGTATAGTTCGTATACTTACAAGCTTAACTCAAAAGGACGTATGCGACATTTCGCAGCCAAACAAAATTATACTCTTTGATATTTTAATAAGGTTGATAATTAAATGGGTTCGTTTTAAAAATGCCACCTTGTTTTTAGGGTTCCGTAGTTAACATGGTGGCAGTGTTTTCGCTTCGGGATCGCTCTCAGGAGAAACATTCGTCGCGAGCCCGTTACGAACCGACCGACAATTTATTACATATATAGAACTGTTTTAACTACTGCGCTGTGGCGATTATGGTTCATTTGTAATGATATGGTATTGGTTGTTTTAGCAGAGTATACATTAATTAGATATAGTGAGTAGTATTAATCTATATATATAAAAGGCTAAACTGACTGACTGATGTATCAACGCACAGCCGAAACTACTGTACCTAGAAACTTGAAATTTGGTACAGGGGTTCCTTTCATGATGTAAGTGAGCACTAAGAAAGGATTTTTCGAAAATCGACCCCCAACGGGAAAAAATGGGGGGAGTAGCGGGAAACTAATTCTACGCGTACGAAGTCGCGGGCGTCCTCTAGTTAGATATAGTGAGTAGTATTAATTAAATATAGAGGTATTGGCCAAAGACATAGATAAAATAGTATTACTATTTGATACTACTTTAAGATACCATTGAATTATTATGTAAATACTGATAATTACTTAATATTTAAACTTTTAATCAATATGAAAAAAATATCCAATAGGTATTTAGACGAAAATACATATTTTATTATAGGTACTTACCTCCTACGCATCTGTTTCTTCTATAAGTAATTATTAATCAACAATAAATAAGTTTAAAATTAATCTACTGCTGTGAACGTTATCAAAATTCAAAAACGTCATGGTTGTGCAATGTGTCAGAATTGACTATCTGCCTGGAACTATAGACAAACGTGTTTCTTTAGCTGTCAAATCTGACCGTCATTAATCTCATCTGAAAATAAAACCAACTATAGTACAGTTCTTTCATCTCACAAGTGCGGTTGTAAGCGCTCTTATTACAAAATACTAAAGTTGAAATTTAATTAATTTAAGCTTACTCGTGAGTTGCAAGAACTATAGCAGCTAGTAGTGACGTCACTGACAAGTCTTGAGCGCGACTGCAGCGCTCGCAGTTGATTACGGACGAATTAATCAACGGCGCTAGGGTTGGCGACGTGGCAAAAATAAATTGAACAAATATAGTAGTTGCAAAGAGTACGTTATAACCCGACCTAAGGTCTGTCGCCATTGTGAATATGGATATAAATATGTCTTCCGAGGTTTAAGAGAAAAATGGCATAAGTAATGATATACGAGTACCTACCCTGTACATGATGCATATCGTTTTTTAGGGTTCCGTACCCATAGGGTAAAAACGGGACCCTATTACTATGACTCCACTGTCTGTCTATCGCCAGGCTGTATCTCATGAACCGTGATAGTTAGACAGTTGAAATTTTCACAGAAGATGTCTGTTGCCGCTATAACAACAAATACTAAAAACAAAATAAAATAAATATTTAAGTGGGGCTCCCATACAACAAACGTGATTTTTTGCCGCTTTTTGCTCGATATTAATTTCGGCAACTGGTATAGTGTCTAATGTTGTATAAATAATGGTACGGAACCGTTTGTGCGCGAGTTCGACTCGCACTTGGCCGGTTTTTAATAACAAGTTAAGTCGACCTATATCCGCTTTCACAGGGCCACAGAGTTAATCTGTTCTTCTTTTATTAATGGCAGTCTACCGCTGTTCCGAAGTTATTTCGCAAATCTCAAGTGAGTGAGACTATAATTAGTGAACAGAATAAATCAAAGTATAAGCCGGTCATTTTTTTATCGACTAGATACCCTCCCCGAAACTTCAGGTTATCTCTACCAGCGTCTCTATTTCGCAATGTAATATATTGTTTGCTTCGATATCGAAATCGTATTATTGACGTTATGACAGATCTTACTTAACATTAAGAGCTTTCTAAACGTCATATTAATAAACGAGGTATAGTTATAGCCTATGACCAACTAGAAATCGAGAACAATATTTGCAAAAATACCTAACGATTCTTTTCCAGTCAACACAATATAGAGACAATATTATAAACGATGACTAGAGCTTGTTAAAATAAAAAATTGTCCGTTAACTTGTATTTTAATTAAACTTTGCTACTGTTTACATCCGCTTTAAACAAACAAAGCGCATTTCTCCCAGCGGCGGTGTTCTCTCTAATTATTAAAAAAGTTAATAAGAGAAATAAACAGACGCGACGTGGCAGCCCTGGCTTTTATCAACTTCCATTTCATTAGGCGACAAAGAGTTTCAGGGCACAGCATGAGCACGGATATTTCAATCATACCTACAGTACTCCCGCTTCTTAACAATTCGGCTGACTATCGCTATCACCCTTGCACTCGCCACTGACAGTATATCTGTCACTCGTGTTTCATACAAAAACGAAGATTGCCGAACTACATTAAGAAAATAGAAGCACTGTAAATGAGCGGCTGACGGTTGCAACTTACGTCAAAATAATGTTGAACAATATGCGTAATATGGATATGACTACTGATTTATATCAAGAACTGCATCTATTTTCATACATAAATAGTACTCGAAATTTAATAAATGTCTTATCCACCTTATGCCTTCGTCACCATATTGCATCTCAATCTTAAGTGGTGGAGCTTGTGCAAGGTCCGTCCGGATCGCTATTACTATCATATCCTCTTAACTCTTTACACATATATACACATACATACCTTCACCCCTTCATTCCCAAAGTGGGGTAGGCAGAGCTACAGAATTACCAACAACTCTAAAAACTTGTTGATAATTCTGTAACCACATTTTGCACAACCAGGCTAAGATGTTTACCAGTGTATTAGTGACAGGTTGCAAACCCATCGCCTAACAGTACTACAAGCAATTTATTTATTTAATCTTAATATACAAAAGGCGAACTTAATGCCGTAACGCATTCTGTACCAGCTAACCTTTGGGCAAAGCAGAGATTAACTCATGGTGACACGTGGTGGGGGGTTCCAACTCGGTACCCTAAGCCACTACTCTCTATAATTCCAGTTAGTTTTCAGCAGTGATTTAATTTATAAATTCGAACCAGACACTTTCCTGTAACGGTTTTATTCAAATTCAAATTCAAATAATTTATTCAGTAAGTAGGCCCTGCAGGCACTTTTACATGTCTGAGTCTACCAGCGCTTCCAAAGAGACCACTGTTGAGAAGAAGCGCCGCAAGAAACTCAACAGTAAGCCGTTTTTTCCAAATAAATCACTTATTACAATACTAAACTTAAGCTACATAATTTAAATGTCACAGGGATGTACAGGTCCCAGTAGTAATAATAATTAAATATATCTAAATGTCAGATTATTATAAATAATACAATTTCGGAGATGTAAACAGTCTCCAAATGTCAAATTAAAATTAAGAATTAAATATAATTTAAAAAAAAAAACACAAAACAAGGGAGATGTAGAAAGTCTCCACGGTCAATTTTGGAGATGTAAAGAGTCTCCAGATGTCAAATTAAAAAATAAGGGAGATGTAGAAAGTCTCCACGGTCAATTTCGGAGATGGTAAAGAGTCTCCAGATGTCATATTAAAATAATAGGTAATCATACAGGGAGATGTATATAGTCTCCACGGTCATTAATAATTGTAATACAAAAAAAATATATATATATCAGTCCCAAGCATTGTCATCATTCATATAATCTTTAATACTATAATAAGCTTTAGAAATTAGTTTACGTTTAACGTAACTCTTAAATTTATTTACTGATAAATGAGTAACACTACTTGGGAGCTTATTATAGAACCTTATACAATTACCCATGAAAGAGTTTTTTATTTTGTGAAGCCGTGTAAAGGGCACTGCGAGCTTATGTTTATTTCTGGTATTAACATTATGTATGTCACAGTTCTTTCTAAAGTTACTGATATTCTTATGAACATGCATAATGTTTTCATAAATATATTGACTGTATACGGTTAATATATTCGTTTCTTTGAACTTATCTCTAAGCGAGTCTCTATGACCCATCTTGTAAACAGAACGAATAGCCCTCTTCTGTAGAACAAAGATGCTGTTTACGTCAGCACCACTACCCCATAGTAAAATACCATATGACATAATACTATGGAAGTAACTAAAATAAACTAATCGAGCGGTTCTCAAGTCTATTAGATTCCGAATTTTATTAACTGCAAAAGCTGCAGAACTTAGTCTATTCGCTAATTTAGCCAGATGAGGACCCCATTGGAGTTTTGAGTCTAACGTTATACCAAGAAATACTGTATCATTAACTAAGTCTAATTTGTCATTTTTAATAGTTACAGTAGTTTGTCTATTTTTCACATTGGTAGTCATAAATTTAAAACATTTAGTCTTTTTCTCATTTAGTAATAAATTATTAACACTAAACCAATCTACTACTTTTGATATAGCATTGTTTACATCCACATTAAACTCCTGTTGTCGTTTGACTTTAAATACGAGTGAGGTATCATCAGCAAACAATACTATATCATGGTTGTCCTTTATAAGGTATGGTAAATCATTTATGTAAATGAGGAATAGAAATGGACCCAAAATTGAGCCCTGTGGCACGCCCATTGAGACCAAAGACCCAGGTGATCGTTTTCCATTCACGTCTACCCTTTGTATTCTCCCGAATAAGTACGTTTTAATTAAGTTTAGCGCAGTACTTCTAACTCCATAATGGTGTAGCTTCCTGACCAATGTGTCATGGTTAACGCAATCGAAGGCCTTGGACAAATCACAGAAAATACCTAAAGCATCATGTGACCCCTCCCAGGCATCAAAAATATGTTTAATTAGCTCAACACCAGCTTCGGTTGTCGAGCGACCCCGAGTAAAACCAAATTGTTTATTATGTAATAAATTATTATCTTGAAAATGTTGCATTAACTGTGATAAAATTAATTTCTCAAAGATTTTACTGAAAGTGGGTAGTATCGATATCGGTCTAAAGTTAGTGGGGTCAGAAGTACTACCCGTTTTAAATAATGGAATTATCTTGCTATGTTTCATAAGATCAGGAAACTCACCACAATCAACACAGTGATTAAATATGATCATTAAGTCAGATGCTATGACTTCCATTAAGGATTTAAGGACGTGAACCGAAACCCCCCAAAGATCATTGGTTTTCTTAATGTTAATTGATTTAAATGCTTTGATTACATCCAAGGCAGTAACGTGCTTGAATTCAAAGTGTATACTGCATTCAGACACGTTATCTTCTAATAATAAAATGGCAGACGCCGGCGAAGAGTTCAGACACTTAGTCGTGGACACTGGTATGTTGGTAAAATAATTTTCAAATTCAATTGCAACATCTAAATTAGACTCTAGGATTTTACCATCTACTTTTAAACGAAAGTCATTAATTTCCTTTTTCCGGCGACCTGTTTCTTCATTAATTATTTTCCAAGTCGTTTTAATGACATCAGAGCTATTCAAGATTTTATCACTTAAAAAGTTTCGCTTAGCTATACGGCAGTCTGACTTGAAATTCTTAGAATACTCTTTGACATGTTCCTTAAACTCTTCACTAGCGTTAAACCGTCGTTCCTCATATAGTTGATACAGTATTGCTCTTCGTTTATGTAAGTCCGCAGTAGCCCAGTCACTGAAAACCTTTGCGCCACCGACCATGACCGATTTAGATGTAAATATCATGTCAAATTGTTTCATGAATGTGTGAAAGAATGAGTTGTACATGTCATTAGGGCCCTTATCAGTTGTTAAAAAGGGCAGATTATGCACTAGGTTATGTCGCATTCTCTCCACACGACCTGCAGTAAGCGGCACAAAAGTTATTTCCTTATTCGCAACATTATGCGATACAAACTCCAATTTAATTAATTGACCTAGATGATCCGATTCCAGGTTACTGATCAAACTCTTACTAATAGGAATTATATCAGTAAAAATGTTATCAATACACGTGGCGCTAGTGTCAGTCACTCTAGTCGGCTCCATAAAAGTATGAGCCAGTCCGAAAGATTTGAAAAGATTTATTAATCTGGAGCTTAGTGAACTATTTTCCAAAATATTAACATTAAAATCTCCACATATAATAACTTTTTTACTCAAATGAGATAAATTGATTAAGATAGTTTCCATGTTCTTTTCAAAAATTTCGAAATTTCCTAAGGGTGGCCTATATACACAAACTACTATGAATTGCTGTAATTCTATTGCAGCGAGTTCTAATGTACGTTCAACAGATAAGGACACAATGTCCTTACGTTCTTTAAATTTAAATTTATTGTTTAATATTATTAACGACCCACCATGTATCGAGATACTTCTTGTGAACAGACTGCCGACCTGGTGGTTGATAAAATTAAACATAGCCTCGTTACTAGTTAACCAGTGTTCCGTTAGACATAAAATATCAATATTATTACTATTAAGAAATAACTCAATTTGGAGGTCTTTACTTCTTATACATTGAATATTCTGGTGAACCAGAGTGATACTATTAGATACTTTGCTGCCAGATTTGGCCTTACATTTATTGCGATTTAGATTGCTAGAGTTGACGCCCTCTGTTGTCGTTTCATTTAATTTAAATGATTGATGGTATTTGGAACGGTTTCCAGGTGCATTTTTGGTTGCTCAAAAGAAGCAGGAGCCAAATTATTGGCTGAAATATCAAATAAATAAGATAGCGACATAGCTATCTGTCTTTTAAGATAATTGGGAAGGTAAAATTTCCCTTTATTCAAAATGTAATTATTACTAATATAATTATTAGAATCAATAATGTCAATCTTATCATTATATGTACACATGTTATAAAATGTCATATTTAGATTATGTCTTATATCATTTTCTTTCTGTGACAACTGTTTACAATAAGGGAATGTAAACAATATGATTTTTTTTACTACAAGACTATTCAGTGTTTGAAAAAATGAAATTAATTTATTTTTGTTTACATTCCCTCTATTTCCTATAAGAATAAGCAAAGTTGTGTCAATATCAATATTTCTGTCCTTAATAATTTGATTTTGGATATTTTCCAAGCTGCTTAAAGGTAAACAATTGCTGATCACACTATGTCCCTTAGTGTATGAATTCAATATTGAGCCCATATTACTACCAATTTCATCGCAGTACATAATTATGTCAGGTTTATGTTTATATGTCAATGTGTTAGTACTGTCATTATTTACTGTAGGAAGTGTAGGAACACTATGCGCAGGAATACTCAGTGTAGGAACACTATTTAGATTGCGGAACCCTAAAAGCAAATGGCGCTGACACAGCGGCTGTAATGGCCGCTGCAGGTACCGATAATAAGGAAACGGTATTCTAACCACTTTGTAGAGAACTAGAGCGAATCTGTTACAAATTAAAAGGTATTACCTACTTGAGAGTCACTGTGGACTGAATTTTATTATTGGTTTTATTGTTTCAGCTCTCCAATCTTATTGATTGTTGAAAGAAATTGTTTAAAGCTTACTTTGTATACAACATTCAGCCTTATAGCAGGAACAGGCTGTATCTCACGAACTGTAATAGGTAGACAGGTAAAATTTTAAAATAGCCGTAATGCCTATTGCCGCTATAACAACAATTAATAAACAAAATTAAATCAAAAATAAAAGAAGCCCCCCATACAAAAATGGTACGGAACCCGTCGTGACTTGGCCGGTTCTTTTTTTAAAGTTTAAAGACATTTATTCTGTAACTAGGCTGCACGGGCATTTTTACACGTCAATAATCTACCGGCACTTCCTAAGAGGTTTTTAGTTTTGATAATTACTTTTTAGGCGCCATTAGCCTTTTATATACATGTATAGATAACTTTCAGCCACTAGCATTAATATATTATCCTACATTGTGCGCAAAAATATCTGACACGCTCTTATACCTCTAGTAATAAAGACGTGTCAGATATTTTTGCACGAGACCAGCATTAATATGTTAGATAATATATTAATGCTGGTGACTGTACCCAATATGCGCAGGCAGACCGACATATTGGGCATCAGGGAGTTGCTCTTTATCCTGTCAACCCAGAGTAATCCATTTAGGATATCGTTACCAAATTTATCGTGACCCTCTAGGAGTGGAAACTAAAAATAAAATACTTTTGTAAAGGGTGCGGCTCCATTTAGGCGGAGACGAGCAGAGCGGAGAGGAGACGTGTAGAAATCGACCAATCATATTCGTTGAAATCCGCATCTCGTCCCCGCTCCGCTTCAGTGGAAACAGCCAAGCGGAGATGAGCGGAGCGGAGAGGAGACGTGTAGGAATCGACCAATCATATTAGATGATATCCACATCTCGTCCCCGCTCCCCTTCAGTGGAAACAGTCAAGCGGAGACGAGCGGAGCGGAGAGGAGACGTAACTGCATTACTACATTGTAATCACTCCACTCAGCTCCGCTCGTCTCCGCCTCAGTGGAATCACTTAGCTCTTTTTACAGCTCTGCTCCGCTCAGCTCCGCTCGTCTCCGCCTCAGTGGAGCCGCAGCCTAAACAGGGCCTCTATGGGTCCTTATTGCTTTTGAAATGGACGATGCACTCCTCATGAAAGCACAGCCAAAATCTCAATATTGTTTTCAGCCAGCAATCTCAAAGAAACAAAAATCCAGCTAAGCATAAAAAGCGCATTAAAGCGCTCCAGCCAGCTGGAAAGCGGTCATTGCGAGATAAGTCTGCGAGTGCATGCACGCCGTTACTTTTTACAGGGGCGTGAGTGGCGCGCTGAAGATAGGGCGATAAGGGCCTCGCTCACACCACACGCGGTAGGAAATTGGTTGTGTTGCCATGTGTAAAATGAAAATATTTTTCTATTGTACCTTGTATTAAAAATGACTATAAGAATAAATTGAATTTATGCATAGCACCTGATAGAAAATCGCTTCAGGCAGTTGAGGGGTGTTTCTTTTAACATACAGTCTGTCTTAGAAGGTGCTTCGGGTTAGTACTACTCTCTCACTCGCTCTTGATAAGAGCATATGAGAGCGAGTGAAACACAAGCACGTTATTATTTTACCCTGGAAAACCCCAGAATGTAGAATAGAATACCACTCGTGGAAACCGTACTGCTTTTCACAAGTTATCGTAGTGTAAGCTCTTGTTTACTTGGCGGTAATGGCGGCTGAGTTAAAAACGAAACGATACCATATCAAACGCCATATGATTTTACCGAGTAGGAGTATAGCCCCTGGCATCTCCGGCTTTTAGCCATGTTCTAAGCTACACAACAATAAACTGCTGTTCCAACTGACTAGTTGGATTAAACCTTAAAATTCCCGCGCAATAACCGACGCGGCAAGCCATTAACGGGCACAGCACAGCTGCAGTCAGCTAAAGCGGACCGAATAAATAGGCATTCTCCCAGCGATGTATCATTCCACGGACACAGTGAAAAAAGGTTCAGTTTCTATCTGCAAAAGCCATTAACTAGAAACGGCGTCGGTGCCGAAATGCGACGATTTATCGCGTACCAAAACCGAAGCACAAAAACCAACATATACGTTAAAAACCGTCAATTTTTCCAACCAACTTTCTACCTTTTCTGGGTGTCGGACTGTTAATGGTGCGCTTTTCAGCGGCAAACGTAACTTGGTGTTGCCACATTTATGACGCTAACTGCCGGTGTGGCGGTTTTATTGTGCGCCTTAACATAAAGTTGATAGTAAAAATATGAAATTAAACATGTTATGTTTAGCATGAATCATGATTGTGGGTTTTATGCAGGACAGGTGCAATGGAATGACAAATTTTACTATAATATTTACCTGCCAACCAATCCGTTTTCTAAATATTTGATAACAAACGGATAACATTCCTAACTGATATCTACATTTAAAAAAAATATGTATAACTTAACGATGAGCCTTTTTAGCCGCCGCTGTAAAGATGAACATAGTGAATGTGTGGTTTAAAACCGCTCCTTCACTTCTTTCAAGTAACGGTATCTAGGCATCGACCAGATAGATTAATACAGAGTGTGTTTTTTTCTGGTCGAATACCTACAGGCTCGTAGGTCACAAGTCAATTTTTTTTTTTAACGGCGGTTGAATTTGGGTACTTAAGGTTAAAAAAATCAAATGAAATAAGTTATTACAACAACGACACAACGATTTATTTGTAGTGTGTAGTTGTTAAGAAGCCATCGAAAAAAAGAAAGACTTATTGTTAGAGCGGCTACTCAGTTAAGAGCATGGCTCTTGAATAAAAGCAAGAAATTCTCATGAAAATTATTTTCTTCACTTCATAGACATTATAGGTACTTAAAAATGTACCTATTCTACTTTATCTTTTATTTATATCACAAATATTGTAAGAAGTTAGCAAAAAAAGCATTGTTTTGTAACAAGAAACTAATAACGATGCCGTGCCGAGTGGAATTGAACCGAAGACCCTCGAGAGCGCGAACTAACGACCACTTCTGATTGTCTAACGGCAATGTTGGCAACAATATGTTTGCGAGAGGTGAAACGTAAGTACTAGGGCTACAGCAACCGATAGAAGTTTGAAAATGCTTACGACTTCAATGGATAATATGGGGGAGTATTGGCTCCGATTTTATGTTATCCTAGTAGGTGCTTCTAACTGAATTTATATTAAAAATATTGGTAGCCTGCCTATGAAGCTTGCGGTCTCGGGTTCAATCCCCAATACGAGCAATTACGTGTGTGATTATGAGGGAAAGTATTTGTTCCAGAGTGTTAAATGTTTTCAAATATACATCAGGGATAAGGTAAGAGTAGGTAATTATATTCAACTTGGCCGCCATTACTACCAAGAGTACCAAGTAAATATCAGCTTTACTAAGTAGACTACATTTTTAAGTACCTATAATCTCTATGAAGTGAAGAAAATAAATTTCATAAGAATTTCTTTTTCAATTCAAGAGCCAAACTTAACGGAGTAGCCGCTCTAACAACAAGTCTTTCCTTTTTACGATGGCATCTTGACTACTACATACTACAAGTAAATGGTTTTTATATTACCAGGGCTGATTTTTCAATCCCCAGATAAAGCTATCCGGAAGGTAAATTTTAGCTCTGTCCTTTTATTTCATATGACTTCAGAAAAGGATAGTAATAAATTTAACTGACGGATAGTTTTATCTGGGGATTGAAAAATCAGCCCTTAATAACTTATTTCTTTTCAATTTTTAATCTTAAGTAACCAAATTTATCCGCCGTTAAAAAAACGTCACTAGACTTGTGACCTACGAGTCTGTATCGGACCAGAAAAAACACACTGAATCCAATTTAATCTACCTTGTCGTTGCCTAGATACCGTTACGTGAAGAGAAGCGAAGGAGCGGTTTTAAACCACACATTCACTGTGTTCACGAGCTCAACAAAACGGTCAACATAGAACTAGGAAATGCAAATAACCGGTTATAACCGCTTTTAACCGGTTATTTTCATAGAAAAACGGTTAATAACCGGTTAAATTGCATTCCCTACATAGAACTCCTTCGGGTGTTAAAAATTATCGCATCATATCAATCTTCGTCCAAAATATTACAACGGACACGACATAATTAAAGGGGGGGAGGGAAAGGTCAGTCTAAAAGGGGCCGAAACGATCAAAGCCGGGTAAAATAAGACCGGATAATATCGGATGACCCGGGCCCGGGGGTCCGCCGGGCCCGCCGGAGCCACCGTGCAGGCTTTGTGGGAACTAGGAATACTTAGCATAAGGGTTAAATAGATAGGATAAGTAGGTAGTTTTAAGCACATGTATTGGAATATCAATTTACAGCAGACCTTAGCAAGATTTTTGACGACGTGTTGGGCTAGTTGATAGTGACCCTGCCTGCGAAGCTGGCGGTCCTGGGTTCTGCGTTCTGGGTTAATAACAAAGATAAAATATGCTCTAATATAGAGTGACGTACGATTTTAAAGTTAAACGTGAAAAAAATTTAGTTCAAACTTATACATCTCGAAGTATCACATACGAGTTTTTTCCAAAGCAGTAGCGATATGCATGTCGCTGCATTCTGCAGTGTTGCATCCAACCGGCGCATTTTCCGAGCTAATGGGCGGAAAATGGCGACTCGTTTATCGCTAGCCGCAAGCGCTTAAAGAAAACCGTTATAAATCCTACGCTCACTGCCCCATAACCTATGTATTTTTAATACCGACCAAAAAAAGGGAGTTATGAGTTTAACTTGTACGGTCGACCAAGAAAGTGGTCTACCAGTTTTGACAAAAGTTTCTGTGAGATCTAATTATCGCTAAGATTGACACTTGTCACTGTCATAATATTATTGTGAGGGAAAATCGAACTTGTTGTATTATGACGTGCAAATCACAGAACAGAAAAAAACAGTAGAGGTGTCATCTGGGCGTGTGACGTGCGGCATAGTTATGCGGAGTTCCGCATAACCTACAATACTTTTGAAGCGATCGCTTTTTTCGATATTTCGATATTTCTAAAATAGGAAATAAATCCAGAAGCATACCTTATTGTGCTATTTTGTAGTGTAAAAACGACAGCTGCACCAAATCCATTATCCATGGTGGCGTGTTGTTTTTATGATAGTTTGAGTATTGGCGACAACAGGTCTGATACTAAGCGAAGCTCATGCCACTTCCACTGTTTTTTCTATTCCGAGGTGCAAATGAACTTCGTATACATCTTTTATTTTACACCATCATAAGGCAACAAATATAATAAGCACCAAAATTAGTAAACGATCACCGAATTAGGTTAGGTTAGGTTAGGTTAGTTTTTGGTGACCATTTACTATTTTCGTTAGTAAAAAGCGATTTTTTGGCGTTATATTTGACTATATCTGGTGATACGTTAAACATAAGCCTTGTAAACTGCTGCATTAACTGCTCAACTTACCTTTATAACGTAGGCAACAATAACAATTACAACGGTCTTTCATTCTAAACTAGGTATAGGATGTTCTGCTTATTTGAAAATTAATAATCAATGAATAAATAAACCTTGCAACTGCATTTATATGTCTTTTCTTCATGTTGCCCACCCTAAGACACACATGTCGTTTCGCACACTATGCCAGTTCATGGTGATTAGACAAATCAAATATTCACCCGGTAATGGAGTTTCACCGGCGCGATACAAGGAAAATTGATCCGGACAAAATGGCCGTAATGGATAAATTAGCTAGATTATTTGCTGATTTCTTATTTTAAGTCACGTAAATGTCTTATGAGTTACGAGGTTTTACAGTTTAGTTAGTCACAATTAAACAGTAAAGTCGTCAACGTATTATTAAATGTATATATAGCTTAGGATAACCACATACACATTCATATAACCATAATACTAAAACTTATGTAACATAGATTTAAAAAGTATAAGTGGCAGCCCTATTTGAGGTTTTTATCTCATTTATCTCAGGCTGGAGAATAAATTAAAGAAAACATCCTTGGATCAAGAAAAATAATTCGTCCAAAGAAATATTTATTTGTCATTTTTGGGAATTGAACTCGGAACAGCCGCTTCGTAGGCTGCTAACAGGGTGGTCAATACATTCCCTTAACAGCACAATTTAAATTTCTGATAACTTTAACAAACTTTTACATCCAAGATCATAACTCAACATACTAATAATGCACTACACGACACAAAAATCTAACGCAACCGCATACAACGTTTACATCACACTAATACAAACTCTACAACGCTAACAAAGAGTCAGTTTTACAAAAAACAACAGTAATAAAAGAATTTACGAATGCAATTATTAATAATCCGGATATGAACACACCCTGTCGCGTGATGTTCAGTAATAAATACATAATACGTTAAAGGCCACAGCTAGAGATTTGTATGTAATTTAGACACGTATCTGTGTCACGCGGCACTGAATAAAACGGGAACTTTAACTAATTCAGCGCCATTTTGTTCAGTGCTTTACAAAATTGACCCCTTACGGAGTCGGTAACTGAAGTTACATGCATTTTCCTGCAAACGAACACGTTCAGGAGTTTTTTGGGGTTCCGTACCAACCTAATGGGTGCTAATAGGACCTTAATACTAAGTCTCCGTCCGCTGTCCGTCCATCCGTCCGTCCGTCTATAAGCGGGTTGAATCTCATGAACCGATTACGGTATTTCCTATTAAGGAAGTTGAAGTTTTCGAGTGAGGCGGGGCTATTGCATTTGAGGGGCTATTGTAACTTTACATACTAATTTTTAAAGTAGAACACGTTTTTAGTATGAAAAGTTACAAAAGCCCCTCAGATGCAATAGCCCCGGCAGACCTTATGTATTTCTATATTGCAACTATAAAAACAAACAACATTAAAGCGACATACAAGAAACGTTCTTGGCGTTTTTTGCTCGAACCTCCAATCCCTTTATCTCGTAAACTGTTATAGGTAGAAACATGAAATTTTCAAAAAGGGAGCAGTACTTTTAATCGAGGGCGGTAAATGTTGCGGGACCATTCGTGTGCAAGACCGACTCGCACTTGGCCGATTTTTTTTAATCAAGCTCGCGTTGCATGCGTCGGATAAATAAATTAAGTGTTCAGTTATGTTTGACGTGTCTTACGTAAAGTCCGCAGTAGAAACGACTGGGCGGACAAGTGGGGCTTGACAAATTACATTATTCGAACGTTAACGATTACAGAAATCTGAAAAAAAGACGGTCAAGTGCGAATTGGAGTCGCGCACCGAGGGTCGCATACCGCCGGACAGTACGTATTATTAAATTTCGATTTGAATTCGATTTGGAATCGAATCAGCGCGAGCCTCACTCACACTTGACCATTTTATAGTATTTATTGTTTTTCTGCGGGGTTTGTACTTGCCAAGTGGTCTACCAGTTTTGACAGTTTCTGTGAGATCTAATTATGGCTAAGGTTGACAGTTGTCACTGTCATAATATTATTGCAAGGGAAAATCGAACGTGTTTTATCATGACGTGCAAATGAACTTCAACCGTAAGCGCAAACACGCTCCTATAGGTACCCCTAGTAATAAAGACGTGTCAGATGTTTTTGAGTCCAATGTTGGATAATATATTATTGCTGGTGATTGTTTTATAATTATATCAAATTTGGCGTTTTTACGATAAACAAAAATAAAAAAACCTATCTTGAAAATTAAGTCTCTTGTATGGGGAACAGCGTTTATTATTTCACTCGCTCCGAAATGAAATTTTTAAGCCGCTACTAATTCGAACTTCGGATCGCCCTGTCACTTTCTTGCGAATTAGTGACGCGTCGAGAGCAAAAGGGATAGCAATAGACGAAGTTCGAATTACGGATTTCAAAGTAGAGCCTCTTACGTGCGGCCCGCGAGCCTTCTTGGCTCCTGGTTTTCGGGCGAAATATGCCTCATCGTCGTTTGTCAAATAAGTCTTTGCATAAAAATGTATATTAGGATTCGTCCTTATTTATTGACTACCGACAATGTGGTACCTTTTGTCTGTAAAGTCATAAATTATTAACACGGCCCGCGTCAATTTCGTTAGCTACTATGTGGCCCTTGGCCGCTAAAAGGTTGCCGACCCCTGCCTTAAATAATTGCATTTTACATCACGGAAACAAATCCATAATAAGCACAATTATCCATCCAACTTCAAAAGCATAAACCGTTCATTATACCTAGTTCGATCCAAGAATTATTGCTTCTGCAATTTATCCCCATTTCAATTTAACTCCGAAAACACTTGGCCGGCTTCACTCGAGTCTTTACAATGGCTAATGAATAGCAATTTGCCTTTGTTACTTTGCCGTTTCTATTTGTGTTTCGCCATTGTTACCTGGATATTTATGTTGTTAAGGCATTGCTACCAAAAGTTATTTGAAAGCTTAAAGTAGTATTAAAAATGCGATGTTGATTACAATGAATTTTTAAATAAAACTGTATAGTCGAGATAACATGCGAGATATGACGAAGAACTGATGACATTTAATGTCGAGTGACATGAGAATTGGGGGCCAGTATTGAAGATTTCAAATATAGGATGTCCCAAAAAGCGAAGTCATAAACAGGCGATGGCTAAAGCGTAAATGGACTACGTACACTCCTAAATATAAAAAGATGTGTTTGAAAGATAAATGTAAACCAATTGTGTTCTAATATGATGAACTAACCAATATTGAGTATTCGCCGATACTGCTAGTCTTGGGCACCCATAATCATTGAAAGATTAACCAAGATAACTAATTTGATAAACTATGTTATAACTTTTTAGGATATTGACATTTACTACACATAACTTTAGAATACAATACAAAATACTCCCTTTTAATTATAATCTAATGACAACTAAAGTGTGCTTAAAATATGCTGTCCTTATCTTTAATTGTGACATTTGAATTTGAGAGAAAGTGAGCGTTTACGAATAAGGGGGATCTCGAGAGAAGCGCGTGGAGCTTACCCCATGTGCTATTTAGCCCACAAGAGTAAATACTCTTTACGTCCTCGCGTGTGATATCCACGGACTTATATCTCTAATTAGTCCGTGGTGATTGTGTAAAATACGACATTGACGAAATACACCTTGTTAAAACAAGAAGAGAAACATTCATTAAAAAGAAGAAGACAAAGAAGAATAAGGGTGATGGGATAGGATAGTGTATATAAAAGAATCTTCACCGTTTACCATAAAACAGCACCCTATATACGCAACTAATAAAACGCAAAACGCAAAAAGTCGACGTTCCAAAAATTGCACCAAATACACTGTCGGCCATAAAAAGGTACTTCGACTTACTTTTAATTTACTGATATCATTAATTGCCCCAGGTCAAGGGAGGCACTAAAACCCGGCGTCATTACGAGTTTACGAGTTCCGCGAGTTACGAAGACAACGAGCTCCAATGACGAGTTCCGCGCACTCCAGTGATTAAAGTGGGGGGAAACGGATGAATTTAAATGGGGGGAGGGGACAAATGCATCGGAGGGTCTTGTGAGTGAATAGTGAGAAGAGCTGAGTTTACGAAAATGTATGTTGCATTTCGTGATTAATAATGCAAGTGACGGGGTTCGTTAGTTTGAATAAAGTTGACTTTTTAATGAGTACTAGGTGTCTCGAGGGTTTTGACAAAATTTACAGTTAATATGAATAGACAGAATATTAATGAAGGATAGAGGAACTTAACATCATGTCTTAAGGCCAATAGTTTTATTCTTATGCAGTTTTTTCCACATGTTTGTTAAAGCATCATTCCATTTTCAACTTTACAAACACAATACAATGTTATTTAAAAAAATCAGGGTTTTAAATAACCGAGCGCGCGAACTAATCAAACGCTAACAACTATTAGTCTTTAATTTAAAAATCGAACACACCGCCCTGTAATTCCGATTTCAAACTACGTGACGTCATTCAAAGGTCGCGGATTGGCCAAAGGATTTCAATTAACAAATCACAAAGCGCGAGACGGGTGTACGTGATTGGTGGAAAAATCGAACGCGTCGAAGCGGACGCGGCTTTGGAATTTTAAATTTCGAACGGAATTAGAGGTTTCGTGTTTTATTGACTTTATTGTGCAAAAGAAAATACTGGCACTCAAGAAAGCCAGTGAAAAGAGCGAACGTAAACTAAAATCTCGGCATTGTATCCCAATAAGCAGTATCGGCGGGGTTCGATTCTCGCATCGATAATGTCGAGTGCTCGAGTCATAACCGAGCAGACAATACGGTGCAGTGCAGCGGTATAAGCTAGGGCTGGCAATAGAAGAGATTTATCGCCATTTTATGGTGGAAAATAACAATGGAAGAGCACTTTATTTACGTGCATACATTGTATTTAACACCTAGTAACAGCTGGTTTAAAGTAATGTGCAACGGGTATCCGTGCAGAGGACCGTTATATTGAAACAAAGTTAAGACTTAAGGATATAGAGATGGATAGAAGAGGGTCTTAATAAACATGGGTCATATTAGTGTATGTAGTTTATGTTGACAATTTGAATGAGTGTTTTACTAATAGGGAAAAAGTACATTATTAACGCCACGTAGCCGTTACCTTCAGTATTAGAAAGGCTTCAGTGAACAGAGACGTGGTTTCACCACTGGTGCCTTACTGAGCGACAACAAAATCTTGGTGCATCATCACATGCCAAAACAACCATTTACCTTTGCATCGTCGTCATCATAATTGGCATATAATCTTTATGGAAGACGATATTTTTTTCATTTTTGAGATGTTACGGACACTTTCTTTTGTGGCTACAAACCAATACGACTAATAATTTTAATCCAGTTGGTTTTAGCCCAACTTGCTTTTCTGTTGTAATCATATTTTTGACGTTATGACAGTCTTAATTAACTTGACAGTAAGAGCTATGTTACGTCAACAGTATAATTAAACCAAATGTAGAATGAAGGCCCAGCGAGTTCATCCACATCTTGTGCAATTGTGTTGCGACGGACGAGTTTGTGTCACATTCGTCTCGTTCTTCTGTTAGCCAGTTTATCTAACCACGCTCCATTATCATAACACACATAAATTAACATATCAGTGTTTGTACCTGACACTCCAAATGATAGAGATATTCTCACCCGCATGCAGAGTTCACAGCACTCGAAGCAAGACTCTCTAAACACAAAAAAAGTGACACTTCTCACTGGCAACCCTATCGGCGTCCAATTAGCCTCCCACTCGACACCGTCGCTAATGATCCCGCGTGTCGCCCAATCGCTCGGAATCGCTCGTCTTTGTATTACACCCCCGTCGGCTCGGAGATTTTGAATTACGAATTCTGTAATTGGAAAACGAAAACCGTTGGATGTTCTATGATAATCGCTGAAATGCGAAGATGCGCGAATTGGAAATAGAGGGTGATTTAAATAAGATACGCTAGAATGCTCCAAAACAATATCCAATGTTCTTATTTTAAATAAAGTGTCCGCATAAACAGAGCCAACTGTCAAATTATGTCATCATGCACGGATGTATTTCCCAGCGGTGGGACTTATATAGGATGATTAGGTATGTTATGTAAAATCACCTGTACACCTTCTTCATGCCATAAAAGTAGGAATTTAGTATATCAAAAAACTTCTGAGATGGTGTGACCACGAAAAAGACCCTAAAAGACACAAAACATAAAAAATTGATTTATGTTACAGTTCTTTGTATTTTTAAATTATGGAAACTTGGCCACTTCCTAAAAAGCAACTAGGTAATCTGACCTGTCAGTCAACATCACTATGAAACCCCCGGGTTCAAACGCCGTCCGCGTCCGTTGTAATTTCCCAGTTGATTTGATCTCTGTAATTCTATTAGATAATCCCCAACCCCTTTACTTTAATCATCAAGCAACCACGCATACTCACATTAAGCTTAGCAATTTATCATTTTCAATGCCCATCTTCCCAATCTCCATAGATAATTGGCTCAATATAACACAGTCGGCAGCGAACGCGGTGATTGCGTCTAGCACGCATATTAATCAAGCCTTTGACAGGTGTCAATTGGGGCGTATTAATTAGTCGATTAGACTGTCAACAACCGGGGCCGCGTCTTAGGGGAAGTGTCAACGCACTATTGAATATCAACTATCTCCTTTATTACAACGTTGACGAATTAATACGCTTTTTGGCGCAATTTTTTCACGAGTACCTAATGCTGTTTTTCATCAGACGTGTTTAAAAAACTTGCATTGAAAATGTATATAAAATATAACTTTAATGTATCCTATATTTTGATTTATTAGATTGCATCTAAACCAGGAAACTGATCTCAGCAAAAAACGTCTAAAAAGCAGCTTTCTTCCGAGAAGTACAGCTTCAAGATATTTTCGATATTACGCCCCTTAAGGATAAAATATACAACGTACATTGTCAGGGATTCAGAACTATGCTTACATTAATATTTTCATTGTTCGTTCATCTATCCTAACTTTTATTATAAAAAGTGTTTGTTTGTTGCGTTTCCACGGTTTAATGCCTCAATGGATCAATGTGACATTAATTAGCTACAGGGAAAGTTAATAGCCCAAAACTTTTTTTATGACCTAGACAAGGCGAACAACCACTCAGACCGGGTGAATATTCGGGCGTTTCAACCGCAGTCATTGTTGTCTTCAATATATTGACGAAAATAATAATAACTACTAGCAACTTTTGATGTTAAAAATAGCATTCAGTCATTAAGAGTTTTTTTTTTATTAATTTTGTCTTGAATAATATGCGAAGACAATAATGGCGGCGGTTAAAACGCCGAATAATCACCCGACCACCTGATGGTAAAAGGAATCTGTGACCCATGGATATAAGCTAAACAGTTTTAGACAAAAAATGCATTTCAACTCATGAAAATTCGGACAAGTAGCTGGGAAAAAAAGTTCGGACTTGTGAGTAACCGTCTATAATATTAACCCGTGAACCGACGGTGGTCCATAGACCTAAGAATATACGGGGCATAATTAAATGACAGCCAGGGATTGCCTACAGGTATCGATAAACTCATTTATCGATGCTTTTCCCATATACTAGTGATCGCTCCAAGTTTTGTTTGTAAAAATATTTTTTTATTGAAAGCGAAATGAAACAAAATAGCAACATGATTCTGGTTATTCTTTATTTTAAAAGGATTTGTAACCTTCACTCATCACCATCATATTTTTTTTCCATTTTGTGTATTTCAAAATGAGGGTCCCATTTACTATTGTTTAAAATAATCGATCAGAATTTGTTAGGAGTAAAAAAAATATGATGATGATGAGTGAAGGTTAAAAAATCCTATTAAAATAAAGAATAACCAGAATTTGTTGCTATTTTACATACATTTGGCATTTACATTTTTTTTTGTTCATTTTTGGCATAATTCCAATTAAAAAAAAAAACAAACAAAACTTGGAGCGATCACTTGTATATGGGAAAAGGATCGATAATTGAGTTTATCGATTTAGGCAATCCCTAGCTGTCATTTAATTTTGCCCCGTATAGGTGGTCCATAAGAATATTTAAATTTGGAACTCAGAGATTCATATGACATGACGTTCCACGGGATAAGACAATGTCGAATATTTCAAACTGTTCCAAATTAGAACGGAGTTTAAAAGTTTAAAAACCGAACATAACCACGTAATCTCTTTCCAAATAGGTACGAAAGGAAAGGGTAGGAAAGGGACACGAAAGGGTACGAATGTGGAGTTTTAGACTGAAGCGCGGTGTTGCCATGTTGATTTATGGCGGGTAAAGGGCGGAGAATGTCACTCGGACGACCTTTGGGGTGCATAGTTATGTAAGAGCTCAAGAGCTGGCAATGTCACCTAGTGTTACTACAGTCGATATCGTAGAAGGTTAGTGATTACATTTATAAGCGCGCCGGTAGATTTGTGGGTTGGGGTGTCAAGTAGTTTGCGCTAGGTACCGAGTTCAAGCCTCAGTGCTCACACTAGAAGGTAATAATATTTATATATAAAAAAACAATTGCCAAACGTGTGACGGGGCATCACTTGACAACGGCTCGACGGATTTAGGTATTTTTTTCAGTTGTTTTAGTTATTTATAGGACAAGGTTTGTATAAAAAAACAACCGGGGGACGCTTGTACGAACAGCGAGTACCTAAGTCTTAAATATAAACTCTATTATAATAAAATAATCATCATTATAAATAAAAGATGTGCTAAAACTACAACAGATTTGTCAATAATACGTTGCTAACATTGAGTAATAACATATCTTGACAGAAGCGCGCGGAGCTAACCCCATGTGCTTATGTTTAGTCCATTAGAGAAAATACTCTTTTACCTTACAATTGTCCTCGCGTGTGATATCCATGGACTTATTTCTCTAATACGTCCATGGGAGTGTCTATAAATAACTCGACATTGGCGAAATACACAGGAGTGAAATTAACAGTAGTGAAAGCCATTAATTAAAATTTGAATTAGAGTAATAAGATGGAATGCCCCAAACACGGAACTGTTTACCTGAACACACTGCGGATTTGCGGCAGGTTAGCGGGTAAGAGGTGGAAGCGATCCGGACAGACAGAAGCAATTATTTATCAATTAAAACGTTTATTGTACAATCACCAACTTTAATTTATGAACCACTATCGAACCTTGTCGCATAAAATCGACGATTAATTCCTATGTAATTTCTATGTCGTCACCTGACGCTGTCATTAAGACAAAGTTCTATGGTGGATCAAATAAGAGCCAAAGCGCTTGAAGTCCATTTTAACTAACGCGTTGGTTCAGTGGTAATTCCTGCCTTACAGTTTAGAGAGTCATAAATTCGAAATCCGCTAGGTAAACGCGGTCAAAATGCTTAAATTTACATTAAAAAAAAACATCACCCTGTACTTCAAAAAATGCTTATTCAAATTCAATTTTCTGCCACACCCTCTACTCAACTCAATCTTTCCTCTCGCCCGAAGCTAACTTATTAAAAATATCCATTGTATACAAAAAAACAAAATACCTAAGAGCTATAACCGTCAAGTTTTATGCGGCTTCCCCTCTTGCTTTTCAAATTTTTCATTCACTTAACGCATTCCATTATTTTCTCGCCCATTATCGTTTCGCTCGCAGTGGATGGCGGGCCTTAGAGTATGATTCGGGTTATTAAAATAAATGGCCGAAACAGTGTTTTTAGTCGAGTTAAAAAACAATGGTTATGGTTGAGGGGAAATTCGATTTTTAAGAAGCTTTAGCAAATAAAACTTTATTGGTGTTTTTGAGGAGAATATTAATTACCAATAATCAATAATTCTAAGTACCTTCGAGTGCTTTTTAACTAGGGAATGCAAACCGGTAATTCTTTGTATGAAAATTACCGGTAATTTACCGTTACCGCGGTAATTTCCATACAAAAAATTACCGGTTTGCATTCCCTATTTTTAACTAAAATACAAACATACCGGTCAAAATCATAACCCTCCTTTTTGCTTTGCCGTAGTCGGGTAATAAAATAGATTTAGGGCCTTTTGTTCGATCAGTAGTTAAACTAAGTAATCGTTAAAAATCGTAACTAATGGTAAAATCTCAAGTAAACCTGTCAAATTTTCAATCCCTTTTTCGAATTTTAGCGATTAATTGAGTTAACTACTGATCAATCAACTCGCCGTTATTGTGCGTTTATGAATGTGGGTTAGATTTCTCTCTAGATTTGAAAAGACTCAACATTTTCCAGCTATTTCCTTTAAATTTAGTTTCTGAAGCTCCAATCAAGACTTCGTTAGCGCTAGTTCAAGGTACCGAAGGCTGAATTAACATCGCCGACTTATGTATACTCTACGTTTAGCTAGTTAGGTCTTTAGCTATAAATAGCTTGAATGGTGCTAATTAATGTAAAATTTAAAGGTAGACTGATTTTGCTTTTAAAATAATAAAATCTCCGTATTGCAGTCTTAAGATTGCAATTTTGAGAATGAAATTGTGTAAATTGCAAGTAAGTGGGGCGTTTAAGTTTAAATAAACTTAAATTTGCTGTAATATCTTGAATACCTACGTAATTATAGCGATCTCAACATAAATATTACTTGACTTTTAACTTACGATACCGGATTTCCGTTGAATCAAACTTTGTATTACCTGAAACAAATAAAATAGCATTTTGTAGTTTAATACAATATTTACGGAAAAAACAATTTCAGATTTCATTTATAATTAATGTGTATCTATTTCACATTATTGCATTTTAATAAAGTCCAAAAGTGGATCGTCTCACTATAGTCGACTAACATTAACTGGAAGAGTTCCTTCAAAGGGATAAGGCCACCTTTAAACATATCTTTTGCGTTTCTGTTATTTTGTCCTGTTTATTTTATATACATACATACAATACATACCTATACCTACCCAACTCACGAATCCCAACCAAGTTTATCAAACAAGTCTTACTGCCGCATTCAGAGACGTCAATTAAATTTAATGCTCGTTTAGTGACGTGTTGTCTTACTCTATTGCTATATAGCAGGGCGTTTTCCAAAAAAAGCGCACGTAGTTAAGGACTTCCATTAACAAACGGTAACTTTTTCCATTACGTCACGATAATTCGTTACATATTTATGTACCTACTGCCCTCATACGCCAGTAGGCCGTATCTCACATTCAATAACCGAAGCAGTTGCAATCCTCACTCGTTAGTAAAATGGTTGTATTTGCTACAGGAGTTTTGTCTAAGATGGGACCATACGTAATGGAAAAAGTTACCGTTTGTTAATTGAAGTCCTTAACTACGTGCGTTTTTGGAAAACGCCCAGCAAAGAAAGTGACAGCAGCTAGTTTAATCAAGCATTTAATTCGACGTCTCTGAGTGTGGCAGTAAATCTTAACCATTTAAACCCCGGAACCGGGAACCGAATCCACGACCGCTAAGCCCACCTCATCACTCTAAGTGCATAAAGTACTTACTTCGCACCTGCGCTCAAATCCTTTCACATCTGGATACATAATCAACTTTATTATATAGCTGTTGCCCGCGATTCCGTCCGCGTAGAAATTCTTTTCCGCTATTCCATCGGGAACTGTCTAATTTTCCAAGATAAAAAGTACCTTATGTACTTATTTATATACCTACGGATGAAGTATTTAACTGGATTTCTAGTGAAAAACGGTAAGAATGTATAAGTCGACTTAACTCGTAATAAAAAGGGTATACAGGGTGTCCTAGAAACCAACGTCCACCTGCCTAGGGCTGATAGAGCAGCTAAAAAGCTATCGATTTAACCCCTATTTATGTTAAGCGATTTGCGCTAGTTTCGGAGATTAAAGTTGTTTCTGCCATACAAAGTGAAAAGCAAACACTGGGATACCTAGTATGGAGAAACAAACTTTACGTAATTACTTAAAAAAATACTGAAAAAACGGGAAAATAAGTTAAAAAATTTCGCTGATTCATAATGATTCTAATTATTTAAGATGCTGTTTAAAAACTTATGAAATTAATGATTTTTCGAAACATGGACATAATTACAAAAATTCAGATTAAAATGATCAATACTCGTATCTCCGAAACTAGCAAAAATCGCTTAACATAAATAGGGGTTAAATCGATAGCTTTTTAGCTGCTCTATCAGCCCTAGGCGGGTTGACGTCGGTTTCTGGGACACCCTGTATACATAAACAGAGTATACTAGACTTAAACCCCTTTTCACTTGATCTTCAGGAGACTTATACTCTTTTTCACTAGGACCCTGGACCGCAGTAATAATTGCATCAATTTGCGAGCTTCAAACAAATTTCAACGGTTGTCTTTTCTCACACTTGAACACAGCAATGCAAACACTACTGCTGTACTAGGCTAACCGCGTAGTGTGAAAACTGTTTAATTATTTACACGAAACAAGTACCTATACAATCCAATGTACAGTCACCCAATAAAAATGTTGAGCATACTTAGAACCTTGTCATTGTGAATGTCATTGTCATTGTCATGTGTGTCATTTGATGTTCCGTTTGAAGTTTACTATGACAACGCACGAGAGTGCTTAACATTTTCGTTGGGGTACTGTACAGTCGATCACAAAGAAATGTATCGACTATTTCTTCTTATTACATTGTAATAAGGTCCAAAAGTAGATTCAGCTTTTTGTAGTCGACTGTACACGAGTCTAACCTAAGCGTTGCTGCACACACGACCACAACCAATGCCCGATACCGCGCGGCGCCGTGGACGGCAACCCTCGGTCCAATTTCGGCCGGTGAAGCCGCAAGAACGCGAGTGGACGGCAGCCCGCGGATAGGGTGGGGGCCCAGTTTACACTAGCAAATTTTCATTTATAATTCACTGTTTTGTGTAACTAGCGTTTACATTGGAGTAGAGGTCTATGGCGGTTACTTTAGGAACAGTACGATTTTTTTGAATAAAAGTAAACTTTCTAAACCGTATATAACTATCTAGTGTACCAATTTCACGCCCGTCGGTTAATCTATATATATATAAAAGGCAAACCCGACTGACTTATATATCAACGCACAGCCGAAACTACTGTACCTAGAAACTTGAAATTTGGTATAGTGGGTCCTTTCATGATGTAAGTGAGCACTAAGAAAGGATTTTCTGAAAATCGACCCCCGAACGGGAAGAAATGGGGGGAGTAGCGGGGAACTAATTCTACGCATTCGAAGTCGCGGGCGTCCTCTAGTAAATTAATAAAATATCTATCAGGGGATAAACTCATTATCATATCTGTCATTGTGACATTTGCATTTGACAGAAACTGACAACGTATTTCAGTAAAACTGGTGGACTCAACTCCACTCTGCGGCGTTTCTGACTGGAATGAAATGCGACTGACCAACAACACTTTCTTGAGTTAACCCGTTTGTTAATTCTCACTGTAATAAAAAATCAGGCGGCAGAAAATACTTTACTTCGCACAAATGTAACTTTTCAGCGTTATTCCGCTCACAGTGCCACCCCGCGCGACTTTAACAAAATGAAATAGCGTCTACTCGAACCTCTTAAGAATGGGCAGCCGCAAACGGGCATCTCGAACTTAATAGCCTGACCGCGCCGAGCTATTTCATTATCTATGCTACGAACATTACGAACTAAACGCCAACTTACTTGTATCTGTGGAGCATTAAAAAAACAAAACTGTCAAATGTGAGATAAAGAGGCTTGTCGAAATTTAACAATGTTGCCTAAAGTCACCGTCAATAGAATATGCGAACTGTGTAAACAAATTAGTAGTAGTGTTTTTATTAAAAATAACGTATAATGAATAGTTATTTCATCTTAAACTTAATATGAAAATAATGATCTAGTGTATAAATCGTTGCAAAGACCTCACTTGATCTTTAAAAGTACGTGATTATCGAGTAATCATGGTGAATTGGTTCGTTTGGTTTTGTTTACATAGTTTGCAAATCGGCGACTCCAGTTAAAAGTATACTTCGTAAAAAATCAAAATGCTTACGTGACAACGATTAAAATGTAAAAAGATAATAACACTGATATTTATAAAAAAAAAGTGAAATTTAACAACCAAATATCAAAACATTAAACACCACGTAAATAATTTAATTGTTTTTTAATGTAGACAAGCATTTAAATCAGATTAACCAGAGTGCATGCAAATGGCTTCATCCACTGGCAACACCAACGAGTTCTTAACACATACAATTTTAATCGACTGAAAAAATGGAAGCTTCAATTAAAAAATAACTTATTCTCAAAGACACCGCACTTATTTCTCGTAATTACCGCAAAGCCTTACACGAAACACTTAAATTAGAACGAACACGAAATAATCACAGGGGGACTAGGTGTAAATTAACCTAATGAGCTATTATCACGTTCAACGAGTGTATTGAAATTAGAGTCGGGAAATGGAAGAATTAATTAAGACATTTACTAACCAATACACGACTTGGATAAAAAAGCGATTTTTAATAATAAATAGTAGCTAGATTATTGTAGAGGCACGGAAAATTGGGGATTGTCTGACGAGATGGATAAGTTAGGTTAGGCTAGGGACCTTATTCCACCTTGTTTTTACACGTATTGTTTTTAACTCGGCTGCCATTACTGACAAGTTAATAAGAGCTATCATATCATAATGTTGACAGTTCGATAACAATAGGTGTATGTCAATGTAGAATACAAACAGTGATAAAATATGAATCAGCCAATCCTCATTTCTACCGGGGCATGTTAGGTACAGTGTTTTTCTCAAACACTGCACTATGGGGAAATAATACATTACGAATACATTTTGTAAAAAGCAATTCAGATAATTTCTCAATTTTACGGCCTTTCTTTAAGTTTCCTTACCACAAAAAAAACAAATACCTACACTTTGTGTCAAAACAAGTTTTTCTTCGTCCTTTTCATTTTGATGTGCTTTCACGCGTTTATATTACTCTTACGAAGAAAACGATGCTCTTCTCGTATTCTTTTCTCAAAAGAAAACCATTACTACGAAAACGAACTCAAAGTACCAACAAAAAGAACGAACGTCTTATAAAAATATTTGGAAAATCGGTAAAAGCCACAAATTAGGTTCTTTATTGTTCTTCCGCGGAAGCGAAAGTATCGATACGATCATATATTTTGGTAAAGTACCTTATCATCAGGCTCTCTTTCTTACAACTGTACAGTAAGGCGATGGTCCTTGTCTGATTTCATACAGTTTGTGGAAAGCAAAACATAAAAGAAGTATCAAGTATAGCAATGTAGGCAATATAATTATTAAATCTAGTCTATAGCAAGCATAAAATAGCACTCTGGTTATTTTTTATACCTCTACTATGATGTTTATTTATTATATAATTAGTTGTATAGTCAACTTAGAATTCAATTTCTAAACTCAAACCAGCAACATTAAAAAAATATTTCACATTTAAAAAACCTCTCAAACCAGAAAAAATAAAAGAAAGCAAAACAAAAGACTACAGACTTAATAAGGTTCTTTATCGAGGCACATTCCACGAAAAAGGCACCACATTGAAATAGATGCGCTCTATAAACAACCTTATTAGTCAGGCCGCAGAGTATCCGTGTTCCACAAAACAACTTTTCAATAATATTTCTGAAGATGCAAATGGTAACGAGAAACCTTGTAAGTATTGTGTTTTAGGTAGATTTAGCGGAATCACGTTTACCTTTTGCTTAGAATAGGAAGAGATTATGTAATAATTATTTGTAACAGACGATCTACATTTAAAAATATGTTTATTTATTACACAGAATAACTTCAAAATGTTTGAGTTAACTCAGTCGTATCCGTAGACACCTAGCGTAAAGCTCTATTTACATTGTAATGGCCACTTGCAGCAAAAAGATAAATCTAGTCTCAAGTTGTAGCTTAAAAAAAAGATAAAAGATAAAAGATGTTTATTCAGTAAGTAGGCCGCACGGGCACTTTTACACGTCAATAATCTACCAGCGCTTCGCAAGAGACCACTGCTGAGAAGAAACGCCGCAAGAAACTCAACAGTCAGTCGTTTTTTAAACATTTCTTATGATATGATATTATACAACGAAAAATAAAACTTAACCTAGTATTATATAAAACAATGAATGTAACAAAAATATGTCTATATATATCATGCGTAGTTGAGCAGGAAAATGTGTCAAAACTCAAAATTTCTACAAGAACTCATAAATAGTAAATATAAGAAATAAATAAAAATTAAAAATTATACTTACCTATGACGGTGCAAAACAACACATAATTAGTTTCGATACATTCCCCTACAGAAACCGTGTCCCCTAGACAATACACAATGTTTATATATTGGTATGATTAGGTTATTATTAAGATATTTAGGTGTTTAATTTAGGCCAAGCATTTTTATCTGTTAGATAGTCTTCGACCCTATAGTAAGCTTTAGACATCAACGACTTTTTCAAGTAATTTTTAAGTACTGGAAATGGTAACTTTAAAACTTCGTCAGGTAATTTATTATAGAAATGAATGCATTGACCTACAAATGATTTATATACCTTACGGACACGAAATTTTTTAATAGCAATTTTATTCTTATTTCTTGTATTGTGTGCTTAGTTATCTAAAAATGCATGGAATTGTCAGTCTTAAATTTATAGAACTTTTTCGCGCAAGTGGCCCTAACGATTTCATTGCTAAATCAAGTTAAATATCTTTGTAGCACAAAACATTTTCATGGTCTCAAGTTTGGGCACGTGACCTATTTATATTTTGCTTGAGGTTCCAACTGAAGATACGATTTTTTGTTTAATTTAAAACTATGATTGAACTGGAAAAAATCAAGTTCCCAACCATTCCGACTCCCACCTGCCATACAGGACACCACCCGAGGGCGACACACGTTCCCGCCCGAATCTGATGCCTTTCAATTACGTGGCAACATCGATTTGCCGCGAATAATGGATTCGAACACTTGGCGGGAATGAGTCATTTTGTCGCGTTCTATTTTTAAATTGCGTTTTTTTTTTTCGAGAGAGCTCTGGTTTTTTCAAATACTGGCAGTTTGTTTTCTTTCAATTTCTTTGATGTAGAATTTAAAATAAATAAAATGTTCAAGATAGATTAAAAATTTGATAAATCTGTGTGAATGAATGGTAAGTACCATGCTAAAGGTTGGGGATCCGCCATTTTAACCCGTGTAAGAGGGGACGTGTTATAAGTTTTTTATGTGTATCTGTATTCTGCATTTGTAAAGCTTGTTGTTGTATTATTCCAAAACTTGATTTACGATTCTCATAAACCTTATTCGTACAATTTGTCAAATCACAAGGCATTGTCGACAAAGACAGCAATTTCGAATTTCATAGTGCCATTTTAGTAAATTAATAACAGTTTTCAAAGTAATTTGATCTATTGTCGAACAATTTCAATGCTGTACCGTACAATAATCTACTATTTTATTCAATAACTCTTTTGCTTGATACTTCATTGCTTCAATTAAAAATAAACATAGTATACAAAACTCAAATTATTTCACATAGGTACTTATTAACTAAGTTATTCTGTAACAACTCTAATAACTGTTTGACGCAATTTCATATTTAGAACGAATGTTATCCTAACAAACAACTCGAGTACGAAGTTAAAACAATAATAAGCAATACGGATATTCCTAATGGAAGATGATTGTTAGTTTCGTTCCAATTTCGATTAAACCTTTTGTAACAATAATCCACTCCGTCAACTAGAACGCGTTTAATTATCAACTCTATTCGCATCCTAATAAGAGAGTTAAGTTGTTTTCTGGACGTTGCTTTAAGTTTGTAATTTAGCAACATGCAAACACGCGCGTCTTTGATTCGTTGGAATAATTCTGGAGGGGATTTAATGGAAACTGTTTGAATTTCGAATATGGAATATTCAAAATTGGAATAACAAGGGCGTTTGAAGTGACTCGTACAACGTGGAGGGTCTTTTCGAGAATTTCGAAATTCAAATTAAGAACAAAACGTGCTAGCAAGCGTATGACGGTAAGCGATCGATCTCCAATACAATATCCGTCGAAGATATTTTATAACAATTCAGGGCGATTGGTTTTTCGCCGCATTGCTTTTATAGTAGTTTATATGCAGCAAAAAAAAGTCATATGATGTCTGTAAATGACTTCTGATAAAGTTGGCATTTTTTAAGTAAATAGGAAAATGTACTAAACTGATACAACTTCATCATTCGAAAAATCCCATGTTTAATACTTCATTCAACAGTTAATAAACTAAGAAAGGCATTTAAACAATTTCTACGCATACATTTATTTTAACACAAATAACTCAAATTTTTAAATTACTAACATATAAATTTCAAAATTAAACGTCATACATTTAAGTAACTACGTATTGATTTTCAGATAGGACACTACACGAGCATTTGTTGAAAATCATCTAAATGTACCTATTTAACATAACACCGTTAAGAAACGACTAAACTCGATTTCTAGTCTAACAGGAGTAGAGTTTGACATTTATCAAACCGAATATTTTGACAGGTCTAAATTTAGCGAACACAGTTCCAAATTCAACCAAATTACATCAGATAAATCCGGTTTTCTACGAAATGACGTTCTTAATTCAAAGTTTCCCGTAAAGCAACTGAACCGCGTCACTACTAAGTGTAGTTTGCCAACATGGCGGCTAACAAATTACAGTTAAAACGTCTTCCAAAAGTAGATTATGGTGTAATGGGAAATTAAACTCGACACCGAATGGACGAGCGCCGCACGCCATTTTAAATGAAGTTTGTGAATAATACTATAAAAAACTCATGCATATATTAAAATTAAAACCGTACCATACATAAATGTGAACGTAACTTTGTCCGTCTGTTAGTTACGTTTAACATTAGAGATGTGAAAGTAAATCGATCTGTCTGTTTGTTTATTACTTTTCCACGACTAAACCGCTGAACAGATTTTAATGTAAATTGGCATGGAGATAGCTTTAATCCTGAGGAAAGACATTAAGATACTTTACATCCAAAAACAAATCATTCCTATTTCAAAAGCGATTACTTAACGAGTTTTACACCGGCGTTGTCGTTTAAATACTTATAAAAGAAAATAGCCTTATTTATTAGGCTCTCACAGCAGAACTATCCCTATTTATAATCTTAGTGTATCTTACTTGCGCACTGCTTTACCGCCGCTCAAAGTTTCCGTGAATACGCAGCCAAATCGCGTAACCGTTTTCCCGCCCTAATATCATGTATTGCCATATCTAAAATTTCTTAAGTAAGTAAACGCTTTCGAATCGTAAAACGAACACCTAAACAAACCTTTAACTCGACTAATAAATCGACATTAACCAACACTGACACGACGAGAAATTGCATCAAAGGCAGCTTCATCACCATTGACTTTTGTCAATCCGCCATATTGGTGTGACCAATCCAACAAAACTCCGACTTTATTCCATCAGTAACAGAGTGTGTAATCGATCATCACGTTTCGTTTATCGTAAAAAGTTTTACGACCATGAAATATGTCTACTGGGTCGGTTTGTAAAGAGTCGTGACTGCTTCAATGGCGGACGGGCGGAAACGCTTTTTATGTTGGTAGCATAATGGCGTTTGATTTAGCGTCTCTGTCGTTTGAGGTCTAATTGGATGAGACGGCGTCATTACCGGTGTTAAATCATCGGATTATTGTGTTATTTAACTTGTGATACACACTATTAAAGTGGCGTGCAGTATTTATTGTAATTGGTGTATGTGGTCCGAAGATATAATGTTTTACAGTGGCCTTAAAATGATTGACATGAGGATAATTGGACGTAGCTAAGGGAAAAGGCATCAATCCACCGTGACTTGCTCTCGAGTAATTTGCAGTTTTAAGTTCACGGAGCATTTAAACAATGATAGATTGATTTTACACAAAATTATACTACGGAGAAAATGACCAAAAAACGTTTTTCTTTATGTATTTGTAAAAATAATTCGCAGATTTTCATTAATTATCGAGATATTAGGACTTAAGCGGGTTGGATCCGTTTTAAGAAAAATGGTTTTGTATGACACAGGTGACACTGGTTCTAGCTTGTTTTGGACTAGTAATATGGACTAGATCTTTTTTTGCGTTTTAAAATAATATCCCTGCCATAGATGTGGGTTGGTTCCTATGTGATTTTAAAATAACTTGTCGCAATAATTTTCCGGATCCTTTTTGCTTTCTAGACCCTAAGGATCATTGTGGCATACTTAACTCCACTTCCGGTCGGTTGTTTCGTGGATTAAGTCCTTTTCCCTTAACAACGTCCAATTTATCCCTTAGTGCGGCTCTATCTAACTAGTGTCATGAAACTCAAAAATCATAATTCAGAATAAGTATTTATTTATTAAATTGGACAATTGGGCTCTTTTACACGTCGGTAATATGGAATGAATCTACCAGCGCTTCGGACAAGCAAGAGAGATGAGAACGGGATGCACTGAGAACTTAAGCTTGTGTAAGTCTTGTACGGGTCGTTAATGGAGAAATCAATTTAAAAATATAGATATATTTGGAATGTAAAAACGATAGCCGCACCAAAAACACTTTCCATGGTGGCGTGTTGTTGTGATCTGTTATCGTATAGTCACCGTTTTGATAGCTCTTATTTACTTGACAGTAATGGCGTCTGACGTCATAACAATACCTTAACAGGTCAACTACGATATCGTTTTTACCGTCGGGAATAGAGGCGCTTCCACTGTTTTTTCTATTCCGTGGTAATGATGGTCTTGTCTGAAGCTCTAGTCGAGACACTCCTTTTTATCGACGTATAAAAGACATTTTGAATTTAGAATTAGTTTTTTTTAACTTTTTTGATATATTATATTACACACTGTGACAGTGAGTAATTATAACGGTCACATCCGAGTTCGATTTACATAATAAAAAAACACATTTCTTTGCAATTACAACATCATTAAAATTATCTTACATTTCTATGAATGTTTAAACCAAACCTTTATGGTGCGGAATGAGTTTTCCCGCCTTTCATTACTCCTTGTGTTGCCAGCTAAATGTTGTTTTAATGGCCCCGCACAATGTTGCCATGTTAATGCGTTCGCCGAAGCCGGTTTTAGATCGTTTTAATTTGCAGCGGGCAACATTATGCACATGATGTATAAAGAGGGTTATTACGGTCAAAATGGGAAAATAAGCTCGTAAGAGAGATAATGCGTTTTCTTACAATGTAACTCTAATAGCAGTATTGCAAGTATTGCAATAGGGTTAATTGTTAAGAAAGGTAGGCTTGACTTCTTAACGTTGTCTGAATTATAACTATTATAAGACTGTTATATCTATTCAGGTGATACTTTGAAACCGGCCACGTCTCAATTCGCAAACTAATTATTAGCCGGAATTATGCGATCCCTAAGGCCTGGTTCCCAATGTGAACCGCTTCATATAAATTGTACAGCCCTTACCGGTATCCGGCAAAATTACCGGTCCGGCATAGTGTGAACCAGGCCTAATTCAGATTTCAGAAGAACGTCCTATCGATTAGTCCTCGTCTAAATGGTTACTTTAAACCACCGTACAGTCTTAAATAAGGTTTATACCGATTATTAATACTACATCCACCAGCGGGTCGATTTTTCCGAAGCGAGTTCTCAAAATTTAAAAATGTATTGCATGCGATAGAACGTCATAACGAACCCCGAATTTTAAAACGTACGTTTTAGAATGTTCGATTTTCAAAAACCAACCCTGCTGGGGTGCTGGGTCTTTATTCTTCTTTGGCATAGTCCATCTCGCTCCTATATAGTAATCATATGCTGGCGTTATGACAGCTCTTACAGTCTAGTGTGATGGCGACATTGAAGCAAGTTAGCCTAAGGCCCGATTTAGACCAAGCGAACGAACAAGAATTCTATACATTATCTCACAAGATTTCTTTGTAAAAATAAAGGCAAAACATGTTCTAGAGCATTCGCTCGTTTGGTCTAAACCCACCTTAATACAATGTAGAATACAAATCCCAGACCGTTCAAAAATGCACTCCAAATCAATAAAGCTGCACTCCGAACGCGGGGCTTCGAAAGCTCGGGGAAAGCTCTCAAACTGGACGATCGCTTTTAAGGGGGTTTAATAAGGGAAGGACATAAAGCGCCCCGGGATTAAACACGCGTAAAAACGCGAGGGTACCGGACCCAGGGTACGGGAGTGCGGAGGATCCCCGAATATAGCGTTGTTGAGATCTTAATCGGGAAAGAAAACCGGTCAAGTGCGAGTCGGACACGTGGCTGTTTTTTATTATTTGACGGGTGCACGAACATGTGTACAGGCAACAAAAATAAAGAGATTTTTATTTCAAAATTAAAAGTTCGTAATGAACTACTTACCATTTGCTTAAGATATAAATCGGGTATCATTTAACCGATCAGCAAAATATTCTTATTTTGGGGAACAGAAATATGTATTTGGTCAGCCAAAATAGCTAGTTGGTAAGCAACTTATGGTTAGCTTATTAAATATTTGAGCTGCATTGAGCTACCCTCAGTTAATCAAAATTTGGTAAGCAATCAGTATTTAAGCAAAATATTTCATTTTGTCCATCAAAAAAGAGGGGGCAGATTTACTGCCGTGCCGGCAACGCACATATGCCAAATCCACCATCAAATTTACAAATTTAACAGAGTTGACGGAGCTGCGCCGGCGCGGAGCTCCTATTTATGGGTTGTTCTGGCCCTCCGGGCCTGATATAAAAACGAACCTAACCTAACCTACCTCATATTTATGACATTAATTTTGGTAAATCTAAGGTGTGATTGTGATTTCTAAATTTGTGTGACAAAACTTAACTGGTAATTACTACTAGCCTCAAAAATACCAATGCTAGGTTGCTCGCGTCACGTGGTCTGATTTCGCTCCGCCCACAATAACGAACACTGCATGAATTTCCAAAAATTCCTTCTTACCCCTAGGATATCCAAGAAATGTTCCCTCCAAATTTCTAGTCCCTAAGTACAACGGTTTCGGCTGTGCGTTGATAATGTCAGTCAGTACCACAGTCGTCAGTTTCTTCTTTTACATATTTAAAACATGTTAAGGACTTTAATTGTTATGCCACTATGGAACCCTGTCATAATGACAGCGCCAAACCAAATTAAAGAAATTACGCCAAAATAAATGATTAACGTTATGCGACAGGGCATAACAATTAAATTTCTTGACTGTACCCATAGCCTAACTTAGTTTGGGTCAACGCCATTTGTGTAATATTTTCTCAAATATTTATTTATTTTAGTAATAGCTAAGTTTAGATGCACCACGACCCATCTATCACAACGTTTAGTGATGTAACGCTGTTCACTGTAGCCGCCCAACCGCCTCCGTGCCAAATATCGCGTAATGCACGCTCATTTGCGGTAATCGCCGCCGCTTGCGCCTCTGCCAACGATAAGCGGGTGCGTTCTTCGTAATAACCGGCGGAGATGGATTGGGTCTTGTAAACATCATAAAAAAACCGGCAAAGTGCGAGTCGGACTCGCGCACGTAGGGTTCCGTATCAGATTATCTATACAACATTTGCAAAAAAAGGCAAACAAATCACGTTTGTTGTATGGAAGCCCCCTTAAATATTTATTTTATAAATTCTGTTTTTATTATTTGTTATTATAGCAGCAACAGAAATACGACTAGGTCAATTTGTGTGAGATTAGTCTTCTAATATTTATAAGCTGTAGGTAATGTTTGTGTGTAGAAGTGTAGGTACTTGTACAGACGTAGTGAGTAATCTTTCCCATTGTTTTTTGTCGGGTAAGTTCGTATACATCTTGCTTTCTCAATTAGCTTCAGTACCCATCAATAAGCCAACTGAGAAAGCAATATAAATACGAACTTATCCGACAAAAAACGATGGGAAAGGATTATTAACTACATCTGTACTTATGTTGTAATTGTTAGACATCGCACAAACCCTTGAGTGGTTTATTTAAATGTAAAATAGGTAGTATTATTTAATGTACAATAAATTAAAAAATATATATTTGTCGTAATGTATTTTGTCTGACGCCAAAAATGGTGGTAGCAACTCACGCTTATCCGTTATTAATTCGACAACGAATCCAAAAGTGAGTTAAAGTGAGTCTAGCTGAAACCCGAGTCGTGTAAAATCGGTAACCGATATAAATGTGTCGGTAATGAGCGGATGCAGGCCCGGGTAATGGCGTGTGAACCCGATACGGCGCAGGCGCGTTCGGACCGGCCCGGGACGGGTTAGTGGGGGGTTAGTAGCTGGCAGCAAGTAGCGTCAGAGGCTCTACTTTGAAATCCGTACTTCGAACTTCGTCTATTGCTATCCCTTTTGCTCTCGAAGCGTCACTAATTCGCAAGAAAGTGACGGGGCGATCCGAAGTTCGAATTACTGATTTCAAAGTAGAGCCCCAGGGTTAAACTTAAACGTATAATATTGATTCGGTGAATACACACTGCAACGCAATATGTAAAATAAAATATGATTAGAGCAAATTTAGAAACGTTGGCGGTGTAGTGTGAAGTCAAATTAGGGCTCAGTTCAGCATGTGCTGCAGTCGGAGCCACAGCGCTGGTTTTCTATAATACTTTTCATATAAATGTATGAGGAAACCGACCTAGGAGCAATAATGCAGATATTTGAAGTATGTGTTCATCCAATTCAATTATTTTTATTATAGCGCCATCGCCATTGAAACCATAGACAATTTCGAAAACGATTTGAAAACGCAATTGATTCAGCGATTGATCGATAATCTCACACCGTCATCTGTGCTTAGTGAGAGGGATCTAACATCTACAATTTACTGTTATCCTAACGGTAAACTAAGGACATAAATCTATCTAATAATTCTTTAATCAATCTTCCTTCACTGACTGACGCCGCATTTCACCAAACTTGGAATACGACTTACTCCGAGATTAGTCTATACAAATTGGGCGTTTAATCTAGGACCGTATTCCAGTTTGGTCGAATGCAATGAAATGTAACTACGCAGAATCAAAGACTAACAAGTCAGTCACCTGAACATATCCAACTAAACCCATGTAAACGCAGCACCAACTCGCAACTTCTCATACCGTCCCACTCATTACCGTATTGCTGGAAAGAGAACTTTTAAGTCGGAAGGTGAATTTCGAATGCGGAAGTTTGACGCCGTTATTGAAAGTTCACTCTTAATGTTCTTATCGCTTCATGAATGTAAAATGAGAGATTTTAACGGAACAAAGTGCATTTTTGTTCCTGTAATCTGTGAAGTTTTGTGACTTGTTTTGAGGTTTGACTTGACTATTGGGTACTCTAGGGGTACCTACAATAAAAAAGGTTTTTTCCAAAAATGGTAGCGGGAAACTAATTCTACGCGTGCAAAGCCGCGAGTGTTCTCTAGTATCTAATACTTATTTAACTGTACTAGTTTGGTCGTTTTAAGTAGGCCGATTTGACAGCTGTCAACGTAGTACAAAATATGTGTTTGAGGTTATTAGGGTTCCGTACCAAAATGGTACAAAAGGAACCCTTATGGTGAGACTTCGTTGTCTGTCTGTCTGTCTGTCTGTATGTCACAGCAGGTTTTCTCAGCAACTACAAATGCTATCAACTTGAAATTTGGCATAGTTGTACAACTTGCTTGCCTGCATCTATTTGTAGTAAAAAAAAAATGAAATTAATTTTATTAATAATTGAAAAGGGGTCTAGAATGGGGGGTTCAAAAATGAAAGTCGTTCGATTATAGCAAATGGGATGTCATATGAAAGGTCTTAATCTGCACATTTCAAAACTAGTTTTTTGAAATTTTTCTGTGATGTACTTTTTGATTTATAGCCAAAAATGTACAAAAAATGACCGTTCCCCCCCTTATCTCCGAAGTTTATTAATCAAAAATTCTGAAAAAAATCCTGACGTATAGATAATTACTTATATTTTCTGGGAAAAATAAAATAAAGTGTTCATTATTTACAGTTTTTGAGAAATAACAAAAAAACTAAGAAAATCTGTATTAAAATTTAGACTAGTCAAAATCGACCTTATTGCCTGGAAAATAAAGCTTATAACATAATGAGTATTTTCTTTTGCGGTTGCCAAGCATATTATCTTTAATACGGAACCCTCGGTGCGCGAGTCCCACTCGCACTTGACCGGTTTTTTTTTGTATTGCGGTGACAGCTGTCAAATCGGCCTTCTTAGAATGACCAAACTGTAATACTTATTTCTAAAACACGAAAATACCGCTCTCACCGACCAATTCAGTGCGGTGTGTACGCACTCTTGAACATAGTACATTTCAACGCTACAGCTTATGCATCCTCATCTAGTACCATGCGCACGATTGTAATTATCAAAAGCTCAAAAGAAATAACTCACATTAAAATCCATAGAAATAAAAACCATATCGAGAGTTTCATAAGGTTTAATATGGGAGAGTGGTAGTGTTGATTTAAGCCCTTTTTTTTCGGCGGGTTGTTTGCAAACAATATTGTAGGACTATTAGGGTTGCCTCGCCGACGTTATGAGTGCGCTCGGTGGCAGTGTTTTTTAAATTATTATTGAATAGCGAGCAGTTCGGAACAAACTGGGTTAATTGGAATGTTGTGGAACAAAAGAGAGAGCTGTTCATATATAATGAGTTATCTAATTATTGATAAAACATGCAGTTTTGCATTTGAATAAATTAGATGCAAATCTGTCTATAGGTACTAACTGCATTTGTTTAGTCATCAACGAGTAATTCTTGTATACAAGGTGACTCATAAGTCGTGAACAAACTTATCATCGGGGTGTTTTACCCACAAATATGAACAACTTTCACTATGGGACCAACTCTGAAATCACTATAAAAAAATTAGCTGTTTCATACATTTTGGTCGCGGACGTATTGAACTTTTCTATGAAACAGGTGTTTTTTTTTTCGAGATTTCAGAGTTGGTCCCATAGTGAAAGTTGTTCATGTTTGTGGGTAGAACACTCTAGTGATAAGTTTGTTCATGACTTATGTGTCACCTTGTATATAAATCGATTTTTTTTTTTTTTGAATTAGGTCACTATTGTTCTGAAGGTGCGATGTATGTGATTTTTCCCTGATATATTTTCATTCTAATATTAAATATCTAGTTGAGATTTTGCACCTTAATAGGCCTATGTTTTGCAAGTATGTTTATCGTTGTCACCTACATACGTTACGTTCCCATGCGTATCATCAGCATCACGAGTTGAATTTTACACGTCGGTAACATTGAGTGAATCTACCAGCGCTTCGGACAAGACCATCATTGCGGAGAAGCGCCGCAAGAAACTCCAGCAGGTAATTTTTTCCAATCATAAAATACAATAACACTAAGCTACTAACGGCAGTTTAGGCCAAGATTTTCAACAATTACTCCCCACCGGCCATTCCCCGTCTCATTAATAACCCAAATGTTTATTCAGTGAAAGATATCGTTTCTAGATCGTTAGCTAAACGCGAAATCTGCTCCGGGTCCATTAACAGAGGCGCACTTAAGGGCTTTATGGCGAACAACGGGAAGTTTTTGGGGGCTCCTTAATGCTTTTAGTGTATAGATTTGGTTTTTTTTAACATTTTTTTATTTAACGACATTAAAAAAAACAATGCCGCATTAGTCCAAATGCCGAATTTCATAATTATGAACGTTATTTAGGCAGTTCCTTACCCGTAGATTACGGAGAGAAGACTGGCTAAAATTATTAGGTAGGTTTAGGTTATGTCAGTTCTTTAGAGGGCTCGAAGGGCCAAAATAACCTAGAAGTAAGAACTCCGCCAAAGCGGAGCTCCGTCAACTTCGTTAAGGTCTGCTAAAATGCCCAGGGGCCTGTTTTATAAAGCTACAAATTACAATTTACAGGTTACAAGTTTCCATTTGACACAACCTCGACCAATGACAACCAGCCATTCAAGCAGTGTTGCCAATTTAGACCTGTAAAATTGTAACTTGTAGCTTTATAAAACGCGCCCCAGGTGAACTAAGCAGGTGGACCACGGGTAAGGAAGGATTTAGGCATACCTACACTGTACCTTCTAACACTTAATGCCAAAGTGCCTGGAAAACCGAAAGTAGCTCGGGTTGAAAACGAATTTTCCCGAAGATGACAACTTGACAGATCGATTTTTCACCCCAGTTAATCCCTATATTGCAAATTTCTTCGAAATCGTTAGAGCCGTTTTGAAGAACGTACTTAAACCATGTGATTTGTATAGATTTATATTTATTTATTCTTAAGATTATTCTAATTTTCCGAATGTCGACTTTATCAATGTGAGTCATAGTTCTAACCTAACCTAGTTTTACTAAATTAATCATTTACATGGAAATAGCTCCAGCATAATTGCCCGTACAGCACGGCTGGCACATGTTGTCCGCGACTTGTTTGTCGCTCGGATCTCCCTTTCTATCTAGTCTATAACGGTAAAGACGGACAAATACAACTTTTTCCATCCGTGCTGGGAATAGAACCCGGGACCACTAGGTCTGTAGCATCTTCAAAGATCTTTTACTCCATACTAAATTTCGTTGCTCTAAAGCCATGCCCCAACAGGGAATCGAACCCCCCGAGATTAAAATTTGTCCGCGTGTAATGAAACCGCACGGGCCATTACGCCGCCGGCCGCCACCGGCGCAATTACGCCCGTGTGAGTTACGGCGGTTACACCATCGACCTGACCGCCATATGATATTTGGATTAAGCGCCATTTTTTCGCATTTGAAAAAAATTACGTTTGTTAAATGGCTTCGATCTGTTTCGATCTGCTCTTCTCATTCTTCTTAAATTTGAGAGCTAGGCTCTTGTCTTTGAAGCAGTTTCCATGAATCTCTTTCTAGAGCCTTTTCTTTAGCGCCTCATACGACTCGACGTCTACTTTTTCTTTTATCTGATCCATGAACGTTCTCCTTGGTCTTCCTCTCTTTCGCTTCCCTTCAACTTTCCCTTCCACTATTATTCATGTATTCGTCTTGTCGTAAAAGATAATTAATAATAATGATAATGATAATGTCTTATTAATTATTCAAAAAAATTATTCATACAAGTTAAATGTAATTGAGTTGATAATATCAAACTAAAATATGTCCTTGAAATTCGTATACCAAATTATCAAGGACATATTGGAGTTCGATATTTATCAACTCAATTTTCAATGTACGCGATCCAATTCTCCATTTTCCTTTAGCCCTCGTACCAAGGAAATGTCGCCCCCGTACCATGAGATACTGATTATATGGCCATGATTTAATACACTGATTTTACAATTAGACTTAAACATCAATTAGTTATCTAAACTTAAGTTATTTTTTAATGTTGCAGAACAAAAGTAGTTCAGTTTAACGAGTAGAAAGCCCCATTTAAAGCCGCAGGGTCAGAGGCACCCTGTAAAGAGAAATAAAATACTAAAATACATACAAAACATCCTCAGAAATAAATGTGCGTTGTCAAACGTTTGCTTGTATTGACAAGTTTCATTTATTTAACAGAATAATATAATTCAAGCGTAAAAATAAAACATCTTCATATCTTCTTTGATTTGACGTGCTCAATATTCCTTTAATAATTTCGTCAAAAACGTAACAAAAGGAAATAAGAATATTCATAATATTCAAATACAACTATATTCGGTACTTGAGACATCAGGGTAAGGCCGTAGATTTTGCCACTTTGTGACATAGAGTAACATAGACACTTCTATGTTACGGTAACGTAAAAGTAACGCGAAAGTAACACATAATATCTGTAAGGGCGATATCATAACATACTCTTTGACGTGAAAGTCATAAGATGTACTTGTTTGGATAAAAAAAAGTTCAAATTTCGGTCCGTTTAATAAAACATAGAATAATATTATTATTATTATATTATTGAGATAACTATCACCAACTAAGTTCAAAGTAGGTAATTAACAATGTTTTTTTTATAATAAACATACAACCATAACTTGGCTTCTTATCAAAATAAAGTAAGGAAGGCTTTTCAGCTGCAGTCAACGGCATCTGTAAAGTCATAGTGTATTATTTAAGAATCATCTAAAAAGTACGAGGATTATATTTCCGAAAGAATTTTGCAAATCGGTGCAGTAGTTATGTTATCGCAAAGATGCAAACATACATACATACATACGGGTCAAACAAAGAACCTCCTTTTTTAAGTCGGTTAAAAAGGAATCTGGTCGGATATTTTCTCCACTGTAGAAAAAAAGTTTAAGTAGGCAAGTTTCAGTTTGCAAGTTTTGGCATGCAAACAGAAAAGTATAAAATTTTCAATATGCACAAACCTTTACAACACTTCTATGTTACATAACATACAATCAACGTTACCAGTAACATAAAAGTTACGTAAAAGTAACGTAGAAGTAGGATTTTCAAGGTTATAAATCGACAATAATATGAAAACTTAGCGAATTTTAAACAAAGACATATTATAACGCTCTTATAAGTCAATTACGAAAAACTGTTATTTACCTTTGAAAACGCCAAAATTCACAAAAATATCTACTGCCGAAACACACCCGTCCATCTTTGACTGAGTCCAGACCGCAAAAAAACCGTCTTTTTTTACTATTTCTTCGTGTCGCGGGTACTTGGTATTGCCAGTGTCATTATAAAATATTACCATACTGTTTTAAATACTTAGCTAGGCGAAATTATGGTAACATAGAAAATAGTAACATATAAGTGAAAATGTAAAGACAGTTTTTTTAATTGTGATTAAACCAACTAAAAACGCGTATTTAAAACATTGCCACCACAAAGTAGCTGCTTAACGTTCAAATATTTCAAGTAGTTCTTAATTAATTAGACCTCCAATACAAAAAATATACAAGTTTTATAGTGTTGTGTTGAAATGAATCAAAAAGACAGCGTGTTTTTGTTTAAATTTAGGGCACTGGATGAATTAAACTCATTGTATATTTGTAACTGTTCGACTTACATTAACATTAAGAATACATTGTAATATTTAAAGAAATACATAATTTAATGAAAATACTTAATTTACAATGTATCAAGTACTTTGTTTTTAATACGTATTTAAAATTTGGGACATTTTTGTTTTTCAAAAAGTGGCAAAATCTACGGCCTTACCCATCACGGTAAATAAGCCGAAAATAAGGCATCTTAGTCATTCAAAATTGGGCTTTAATCTCAAGTCACACGGTAGACAATGACGTTGAGATCTTTGTGGTCTCCGAAGAAAAAAACTTATAAGATTCGGCAGAATGTAATAAGGTGAATTGTTATAATGAAAATCGGTTACACGTAAAATTGGTCTCTATGAGGGTTACTTGTGTATTCAAAATAGATATTTTTGTTTGACAGCGGTCTTTTTACCCAAATAAGTCAGAAAGAGGGTTATGTTTTTCGAATGTTTATAACTAACAGTCGGTGAGCACTTAGGTGGTAACTAGACAACGATAACATGCTTAATTATATAAATAACTAGAGGACGCCCGCGACTTCGTACGCGTAGAATTAGTTTCCCGCTACTCCCCCCGTTTCTTCCCGTTGATGGGGGTCGATTTTCGGAAAATCCTTTCTTAGCGCTCACTTACATCATGAAAGGAACCCCTGTACCAAATTTCAAGTTTCTAGGTACAGTAGTTTCGGCTGTGCGTTGATATATAAGTCAGTCAGGTTTGCCTTTTATATATATAGATTACAAACTTGAATATATATAAAATATTAATAACTTGACTTAACTTCCCCTTGTGGTTGCCGGTTTAGAATAGTGCCACTCCATGTCTTCCCGTGGATGTCGTAAGAGGCGACTAAGGGAATAAAGGCTAGTAGTACTGTTAGGCGATGGGCTTGCAACCTGTCACTAATACGCTGGTGAACATCTTAGCTTGATTGTGAAAAATGTGGTTACTGAATTATCAACTTTTTGAGTTGTTGGTAATTCTGTAGCTCTGCCTACCCCACTCTGGGAATCAAGGCATGAGTTTAAGTATTATAGTATGTAGGTATGAGAACAGGGCGTAAAGTATATTTCATAAGGTACAGTCAACCAATTTGATTCCTAGGCCACTATTGACTTTGTCAATGTGACGTTGTAAACCAAATTATAAGAAGTGTGTAACGTTTGGTTGTCAACGTCAATTTAACATAGTCCAAAGTGGCCTAGAAATCAAATTGGTTGACTGTACATATGAAAAAAAACACCCGGGCGGCGCCGGGCGCGGTAAGCTAGTACAGTCAAGGACTTTAATTGTTATGTCACTATGGAACTGTGTCGCATAACCTTAATCATTAATTTTGGCGTAATTTCTTTCGTGTGGTTTGACGCTGTCATTATGACAGGGTTCCACAGTGGCATAACAATTAAAGTCCTTGTCTGTACATATTTACCTATATAAAAATCAATTGCCGTTCGTTAGTCTCGCAAAAACTCGAGAAAGGATTGAATAAAAAAAAATGTTGTGTCCGTATTCCGTAATGGTCAAAGCCAGGTCAATATGAAAAAAAAAAACACCCGGGCGACGCCGGGCACGAACAGCTAGTTTCCAATAAATGCCAAAATACTCAATTTAAAACCTACTTAGTATGTCTATGAAAAAAATATTCAAACCTCATCGAAAATGCCTTTAAAAATAGCGGAAGATATGTACAACATAATGGGTATTAATATGAATATTTTAACAAATAAATTATAATATACCCAGACATACATAAAACTCATAAACATTACCAACTAGTGCAAAAAAAAACATCGTTTATGCAAAATATAGACTGATTTCGTTACTCCAAAATGGGCCCTCAAATTGTACTTAATAGAAATATGTAAGTAAATTCCATTCTGGCCCCGTGAGCTGGAAAACAGCTCGAGCGGGAGCTCGTTATCTGGCGGGACCTATAAAAAAACTCTATTCTTGTAGGTTTTTTTTATAGCCGACTTTTGTGTGCTGCGGAAATTGGTACGATGTCACTTACGATACTTATGTGGTGTATGTGCTTACCTGGAAATAAAAAGTTTTTATTAGCATATGGTGAGAATAAATAAATGTACTTACAATTGGATTAGGCACACGTAAATAAATATTAACAATTTTAAGTTTAAATAAATGAAAAGTTATGTAACATATATTGTATTAATGACGTTTTATTAATTTAATACTATTTAAAGACATATTTTTGGCGTGTTACTCTATATATATATGTATTAGTTAATTGAGGCAACTTCACTGGTCAATGTGTAATGTAAGTTTTTTCTGTAATATTTTTTATTTACTTGTACCGTTTGTGCCCAAATAAACATTAAACATTAATACACTTGAAGGTTACTTAAAATTTGAATGATACCCTAATCATTTAAATTTTTAAAGTGCTAGTCAAATAAAAACAATGAAAACGTTGCAAAAAAATCAGTCCCAATAAAAATTATCTAAAACAAAATTTTGAGAATTATTATTTCATTTAATGAACATCACAACGTTTCATTTGGGCATCGCATCAAAATATGAAAACCCAATAAATTTTTTGGTGGCTTTTAATTCAAACCCCACAATAATGTAACTACAATGAGTAAAGCTACCAACAGTGACGGACAAAATTAATACGATGAAATACAACCGATACGCAGTGACGGGCCAACAGAGAGCGTCGTAAATAACATTTATTACATTTACTTATTTCCATATGGGGCATTTCATCGTTAGTATTAAATGAAATTAAGTTTATCTTTAATGACGTAAGTGACATCAGAAAAAAACTAGAAAAACAATATGGATAAACTTTTTCATTAATAACCGTCATTTTGCACACGTTATCGCCTTTAACGAAATCAAATTAGATACAATACACTTTCTGTATATAATTAATCATAAGAGCTACAATACTTGGATAAATATATTTCAATATTATCTTCGTTATTTAAAGGAACGAATGCGTTAATATGGTATTTATCATTTAAGAAAAAAGTTTATATCCACGTGAATTTCGTTTTATTGTTAAAAACGTAAAAAATCATAAATTTAAAACCAGTTGTTCCTTAATCCGATGAATCGGCGGGCGACAAACAACGAGCGCTCGTAAATATGTCCGACTGTCATTTATTCCTACATAATAACCGCTCAACTCGTAATGGCGGATTTTATTAAATTCGGGGCCTGTTTGCCAAACGGATCCGGGGTTTCAAACCGTCACAATACTAAAAGACGTATCTTACATTACGTTTATACAGGACATATGTCTTTATGATTACGAACGTCGCTCCAACTTTCACAATACCAAACGACGTAACTCCATTTACTTTCATACATCACGTACGCCGTTGTTATTTCAAGCGGTGTTCACGCGGATATGAAAGGTTCTATCTACAGTTATGTATACAACACATACGCCCTTCTGATTTTAGAAAGATGGTTTCACTCTGACCCAAAATTCCGATTAATATCGAGCCTCTATTCACCGATTGGGTGCCAATATTAAATATTTCTTGGGGATTAATGACGTATTGGTGTTGGCGTCATTGGGGGTTGGAACACTTGAATTTAGTATTTCTTCCGGGGTCTTGACCGTGAGGTATTTATACATAAACGAACCCCGGACAGCGCGCTAGTATGGTTGCGTTTATCGCTTGTCAAAATGTCGACAAAGCATCCGTCACTCTCGTAGTGTCAGAAAGTGACGGATGTTTTGTCCACATTTTGTAACGCGATAAACGCAACCATATTAGGCATATTATGGTCGTGTTTATCGATGTAGATAAAACATCTGTCACTCTCTGACCAATATGTAAGTGCGAGATTGATGGATGCTTTACCCACCACGATAAAGGCGACCATAATACAGGGCCTGTGGGCCTAGCATGGTTGCTTCTATATCGCGTGGCAAATATGGATAAAGTATCCGTCACTCTCGTACTTAATATACGTGTCAGAAAGTGAAGGATGTTTTATCCACAATTTGTCACGCGATAAACGCAGCCAAATTAGGCCCCCTGGACAGGAAAGGTCAACACTACCAACTAGGCTTAACTAACGCGTTTTTAGTTCAACACAGTACAATATTTACAGTCGAAGAATTTGATTGTTTAGCAGTTTGACATAATACGTCAATTGGCCGGGTTATACATTTTCCACGTGTCATTAGTCGTGTCACGCCGGGAAACGTATAGCACGGCTAGTTTACGTGTTACATCAAACTGCAAAACAATCAATTTTCTTGCGTATACAAATGTTTTACTTAAAGAAGAAAGGACGTAAAGACCATCCAATTCAGCCTTTAAATGGCGAACAATAAATATTGTTAATACCTGTACTTTGTGCAATTTCTTGATGTACATAAATACATAAATAAATAAGTTGTAGCAGTGAATAATAATTGTTTAAGTCCATTATCCTGATATACGACCTTAATCATTATAATTACGTCGTATCAGACGTCATAATAATTAAAATCGCCCATTAACTACTAGAATAAACCATTTCATTTGCATAAATAGCCAGTAAGTTGCATAAAGCTGAATTAATTTCGGTCAAAAAGTTGACGTGGAGTTGACCAGGAGGGGAACAGCTGATGCGCAGCCAAACTTTGACAAAAAAATATAGCAGGTCCGTCTCTTGACCCTGTCGTAGCTGATCACCGCAGATGCTGCAAAGACCGCAAAGTGGTAGATTGCCAATTATTAAGGTGGGACGGAACCTAGCTAGTATCCTGAACTATGCATCGGAACACTCCCACACAAAGATATAAATAGACATAGATAACGCAAATACATCTACTTCGCGTGTCCGATTCCGGACTTAAACCCCGACCAAGCGTCTGTAGTTGAAGCCGGTCGGCCGTGAAAATTAAGAAAATGCCTCGTTGCGTGATAATAAACTGCAATAGCCCAAAGAAGCGACGACTTTGAATCGATTTTGTGCGGAAAACGTAAAATTCTTTTCTCTTGGTGTGTCCCAGTAGGTAGCAAAAAGTGACACGGTTGGTTTTCATACAGAGTGAGGGGTTTAAGTTATCTATGTGTATTTACATCTGTGCTCCCACATCATGGATGCGTAGAAAAATGCAAAGCTTCGCAACTCGGCAACGTAACCGCAAATGCGTTAAATACAGAAATCTTTATTAAAACCTAAAAAAGAGATTATATTTTCTTTAGTTTTGGAAGCAGAGGAAAAACTTTTGTTTTAATGATTACGTAAGTTTATTTTATACCTAATGCAAAGACAATTAAGATCATTTAAAAAACAAAGAACGCCTTTGCCACGCTAGCAATGTCGTCGATTTAAAATTCATAATACGCTTAACGGCTGTACTACTGTATTGACAAGTCTTGCCCCACTTTGCTATTAAAAACTTTATCGAATGCCAACCTTATTCCGTTAACTTAAGTGTCATGGTATTAGGTATGTCTGTACGCTTTAAATCAGGAGTCGGCTATTGTGCCCGTCGGACATTTATGGTGCAATTTATATTTATGTCCGGACAACGTCCCCTTATCGTGTGTGATTACGCGTTGTCAAGGATCGCATTCAGACTGTCGCTGTAACGCATTCAGAACTGAGGGCTCCGTATGAAGCCCAGTTTATTCGGAAATTAGAGTGACGGGCGTTTTTAATTTTGATGTTGTTAATACGTTTTGTTGCGAGGAACTCGATGTGGAGCAGAGTTTGAAGGGAGAATAGGGAGGTAAGTAGCAAATGTGTTGAATGTTAAGGATAGTAGAGTGAAATGCGAGGCTAGAAAAGTTGCTTAAAGCGTAAACGATTTTAGAAAACTGATAAAATGTATGCATTTGACGGAGGCACTCGACTCGACCGTCTGACAGCTAACGTCAATCCTCTACATTTTTGATGGCGTTAACGAACACCGAATGCATCTTGTCCAGAGGGCTTATTGTCTAACGTACTCCCAATCGCAATCGGCTTCAAAGTGGAGCAATTGTTTTCATTTTGTATGCAAACAAGCCTTCGATTTTCAAAATGAAAACGATCGTGATTGCGAGTGCGTTAGATAATAAGTCCTCTGGTCCTCTAACGTAATGTTTGCCGTAATGTCATTATCATCTAAAATTGCATTGGCTTATACTGTCCTCCTTGTAAAAAAGGGCGTATGTCTCATAGAACCGCGTATGTATTAGTGACCTGATTTCTTAAGATAGGGGGTAAAATTTACTTTGACTATCTAATTGCGTATGCGTCCTTTTTTTAAGGAGGGCAGTATACGTGTCGGTATTCAATCTAACACAAAGACTGACGTTTAATACCTTTAAGTAATTTGATAATGCCGTAAAAGCCTCATCGCTTGACTGTCTTCACGCTTGGGTACGACTCACTCAATATCTAATTACGTACGTGTGTTGATATTGTTGTTTATGTAACAATGACGTACGTAAAGTCGTTAATTTCGAATGCTATCATATTTCACAGCGCGTAATTTCAACATTTTAAGCGCAACGCAATAATAATTTACGATACATACGACATGTCACAGGCATTTCAAACTATGTGGGGCATATCACCGCAAATGTGAGTTACGTCGACAATAATTGTTTTAAAAATAATGCAATAACAACGTAACCGCCGTCACCTAAACATTGCCGTTTAAATGAAAAACGACCTAACGGTTGTTGGCGTTTACGTTATTCTGATTGTTGTTGCAATTTTATTTGTATGAAAGCAATGATCATAACAGCGAGTTCAACGGTTACAATAAGGTTCACTTTAATTCGAAGCCTTATCCTCGAAAATCGGCGCATCGCTATAAAACAATATTTACGATCGACACACGAATGCCCTTTTTATTATGCTAATTTTATCGTTTTAATTTAAGAGGGCCCTTTATGTAACTTAACAGCCACACGATACTTAACTTTTTGTATTACTACGAATAAGGTCGCATTTTCCAAACTGACTTAATGATAGATAGGCCCTTTTACTCGTAAGGGTAGAATTCCGGGCATAGCCAGCATTGTCCTGTCTAATTTACGATTCTGTCTATTGTAAGCGACACTTCGCTGCTTCAATATTGTAATGCAGTATGTTTTAACTTTATTGCTTTCGATATGACACCTTATTTTGTAAAACTGAACATTAAATTTTCAATGTTACAAAGTTACTGTCGCTTGAATGTGGTTTCAAGCATGTATCTTACTCTAGAAATATTTTGTTATAATCGCATCCCACGCGCTTAGGAGTCAACAAGTCTCTTGCACAGAACCAAGGCAGAGTTTAATTTATATATGAAGAAAAAAATGCAATCAATTTGACCCGTTGTTGGTATACAGGGTGTTAGGCAGAAAGTTAGACAAACTTCAGGGACTAACTCTGTAGGTCATACTCGTCAACTTTTATTATGGGACCATCATCCAAATCGCGAAAAAAAACAGCTGTTCCATACAAACTTTGTCCAACCTTCTGCCTAACACCCTGTATAAGGTGGTGGTAGCGATCCGTGCGAACCCTGCACAAGATCCTACCACTACTTTACATAGTGGTAGGTGGTAGGTTCAAAATAAAAACATAATATACAATACAATACTAAATACTTTATTAAAACACCACATACACCAAGACAGGCGATCTAATCGCTAAATAGCGATCTCTTCCCGACAACCTTACAAAGAAGAGATGATAATTTGCCCCTAATAAACCCTGCACAATATTAACAGAGGCTTCAAAACCAAAATGCGTATGACAATAACAAAATATACATATTTCAGAACAATACCATTATTGTCCAATTGTCCATGTTAGAATTATTGAATAGTTTCCCAACTTGCTGCATTATTAATATTATTTCCATTCAAACTGTTGCCTGTTAAAACTTTTACACCAATTAGAACCTGTCAATGACACCCTAATTGAGTTTCGACATCGTAATGATTACAGCTGTTTCGACATCAGGGAAATTACAGGTGAATAGCTTAACCTTTATGGTCTAGGATCCGAGTAGGAGACGACCTTCACGCAGCTGTTTATTCGATAAAAAGTATTTTATATCAAATTTAATATGGTAAGTAATATATGGCGAATGGGTTGACTGAAAAATTTCAGTCCAGTTCAGTCCATAAATTAAAAAAAAAAAAACTTAAAAAAAAAAAAACAATTGCTATTGCTTGTTTAATAGACCAATTACATAAGTATTAATCAAAAGTCTGAAGCCTATACAATATGCAAACGTTAGGTTTAGTTCAAATTATTAGTACCGACTTACCTGCCTACCCAATGGTTACTATTAGAAAAATAGTCAATTATTAGTAAAGTGCCTTTAGATAGCACGAAATCCAAAGTCATCGACATAGAACAGAGGGTGAACATTAAAATGAGTAAAATACCGTAAATTATTACAAATAACTCTATATGTTCAGCCCAGTTCATAAATATGTATACACTTTAGTACCTTGTCTTTTTAATGTCGTGTTTAAACTGCCATATATGAATTGTCACAGCAGTGGCAAGGTACAAAAGTGCACACATATTTTATGAACTCGACTGTAAGTATAGTTACAAAAATCCTTACCCTCTTAATCATAAACGCGCAATAGCTAAAGTGTGCTTGAAATATGCTCTGTCTTTATCTGTCATTCATTATGAGTATTATGACATTTGAATTAGACAGAAAGGGACATACAATACTTTACCTAAAATTGGTTAATTGTGCGTTTAAGAACTTGGCGTCTTCATTTTAATGCGGTTTTCGTCAATAGATAGATTGGTTCAAGAAAAAGGTCAAACCGAAGTTACACTCACATAAACTGAAGCAAAGCGAGGGTGGGTCACTAGTAATACCTATAAATATAAATAGGTACTAGGATTTAAATAAATAAATATCAGGGGACAATCTCACACCAATTGACTTAGTCCCAAACTAAGCTCTAGGCTTGTACTATAGTTACTAGACAAAGATACAAATACTTATATAGAGAAATAAATAGAAAACATCCAAGATTTAGAAACAAATACTCGTGTTCATCACACAAATATTTGCCTATACCGGAAATCGAACCCGGGACTTCTAGCTTCGTAGGTAGGGTCACTACTCACTATAGTGCATTCGGGTGCGCCAAAGTTCATATAAAATTGCAACTCCGATTATTGGAACTCCGAAAATTTTTCTCATACCATTTTACATCATAATGATCACTCCTTATAATCTTCATAACAAATGTTTATACTAATGATCGGAACTCATAATCATCTGAACTTATAACGCCAATATTCACGAAACCGTACACTTTACAGAATTTCTTCAATATCTTACGTGTAGATAAAATTAGGTTAGGTTAGGTTAGATTTATAACAATCCTCAAAAAGTAACAGTTTCTTTAAAAAAAACATTATGAGTTGCGATAAGTATGAGCAAAATTTTTCGAAGAAATGAAGTATGAGGATTTTTTTTCGAAGAAATGATGAGTATAGACACAAATCGTTATTTGTACAAAAAATCTGAAGACCAATTTTATATGAGCCAATATGGACCCTGTTTGAAATTATAAAGTCGAGTTGACAGTGACCAGTTGAAGTCAGACCTTCGAACAAAAAGGTTGTGTATCTAGCGAATACACCCTTACCCGGCAGTTGCACTGATGAGTCATATTTTCTTAACGCGAATGCACTATAGGCCAACGCGTTGTGGTATTTGGTCATTGTATTGTATGCTTATCTGCTCGTACTTAACCAATATCGTATAAAAATCGCTGAAACGTGGACAACGACATTACAATTCCATAAATGAATTAGGTACCTAAATTATATTATGCGCCAACTTTAATAAAAATAAGAACCACTTTTCATTTTAACCCATTTACCTAAACCGTTATAAGCAAGCCGAATCCTTCCACGAAACTCGATTTATTATTATATTAATATTTACTTGCCTTCAAAGTGTTATTTCATTAATAAGACCTCGTTCTAATGAACCTAGAATTATTAAATAGGCTTGTTTTTCAAGTTTTTTTATTGCCCAAGAGTAATTAAAAAGGCTCAAGTTACGTAGTTACTTTTTACGAGGCGTAATGAAGTTTTCGGAGGCGGCCATTTTGTTGGGACTGTCAAAGGTAATACTAAAAGTTAGGAGGTACCTAATTGGGTTAATTGCTTTTACTTATTCAAGAAAATCGAAATTCGAGTCTTATTTAAGCTATATACCTACCCGCGTAGGAAAATAATCTTTATTGCGTAAATATGTATGATTCTGTCAAGCTGGCATAGATCTGAAATTACTCACTTCTTTCTACATTCTATAACTAAAGTAGATTTGATTATCTTTTGTTACTACTACAAGGGCTTTATTCTGCACGGTAAAACTATATTGTTTACTAGAGGACGCCCGCGACTTCGTACGCGTACAATTAGTTTCCCGCTACTCCCCCCCATTTCTTGACGTTGGGGGTCGATTTTTGGAAAATCCTTTCTTAGTGCTCACTTACATCATGAAAGGAACCCATGTACCAAATTTCAAGTTTCTAGGTACAGTAGTTTCGGCTGTGCGTTGATATGTCAGTCAGTCAGTTTAGCCTTTTATATATATAGATAAATAGATGAAATGTTATAATATAGCCAACGCCATGATAGATTATTTACTTGTCAGTAATGGCCGAGTTAAAAACAATACGATTATATTTCAAAAGCAATATGGTTTTACCGAAGAATAGAGGCCCTGTATGTGTCTTACTCTAACATACAACGTAATTGTAAGACAGCAATAGTCAATAGTAGAGAAAGTGGCTCGTTTACCACCCTTAGATAAACACCCTCGTGGCTAAACCCTTTGGGGTCGAACGGCACTCGCCTGCACCTAATTGATGGTAATCAGGGAAACTTCCCAACTACTGCAACTGATGACGGTACTTGTAGTTTACGGGAGCGGGAGCGGTAGCGGGGGCGGGAGCGGGTTTTGAAACTACTGGGAGGTATTAAATAAAAATGATTCCAGATTAGATTAATCTAGGCCAGCCGGCCTATTGTCTAACGCACTCGCAATCGACTTCAAAGTGGACCAATTGTTTTCATTTTGAAAGCAGACTCGCCTTTGGACTGTCAAAATGAAAACAATAGCGATTGCGAATCGCAATCGTTTGTCAGTGAGAAAGTTTTGTTTAAATTTATTTATAGGAAAAAAATCATTGTAATATTATATAACAGTTCTAGCGAGCGAAAACTGAACGCAGTTTATTTGCCACTGGAGTCACACGGTGCTTATTTATATGTCTAGGTATTAATATAAGATAGTTTAAGGACCATGCCGAGACTCATATACCACATAGACATACTATATTTTTATTTTTATTTTGTAATACATATTGTAAATGTGAAAAGTCAGCCGAGGTAAGGGTGTACATATTGTATAGCTTAGTACTTAAAATATGTTGCGGCGCTTCTTAGAAGTGGTCTCCGCTTGGGAAGCGCTGGTAGATGTCTCCTACATTCCTTCAGTCTATTTACCGAATATACATCTTTATCTAAAATGTATATATATAAAAGTCAAACCTGACTGACTTATATATCAACGCACAGCCGAAACTACTGTACCTAGAAACTTGAAATTTGGTACAGGGGTTCCTTTCATGATGTAAGTGAGCACTAAGAAAGGATTTTCAGAAAATCGACCCCAACGGGAAGAAATGGGGGCAGTAGCGGAAAATTCTACGCGTACGAAGTCGCGGGCGTCCTCTAGTATTTATATAAAAGAAAAAACGCAAAGCCAAAACCACTGGAACTGGAGACTTGAAATTTCGAGGGAACTTTCCTTGGATATGTTACGGTTGCAGAAAGGAGGATTTTTGGAAATTCATCTCTCATACCCCAAAGGAGAATAACAGGAAACATATATATATACAAAGTCGCGGACGTCCTCTAGTCTAACAAACTTTGAACGCTTGCAACATTAGAAGTATCATAACCCGTTGCCAATCGTGATAAAAATAAAGGGGGTTCAGTGGGGAGAGGGAGGGAAATGCAAACACGTTGGTAGCCTCAACGTTTATGCCTCAAAGTAGCTAGTTGCAAATTGCCAAAACTCTATCTGTGTGCCATATCTACGATCGATCCGACTGTATCGCCCGACAAGCTCGTAGCTACGGCTGTACAGTCTAGTTAGTTTGTGATACGATTCCGTCGTTCTCTTTATCTCTAAATACTTAAAATTATGTCAAGAAAAAATATCAAAATATGTATATACTTACACATTATTATTATTATTTTTTGATTTTTTAACCGACGAAAAAAAACGGAGGAGGTTCTCAAGTCGACGCGTATATTTTTTTTTTTTTATGTATGATCACGCATAACTTTTCACAGCGCGGTCCGATTTTAAAAATTATTTTTTGGTTTGGTAGAGTATACTTCCGAGGTGGTCCCATTGTCACCAAATCTGAATCTGATGAAGGGATCCATGAGGAATCGAGGGAACTCTTCGAATATTAAATGCATACATATAGCGATTTTAGTATTTTTAGTAACAAATCCAGCATTTTCATTCAGAAAGTATCATTTGGTGAAGTGGAACTGATGATGAAGACCACAAATGGCTACTATGGCTACTATGTATGATCACGCATAACTTTTTACTGAGTTGTCTGATTTCAATAATTCTTATTTTATTGGATAGAGTATACTTTGAAATTGCTCCCATTTAATTTGGAACTCCCCCCCTCCGTCAATGGTAGGAATATAGGGATTGATAGTTGAACCCATGAATTTTTATCTGTGAACCGATTATGTTCAAACTTAGCACACATATGTAATTCTAATGACACTACAACATGACGGAGACTTGATGTTGATCTGATAACTGAGACGGAAGACAGATGAGGGAAATCTTCAACGGATTACAGCAGCTACCTCGTGATTTCTCTTATTCATGCATCTCAATGAGAACTTTATACCTAACTTATGTATGATGCACGGATTATGACTACCATCGAGGGTCTGATGATGAGGTTTGATGATGGAGTTGGAAGGCTGTCGAGGGAAGCCCTTATTAGTTCGGAAACTAAGGTGTAAGGGTATATATACTTTAAAATTGCTCCCATTTAATTTTGAACTCCCCCCCCCTCCGTCAATGGTAGAAATATAGGGATTGTTAGTTGACCCCATGAATTTTTATCTGTGAACCGATTATGTTCAAACTTAGCACACATATGTAATTCTATTGACACTACAACATGACGGAGACTTGATGTTGATCTGATAACTGAGACGGAAGATACATGAGGGAACTCTTCAACGGATTACAGCAGCTACCTCGTGATTTCTCTTATTCATGCACCTTAATGAGAACTCTTTACCTAACTTAAGTATGATGCACGGATTATGACTACCATCGAGGGTCTGATGATGGGGTTTGATGATGGAGTTGGAAGGCTGTCGAGGGAAGCCCTTATTTGTTCGGAAACTAAGGTATAAGGGTATACTTTGAAGTTGCTCCCATTTAATTTGGAACCCCCCCCCCCCCCTTCTGTGAACCGAATATGTTCAAACTTAGCACACATATGTAATTCTATTGACACTACAACATGACGGAGACTTGATGTTGATCTGATACCTGAGACGGAAGACAGATGAGGGAACTCTTCAACGGATTACAGCAGCTACCTCGTGATTTCTCTTATTCATGCATCTTAATGAGAACTTTATACCTAACTTAAGTATGATGCACGGATTATGACTACCATCGAGGGTCTGATGATGGGGTTTGATGATGGAGTTGGAAGGCTGTCGAGGGAAGCCCTTATTTGTTTGGAAACTAAGGTTTTTAAATTATTAATCATAGTGTAACAAACCTATTGCGACGTAATTGTGTGTAGTGTGTAAACCTCTCAGTTTCTGCATTTCTGCTAAAGCTCGTTCATCGTGTGGCTTTTGTTATACCATGTTATACCTACCTTATTTCGCTCTAACTCAGATACCTTCAAGTAAGTAGTTTAACTATACTAGGTGCAACATAAACCTGCCCCTTGGCAAAAAGTTAGTTTGGTTCTTTCCGAGGTCGATTACAGCTTTATCAAGTGTTGTTCCCGTGTTGTTGTTGTAGCTAACCCCATGTGCTTCTATTTAGTCCACCAGAGTAAATCTCATTAACCGAACAATTGTCCTCGCGTGTGATATCCATGGACTTGTTTCTCTAATAAGTCCATGGCGATTGTCTAAAACTCGATACCGGCGAAATACACCTTGTTAAAACAAGGAGTGAAAGCCACTAATTAAGAAAAAAAAAACACCATTGACGAGGCCCACAGGTATATGTTATAGGTGATATGTTACCTCTAAGCATGACACGGGATTCGGTAGCTAATTTTAGCTCAGACAAAAGACCGCCACAGTTGTTCACATCTTTTGGAACAACATTATCGGGAGGTTTCTTCCCATAGGTAGCAACTTCACGAGACTCGTCTATGGAACGTATTGTATAGACACGGTTGTGTTTTGTAGCGAAACAATGAATAGTTAAATTAAGTAATCAAAGAATAAGTATCTATTAACAGAGAAAGAAACTGAAAAGTGAAAAATAAAAACTTTTTAACAAAAAAATTAAACCGCCGAGAAAAGAAAACTGAAAAGCAAAAAATAAAACTTTTTAACAAAAAAATTAAACCGCCGAAAAAAGAAAACTGAAAAGCAAAAAATAAAACAGAGCCTTTTAAGTCTAACTAAGCTCCTACACTAATGTTAATACCTTAATAAATAATTTTGAGTCGGCGCCAAACAAACAAGCAAGGCAGGCACCGACTTCAAACCACTCAGGAGGTAGCACATACCATCACACACATACATCATTTTACTTTACGAAATAGTTAATTTGCTTATTTGTTTGTTTGGCGCCGACTCAAAATTATTTATTAAGGTATTAACATTAGTGTAGGAGCTTAGTTAGACTTAAAAGGCTCTGTTTTATTTTTTGCTTTTCAGTTTTCTTTTTTCGGCGGTTTAATTTTTTTGTTAAAAAGTTTTATATTGTTTTACCTCCTGGATTCCACCATACTAGGAAAGGTCACCTTTTTCTTTATTTTTACTGGTATTCGAATGTATGATCCTTCTAGTAAGGTTTACCATCTGTATCTGTTCTACCACTCTTGTGTACCATTTTCACAAGTATTTAGTGTTAATCAAATACTTATTGTTAATTTGTTACTTACTTTAAAAACAATATCTCATTTTGCGTCTCATTGTTTACCGCTTCCAATGTAAAATGTAATGCAATTAGTATATTTAAGTATGGCACTCAAGGTCCTTTCATAAAATGTATTTTTTGTAATACTTATAAGACTGTATGTTGCCTAAATAAATTAAAAAAAAAAAGCTTGTATAATCCGCAGCGCGCTAAGGACAAGTCATAGTGTAGAATTTCACTACCACTTGTCCTTAGCAAGCTGCGGATACTATACTATGGTACTATAAAATGATAATAGTTGTTTATGTAACTGGCACATAATTAATAACGCTTCTTAAGGTATTAGTGCCGAGGTTAGAGCGCGAGCTTGCGCGCTAGCTAAAGGTCTTACATGCAACATGAAATTTCGTGGTGGAATTTCGAAGCTGACTTCCAACCTTCGCTCGTCAGAAAGGCACATTAAAAATGAGAAAGTAGGAGCACACATCAAAACCAATTATGATGCCTTCATGGGAGTAATCGCATTGTGTTCCGGTATGGGGATAGAAAACCGGAGAATCTTGATGTTGCAAATATTGGAATTAGAGCCGACTTACCACCTGGAGGCCAGTGTCAAAGTAAAACAGAAAAGTTTTTTGTCTTCAGCCCTTTAAGAATTTGCGATATTTTTAAAACCGTCTTTTCGAGGTTAGATATGATTATATTAAGAGATATATGGCGGATATTTTACAAAAAATTACTGAGCCGTTTCCTACCTGGAGGAGCCCAAACTTGATATGTTTTGAAAATATTTCTTGGATTTTTAGAAAACAAGTGGCCGAAATGTATTTTTAGAATCGACTCATGAAACCGTTTTATTTGATATCACACACGACAGGTTTCTGAAAAAAAAAACAAATGCCCACTAAAAAAAAATATGACGTCTTTACCTACTGGTAGGAATATTTTTAAGAAAAAACCGCTTAAAATGATTGTTTGAAACTAAAGTATCCGTGTACCAAACGGCTATCCTGTACTTCGATTTGCGATTTTCTATCAATATTTGCTTTGTACACCGTCCACTATTGTGGTGGCTCGCGGTCAGGGTTACCATTTAGGAATTTGTAAAGTCCTGACAAAAAGCCTGACATTTCGATAAAAGTCCGGACTTTTTAGTCACAAAATGGAAACATTACTCACTTAGTGACAGTGGTATGACACGCATCTAATTTAAAAAAATCCGGACAATTTAAAGAGCCAGACAAAGTCCGGGCTAGAGTCTAAAAGTCCGGACATGTCCGGAGTAATCCGGACGGATGGTAACGGTAACCCTACTCGCAGTGCTCTCGACGCACGTACACATGCAAGCCACGCGATATTCATTTGTTTGAAGACAAACTGCTGTTTCAACTGTGCCTGTGTGCTCATGCCTTCAAGGAATAGATACGAAGGAAAATGTAAGCGGTAGTAATATACTTTGATAATTTCCCGTCGAATTTACAAAGCTATCTTCAATTTGCGGCTATCATCAAGTTTATCTAAACCCAACTGTACAGAAAACCGAGTTTCCTGTACAATTAAGATCGGTTAGTCGGAGCGAGGCTAATGGCGCTCTGAATAATACAGACTGGCTGAGACCTAAGACTATCAAAGGACCTCGCCTCGGGACTTCCCATCGAGTTGTTAATAGACTGAATCTCTGAACACCGCTGCATTTGAATTTGGTTTATTTTAATTACTTTATGATATCATTGAGTTTATTTTTAACCTACTGCTGAGCAATTCGCATGGTTGTTCCGGTGTAGGGATAAAACAAGACAACTGTGGCCCGTTTCACGAAGCTACAAGTTACAAATTACAAGCGGAACTCTTTTTCTAGCAAAAGGAGTTAGATAGAGACTTCCGCTTGTAATTTGTAACTTGTAGCTTCGTGAAACGGGCCTCTGGTCAAATGACGAGCATGGAGTCATTCCATCTCAGTCATCACTCATCAGCGGCAATCTAACAGAAATTTTACCTAGTCCCAAACTAAACTTTAGACTTGTAACGTAATGGAACCAGTAATCGACAAGGACCAATGATCGACACTGATTCTTATTTCACGGAAGATAAGGGTTATTCATTTCATTCATTTGTTTTGTAACACTCAATTTATGACCGTATGATCTTTGAATTAAGAGGTGTCGATCATTGGTGCATGTCAGCTTAAAGTGTCGAACACTGGTGCCATTACGTTACTATGGGTACTACACAACGATAAATATACAGAAGTATATATATACTTTTAGAGACATATATACATAGAAGACATAGATTCAGGAACTACTCGAGCTCATCACTCAAATATTTGCTTATACCGGGATACAAACCCGGGACCGATTCATAGGCAGGGTCCCTACCAACTCGCATAACCACCTGCGTTGACGCAGTCTTAGGGCTGTAGTCTTGACATTGCAAATGTTTATGGATCTCAGATACGGTCAGCCTTATAAGAAGCTGCACACTTTAGTGTTTTGTCACTTTAACGTCATGTTTGAACTGCTACACTAATGTGTCAAAGGCGTTAAAGCGACAAGGTACAAAAGTGTGCAGCTTCTTATAAGGCCGACTGTACCACATATCATCAAGTGGCATGTGTACGTGTTTGCTTCAAGTGTCAGGATATTACGTTCATGAGACAGACAAATAGACAGACAGATGGATAGCAAACGCTTATTAATACCCTAACCCCAATAAAGGTGAATTTACTTGGCCAATGTCCAATTCTTGAACAATTTCGACCTATTCAACATGAACCAATAATTAGAAACCGGACTCAAACCCCGAAGAATCCCTTATAGGATCCCTTTGGTCCTATAGATGAATTAACGATGCCTTTCAAACGTTCTGGAATTCGGGAATTTCTATACATTCAGCTAAATCGATCGGCGTTGCCTTACCATATGTGTTTTCACAAATATATGGCCGTTAATGATGTTGAAAATCTTCGATATAAATGGCGATCCTTCCTTTCATGGCTGATATCTTATTTCATTAACGACTCCACCGAGTCTTATGCTACGCACCATCACGATTAAACTAGCTTCCTTTCGAAAAAAAACCGCATCTAAATCGATTTATCCGTTTGAGAGCTACAATCCCACAGACAGAGATACAGCAGATACACAGATACACTTGTAAACTTATACAATCTCTTTTATGTCGGTGTTAAAAAGATCTGTCGTAATAATGGAACACCTCTTAAAAACCATGTCATGCAACAGCTGGTAATGTAGAGATATCAGAATTTGAGGATCACAACCTAACAGTCCTTGGATAAAGACACATCTAACGATGCTTCGCTTTTTGTAATATGTCAATCAATTTAATTTATAAAGGTCACAAAGATACAGATATTAGCATATGACCCACACGTACATACACAGAAATAAACATTCTAAAGACCCTTTTTTGCACTTGGGCACAAACAATGTACTTTCCACACGCGTAAATAATCCTCAAAAAAATATTTTCACGCACCTTCAAAGACTTAAGCCACCAATCCTTTTTTTGATCTCAAACTTCAGTGTATCCAGATAATTTCCCTAAAAAGGGGGCCATTGTACGATACAAAGGAAAAGGCGCTTAGAGGAAATCGTTCTTAACAGTATTTAGAGAAACAAATAAAGAAAAGGGGAGAGCAACGTTTAAAGCACATCAAAGGCTTTAAATACTCGAGTTTGAGGGGTTTATTATCAATAATTGCGAGGGGTCTATCGCGATTAGCGATTACGACGCGGGAGATGCCGATGACATAATTGGTGATAAAATTTCGAACGCTTTGAGGAATGCAAGGGTATTTTAATTCTGGAACAACATTTGAATGTTTCAAAAAAAAACTTAAAGGAAAAGAGACTGAACTTTTTGATTTAAATACGTTTGTTTCTTATTGAACTAACTGATTGCTATTCATAGTTCAATTTTACACACGAAAGATAACAGAGAATGGCATATTTTGAATTTTGGCGGAGAAATGTCTTCTTAATTTAACTAGTGTGTCGCGCGGCTCATTCTTCTTATTTCATCCTTTACCTGAGAGCTCTATGTTGGTACCGGAGGGGTCCAATATTTAATTATAAAACGTGACTACCGGCACACTTCTACTTTGCTCTATCTGTAGCATCTTCCATTACTAGAACAGCAATAATCAGAAAAAGGGGTTACTTTTGTTACGGCAAAATATGTTTGCCAAATTGTATGGTTTGCCAACCCGCTTTGTTTTCTGTAACTGTAAATATTTCAGGATTTTATAAAAACTAACCTAACCTATAGGGTTGTACACGATGGAAATAAATCCTGAAATATTTACAGGTACAAGAAAAAAATTGGGTTGGCAAAACACACATTTTGGCAAAAATATTTCGGCCAAACGGCAAGCTCCCCAGAAAACGTCACAAGCAAACGTTTGGCAAATTATACGAGGGTGCATTGAAAAGTTCTGAGCCTAAGGTTGAATATAATAAAAAAAAAACAAATAAATACTGGCATGTAAAAGTGCCATATTTAGTCGCCATTATGCACTATCTTTTGTTTTTTTCCTGTCACAATTTTGCATTTTATGCTGGAACTGCTACATAAGGTCACTGATTTTTCAAGTAATGGATAAAATTGAGCACCGTTCTATCATAAAATATTTGCAAAAGAAGGGGTTAACACCAAAACAAATATTTGAAGATATGAACAAAACATTAGGGCAATCTGCTCCATCGTATGCTACCATAAAAAGATGGGTAGCTGATTTCAAACGTGGCCGGGAGACTGTTCAAGACGAGCCTAGGAGTGGGCGGCCGTTGACGGCTACTACGGATGAAAATGTCAATAAAATATTAGATGCGATAATGAAGGATAGGCGATTGAAGATTGTGGAGATAGCGGAAGCAATGGGTATTTCTTATGAGCGGGCACAGAACATCATCACCGATGTCCTTGGATTTTCTAAGGTGTCAGCCAGGTGGGTGCCTAGACTGCTTTCAGTCTAGAACAAACGAGTACGTGTTACAATTTCCCAAGATTGTTTGGACATGTTTCAACGTGACCCCGAAGATTTTCTCAATCGTTTTATAACTATGGACGAGACATGGGTCCACCACAGTACACCAGAATCGAAAGAACAATCCAGGCAATGGAAAAGACCAGGTTCACCACCACCCAAAAAAGCCAAGGTCATTTTATCAGCTAATAAGGTAATGCCCTCTGTTTTCTGGGATTGCAGGGGGGTTATCATGATAGACTATCTCGAAAAGGGCAAAACAATAAATTCGGACTACTATTGTGCTCTTTTACGTCGTCTGCGAGAGGAAATTAAAATAAAGAGACCAGGAATGCTATCGAAAAAAGTACTGTTTCACCAAGACAACGCTCGCGTTCACACTTCGGCGAAATCAATGGCACAAATACATGATTGTGGATTTGAAGTGCTGCCGCATCCCCCTTACTCGCCGGATCTAGCTCCTTCCGATTATCATCTCTTCCCAAACCTCAAAAAACACTTGGGAGGACAAAGATTTTCGACAAATATGGAGGAACAAGAAGCAGTAGACTCATATTTTAACGACCTCAAAGATTCTTTTTTTTTTGATGGGATAATGAAGTTGGAGGCGAGGTGGACTAAGTGCATTGACCTTCATGGAGACTATGTCGAAAAATAAAATTGTTATAAAAAGTGAGCCACTTAGTTTTTTTTACCCGGCTCAGAACTTTTCAATCCACCCTCGTAGTAACTCGAAATGCTGACTGCTGGCGCAGGGCCCTATTCTAGCGCCGCACCCGACTCGAGTTATTTCGCCCGGATGACTTGCGTCCGCTCGAAAGTGAAATGAGCCCGCTCCCGAATAACAAGGTTTGTCGAGTCAGCCCGTACGTGGCAGTATTCCCCGATGCCAAAGTGTTAGTCGTGACGAATTGTGGAATTTTGAACGGTGATTACGTAATGAACAGACCTCGGAATATACGGGGCAAAATTAAATGGCAGGTAGGGATGGCCCATATCGATAAACTCAGCTATCGATTCTTTTCTCATATACATGGGACAGTTATTCTAAAATACACTATGAGGAAAAAAATATGATGATGATGAGTGGTCAAAATCCTTTTAAAATAAAGAATAACCAGAACTATGTTGCTATTTTGTTTCATTTGCCCATACACTTATTACGAAAATCGTTTTCGTTTCGTTAAGCATCTTTTCGAGGGCCTCTGGTTACTTCTACAGTACTATTAGAACTTAGTTATCAAAAATTTTGATTTGTCTATTTTTTTTCTCGATTGACTTGTTTTTATGGGCTGTGGTGTGTAATTACTTCCCATTAGGTAACCCGCATGCTCGTTTGCGAGGCACACTACAGTTATAAAAAAAAAACTGTCAGCTGCGAGTAGCCTACACCTTGTCTAAGCCCATAGACCTTACTTAGGTCTATTTTACCTAGCCTAACGACACTTCTGCTAAATTGCAAGCAATGAAAAAGATCTCAAAGTGGTAAAGGACTTTCTTGGTCCACTATACGTACGTGAGAACACGTGTCCGATGTCAATGCTGAAAGGACCAATGGCTTGCGACCGGCTAGTAGCCGTCGGCAACATTTTTCCGAGCGACAGATTTTTTATTAAATGGTAATGTGACACATTGGAATCGTACCTCGTTGACAGATACTGCTGTAGCGGAATCTCGAACGTGTTTTAGAAAAATATATTTACACATCTTCAGAACGTAAATGTCAAAATATAAATCTAAATGGTTCTCTTGATATGTTACAAATTCAAGCGAGTTTTCTACTTTTAAGAAATGGAGTTTTTTTAGGTTATCGTCTAGTTTTGGACAAGTTCTTTGTTTTATCTTCATTATGAAATGTCTAGCCGTATTGTCGTTAATCGCCGGAACTGTGTTGATAAAATTGTTTCAGCTGTTTTTTTATGACCCCAAATATTGATAGTATAATTTTAACGTAAGTATATGTGTAATGTGTATATGTGTATCTCTCTGTAGCATTGGGGTGGTCTTAGCTAGCTTTAATAAAAATCGCGTTAAAGAGTTATCATTTCTAAAAGTAAGATCACAAATTCGGGGGTGTTATCTATTCAATACTCGTAGTCATTGCGCTACGAAACAAAGCAAGAAAGAATAAAGCGTTAACGGCTAAACATTCATAAAGCAACCGTTAACAATAATCGCTTAGACGGTCGAATATAAGCGCAACGTCTGTGCATTAATACGGCTGCATTACGCCTAATCCTAAGGCAACTCGAGCCTTGGTGTTTCGTTACACACTTAACATGGGTAAGCTTACTTTTAATCCGATATGGCTGTAGTTCCCAGCGTTAACATGGTACATGTACCGTCTCTGTACCGGTATCTCGATCTCGCACGTGGGCCGTAACGCGGGGACGTGACACGGTACATTTAACGACGCTATCTACGCATCGACGTCGGTACATAATGGTCCTATCTATGCATCGATTGGACGGAGTCGGGAACACGGAAAGGTTGCGAACCACTGATCTTAATACGGTGTACAGCCGATTAAATCAAGATTATAATAATATAGAACCATGCTGCTGTGACGGTATAGTGTTTAGAGTGTTTAGAGTGTTTTCGGTGAAAATACTAGCTTAAAGCCACCTTTCTCAGAGTTAGAAATGCTGCATTTTGATTTCGTCTTTTATTTACATCATGGAGAATCCCGGCTCTATTCCCGGCGGTCAAAACCATATCGTCTTTGACCTGTTATCGTATTGTCAACGTTTTGATAGCTCTTACTTTCTTGACAGTAATGGCGGCTTACGTCAAAACAATACCGTAACAGGTCAAATACGATATCGTTATTACCGCCGGGAATAGAGGCCCAGGCCAACAGACGGGGTTTGAAACATTTGCGATCCTGTATTGCAAAAAGGTTACTCAACCTAAAGAATAAGATTGAATGTCTATGCTAGAAAATTGGGGTCCTAGTCCTAGTGACAAAGTGTATTAGTCTCCTGAAGACCAAATGAAAAAGGGTTTAAGGCACTGTTCCCACCAAGGGCGAGGAAGCGATTAGCTATCGATTATTTTATAAAGAAACGAACAAAGGATATAGATCCCGTGTCTATAAAAGAGACACGTATATTAATAGCTGATCGCTGGCTGTTCACACTGCCGGCGAGAACTCTTTCCACTAGTTTGTCGAAACAAAAAATATAGATCGCGCGTCAATAAAAGAGACACAAATATTAATAGTTGATCTCTGGCTGTACTCGCTTCCCGCTCATCGTCGGCGGTGGGACCAGGGGTGTGATTCTCTCAAGAAGCAAAGGTGAGCGAATGAACGAGTGAAGTCCAAGCGGCGAGATTAAGTAGTCCCGTCAAAGTGAACAAAACACATTTTAGGGAGTGCATTTTCAATTTGGCAGCATGTCGTCTCGAACGTATAAGGCTGCCTAATTGAGAATGCACTCGCTAATATGTGTTTTGTTCGCTCGGACGGGACTTCTTAACCTCGCCGCTTGGAATTCACTCCTGCGTTCGCTCACCTTTGCTTTTCAGAGAATAACACCCCAGTGCCTAAGTCTAGTATACTCCATTTATGTTTATACCCTTTTTTATTACGAGTTAAGTCGACTTAAGCCCTTTTTCACTAGGACCCATAGCGCAAACTATTCTTCTATCATGAAATCGGCCTCAGTTCAGTGCCTATGTGCTGGTTAACCTTTATAAGTGTCAACAAAAAACTATAAAGGGATACAATTGTTTGTATCATAACCTCTAAACTCATTAGTTTGCGACTACCATTTCTAGTTTTGTTCATATCTGCTTTTATTAAAACCACAAAAACCAATGCATACGACTGTACTCTATTTATGATAATTTCCCGGGGTACGTCGTTATTACAGAAGTTTAGTTCGGTTTGGTATTTAATTTAAGTTGCGCAGTGGACAAAATATAGTTTGCAATAATCACTGGTTATTTTCTAATAGGTACCTACAGCCACTCTTCGTATTTTGGCCGTGTAATGTAAATCGGGTTTAGTCGGTTATACTTGCACTAGAGGACGCCCGCGACTTAGTACGCGTAGAATTAGTTTCCTGCTACTCCCCCCATTTCTTCCAGTTGGGGGTCGATTTTCGGAAAATCCTTTCTTAGTGCTCATTTACATCAAGAAAGGAACCCCTGTACCAAATTTCAAGTTTCTAGGTACAGTAGTTGCGGCTGTGCGTTGATATATAAGTCAGTCAGGTTTGCCTTTTATATATATAGAAGATATCCAGTATGTATTACTCGGCTAAATTATGAAGAGTAGCAAGTGGCTCAACAATATAGGCCAAATCGACTAGTCCTACGTATTTACCAATGTAACTTGAGCCCTGCGTTCGCAAGTAACGCTTGGAGTTTCGTATCAGAATACGTTGGTTAGGTCTGGGTAGTGTATGAAAGGAGTTAACACTCGATTTTGGGAGTAACACATTGAGCCTTGTCCTTTTTAGGGTTCCGTACCCAAAAGGTGCCCAATGAACCTTTTACTAAGCCTATTAGCCTACGCTGTCCGTCTGTACTTTCTTTAAAGAGCTGTATCTTTTGAACCGTAATAGACAGCGGGTTTTTTTTTTCAGAATTTGTATTTAAGGCAGATTTAGGTACTAACTTAAAAAAAATGAAATAAAAAAGGGGGTTCAAATACAAGAAACGTTTTTTCAACGTATTTTTATTGTTGTTGTAACGTAAAACCGGTAAAACGTTAGCGTCAAATTTGGTTTGAATACAGAAAAACGACAAATAGGAATTGAAGAGTAAGTTGTTTAATAGAATAACCTAAAACTTAAAAACGAGTTAAGTCGTAGAACTTGTCTATGACTTCTTTGTTTCTTACAAGAGTGACAGCTCAGGGCATCGACCCCGTGAGTCAGCGACGGAAATGCAACTAATATTATTAATGATTAACACAATATCACTATTAATAACGGAATGATTCATTGCTGACAACAATCAACTCAGCGAATTGCTTGATAGTACACTACAAATACTGGCACATTTATATATTTAGGGTCGGCAATAATGGACGCTTTATTGCGAATTTGGTATATGTTGTTTACAGTCAACAGCATAAATGAGTGATCATTTATGTAGGTACCTTGTCACTTTAACGTCGTGTTTGAAATGTTATAAAAAATTGTGAAATGATTGAAAGCGACAAAGGTACCCTTATTTATGCTGTTGACTGTACAATTCCACTTATATGTAAATCGTTTCGTTATGTCCGTCCGTATGTCACAAGTCACAGGCACGCGCTCAAAAAGTACAAAATGTAGGTACAACTACTTGGTTTGGTATTTAAATACATATGGTAAATATTTCTAGAGGGGGCCATACATGTAATGTAACAAAATAATATGAAAAAAACCAGCAAACCTCAAAGTGTGGCACATATTTCTTTTAAAAGCACTTCAACTTCTAAGCAATCTTTTTGATTAAGTGAATATCTTATGCCCGGTTCCTATATTCAAGAAAAGAATCGTTTTCCTTACGTCTCGTTAAAATTTGACACATTTTGTACGTAGCAAATGTCAAATTTTAACGAGACGTAAGGAAAACGATTCGTTTCTTGAATATAGGAACCGGGCATTAAGATATAATCGCGCTGAAAGTTGCTTAAAATGTGGTATTTATCTTTTACATCGTATGTATAAAAAATATGAGAAATGGCCATTATTATATACCTAACTTAGTAACTAAATACATTACATAAATAAAACGGACTTATCTCGTCTTAACAATTTCAGGTCTAATATAAAATCGTTTTTTCCCGCACAATTAAAATGTTACGCGCCAATGGCAAATTTCCATTCCCGAAAGAATTTTATTCTGCCACAGATAATAACGCGTTTCTTTATCGGGCGCTCGGGCGTTTTTCGGCCGGCCTCTCTCGTGTCGCGAGAGATTGGGTTAGGTTGCGGCCGCCATGCGGGTAAAAAAAACTCCTTTGAACATGTTACTGATACAGAGTGTTGTAGGTAGATTATTCTTTTTTTGAAATACGGTCTTTAAAAAGTATAAAACATAGTAACGATTCGTGCATGTGCGCTTTGTTCTTTCAATCTACAGTGTTTTGATGTGGTTTCAAATAATTTATTTCGGAAAAATAATGTGTATTATAAAAAAAACTTGCTCGTGCCAAAGCGGGGCGGGCCAAGTTAGAAAAATAAACTGAGGTTACACTGCCGATACCAGTTTGGCATCTTAGTTTTTAAAGGACTTACTTCTATTAGTACTATTTTGGTATTGTAAACGTTACGATAGGTTTTATTTACTTTAACAGTCATAGCAGCCGAGTTAAACGATAACATGTGAAAAGCAATATGGTTTTAAAGAGTACAAAACTGCCTCTGATCAATCGATTAGCTGTATTGTGTCTTTTCCGTATTTATAAAATGTTTTTTTTTTATTAATACCAGATAATTAACTTTATGCAGTTGTATATCAGAGTTATTAAAACATAACAGATTCCTAACTCTAAATCAAACTTGGCGATATGAATCACTCGGGCTCACTACTCAAACCTGACTTGGCGCCGTGTCTAAATCAGAACAAAGGTTTCACCGGGCTAGAACTACTTGGCCAATAATTGCTTGGCGAACCTAGGTCGCCAAGGACGCGCAACTAGCTACACCTACACCCTGTATATAGCAGGGCTGTCACTTTACCCTCATGTACAAGAGAATGGTTAAAAATAGTATAGGTACATTATTGTAAAGGTCGGAAAGCAAGCAGTTGTTGGACGAGTATAAGTAAGCAGGAACAAAGCCGCAGTTAACGCCGCGCTAAACGAGTATACGGATCCAGCAACTTTCCCGGCTAAGGATTATATTATAGTTTTTTCTTAAACATGCTACGTAATCTGACGATCTATAGCTTTGGTTGTTTTTATCCATTCCATACGATTTGTCAGTTTTCGAAAATGACTAACGGTAGCTTTAGATATGCCTTTGTGTGAAGTTTACGTTTATTAAACAGAAAAAGGACGATCTGGGCAAGATCGCGGGAAACGAAATGCAAGCAGCACAAAACCGTCGTAGATATTCTTAGGGAAGTCCACTGTTAGCATCTTGCAGAGTGCAAGAGCACATCTTGACGATGATAATAATTTAAATATTTATAGAAAACAACGGGCTCCCAATCGACAGGCTTGACAGCCCTATGCGGTGTGCGGCGGTATCTGCCCGCATGATCGTCGTCGAATAATAGCCCATACAGCCGCGCGAATACGCTAACTTAACACACCAATTGGCTAGACTGCGGCAGAATGGGACCTAGTCTGCGTCAATTGATTTAAAAAATTAAACGCATATAAAAACTAATTTTATTAAAATAGGGAATAAGCATCGTTTTTATAAATCGCATTTCTCGCATTTCCCAACAAAATATAAAAGTACCGTAAAATAAATCACCAAAAGTGGAATTAAAATGAAAATCGGCTAAGACGCATAGCATATACGAATATACATTTTAAATTGCTAATTAGACAGCGATTAGACAGAGAGATCCGATACGCCGTGTGACGTCATGTAACACGTCGGCCATATAAACTCCATGGTAAATTATGTTTTCGGTAGAAAGAGATAACAAATCACCTATACTACTGATCTGGACATTTCGAACCCCAATTTTATAAAGTCGCTGCCTGCCACTACAACATCAAACAATATCCTAACTTTCATGAATTATTTACCTCCACAAAACAATTTCAGCCTCAAATGAAGTCGCATCAAAAAACCGTTTTCCTATACATAGTAATCGAAAATCCGAGTAAAGTCTATGTATTTGACAGTCACATTATTTCAGGTCATCAGATATACACGTCTATACCGAATATTTACTGACTTGTTTCAAGGTGAGTCTACTCTACAAAGACAAAGGAATTCTAGAGAAATGATGCGAAAGAAACTAGCGTTGAAGATACTCAAGACTTATTAAATATATTATTATTGACTAACAATAAATGGATGCTGTTTTCTTTTCTTTCTAAAATACCAAAATAACGATGCAAAGTTTTCACTTAGTAAAAATTAAATGATTTAAAAAACAAAAAACCCGACTGCAATAAAAAAAGTCTGAAAAGCGATAAACAAGCTCTATAATTTTATTTTTAGAAAATTGTAAGAGTAATGAACTTATTGATATTTATAACAATTTAAATTTAACTTGAATATTGGAAAAGTTATTGCAGGCTCGCTAGTGAGTACGGTAAGGAGTTCATTCTCAAACGTAGGCTTAGGCCCAAGTACATTCAAACAAAAGGCCAGTAAGATAATTAATTTACTGTAAAACAACATACTGAGGACTAAACTATACACATACACCCTTTATAACAAAACGTTCGTTAGGCATTTCTGTACAAAAACGCCGTCAATTTATTATTAATAAATTTCTAATTTCATACATCAATGAAACGATAGTTGCTGACTCAACCTATTGTGTACCCAGTCTACCTAGACCATTAACAATAGATCTAGATAAACCACTGACCTAGACTCAAGGCCGGACGGGAAATGGACGAGCTTTGTTTTCCAATCCGACCATTACGTGTTAGCTGGCAACAAGGGATAGGTTGATATTAATTTTCTATTATTTCAGTTACATAATAATGACGAATTGAATTTCATTTAGTTATTACAAGACGATACGAATTACGAGAACTTCAATGTTAAGACTGCAATCCTAAGACCGCAAATGAGTTGCCAATCCTAAGGACTGTAGGAAGTTGACACCAGAACACAACAATGCGAACACTGCTGCTTGGCGGTAGGAATAATAAACTATATGAAAGCGAAAAAATTACGTCGGTCTTAGCCAGGATTCGAACCTACATCTCCTCTGGCTCTCCGGGCCGATGCAGGCGCATTACCAATTATGCCACCAAGACCCTACTTTAGATCCACGAAATTAGTAATCGCTTGCTTTTCATACTCGGAGGGTAGGAATAATAGTTAGAAATAACCTGCTGATTGAGTAATTTCCATTTACCAGCCTTTCCTTACTTTATTGCTCTGCTTTTCTATATTCTACCTATAGGTAGAATATGTATGTATGACAAATTGTCCCCATCAAGGGTCAACAGCACTCAATGGCCATTGATTGGAGAAATCGAGAGAAACCGCAGTATGATGGCAGTTATTAAGCGACTATTATAAGGAACTGATAGAAAGATAGAAAGCGTTTCTATGGTTACACGGAGACATGTCATTTGCCATCGTTATAGTTAACGAGTTATGATTTATTAGACGCTCGGACATGATTAAAACCGAAGATTAGAGCAAATGCTTGATTCCAGACATGGGAATCCAGGGGGCAAAATTTTATGACAGGTAGGGAGTTCCTACATCGATGAACTCAATTATCGATGCTTGTTCTATATACTAGTGATCACTCCAAGTTTTGTATTTTTTTTTATAAAAATTGTAAAAAATAAACAAAATAATAACATAATTATCTTCTCTATTTAAAAAAAACGATTTTTGAAATCTTACTCATCATAATTTTTTTCTTCGTTACTGTCCCATCTACTGATGTTAAAAAAACGATCAGAATTTGTTCAAAATTTTCGGACGTTAAACGTCTCCGTCTGGGCTGATAAAGGTGGCTAAATGACTTTTCAATTTGTGTGGAGGTCATAACATTTTTTTTTAAGTATGCTGTTTGAATTTCATACTCGTCTTCAGAACAATACTTACAAAAAAATACTAGATAATTGAGTTCATCGATATTATAAGAACTCCCTACTTGTCATAAAATTTTGCCCCCTGGATTCCTATATCTGCTTAATACATTTGCCTAATCGTTAATGTATGTTATTTTGATTTTGTTTTTGCACCAGTTGTTATCGTATTGGGTTAAACTATCAAGTTAACTAGAGATATCGTAACTTTGACAATACCATAACAGGTCACGACATCGTTTTTACCACAAAGCAGAAAAAACAGTAGAAGTGTCAGGTGGGCGTGTAACGTGTGGCATAGTTATGCGGAGTTCCGCGCAACCTACCATACTTTGGCCGCGATCGCTTATTTCGATATTTCTAAAATAGGAAATAAATCCAGAAGCATGCCTTTTTGTGCTATTTTGGAGTGTAAAAACGATAGCCGCACCAAAAACATTTTCCATGGTGTCGTGTTGTTTTTATGTTAGTTTGAGTATTGGCGACAACAGGTCTGGTACTAAGCGAAGCTCATGCCACTTCCACTGTTTCTATTCCGTGGTTTTTACCGCCTAAAATAGAAACCCTGCGCCTCTATTCTAAACGGTAAAATCCATATCGTATACCTGTAATGGTATTGTTTTTAACTCGGCCGCCATTACTGTCAAGTAAATAAGAGCTACCAAAACGTTGACAATACGATAACAGCTCAAAAACGATAGTGTTTTTACCGTGTTGAATAGAGACCCTGTTCATTACGTACAAACGCCAAAGCCTTTTCAAAAAACTAACCCATTTGTCAAAACTCATTTCTCATAAAATCACATCACGTCAAAAACGACGCCGTCACAAAATGGCGGCCGGACTCCATGTTTTTATCGACGGCCAGGGTTGCCATTAATCATGTTTAAATCACGCCGATTTATCTGTCGACCCGTCCGTGTATCGGAGGATCTTTGACGGGACTCCTTTTGCGAGTTCCTAGTTTTTTTAGTTGGGTCTTAAAAAGGTTTGATATATAGTTTTATTAAGATATACTAGGATAAAAACAGTGTATTGTATATTTTTATTAACCGCCGACGCGAAAAGTGGGCTGTTATAATTTGACCACTATGTGTGTGTCTATCTGTGGCACCGTAGCTCTTAAACGGGTGAACCGATTTGGATATTTTGGATGCGGTTTTATTTGAAAGCAGGTTTTCTAGCGGTTGTTCTTAGCTAGATTTCATGAAAATTGGTTGGGCCATTTAAGAGATATCAGCTCTGAAAGAAGTAATCATCATCATATTGGGTTTTATTTATCTAGTAGTTATCAATAATTTTATTATAACTTTACGCTTCTACTTCAAAGGTACCCTTGATTTGATCTTGTTTTGCTTATAGAAATATAAAACGATACAAAATAATTAGCTCTTATTGAACTCTTATTCAGCTTAATTTTTCGCGTAGGCTGTAAGCACTGTAAGGGTGGGTATTCACCACAGCTGTGCGACGTAGCGGAGCACGAGGTAAAAATACACCAATAGGATTCCTAGTCCGCTCAGCGCAGCTCTCCTATTGGGTGGATTTTATCCTCGCTCACCGCTCCGCTCCCTCGCACAGCTCTGGTGGATATTCACCCTTATACAGGCTTAATAACAAAAATAAGTCACTTGAGACTGTCCCGAGATGTTTAAAGTACAGATTAACTATTCAAGATGCCCCTAATTAGGTACCTAACAAATAAAAATAGATCAGATAATTGGGAAGCTGAAGCAGGATTATAATTCTAGGGTCCTAGTGAAAAAGGGTGTAAGTCTCCCGAATACCAAGTGAAAAAGGGTGTAAGTCTAGTATACTCCGTTTATGTACATACCCTTTTGTAGAACCAGTTAAGTCGACTTATACCCTTTTTCACTAGGTACCCAGAATTATAAATTGCTTGAGAAATGCTATTTTAGAGCGAAGTGGTAAAGAAAATGTCTTCTCTTCACGGTTGTACGAGACGCGCTATATCTGTATATCTACAAAAATACCTCTATTTTCGCCGTCTGATATATTCCCCGTACATTTGAAAGTTGCGATCTCGCCCGGGTGGCCAGGCGTAAAAAAGAAAACCCCACATTTTCCGCTGGAAGCGAGCTGGGTAGCTTCACGAGGCAGCCGAGTGGTCAACGATGGGTTTTTATGGTGTTTAGAGAAAAGTGTAGTGTCTGCGATTTTATATTACCACTATTTTATACCCTGAGATAAATTTAAATATTCAACAAAAAATTTAGCTATACTCTGTTATTGGATTCGAGATCAAAATCGTAACCTCAACTGGCGGCGCACATTCGCTGTGATTACTGCATTTTGGTTTAAGTGTAGGTATTTTTATCAATAAAACTTACCCTAATATTACTGGTTACACGAGTTCGTATTCATGTTTTTATGAAATAATGTTACAATAACTAAATAAGAATTCGATAACAGACTGTACAGTCGTTGAGAATGAATAATGAAATAAAATAAATATCAGGGGACAATGTCACACCAATCGACCTAGTCTCATAAGCTCTAAGCTTATACTATGGGTACTAGACAACGATATAAATACTGATATAGAGAAATATATACTTAAATACATAGAAAACATCCATGACCCAAAAACAAATATTCGCGCTCATCACACAAATATCTGCCTTTACTGAGATTTGAACCGAGGACCACTAGCTTCGTAGGCAGGATCACTAACAACTAGGCCAACGCGTTAGTATAAAGCTAATGGTAATTTTAGAAGTATGTTACTGGCAAAAAAACCCAGACTTTTTGAGACTTGGTTTCGTTTATTTGGGTCATATTTACTCACAAAAACAAAAGTTGTCTCTCCTGGGGTCAATAGTTAAAAGCTTGTGTGCATATTAGTTAGCCTTGAAAACGTTAACTTCGGGTATGTCCACAGGAAAGACGGTAACCTAAATCTGCGTATGACCCATTTATCCATCAATATAATTGTGCACTATAAATTCCATTGATGTCAATTTACAAAGATTAATAAATTCAATACAATAATAATTCTACAACGGCTTATCGAGACTAAACTACCAAGTAACGTTAATTTGTGACACATTTCAAAAAAAATGCTCGTAGTCGTCAATGTCATTAGAGATGCCAAGTCATTTGTTACTTATAGGAAACTCAACCTTATTCTTCTACAATGTCAGATTGACTTTGGACCTAAGGTGGGTCCCAAACAAAAACAAAGGTCATTGACTATACAGCGGATATCCTGTTGCCAGATTGCCACCTGCCACCTTCTGACTCCATCATTAAGTCAGCTCTAAGACACCACAATATTGAATTGCCATCGGACTTACTCATGTATTTCAAATTTCAGCCAATTCTCATAAAGTAAACTGGTTTAAAATGTACGTGCAAAATTTGAATCAAAGATACAAACAAGCAAACATGCGAAGTTAAATCAAAGTTTGTGAAGAGTAGTAAATCAAACAAACAAATTACCTATTTTAACAATCCCACTGTATCCCACTGTGTGCCACTTTGCCAGTGTCAAACAATCCCATTTAGACCATAGCATTTGACACAACAACAAGCAATGAAAACCTACCAAAATTTGAAACAACCGGATCATAAAAAGTAATACCTTTTCCAAATCAAATTAAACTACACTGGCGTACCGACGAGCCGACACATACCTATGTAAAATATATGTTGTACAGGGTGTTTGGCAGTCGAGTGTAGCGGATTTCAAGGGATGTTAGTTGGGGTCATTTTGAATATTTTTAACTACATTTACTATTATGCAAGGTTTTTAAGATAATTATAGTATTTTTTAATTTTTTTGAAGAAACGGTATTTTCCCCAGAAAAACTATAATTTATCAGTCTAGCATTGGTAGGCATTCATTTGAATTTATTATCAAGAAACAAAGTATTACGAAGGTAAAACACTAAAAATTTAAACAGTGTGTTTAAAAATTGTTTAGCTGGTGAACATAGCGTATTTTGTTTTTCTAAAATAAGAAAAATCAATATCTCATCCGTGCTACCTTGCATAATAGTTAAATGTGGTCAAAAATATTCAGAATGACCTTACTATTATCTCTTAAAACCCCTACACCCGACTGCCAAACACCCTGTATATACATTGCAACTGGCACCGCCGTCGACATAAATCGCGCGAGGCGTCGGCGGTGGCCGAATCGTCAAATGGCCCGGACGAAATATATTTTAGATACAGAATTGGGGCGAATACGCAGACATTTACTAGAAAACGGTTTCGATTTGGGAGATTGGTTTTTTATAGGGTGTTTTAAAATCGGTGGTATTTAGTCAAGTTTAAGTATATGCCATTTGAGTTAATTTACACATTGCAAATAAGAAGACTACAACTTAGTATTTATATTCAAAGGAACTACTAAAAGATAAAGTTTTGCCAGGTATGTAAGAAATTGAATAGTCATTGGTTTTATATCGACTCGCCATACATATATGCTCCGTCAAGTGTATGTTATACTGTCCAATATGTCTATTAATATCGAAAATTTTAGAAAATAAATCATTATCAATATCTCGCCGTTTCAAACATTCCAGAAAAAATTTAGAAAAAAATGGTTCCCACCGTTAAGGCAAATGTAACGACTCCTCATTTGTCAAAATTCGTCCATTCATTCAGCCAAAGTACCATACATACCCACATACATACAGATAATAAGTTTCTGTCAAAAAAAAAAAACATTTATGGGACAATCGTTTGTTGCCGAAGTACTTTTTTATGTCAATATTTGCTTATTAAGACCAGACTAATGAGTCGGTAAGCCTACGTTAAGTATAACTGAGATCCTGTCGCCACCTTCCGACTCCATCGTCTGATCAGCTCTTAAATACTATAATATATATAAAAAAAAAATTGCCTCAAACAGATAGATACACACACAAGAGAAGAGAAGATACAATTACACAAAAACTTAAAAATATCCAGATATTAGAAATCCTGACATACGTCATCACACATTCCTTAGTACATACAATCGTCCAAGCATTCGAGTAATTAAATTTAGAGAAAACACACAGTTACTACATACTAAAACTAAAATGACTATTATTATTATTAAATTTAATTATAACAAGCACAGACACAACACAAAGGCAAAGGGCTCGGGCTCAGCATTGAGCTGCGCTTGCACACGGCGCTGATTTTCAGCAATATTGCATGGTCATCAAGTTCCACATTTGCCCATTCCATTAGCGAGAACTGGTTCAAAATTGACTTAAACGGACTACATTGCCAATCAATAAAAAGCTTATAAAAAACATCACCCTGCGCAGTCAGTTAAAAAAAAATAGCACCGAGTTTTAGGGCCTGTTTCACAATCGTCAAGTAAAGAATATCCGACAAATAAATTTAGCCCTTTCCTTTTCTTACACTTGAACATAGACAAGGAGAGAGCTAACTTTAACTGGCACATAAATTTACTTGCCGATTGTGAAACAGGTCCTAAAACCTTTAGGTATTCCATTGGGGCACTAAAATGTTCCTCATACAAACGTATTGTCAAGCAACGACCCACACCGCTATCTCGAGGCGGCGTATCTTAAACCGAGCTCAGCCTCGGATTAAAACGCCAAAGGACATCTCGGCCGCAGTAGAGGAACGCAGGCTTTAGCTGGGTTATTCCATTGTTTTGCGTTTTGGCGGGGCAGTAAGTCAGTCACAGTCAATATGAATATTTACGATGGGATTACTAGCTATAATCAGGTTCTATATACCTCGTAGAGAACCAAATCAAATATAAGATGTCTGCCACGAAAACGAAAAATGATAATTGCATTATATCTAGATCACTAACATCTTAAAACAACAAGTCTAATAAAAAGCAAGCTTAAAAAACCCAATTGTTGTTTAGATAATGTCGTCAATACAATGTTAATTGTTGTGTTAAAAACAATATCTCTAATATCACTTTTTTTTCGTCCGGCCTTCCGTTCAGCCTTTACATAGCTACAAATAACCATACATTATATACATACATACGTTTCAAAAAACATTACCCCCTTCTTCGGCAGTCGGGTAGAAAGATTTTTCGATATAAGGAACGTTGTCAAATTACCGCACGTAACTAACTACATAAGGCGATTTAGATTTCTTGCATCTTGCAGGTTTTTTCCCTTGCATGCAATGCGTGTGCATAATAGTTATGTAAATAAAACTAGCAATTAATATACCTAAAAATAGATTGCATGATTGAATACACGCGTTTTAATTATTAACTAGCTCATTCAGAGTGAAAATTATGTCAGTTTGTCTCGCCATCGAAATCACTAGGCTGTTACAGTAGCAGCAGTTGGACATGATGTAAAGTTGGAGCTAAAGACTACTGTGGTCTGTAGGTGTAATTCTACCTTATGTCCCACATACGAAACCCCTAAAGCCATCCATTTGAGCAGACTTCGGCCGAGCAGCCTCGTCTTGAGGCAAACAGACTCAGTTTGAGGCTGCTCGCTACGAGGCACGTTGCGGATCAGCTCGAAGCGAGTCGCCTCAGCTTGATCCGTACAAATAAATAACAAAACAAAACAAAACAATAAGTGACAAATAGTGAGTACTAGATCGATATCTAAATTAAAAATGAATATGTATTAAAGTTAACAACGACCTACTGTCAGGTACTATTACTTAAATTAAATTAAATTGTATTAGCTATAAAATTATAAATTTTGTTATATAGACATTAATAATAACAAATTAACAATAACTAGATACTAGAACTTATTATTAGAATTAGTAACTAATAAGGACATAAATGTAAAAAAATGACTTGTAAAAATGTGTTTTTTACCAATAAATATCTGAATCTGAATCTGAATCTGAATCTGTGCGCAGTTGACACGCCCATCTCCATCAAATGCACGGCTCAAACTGAGGCTCCTTTGAACACGGCAAAAAAACCGACACCAAAATATGTCTCGCGTTCACACTTAAATACCTTCTGATTAACTCTCCGAGTATATGTCTAAAATAATGTAAGCAGACATGTACCATTTATTAGCTTCATAAAGATATTTCTATTCTATTTATGTATTGTGCGAGTTAATTGAATAAATCGAGTTACACTACTGTCATCTCTCCCGCTGTAGCATGTTCCCGGGGGATCCTCGTGTCATCAAAGGTCCCGGGCTATATAAGTCACTCCGATAATCCGCTAACGCCCCACGCTGCGTACACGCAGCGTACGCTTGCGTAAGGCTTTTGTTCACGAAATAAAGAAAAGATGTTTGAAATGGAGAGGCTCAATTAAAAGCGAAGACTATTACATCACGTAATTTTTCTTAGCACAAGTATTTGGATTTGTAATATTTTACGTCAACTATAAATAGATGTATCTACTTTTGAACCTTGTAACAATGCAATAAGGTGGATATCTTTGTATTATACTGTACAGTGGGCCTAGTATGGTTGTGTTTATCGCGTGACAAAATCTGGATGAAGCATCCGTCACTGTCGTACTTATTTACGTGTCAAAAAGAGACGGATGTTATATCCACATGTTGTCACGCGAAACACGCAGCCACATATTAGGCCCGCCTAATATGGTTGCGTCTATATCGCGTGTCAAATGTGGATAATACATCCGTCACTGTCGTACTTATTTACGTGTCAAAAAGTGACGGATGTTTTATCGACATTTTGTCACACGATAAACGCAGCCACATATTAGGTCCCCTGGAGTTGGTAAAAGTTTTTCAGGACAATGTATCGCTGGCAATTATTAGTGTCTTACGGCCGCACTCAGAGACGTCAATTAAATTTAATGCTTGATTAAAGTTGCCGTTGTCGCTTTCTTTGCTATAGCAATAGAATAAGACAACACGTCACTAAGCAAGCATTAAATTTAATTGACGTCTCTGAGTGCGGCAGTTATTCTTACATCGTATGTTAGAGCAAGCCTAGCCGGTCACACATGAACATGCTGCTCGTTTGGGAGCTCCCTAACGCTAAGTTTTACCGCTCAAACTTGCCCAACTCCTTAACGTTCTCTCTTTACGTTTCTTTTTACATATTCCAATTATCTCAAAGTGGAAATGCCATTTAACGTTCAAGGTAATATAACCAAGCGCCACGTTTTCGAATAATACTAAGTTAATATCGGGTCGTTTGGAGCGCCACCTGGCGCGACTGGGTAACTTTAATTTTCATAACGATTTCAACTATACTTACTAAGGTAATTTAACAGCGTAGTACGTGTGGTTTAGTGGGTATTATATGCATAAAACAAATTGTGTACCTATACACCTGAGAAAAATTAGTGTCATCGGGATTACATACGTGGTCCAAATTTCAACCCATCTCATAGTATAACTTTTGATTAGCTAAGCCGATTTTAATAAGACTAAGCTAAGAACATAACATAACATAAACTCACGCCTTCATTCCCAGAGTGGGGTAGGCAGAGCCACAGACTCACCAACAACTCCAAAAACTTGTTGATAATTCTGTGACCACATTTTGCACAACATTAGCCACAAAATCGCCTTTTTTAAAATATGTTCATTGGAGTCGACGTACAAAGGGCCCTAGTTAATAACAGACATACAAACAAACCGACACAGGAAGACTAAACCAACTCTTTTTAAGGTTGTAATTTAACAAAAATGCCAAAAATAAAACCCGCTACACAAAAAATAGACGTTCACACAAAAAAAGGCAGCGAGTTACGCGAAAAGTTGTAAAGTTACCACAAATCATAAGCATTCACGCTCTTTTATTATACAGCCACACAAGGCCTTCGCAATAAAACAGAATCTATTTTGACAAACAGTTCTCTTACTCAAAAGCAAAACACACTAACTCCAAATTCAAGTACTCTCAGTTACACTTACACTTCAAGCCAAAAGGCTGTAAGTTGCTGGGTTTTAAGTTGAACTTACTGTGTTATATTGCTGTGTCAGTTTCTATCTTAGCGCGATAGCTTACCTGTAACAAGAAATATTTGATAAGCTCTTCGTAGAAGAAAATACATTTTGTTTAGTATCAAAAGTTCATCTTTATATAGGTAAGAAATGTAAGTATACATAGCGACATCTGACACTCGACACAAACATGTCCCGAGTGCCATGGCTGTGTAGTACATCGTCCACATAAAAACTGCTTAGCTTATTGTTAAGACGCCGGCGACACTAATGTCGAGACCTGTGTCTAATGTCTGTATCGCCGTATGTATCTTTTATGTCATTCGCTTGTAACGTTAACATTGCTATTAAGCAACTTAAGAATGTTCGCTCACCAGGATATTTGAACCGAAATCACAGAGCATTATAGACGTTACCCTCGTCAAAAGAAGGGTGATGTTTGTACACACTCAAGCGAACCTTTATAACAAAACGAAGTAAGTGCAAAAGCAAAACATTTCCAAAATGAATCCTAAAAAGGATGTTCAAAGTCTAAAATAGAAGATCACGAGATTGAGTTATTTCTTTTCGTTTTTACATGTTCGGATGATGTGGGCATGATTGAACCGTCCCAAGATAAAAGGAGGTAACTGAAGAAAAGCAAAAAACAAACACTTTTATAAGGGCCGTTTAGGCGCGAGGTAATTTACTTGTGAAATTCGCTTCAGAATTTGTTCATGAAAATACATCTAAGGAGAAAATTTGTTGTTGAAAATGTTTCTCTGAGGGCTAGCTTAGGTACGGAAAATTCTTTTCACGGCGCTAATAAAAATGTCACTTCTTTTTTTTATGTAGCCATACATCAACACAATTCGTACCAGCATGGTATAAATACAAAAGTAAGCTATCAAAACGTTGACAATACGATAACAGTTCAAAAACGATATGGTTTTTACCGACTAGAATCTCGGCCCAGGACACATCTCACGTATTCAAATCACACACAAATTTGCAGTCGGCGGCAACGAACGTTAATTAAAATTAATGACAAAATATCAAATTATGTGCGCAGGATTCATTATTCCGGAGTCATTTGTCGGCCGATACTCCTCGGGGAACAAAAGTCTCATTTATTCCTACCCTCCTTTCGACGCGCTAGGGTTGCCGCGCGTTTGAATTAAATTCATTTGTAAGAGGTAAAGATAATATCTAAAGGTTACTCTGCTTTTTATTATGTTAAGATTGATATGAGCTATATAGAATCGAAAAGCGGCACTAAAAAAAATTACTGATATTTTTTATTGTAAAAATGGGCAGGCATACCTAACACCAATTGCATGCCTTTTGAAGTTATGCATGCATTGTAGATCGATAGATGAACTGATCGATTTAACTTACGAATATAATTACTTTAGACCATTTTGCAGTATTTGGCACTAGGTCTTTTTTGTGTAATTTTTAACCGACTTTAAAAAAAGGACGAGGTTCTCAAATACGTCGGGTTTTTTTTTTGTGCAATTGCGTATGTACCTAACGCCTTCACGGCTAAATCATGATTTTGTGATGTTACAGAAATTGCTTAAATCTCGGAGAAGGACATAGGGTTCTTTATTGTTTTGGAATATTTGACAGTTCCCCAAGAACAGTTAGTTCACAATACACGAATAACCGTTTATTTTTCTTCTACAACAATGTATTAACAGTGGCAACCCTAGAGCACGAACGTAATATATTCAGTACGCAGGGATTAAGATCCGTACTTATTTCCATTAGCGGGCACAGTTTCTATTTCCAACCAATCAGGGAGCACATCGCTCTGCCGCAGAGCTCTGCAGCATATGCTAAATATTCTTAGAATATGTCGCGGAAATATGCAAAGTGCCGCTTGGCGTGAAGTGACACCCCTAAGTTCTAATGTTTTGTGTAAGTTCATAAATTAAATTCAAGGAATTCTTCATAAATTTCATATAGGTAATAACATCAACAATTATTTAGCGTGCTTTGCCTGCCAATCGAGCGGTCGCGAGTTCGATTCTCAGTATAGGCAAATAATGCAAATATTTTTTAAGTATTTGAGTATGGATGTATTTCTCTATTGTATGTCATTGTCTATTTACTCATAGTACAAGTCTAGAGCTTAGTTTGGAACTAGGTCAATAAGTACGAGTCTTCTGATAGTTACACACAATATTGATATACAGGGTGGAAAAAACGAACGCCACGTGGACGCAACTACCTTAAATATTGGAAATAGCAAGTTCTACGCAAAAGATAGTTATTTTTGAAAACAAAAAATACTGCATTATTGCATTTTTGTAAAAAATCCTCTTCCTTAATCGGGAATCAAACTGGAGAATATGAAAAAAAAAAGTCGTGTTTTATATAGACATAAATTATATGGTCACATCAATGACCCTTTCGATCTGTATCATTATGATACAGATCGAAAGGGTCATTGATGTGACCATATAATTTATGTCTATAACACATACACCTTTAATTTAAATAAAGACCGTAGAAAACCTTTATTATTTTGTCATATTCGACTACTTCGATTCCCGGTTAAGGCAGACGAATTTTCAAAAATCCATAAATGCAGGCTTTATTTTTTTCAAAAATAAATGTTGGTATGTCTTTTTGCGTACAACTTGCTCCATATGGCATTCGTTTTTTCCCTATATACACACAGGTAATGCTAAGCCACTTCTACTACTTCTTTTACTCTTCATAATTTAGCCGAGTAATACATACAGGGCCTCTATTCCCGGCGGTAAAAACGATATCGTATTTGACCTGTTACGGTATTGTTTTGACGACAGCCGCCATTACTGTCAAGGAAATAAGAGCTATCAAAACTTTGACAATACGATAACAGATCAAAGACGATATGGTTTTTAGCGCCTAGAATACCGGCCCAGTTATGCTACACTATTACACACACACAGTTAATATTAGGCCGGATTTACATTTGTGAGTTATTACTGTAAGTTCTGAGACGCAACTACGGGTAAGAGTGAGTGGCAAATATCTGCATCTCTGTCTTGTATATAACTTTGTTTCAAAACTTACAGTAATAACTTACAAGTGTAAATCCGGCCTTAGGCCACTTCTACTACTCTTCATAATTTAGCCGAGTAATACATACTGGATATACGAGTATAACCGACTATAATCGTACAATTTTTATCCAATCTTACGCGATCACACAATACACAATGATAAGGCACTTGTCCCACCGTCGGCGAGCAAGCGATTAGCTATAGACTATTTTCTCGCTCAAGAAACGAACAAAAAATGTAGACCCCAGTGTCAATGAAAGAGACACTTTTATTAATTGTTGATCGCTGGCTGTTCACACTGCCGGCGAGAACTCGCTCTATTAGTTTGTCGAAACAAATATAAGTAGATACCGTGTCAATAAAAGAGACACATACATAGTTTATCGCTTGCTCTAATCGCTTCCCGCTCATTGTCGACTGTGGGACAAGTGCCTAAGGTAGATGCACATTGGTGCAACCACAGAACAGAAAAAACTGTAGAAGTGTCAAATGGGCGTGTAACGTGTGGCATAGTTATGCGGAGTTCCGCATAACCTACCATACTTTTGTCGCGATCGCTTATTTCGATATTTCGATATTTCTAAAATAGGAAATAAATCCAGAAGCATACCTTATTGTGCTATTTTGGAGTGTAAAAACGATAGCCGCACCAAAAACATTTTCCATGGTGGCGTGTTGTTTTTATGATAGTTTCAGTATTGGCGACAACAGGTCTGATACTATGCGAAGCTCATGCCACTTCCACTGTTTTTTCTATTCCGTGGGTGCAACACAGCAAGGCACGTAGGAAGACTCGTAAGACTGTGGAACTGCAGTAACGGAGCCAAATTCCTCACTTCGAGCAGACATAGCACAGTATAAACAGTAGTTCGTCTTCAAAGGTATATCGCGCGGCTTGTATGTGAGAGTGTACAAGACGCACCAAGCCGGTTTAGTCGGCGCTGCGCGTCACCGCGTTCGGTTGCGTGCGTATCAAAGAGCGACGCGCATCGACGCAACCTTAGCACCTGAGCGGCTATCATCATCATCATCGTCAGCCGAAAGACGTCCACTGCTTGACATAGGCCTGCCCCAAGGTTTGACACAAGGGGTTCTACTTTGAAATCCGTAATTCGAACTTCGGATCGCCCTGTCACTTTCTTGCGAATTAGTGACGCATCGAGAGTAAAAGGGATAGCAATAGACGAAGTTCTAATTACGGATTTCAAAGTAGAGACTAAGGACCGGTGTTACGCCACTTGCTTCCATCGGTGTCCCGCAACCTTAACCACGTCGTCAGTCAACCTTTTTGGAGGCTCTACCCACGCTGCGTCTTCCGATATGCAGACGCCACTCGATAAATCTTCGATCCCATCGGCCATCTGTTCTGCGAGCGATGTGCCCCGCCTGCTGCCACTTAAATCTAGCAATTCTTAGGGCTATGTCGGAGACTGGTTCTCGAGCGGACCTCCTCATTTCTGGGGATCTACTTTGAAATCAGTAATTCGAACTTCGGATCGCCCCGTCACTTTCTTGCAAATCAGTGACGCGTCGAGAGCAAAAGGGATAACAATAGACGAAGTTCGAATTACGGATTTCAAAGTAGTGCCTCTGATGCGACCGCGCAAAGAAATTTCAAGCAGATCCCTTTCCTCGTGACCTTGAGCTCTCTTATGAAGCCCATCGGCAATAGGTAACAGAAACTCCTAAAGGGCCGGAGACGAACTACTGGGGGGTTATTATGACAGCTATGTAGTTCAGTTTACGCTGAGAGAAAACAATAGAGCTATATAACTGCTATAGCTGTCTTTTACGCTTGCCGTAAAATGAACTGTATACCCACGTCATAAAAACCCCCCTGCGCCTCTATTCCCGACGGTAAAAACGATATCGTAGTTGACCTGTTATGGTATTGTTATGATGTCAGACGCCATTACTGTCAAGTAAATAAGAGCTATCAAAACGGTGACAATACGATAACAGATCAAAAACGATATTGTTTTTACCGTGTTGAATAGAGGCCCAGGGGTGTGATTCTCTCAAGAAGCAAAGGTGAGCTAATGAACGAGTGAAGTCCAAGCGGCGAGATTAAGTAGTCCCGTCAAAGTGAACAAAACACATTTTAGGGCGTGCATTTTTAATTTGGCAGCATGTCGTCTCGAACGTATAAGGCTGCCTAATTGAGAATGCACTCGCTAATATGTGTTTTGTTCGCTCGGACGGGACTTCTTAAACTCGCCGCTTGGAATTCACTCCTGCGTTCGCTCACCTTTGCTTTTCAGAGAATAACACCCCTGTTCTGTTTATACTATGGCCATACCTAACGCGGCGCTCTACGTGTCCCGCCTGCACCACGCTTCTACTCGTACGGCAAATGACGAATGGAGAACGCCCGTCGGAGGGTTGCATTCTGACGCTGAACAAGTTGGGTAGGTACAGTCAAAGACATCAAATCGTGACCCTTAGGTTCAAAGTCAATCTGGCATTCTAGAGCAATAAGGTTGAATTTCCTATAAGTTACAAATGACTAGGCATCTCTAATGACATTGACGACTACAAGCACAATTTTTTTTAATGGGTCCTATTCGAGGGTGGGCTATTTGGCCTATATGACCAACTAGAGGACGCCCGCGACTTCGTACGCGTAGAATTAGTTTCCCGCTACTCCCCCATTTCTTCCCGTTGAGGGTCGATTTTCGGAAAATCCTTTCTTAGTGCTCACTTACATCATGAAAGGCACCCCTGTACCAAATTTCAAGTTTCTAGGTACAGTAGTTTCGGCTGCGCGTTGATACATCAGTCAGTCAGTTTAGCATTTCATATATATATATAGATAGTATATGAGGACAACCGATGTGTCACTGGATAGGTAATTCTAAGCTGTAAAACTATTACTATTGCAGGTAGCTTGAAATCTTTGTGTGAAAAAAGTTATCGCCATGCAAAGACAGCGGTGTTTCAAAGTAATTATGCTAACGTCGTCTATGTAGGCGTCCCGATGTTCCAGATTTTGTAAATATTTCTCACAGTTATTTGAGGATTCCCGCTACTCAAAATCGTTGTAGAATTAAAAAGGATATCCGTTGATAAAGTGCTTATTTTTATTGGTTTCTAGGCCAGTGTATATACATACATTTCTGCCCACTCTCCTTTACGTGACCCTGGATACATTTCAGTGTCCAGTCTTTGCCTTCTGTACGTTCCTAGTGTACTAAATATGGTTTTATAATGACGAGGCGATGAGAGGATTTTGGTTTGAGTGAATATAAATTCGTAAGGCTCAATTTAAATTCTCTTTTAGCGCATCTTCAGTTGCAATGGTCAAAGGGTGGGTTTAGACTAAGCGAACGAACAAAAATTCTATGGCATTATCTCTTACGTTTGCGTTGTAAAAATAAAGACGAAACATGTTCTAAAGCATTCGCTCGTTTGGTCTAAACCCACCCAAAGGCATTGGCAAGGATGCGAGACAAGAATTGAAATATCTGTAATATTGAACCGTATTACTGATACATACCCCCTTACTAATAAACGTTGAGTAAAGAGGCTTCTAAACGGGCCATATTTTCACTGCAATATGTAGCCGGCAACTATTGGTGTCTTTTTCTGACATACGAGTAAGAGAGGGACACCAATAGTTGCCGGCCACATATTGCAGTGAAAATATGGCCGGTTTAGAAGCCCCTTAACGGTGGTATAGCTATACAATGTCCTTATCATTCATTGTGACATTTGGGTTTGACAGATAAGGACAAAACATTGTATAACTATACCACCGTTACTCAACGTTTTTTAGTAAGGGGGATAGAGTTTTAACTCTGAAACAGAAACAATTATTGCAACGGCTAGCGAGGCCACGCGCGGGTTTGCGCGAGCTAGCTTGTCGTTTGTATTGATATGAATCGCGAGCTCGCTACGTCAATCCTACTAATATAATAAATGCAAAAGTTTGTGTGTGTGTCTTAATTTGATACTCATTCACGCTGCAACGGCTGGACGGATTTAGATGAAATTTAAAATAGAGTTAGCTTATACCCTGGATTAACACAGGCTACTTTCATCACGGAAAATTGAAAAAGGCCCAAGGGAATAACGATAACTGAAATCTACGCGGACGAAGTCGCGAGCAGAAGCTAGTTTTTAATCAAATTGGCCGGCGAAATTTCAATTCTCGTCCCGTCTCGCCTCTCCTCGCGGCTAGAAAATCAACTTTCCCAAAAGCCGCCGTATGACGTCAGAATAAAAGAATTCCTACGCTGTTTTGTCTCTTCTAAGTCCGTAGTTTATCTAATTAAATAAATGGCGGTGGAAAATTGCACACAAATTGAACTATTTAGTCTAGCTCAAGGTTTGTACTATGGGTACAAGGCAACGATAAGAAAAAAACACCCAAGCCTCAGAAACACATACTCACACTCATCACATCACACAAAATATTTGCCCTGACCGGGAATCGAACCCTCCACTCCACTATCAAATATTAACCTCAATGCCTGTTACAAAAGTTTCATATTTGTTTTTCAAATACATACATACATGAACGTAAAAAGTGATATTAAAACGTGTTGTAAAGTATATCGTTGCACCGGCCGCTGCACGCAAGTGCTGGGTTACATCACCTACCTCAACCCATAACACACGTGTATCGACCGCATGCAAATGCACCGAGGATCGCGATGCAACGCACGGAGGTGCGACGCGAGTGACGTCAACGGGTCACACTTACACCGTGACGAATAAATTATCTTATTCTCAAACATGCAATGAAATATTGACGTTATGTTTGCTCGGCCGTCTGTATGTCTTCGGCCGGCAACCCCTTTTGTCCCGGCCTCTGTAGTAAAGTACTATTACAACGCCATAAAATACAGATGTAGTAAATAATGTTTTGCCATCGTTTTTTGTCGGATAATTTCGTATTGATCTTGCTTTCTCAATTAGCTTATCGGTGGGTACTAAAGTTGCTGAGACAGCGAGATAAAAACGGCGGGATAACTGGGCTCTGTTCTACCCGGTAGCACCATATTGCTTTCAACGGGAGCCCTTTGTTTTTTTTGGTCATGAGTATCAATAATAAACTGTGTACTTTTAACTGACGTGTGGACAAGGCTAGGTCAGGTTAGGTTTGATTTATAAAAACCTGAAAAAGTAACAGTTTCTTAAAAAAAATGTTACGGCTGTTCAAATGTATGATCTAACACATTATGACTAAAAATAATTATGGCAGACGATTCAGACCCTGCTTTTATTGGTACATGACAACCGTATGGGTTTGAACCCGGTACCTTACGATCTCGAGTCGTGACTTCGCTCTCGCTTTCACGGCCACGCTCTTTACAGTGTAACAAAGTTGGAAGCGAATCGACGTAGCGATGCTATCGCGACTGGCAGCGCGCGCGCCGATTGCTGCCAAATTATTAACACGTAACCAAATAGAATTAACCGACAAACATATCTATTTTTATATATTTGAACCCTGGAACCATAACACCTGTTTAAATCAGGAGATCATAGTCTATCAGATAATAAACTGTGAATTCAAATTAAATTTTTACAACATTATAGTAGCACCGTTTTAAGAGTCCTGATTTAAAAGCTGACAATAAGTATAGTACAAACTAAAAACTGTTTATAGAGAAATGAATCTCGCGACACAGGCTAGGCCTAGTGTGAGGTTTGTTGTTAACTCATTTATTGTGTAATTGTCAAACTATGGGATGAGTATCTATTGTAGAAAAACTAATGTAAACCCATCATTTTGTACAATAAAAAATATTTCTACTTATTTCTATTTCTATAACCTCAAACAGCCATATCGCCTTTGACCTGTTTTTTATGTATGTAATGTACCTATGTGTTGAGTCAGTGTCGCAACCCATAAAAACCCGTATTGTGAATAGTTCTTATTTAATTGACAGTAATGGGGGCAGAGTTAAAAAAAAATACAATATCAGGTCAAGTACGATTTAGATTTTACCGCCTAGAATAGAGGCGCTGATACTTTGTACTGAGTTGACAGCTGTCAAATCAGACCTCTTAGAACAGTGCGACTCTAGATTACGCATAAACTATGTGGTACGTTTTTAATATCGTTAAAACTTTCCGTTTCGTCTTTTCAATTCGATCGTTGAGCTTGATACAAAGATAGTTTGAGCCCGTAGATATATAAATTTTCGAGTTTTTTGTTTTCGACCTATTGTCAACGCTACGATAGTTCTTACTTACTTGACAGTAATGGCGGCCCAGTTAAAAACAATACGATAACATGTAAAGAGCAACATGGCTTTACTGAGTAGAATAGAGCCCTTGAACGTGGCTCTACCCGAAACCACTTAAATTTATAAACCTACCTAGTCCTAAACTAAGCTCTAGCCTAGCCTAGACCCATAGCACCTATAAACATACTTAAAGATAAATACATAGAAAACCAACCAAGGTTAAGAAACGAATAATAGCGCAAATATTTCCCAACACGGGAAAATTGAACCCGGGACTGCTAGCTTCGTAGGCAGGGTCACTACTCACTACCAACTAAGCTCACTACCAAACAGCTCACCAACAATACCGTACCTATCTAATTAAATTCTACCTATACTAAATCACATGCATAAAAACACTATAAAAAAGCCCGAACCACGTGTGATTTGCCGCGTGGCAACACTAGGGGGCGTCCCCTCCAATTTGCTTTAAATATTCACAGGCACTGCTCAGCCATCGGCAGTTAAGGGTAAGTAGCGCTTAATGTTGCCAGTAAGTGGTCGGCGATGTTGCCAGTGTTATGGATTTTTTAATGCGGACTCTTTGAATAGCCCACATAATCAATATTGTCTGTTGCTAGTAACGCCATGGTTCGTCTCTTTCTTTATCTTTGATGGCAAAGCAAGATTTAGCCGTTCAAATATATATAGAAACTGATAGATATCGATTAGTACTTATCTGTAATTAAAGAGAGATAGTAATAGTTAGTTTAGTTTTATTGGATTGCCTTTAGGCTTATTACCCTATGATGCGACAAATTACCATTTGTTATTTTCTGTTATTTTGTAAATTTGCCTATCCTCTTGCATTGCCTTTGCTTATTCTACTCCAAGGTTAACTGGAAGAGATCCCATGTGGGATATGTTCGCCTATGTACATTATCTATACCTAATGTAAAAATGTTTTGTAATTTTTTGTGTGCAATAAACAGTTTATATACATACATAGAAATATTTCGACTAGAATGTACGGAAAGACAGAACAACAACAACATTAATTGTACATCAATTATTCTAAACAACAGGCCAGTAGAACTAATTGGCTATTTCCTTGACAACTAGCTGTGTCATATTATCGGCTGATACCCTGGGCCCGTATTATGGTCGCACTTATCGCGGTGGATAAAGCTTCCGTCACTCTCGCACTTACATACTGGTCAGAAAGTGACAGATGTTTTATCTACGCTTATCTACGTCGATAAACACGACCATAATCGGCCCGCTGAAGAGGATGATCATTGTTAACGCTTTGCTTTTATGGGCTTTGACATTATACCACTCAACACTCTTATAAGGGTGGTCCAATTTTTTTTTTAGACTCCTCTCACCAAGTTGTATCCGAAATTACCCCATGTATGTTACGCGATTTTTGCTAGTTTCGGAGATATTGATCATTTTAGTAGGAATTTTTGTAATTTTCCCTTATGTCCATTACTCGAAAAATCATAAATTACATGTTTTATTTCATACGTTTTTCAGTGGTTTCTTACATAATTTGAATAATTACGAATCAGTGAAGTTTTTAATCCTATTTGCCCGTTTTTTTTCAGTATTTTTTTTAAGTAATCACATAAAGTTTGATTCTCCATACTAGGTGTCCCAGTGTTTGCTTTTCACTTTGTATGGGAAAAACAACTTTAGGTGATTACTTGAAATTAATGATTTTTCGAGACATGGACATAAGGGAAAATTACAAAAATTCCGATTAACATGATCAATATCTCCGAAACTAGCAAAAATCGCAAAACATACATGGGGTATCTTCGGATAAACCTTGGTGTGAGGATTCTACAAAAAAAAATTGGACGTCACTATTTGGACCACCCTGTATATCAAGACTACTCCACTTCACCCATCATCACAAATCCATTTCCCAAATCGACGCGTCACTATATATTAACAAATGCAATTTGTTGCCATAAACGCCACAGATGTTGCCAAACGGCGAAGTTGCCACTTGCGTCAAATAAAATAGGGTTCGCCTTAACACATCCAGCAGTGCCCAAGACATCGAAATGGTGTCAATTTTATATGAAAATTTAAATATATGGTTCTGAACTTGTGTTACATGTTAGAGGGAATAACGTAATATGCTATTATGCGTTGCATAAATTATGCTGCCACTACCCTCTAATTCAAAAGCCTTACCCACTACTGAACTCTCTGAGCAATTACAACCATAATCAATCAATATAGAGTTGGAAATTCTTTACCGTTTAAATGGTAGATACGTCATTTTATACAAGAGGGTAGTTATTAGTTTGTCAGCTGTCAAGCTGATTGGAAGGGCTGGTGTCGTTGACAGTCGTCAACTTTCCATCGTTTGGTAAATGATGTAACTTAACGATGCTTTTTTTAGTTAAAGGATTGACAATTCGTGGTAAAAGGAAGAAAAGTGGTTTGTAATGAATGGGTGTCTGCGATAGTAATAAGCGGGATAGAAAGATCGCGGGAAAGCGATGGATGCAAGTGGCGCGAAACCAACGAAGGTAGAAGAGTATTTCTCTTTTTTTTTGTCACTATGAGTGACATCTACAGAATTAAAAAAAAATGGCAGGTAGGTTTGTTACCAAAAACGTATGAATATCGGTAACACAAAAGGAACTTTCCATACAAATATTTTGCATAGTTTGATGTTCTCTATCTACCTGCCATTATTTTTTAATTCTGGAGATGTCACTCATACTGGCAAAAAAAAAGAGAAATGCTCAGAAATGAAATAATTTACTAGTAAATTGGCCACATCAGGGCTCTTTTACACAAATAGGTAATATAGAGTGAAATTACCAGCGCTTCGCACAAGACTATCATTGCAGAGAAGAAACGCCGCAAGAAATTCTAGCTTAAGGTATTTTCATTAGCCGTAAAAACCAATTATAATTAAAAAGTACCTTAGTAATATCAAATGGTAATAAAGTAATAAATAATACTTACACGCACACTTCCGAAATCTCGGGACATATCTAATGCCAGGTCTACACACTCTCGCGAGTCGAAGCGAGGCCGAGATACACTGCCGTCTTTAAATACGAGACGGACTGCAAAACTTTTATAATAACATCAATGTATCGTCGACTCGTGCAAGTGTGTAGACCTGGCATAATATCACTCTACTATCTATTCCTACCTAGGCTCATATAATCAGCCTCCATTTTACAGTACACTTTCGGTACCGGTCTACCTAATTTCCATACAATTTGGACCCGATATGGAGCCAGTTCACCATGTTAACCCCCACTGGACTAAACGATCGACCACCTTAATGGCAGTTTTCGACCGCCGCTGGCCGCGAAATAAAACCTCTAATTAAAACTTGACCTGTGGTCCAATCTAACGGATACAGCGGTGTAAAAAACCAATAAGGGTATAAATATAAACCAAAAAAAATGGACAGTCGCGAACTTTAATTTGGTACCCACCTTAGGTCCAAAATCAATCTGACATTCTACAACAATAAGGTTGAGTTTCCTAAAAGTTACAAATGACTTGACATCTCTAATGACATTGACGACTTCAAGGATATTTTTCTTGAAATGGGTCACAAATTAACGTTCGTGATAGTACATTGAAACGCTATTTAAATGCCACTTAAATGAAGTCTAACTTACAATTTCGTAACAATAATGTATGTGTTTGACGTTAATCTACAGTTTGGACATTTATTTTGGTGTATACCCATAATCATACATCATACACACATCAAAAGTGTCTAATAATCAAAAATATCCCTTAGCTCCTTAAGCCCATCATACAACAAAATTTGTCAATGGAATATGAATCTATTATGAATGAAATAAAGTCATTTTTGTATGATCATCATTGGTCATGAAAACAAATGAAATTCCACTTTACTGCCTTTGCACTAAATCTTTATTTCAATGGCCTTATTAAATACGTACTATTTTAGTACAAGGGGCTTTTGGAGGCTAAAATGATTTTTTACGATTGAATGTTTTTTTTTCTTTTTTTGAGATCCTTAGATTTTTTATGGGTATACCACCCGTCAATTCCAATTTCATTGAATATCGTTTTATTAATATCTATTATCAATATCATAATATGTCTCTACGTAAGACATAGCAGCAAAATATTTCAAATAAGTTCATAAGATATAGAGTTGTTTTAAAACGATCGCGGTATTATGAAACCAACCTTTGATCTCAGCTAATCGTTACTTTTTTTATGGCATGGAGAAGGCATGGTAAGTAGGATCTATGACCCATAAGACATTTTCACTACAATTTGAAGACTCTTTTATGAATTTAATTTTAATAATGAATTAATTTTAACTAGAAAAAACTATTTTATTTCATTTCACCCATCATCTCAAGTAAAATACCAATAATTTTTTTCTCGTCTTCAGTGCGTACCGCTATAAATAATAGAATTTATAAGAGACAGCGTTTCGCTCGTCGCTTGCGCCTTGTGTATGGATACTCAGCGTGTAATGATCGGACACGGTCAGGACACGTTTAATATCAGAGCGGGAGGCGCTGATATTATAGTTGTGGCTGCCCTGCGACACCAAATAACAGAGTATTTATTCTAGTCGTTGAAGGCATATTACCTTTGACATGCTATAGTATTGTTTTAACTCGGCCGCCATTACTGTCAAGTAAATAAGAGCTATAGTAACGTTAACAATACGATAACAAGACAAAAGCAATATGGTTTTACAGAGTAGAATAGAGATTGGAACAGCGTACACAAAAAAAACATACTATAGTCTAATTGATAACCTTTTGTGAAGTTGATTGAAAAGTAAGTTATTTTATGGCAAAGATAAGGAAACGAGCGCCAAGATACCTGATGGTAAATGGGATTTTAAAACAATTTGCAAACTCAGGTCTGAAATCTCAAAACAGCAAACTTAAAATTGCAAATGCGTTGTCAACTCGAGCACCTAAGTACCTAAATACCTCGAATGCATGGAATTTTATTAGCTGTTAATAACGCCACACCGGAAACTAATTTTTGATCATTGTGGGACAATCAAACGTTTGCAGTCTTAAGATCAAAGTCTTGAGACAACAAATGTCTATGGAGGACCCATATCATGAGTTACAATTACCGTACTCGCTAGCGAGTCGAATGCTCTGTCCCTCGCACTCTTTAAGAATACTGCGAGGTCTGCGAGGGACAGAGCATTCGACTCGAGAACGTTAATTGTAACTCATGGTAAGGACAGAAAACTTGACAAGTCGATTGAAAAGCCTACAACTTCTACGCGAGCGACTACGCCGTAGCAACAGACTGCTACGGCCTACGCGTCGTAGAAGTTGAAACGTGTATTCAATTAATAAATCAATAAGCGATAATACTGCGCCTCTATTTCCGACGGTAAAATCCATATCGTATTTGACCTGTTATGGTATTGTTTTGACGTCAGCCGCCATTACTGTCAAGTAAATAAGAGCTATCAAAACGTTGACAATACGATAACATGTCAAAAACAAAAAGTTTTTACCGCGTAGAATCTCATTCTACTTGTATTTTACCATATCGCTATCATCTTGTAACGTTATTATAATTTTGGTTATACTAAGGTGGAATATCTCTATGCTAGTCAATTCACCGGTTGTCTTATCTCTAAACCGGATCATAACAATGTGAACACTGCTGCTTGGCGGTAGGTAAAAGGATAAGATGGTTGTAGCGACGGACGGACTTTGCATAAGAACCAATTATCACTACGAGGATATTACTAAAAAAAAGAACAGTAGGTTGATGGAAAGGGGCACCAATAATGGACACTTGATTCTTATTTTACAGATAAGAGTTATTCATTTGTATTACAACAATCAATTAGGGACCGTATGAAATTTGAATTAAGAATGAAGTGTCCATTACTGGTGCCTGTCAGCTAAAAGTGTCCATCATTGGTGCCGTTACCCTATGCAAAATCAAATAAACCTGAACGTTCACTGCTTTGCACCGTAATATATGAACCTGGCGTTTGAAGCGATAATTATTACTGGTCCAAAAACAATTAAAGCCTGAGGCCAAATTATACTGCTCTTGACAGTATATTGAAATGTGTATTGCATTGTAAATATTGTAAATTAATTAAGTGTAATGCTCAAACAGTAAACATGAATGTAAGCCCCTGATAATACTTTTCGCGATTAGTTACTCAAATGTTTTTTGCTTGACCAGTATCCTTAAAAATCATACATTATTGTAGAGGTCGGGAAGCAAGCAGTTGCTCAACGAATTTTACGCACAAAGACAGTTAGATAATAATAGAATCTAATTTTAATCGCGAATCCACCACTACCATGAATAAACCAATCCGCGGGCACCACTAGTGTTAGATAAACAATGCTTCTGTTCTTGACCCATTATCACCACTTTGTGACAGATGGGATAAAAACCGGACAAGTGCGAGTCGGGCTCGCCCACCGAGGGATCCGCACATGACACCGTTAACTCAATTCAAAATTTGTACCGCCGTTCCTTGCATAAAGACCATGTTTTTTTTGTAATTTAATTAAAAATGTACAGATTTCAGATTTTTTCCTATACTTGTAGTAAAAGACGGTGTTACTTGCCAAATTTCATAGTTCTAGGTCAATGGGAAATACCCTATACAATTTGATTCCCTCGATTGTCGAAATACACGTTTTTTGCGACATAAACGGCCGTATCTTTTTTTTACGAAAATGTAGAATTTTGATTTTTTCACAGCTTCAAGGGACTGTAGACCGGAGTATATGGTTTTAATTTCAACTCGATACCTTCACGCGTTCCCGAGATAAAGAGTCTTGACATACAGACAGTCGGACAGACGGACAACATAGTGATCCTATAAGAGTTCCGTTTTTTCCTTTTGAGGTACGGAACCCTAAAAAACGGAGGTGTTTGCACGGCTAATGCACGGGTCAACACGGGGCGAGCACGGGGGAAACCGTGCTTCGTACAGTCTTTAACAATAACACCTCATCCAATATTGGGCGCATAAATATCTGAGCTCTTATAAGATAAGATAATGTTTTATTGACACGAAAGTACAAATTGAATTGATGTCCTTGATAAGAACTAGGTCTGATAAAGCAGTTTAACAGAAATCTATGTCGTCTCTCATATTCGAGTTACATACGAGTAGGGTGACGGAACCAGTAATGGACAAGGAACAATGATGGACACTTGATTCTTATTTTGCAGAGGATAAGGGTTATTCATTTGTTTTGGAACAATCAATTTAGTACCGTATGAAATTTGAATTAGGAGTTAAGTGTCCATTACTGGTGCATGTCAGCTAAAAGTGACCAACACTGGTGCCATCACCCTACCTAGTATTATATTTAACGTACGTATACAAACATGCGCATTTTTTAAACTGAACAAAGATGTGTACGCCAGAGAAATTGTGTTTGTGTGTGTGTGTGTTATGCCTCCAGTAATAAAGACGTGTCAGATATTTTTATGTAACAACTCTGTCAAAAAATGTCATCAGTGACATCCCATTTAAGTTTGAGAGATGTGACCCATACGATAACATGTCGAATGCAATATGGTTTTACTGAGTGGAATAAAGACCCTGAAGCAAACAAACGCCAAAATCCAGCAACCCTCAAACCATAAAAGCTCCAAAAGCTCGAGATAACTTTACAAAAAGCGCTCACGTCAAATCCATAACATTCTCGCAAAGTGCGGGTTCCTAAATCAGAAAAAAAACCGGCCTAGCGCGAGTCGGCCTCGCACGCGAAGGGCTCCGTACCATTATTGTGTTAATAGACCTACTCACTTTTTGTAAATTACACGTGTCTAACCTATTACCTGCGCCTCTATTCCCGGCGGTAAAAACGATTTCGTAGTTGACCTGTTACGGTATTGTTATGACGTCAGACGCCATTACTGTCAAGGAAATAAGAACTATCAAAACGGTGACAATACGACAACAGGTTAAAAACGATATTGTTTTTACCGTGTTGAATAGAGGCCCTGTTCAGGGGCCCTAACATGGCTGCGTTTATCGCGTGACAAAGTTTAGATAAGGCATCCGTCACCTTTTGACACGTAAATAAGTACGACAGTGACGGATGCTTTATCCACATTTGACACGCGATATAGACACAACCATACTAGGCCCGCAAGAGATACTAGAATTGTTAAGTTCGAGCAAAAAACGTCAAAAAAGCACGTTTCCTTTTTACCCCCTTTAATTAATTTTTTATTATTAAGGGCCAATTCGACCAAACTGGAATAAGACTTACTCCGAGATTAGTCCATACAACTTCGGCGTTTAATCTAGGTATAAGACCTTTTTCCAGTTTGGTCTAATTCACCCTTACTGTTATAGCGGCAATTGAAGTACAACCAACTTCAACTATCTATCTATTACAGCTTATGAGATACAGCCCTCTGACAGACAGACAGACAAACAGTGCAAGAGTACACTGCGATAGCTCGTAAAAGGTGCTTCGGGTTTGTACTTGTCTCTCTTCAGCTCCCATAAGCTCTTATTAAGAACGAGTGAGAGAGAAGTACAAACCCGAAGTACCGCCTAAGTTCTCACTGACTACATCTCTCTCACAGACAGACGAGGCTTAGATATAGGGTCCCGTGAAGCACCTTTTGGGTACGGAACCCTAAAACACCGCTCTTTTTCCACCGAAATCTTCCCCCTCAATAATGGCGGAAATGTATAGAGTAGTGTCCGCTGCAGAATAAGATTCTCCGAGAGGAAAATGTATTAGCAAATTTTCCCCGAAATATGGGATTGATTGTGAAATTTGATATAACAGACAATATTTATATTTCACTGGCTATGGGAATTGGTTGGTGGATAAAGAATTATATTTCCATATAGAGGCTTGTTATTTTGAAGGACGTTCTTGGAAGTTTTGTGTATTACAAAGACTTATTCAGCATTCAAAGAATTAGTAACAACTAGCAACCCGCCCTCGCTTCGCTTCGGTTTAAGTAAGTTTTTTGTAACAGCCATACATAAACCAGAATTTATCTTCTTCTTTAGATATATAAAAGGCAAACCTGACTGACTTATACAGCACAGCCGAAACTACTGTTACTAGAAACTTGAAATTTGGTACAGGGGTTCCTTTCATGATGTAAGTGAGCACTAAGAAAGGATTTTCCGAAAATCGACCCCCAACGGCAAGAAATGGGAGGAGTAGCGGAAAACTAATTCTACGGGTAAGAAGTCGTGGGCGTCCTCTAGTTATACATAAAAACTTTCCGTGGAAAATTATCTAACCACATGAAAATCTGTCCTGTAGTGTTTGAGGTTATACCGAACATACAGACAGACAAACGCGGGATATTGTTTTATACATAATATTTAGTGATAAGACGCTCAGCCTAGTTGGTAGTGACAATACCTATGCAGCTAGAGGTCCAGGGTTCGATTCCCGGCGTGGGTAAATATTTGTATGATAAGCCCGGGTAAATTAGTTCCAGAGCCTTGAATGTTTTATTACCTATTGTCAGTTTGCTACTGCTCTATTTTTTTTATTTGTTACTTTTACAAAATGATCTTTATTACAATACTAGTACTGACGTTCTTTTAGCTCGGGATATTGGGTAAAAAAAGCAAATGAAATAGTGCAGAAAATTTCATCAATTTCAGTTTAAAATTATGTAAACCAACTGTGCTAGTATTCGCCAAACCATCCCTTGCAATCATAGTAAAAAACAAACGAAATTCAGGGCCTCTATTCCCGGCGGTAAATACCATATCGTATTTGTCCTGTTACGGTATTGTTTTGACGTCAGCCGCCATTACTATCAAGGAAATAAGAGCTATCAAAACGTTGACAATAAGATAACAGATCAAAGACGTATGGTTATAACCGTGTTGAATAGAGGCGCAGTGCAAATGTTACAGAATGATGTTACAATACTGACAATTATCATAATCATCATCATCATCAATGGCGTCGATAAAATGTTACAACATGGCAGCCCGCATTGCCTCTTACGTATTTGCTCCCGCACGAATTATCTGCAACAAACGCACAGAATACCCGGCCGTTTCCAGGATTCTGCGGCACTTTGAACAAATACCTGAAAGCGGAGCTTCCCAGGTTCCATTCAGGGCTGTGTGTGCTAGATAGTGATGGGCGGCTTGTAATTTTCAAAAGAACTTTCACTTAAATTTCTGCAACATTCTGAAAGTTTCGAAAGTAAAACTTTCACTTAAATATCTGCAATATTCTGAAAGTGTCAAAAGTGAAATTTTCAACTAAAATGTCTTGCAATTTATTCTGAAAGTTTCAAAAGTGAAATCGATTAATTTCTTTAAAATAATATAGTTTTGACGGGAACCAGCCGTTTGGTCGAAATATGTTTGCCGTAATGTGTCTTTTCACAACCGTTTCATTTGCCAACCCAATTATTTTCCTGTAACTATACATATTTCAGGATTAATTTCAGTACCATCGCGTAGAACCTTATAGGTAAGGTTAGGTGAGTTTTTATAAAATCAAGAAATAACAGAAAACAAAGAGGGTTGGCAAATGAAACATTTTGGAAACGATACAATAGAGAATGTCAACCAGTTTAGATTTTTGGCTTATCGTATTCTTCAAGAAAAACAAAAAAATGCTTTAAAAAAAACATTTCGATACGTCTAATAGTTTCCGAGATATTGAATTTTAAACTTCGTATGCGGCGCTCGAAACCCGGCGGCTAGCGCTCACGGATGATGACGTCATCGTTTGGCTGCGGTACGCGCCCTTATATGAATGAGTGAGTTTACAGGGCTTCTATCTTTTTAACCGTAATAAATAGACAGTTGAAATTTTCACAGAATACGTGTTATAATAGATTCTATCGATTAAATTTTTAAAATGAACAATAAATCAAATCCCAAAAGGGGTCCCCGTACAAAAACCATGAAAAAAACCATTTTTTTTTGCTTTTTTATATGGATTGTATTTCAATAATGGCTTCTTATTTTGATGCGATTTTAAGCTTAAGTTCTAGTCTAATTTTCATACTTTACGACTAAATAAAAATCTCAAGTAAAACTGCTACAAATAGGTGACAAAGCTGATTTTATCAACACGATGTTTTAAGCGGTAACCCATCCTGTTTTAGACTACGCTCGTAGTTGCTTAACTTTGGAAGTCGTAATTTTTTACGAATTCGTTTTGATGTGACTATGATAGTTATGGTTATCTATTGTTTTGTTTTACATACAGTTTAACCTGTTTAACTAAACTAACTGTCCGTTGCTGACCGGCTTTTCTGTTTGTAATGTTTGTCGAATAAGTTGGTTAAATAAAAATAGAATAATAATCAAGCACTTTTAATTTAGGGTTCACCTACATAAAAATACCAAAACATTAATGCAAAAAACCGGGCAACAGCCTGTCGAACCATGCTCAGTGTAGGGTCCCGAAGCCGTTACTACAGACAAATTAGACCTCGCGACAAACTTAACTTTGCCGTTGGAAAACTGTTATCCCCATACATCGATATAGGTCGCGGCTCGCGGTCAGTTTACCAACACCGCAAATAAGTTTTCGGCAGGTATAAACATTCAAACCGTTTAACTCAAGAGCCAATGAAGTCTACTTAGTCGTGATAGTTTTCCTTTGAAGATATTTTTCAAATTTTTTATTTGTAGTTTTGGCTGTAGTGGGGAGGGGACGACGACAATTTGCGCTTTAAAGCTTTTCATAAACGGATACCTTAATTGAAATATTGTTTTCACAAACCCGCAATATTTTGGAAAGACCTATACAACGACACCCCACACTATGGGGTAGACGAGAAAAAAAAACTTACCCACGTTACGTAAAAAAAATTTTTTTTTTCATGATTTTAATTTTATTTAACTATGTCGGCGTGACTAATATGTATATTCATGCCAAATTACACGTTTCTAGTACTAAGAGTCTCTGAGCTAGGCTGCGGATAGACGGACACACGTCACACACACACACACACACACACGCACGCACGCACGCACGCACCCACGCACGCACGCACGCACGCACGCACGCACGCACGCACGCACACACGCACGCACGCACGCACGCACGCACGCACGCACGCACGCACGCACGCACGCACGCACGCACACACACACACACACACACACACACACACACACACATACATACACACACACACACACACACACACACACACACACACACACACGCACGCTATCTAAGCTATCTTGCATACACGAAATAACAGTAATAAATAATGCTCAAAAACAGTTCAAAAACTACCTACTTGCTACAGCGGCCGCTAATAGAATACCAACAATAACGTATGGCGAGTGAGCCACTTGGCAGCGCCCGCCCGCGAAATTTGAAATCGATGAAATGAATAAGTACACAAAATATCAGAACTACTACCTAGGTCAATCATAAACTCATGTTTTATAGTTCATTATTTTATACGGTACCTAGCGATATGAATTCTACATTAGACACGACATTTGTAAAGAAAGGGCTATCACCAAAGTTAAGTAAACACCGCTTAAACTTCGTGTAAGATTTTGTTGTTTGTTGTTTCACTACAGATTACTGTTTGGTCGTAAGTATGGAGTTTAGATTATTGTGTGACACCGAAATAAAAAGCTAATACAAATACAACCCGTACTTCGGCTTCCAAAGTTAAGCAACTACCTACTTACAAGCGTATTCTAAAACAGGATGAGTGACCGCTTAAAACATCGTGTTGATAAAATCAGTTTGGTCAAATATTTTTAGCAGTTTTACTTGAGATTGTTATTTAGTCGTAAACTATGAAAGTTCGACTGCAATTTAAGCTTAAAATAGCATCAAAATAATAAGCCATTATAAAAATATAATCCGTATAAAAATGCTAAAAAAACTGGTTATTTGTCATGTTTCTTGTATGGGGACCCCTCTTGGGATTTGATTTATTGTTCATTTTGTAATTTTAAACAATAGAGTTTATAATAACACGTAATCTGTGAAAATTTCAACTGGTTACTTATAACGGTTAAAAAAATATAGCCCTGTAAACTTACTCAATCATATAAGGGGCCGTACCGCAACGAAACCATGACGTCACTCCAGTAAGATGGCGCCCGCACCCTTTAATATTTTTGACCGTAATTTCATACGTTCGTAGAATCAAAACTACTGGGTCTATTTGAATGAAACAAAAAGTAGTATGTTTGTTTATTTATAAGCTTTACTCTTACAAAGTTTCAAGCGATTTGGGGTACCTACTGACATTCTTCATTTGGCAAACATATTTCGCCGAAACAAAGGTAATTCAGTTTTGACAAGTAACGTAAGTAACGGAAATGTTTCATGAAATTTACTTGTGTCAGAATCATTTCCATCGAATTATGTAACTTTCAGAACTGTAATTTTCGCAGTTAAGGAAAGTTTCAGAAATCTCCCATCCCTAGTGCTAGCCATACGTGAAAACTATGTTAACAACGCTATTGTAAAAGGATTTGAAGTCAGTTCTGTTTGATACAAAGGGATGTTTTGTGTATGTGTGTTTGTTTGTAGCATCGTAGCTCCCAGGATGAACCGATTTGGATAATGTTATGGTTTTAAGATAGCTCGTTTAAATAGGATGGTTTTTAGCTAGGTTTCATAAAAATCGGTTCAGCCGTTTATGAGATATCAGCTCTTAAAGAAGAGCTTACCATTTCTACGGAGTTTTTTTATTTATTTAATTAACTAATAAAAAAAATCTAACCGCTAATATTAATATCGTTAATAGTATCAGAATACCACCTATAGCGTAACAGAAGCGTTAAAACAATTCTATAATGAGCGTTGCCATGGTAATAACAGTTCTATAATAATTATGATTGACATCAGGATCTATTTAAAAAGGTGGACTGAAAAAAATCATTTTTTGTTCATTATTTATTTAACAAATAAATAAACAAATTTCTGATAATAGCTAAAGAGTTTAAACGCCACATGGACTTTTCTACATCACAGTTATACTCCGTTTGATTAGGTACTTAAAAAATGTAAACAAAACAACCACGTGATATAGTTCATCAGCCAATAGAAGCAGGGCCCGTATTATGGTCGCCTTTATCGCGGTGGATAAAACATCCGTCACGCTCGCACTTACGTACAGGTCAGAAAGTGACAGATCGATTCACATCGATAAACACGACCATAATAGGCCCGCAGAACACTGATACGTCAAAGTGCGATAAAACGGTTTTTATTGGCTGTTTAACAATGCCACGTGGTTTGGATTGTTTACGTTTTTTTAAGTACCTAAACAAACTGTGTATAGTGCTAGACTTAAAAAAAATCGAGACGCGGTACTCGTAACAAACAAAATGACGTCATTCAGACCATTACTAGTCCAAAGCTGGCATAGGAAACAACGATAATATAAAAAAAAACAGAAAATAATCATGAAAAAAAAAGGCATGAATAATATCATAACACCTTTTTTTAAAAAACCCGTTGTTAATTATCCGCACATACACGCATGCAAACTTAACTTAATCTCAACTTTCATCAATTAGCTTCAAAACAATACGGTAGCGAAATATTTTTTAATATTAATATACGCCCAGATGCGGGGATTACAGGCGAAATTAATTTCACCGTAATAAATTCTGCCGTATCGAAATTATGAACATATAAATTATGTAGGCGCTGGTTATTGTGCAGAGGTGAATTTATTCGCTACCCCTTAAGACTCTGTAACGATCTAGTATACGTATAGCTTATATACAGTGATCGGAATAGGTAGAGTTTATTTACCTAAAGTTCGCAAAGGGACATAATATCGCACATGACAATCAATACCGTCTTAACTCGAAATGTGACGGTGTTGAAAATTTTATTCTAATTTCAAACTAGTACAAATAGTTATGCATTACAATTTATTTTTGAGTTAATACGGTATTGAATGTTATGTGCGATATACAGTGGTTGCAACCGGGTGAAATATAAATTGTTTTATTGAATTCCGGATTTCCGGTATTTTTCTGGTACTAGTCGTAATGCTAAATATACGTAATATTACATAAATAATTAATAAGATAGGTACAAGAAATGATTTAAAGACCGCTTTTATTACAAACTAACATAAAATATCTATAATAATTAAAAAAATACTGTTTTATGTACGGGTGTCCCAGTAAACTCACACAAACCGAAGGCGGGTAAATAAGTATGCTGCCCTCTTAAGCTAATAACTGTAATAAGCAGTATCTCAACTTCAATAAACAAAGCAAATTCAATTTTCTTTTGTTAGCAATAATGTTGAAATTGCTGCAGGAGGTTTATCTGACATGCTGCCTTTTTGCTTAGGAAGGCAGTATGGCTCACTAGAATTTACGCAATAGATAACCCCGGTAAACGGAATAACAGGGTTACCTTGCTTATTTTAATTTAATTATATTAATTTTATATTATAAATACTTGATTATATTAACGCTGCACATTTTCACGGGATATCGAATGTAAATAACCGTGAATTATTAAAATTAAAAGTATTCTTGGCGATCTTTTTAACGCACTATTTATTTTATGTTACTGTAATTATGTAAAGAATAAAATAAAAATAAATCGATGTTCTAATAATTTTGAGGATTTTATTTTAAGTAGTTACTGAAATAAAGAGAGTTTTACTTCAAGTGTCACGTTAATTAACTAAAGTTAAATTACAAAAACTACTTCCATCATCTAATTTCTAATTTCTAATGACAAGGCCTAATGCGGACCACGAAACACCACACTTATTCCAAATTTCAGTCCGATAGCTTTAGCCATTTCAGAGATAAAAGGACAGACAGACGGACATAGAAGACATACTACACTAAGGGCTGATTTTTCAATCCCCAAATAAAGCTATTCGGAAGGTAAATTTTATCTCTGTCCTTTTCTTTCATATGACTGCAGAAAATAGAGATAGTTTAATCTGGGGATTGAAAAATCAGCCCTTAGTCAAAATTTCAGCCCGATAACTTTACCCATTTCATAGAAAAAGTGCCTTGACAGACAGACGACAAAATCACCTTATAAGCGTTTTTTAGTTACGACTATTGTTACTTTTTTGGCTTATAAGACGCCATTCTAGTACAGCTGGAGGTCGCAGCTTATTATAATGTATATTAGCTATTTTATGTGCTCGGTATTTACATCACAACTGGGTAGCAGCACTTAAAAACCTTTTGTAAAGGACAACAAAATACGCCGCCGCAAACGGCGTCCATTAGACTCTCGCATTCATCTCGGCTGGCGTAAAGGCTTCGCACACCAAACGCGTGTCAAACGCAGCGTAGGATAAACGCGTATCAAACGCAGCGAATAATAAACGCGCGCGTGTTGACTTACATGGAGCGCATTCAACTCGGCACACTAACAAGAACAAGTAGCAATAACTTTATGAAATAAAAAAAACCTGCTTAAAAAACTGTTTTATTTATGTACAACACCCTAACACAATATCAAGACTTTTAAATCGTTATAAATCCTATATGATCATTCAAAAGGAACAAATTATAAAATAAATCTAAAGATTTTTAAATACCTAGCAGCAGCTTGGCGGTAGGTATGATAAGATGGTGGTAATGATTCGGACCACGGTATATAAAAAACAGTGAAAGTGCCAAGAGCTTCGCTTAGTATCAGACCTGTTGTCGCCAACACTCACACTATAATAAAAAACAACACGCCACCATGGAAAATGTTTTTGGTGCGGCTATCGTTTTTACATTCGAAAATAGCACAATAAGGCATGCTTCTGGATTTATTTCCTATTTTATTAGAAATATTATTCGCGCACCAGCGATCGCGGCAAACTGAGCTAGGTTGCGCGGAACTGCGCATGACCATGCCACACGTTTCACGTCCACTTCACACTTTACTGTTTTTTCTGCTCTGTGATCCGGACGGACCCTGCCCAACGTCCTACCACTGCTGCCGACTGGTCTACCACCTACAATACAACACGCGCGGGCCCGCGTTCAACCTGGGCCTCTATTCAACACGGTAAAAACCATATCTTTTTTGGCCTGTTATCGTTTTGTAAACGTTTTAATAGCTCTTATTTACTTGACACTAATGGCGGCCGAGTGAGAAACAATACCATAACAGGTCAAAGACGATATGGTTTATACTGCCTAGAATAGAGGCCCTGCGTCGCTCCTGACACGCGATTGGTGTGGCGAAGCCTTAAGACGCACTAAAACTTGAGAATAATAAACACTCTGAATATATAAAATATATGATTTTTTTGTGGTAGTTAGGTATATGTATATGTTGTAATAAATGGGTATGTTATGTAAAGCTTTTCAAATGTTTCCTCCATAGATTTTTGCACATGAACTAGCGAGGCAGTTAGTTTTTTTAAATAATTAGACAATTTTTTATTAGGTTTTGGAGATATACCTTAACCATAATCTATATATATAAAAGGCAAAACTGACTGACTTATATATCAACGCACAGCCGAAACTACTGTACCTAGAAACTTGAAATTTGGTACAAGGGTTCGTTTCATGATGTAAGTGAGCACTAAGAAAGGATTTTCCGAAAATCGACCCCCAACGGGAAGAAATGGGGGGAGTAGCGGGTAACTAATTCTACGCGTACGTAGTCGCGGGCGTCCTCTAGTCTTTTATAATCTTTAGGCAGTGTCAATAGTCTTAATTTTATCCAGAACTAACTAGCCTAAAGAAATCGATACAGAGCACCACATCGACTAGTCTAGGTTTAGTGGGTGACGACATGATAATAAAAATGGCTGCGCCGATTTTGATGAAGGTTTTCAGGCAATCTTTGAATTAGCCCAGCGGGTGATCCTGTAGCGATTTTTTAGCGGCACCCGTGCAAAGCCGGGGCGGGACGACAGTTATAGATAAAATAGATGACTTTTGTAAAGTGTCGCTATTTTCCCTACTAGAGTCCAGATGAATAACGACGCAACATAAATAAACAAGTTTTATCACACCATAACAGCACTCGTAAAAAATTCAATTTGCCGCGTCCAGACATCTATCTGCGATACGAGCTTAATTAAATTTCATTATGATACTGACACAAATAAAGCTCCGGGCGCTATTGGGGACAATTCACTATGGCATTGCACTATGAACCTAGCCGTCTGGCTTAATAAATACTAAATGACAGGAGACAATGCCACACAAATTGACGCAGTCCCAAACTAAGCTCTAGGCTTGGACAGTAAAGGAAAATGATTCCTTGACCACTGACTATGTCAAAGTGATGTGATCAATCAAAATGCAAGAGATTTCTTATGATTTTATTTAGTGTTACTTTGACATAGTTCAAAGTGGCCAAGGAATTAATTTCCTTGTCTGTAAATACGGCCTTATAGCTGCATAATTTTGTACCTTGTCGCTTAAAAACCTTCGACAGATAAGTGCAGAAGTCCAAACATGACGTTACATTGACAAAGCAGTAAAGGTTCAGCTATTCTCGTACTATGAGTAATAGACAACGATAAACATATTTAAATAGAGACATACATACATGCATACACTCGCGCCTTCATTCCCAGAGTGGGTATGCAGAGCTACAGAATTACCAACAACTCTAAAAACTTGTTGTTAATTCTGTAACCACATTTTGCACAAATAGGCTAAGATGTTTACCAGTGTTGGTAATAGGTTGCAAGCCGATCGCCTAACAATACAACAGCCTTTATTCCCTTTATCGCCTCTTACGACTTCCACGGGAAGACATGGAGTGGAACTATTCTAAGCCGGCATTCACTCGGTCTAATAAAGACATGTATGTCATATTCTGATAATTATTTTACAATATATTGCAACGCAGTATTTTTATTATATTTGTTCCTGAGTCTTGGATGTTCTTGTATTTAAGTACGTATTCCTCTATATAAGTATGTTTACCGTTGTCTAGGTCAATATGTGAAGCGACCATGATAGAGGGGTATAATATGTTGATATCAGATAAAAATGGAAACTGTTATGTCTTCCATGTTGATTCCAACTTTGCTTTATTTCGGTCGACCACTAAACAAGTTGCAGTGACACCGTGCATACATACTTCAAATAGTATCTAATAAACAACATATTGAAACAATTCATCCCATCCCAACACTCATACAATCATACTCGTGGTTATAAGTCACATGAATGCGGCTATAAATTGCCGGAGACCAGCGTAAACACTTCCAATAATAACAGCATAACTAAAGAAACACACTAATATAAACTAAAACCAAAACATATAACAGTAAAGTCGAAAATACAACTGTTTCGTGTTTAGTTATAACGTTATTGATTGATAAGTAACATGAAAACTAAATGCAACGATAATCCAGTATTAATGACGCAGATTCCAAAGTGAGATGTTGGCAATGTGTTTAGACTGTGGACTTGCAGCATATCGATCTTTCGTCCTGCTTGAATCGGTTGTTTGTGACAGAGAGGGAGAAAGGAATGCGTGAGCACATTTATTACGTCTAATATTTTAGTATTACATTTGTTTTATTGGTTTAATACAGTGTAGTGAAACTATTTGGATCGAAATCAAATAAGTAAGATTTCTATTCTATGACATTGTTATATCTACGTACTATTTGTTTAAATTTTAATAAACCATGCATATATTTTATTATAAACTGTACAGAAATCCTAACCTTCTTATTCATAAACGCACAATTAACATATTTTAGTAAAGTTATTCTTTGTCACTTCCTGTCAAATTCAATTGTCATAATCACAGATAAGGACAGAGCAAATTTCTAGCATACTTTAGCTATTGCTTATTTATGAATAATAGGGTAAGTTGTTAGATTTTTCAAGTTCCTCTTGACACTAAATAATATGTATCTATCCATCGTCTGCATAGAACTTGTTTTTAAATACGTACTACTAACATTCAGGACAAAAAGTACTAATCTATATATATAAAAGAGGATGTCCTGACTGACTGACTCATCAACGCCCAGCCCAAACCGCTTAAGATAAAGATTTGTAATTTTGAGGGAAAGTAGATTTTATAACGTAGGCGTCCTTAAAGAAGGGATTTTTCGAAATTCAACCCCTAAAGGGGAAACAAGGGGTGGCCAAGTTTGTATGGGAAAAAATGTTTTTATGGTCAAATTTACTTGAAACTTGGTAGAAATGCTCTTCAATGCAAATAATGAGACACGTATTTCAGCGATTACTAAAATTCAACCCCCAGAGGGATGAAACGGGGTTGCAAAGTTTGTATGGGAATAAATGTTTTTATGGTCAAATTTACTTGAAACTTGGTAGAAATACTTTTCAATGCAAATAATGAGACACGTATTTCAGCGATTACTAAAATTCAACCCCTAGAGGGATGAAAGGGGGTTGCAAAGTTTGTATGGGACAATACTGTCTGTAGTACTGTAAGCAAATTAATGAGGTTTGTTATTTTTACTAAGCTCATAAAAACTGACTGCCAAAGTCAAAATTATGTTAAGTATAGAAAAAAGAAAGGTTAGATAGTTTATATTATACTTAAAGTAAAAAGGATTAAATCAACACCCAACGGCAAGAAACAGGGGGAGTAGCGGGAAACTAATTCTACGCGTACGAAGTCGCGGGCGTCCTCTAGTAGTAAATATGTTATTAGTAGTAATTATGTGAATAACCTGCACATGGATTATCTATGTAACGAAATTCCTTCAAACCAGATCAGCCGTTTAGATAATTGAAATCCAAACATCTTCACAAACCTTTCACATCTATACAATATCTACAATACTAGTAGAAAACTAGGAGTAAAATACCTGGCTCACCACCGGTTCACGTAAAACGTACCTGAAAACAAAGGCATTCATAAGTAAAAGTGCATTACAAAATGGCGTCTTTTACGAGCGCACCCTATAAATATTTCTGTTCATGGCAGCACTAACACCCGTATTCACAAACAATACTTAAGGGATCCTTCACTGAGTAAACGCACTGCGTTAAATACAGTTTTGTGATTGGTCCTTTTTGACTGACGTTTTGTTTATGAGACGATTTGAACCTGCGCGTTCGTGAGCACTGTGAGACCTCATAGTGACGTTTGTGAACACGGGTTGCAACCTTAGCATGTTGCATTTTGAATGATACCCAGTAAAACTATTTTTCTACTAGAGTATATTGATATCGTTAATGGTATCATAATACCACCTATAGCGTAACCGAAGCGTGAAAACAATTCCATAATGAGCGTTGCCATGGTAATAACAGTTTTATAATAATTATTTTACCACCTATAAAAAAGAAGGGTGATTTAAGTTTATTGTACGTATCTGTGTGTTAGTTTATGATATCATAGCTCCCAAACGGATGTACCGATTCGGACGCTGTTTTTTTTTAAAGAAAGCTAGTTTAATCGGGATGCTTGTTTGTTTGTGATGTTTGTCATTTCATGGAAATCGGTTGGGCCGTTTAAGAGATATCAGCTCTGAAAGAAGAGATCAACCTCACCATCACTAGAGCGAGTTGTTGTAATCTTAATCATTTGTATCTCGTAAAGTTATATATCTCATGTTTATTTATTATGGGTTTGAAATCCATTAGCACTGAAAGTTAAAAAAAAAACCCAAAAGGGGTCGGTAATCGATCAACTTTTCACGGAAATGTGTGGCCGGCAATTAATACTATCTTACTTTACTCTTATTTCGCTAGACCAAGACGCCCATAGTTGCTGACTCTACATTGCACTAAAAAAATTGCTCGTATAGAAGCCTCCTAACTTGTTAGCTAAATCTAACACTTATAAGCAAGAAACAAAACATTAAGGGCCTGTTTCACAATCGACAAGTAAATGTATCTGCTATTTAAAATTAGCTCTCTCCTTGCCTATTTTCAAGTGTAAGAAAGAGAAAGAGCTAAATTTATCTGTCAAATATGCTTTACTTGTCGATTGTGAAACAGGCGGTAAACCAAAAAAATCTAGCCATAAGATAACTACATCATAACAGACAACTTTAAAACCTACCCACGTCACAGTTACCGCGTAATTTACGTCAGGGCTGCCAGCACGGAAAAAGGGCTCCGTCCGGAAACCGGCGCGTGTGGAGAGCGTGATGAATGTTCCGGAAACGACGGAAGGGATCGTGTGGCAACCCTACGGGACATAATTACGTGCGCACACGACAGTTCTACCACAACAAGCTAAAGAAATCTGCTAGAGGACGGTTACAGAAAATGCAACCTCAATAGTGATAAAACGTACATAAAATATCTTCGTTAGCTGATAAAACGTACATAAATAAATATCAGGTACGATCTCACTCAAATTGTACATAGTCCCAAACTCTAGACTTATACTTTGGGCACTAGACAACGACAAACATACTTATATTATATCTATGAAAAGGGATCTTATTGTCGATGGCGCTTCCGCCATTATCAACGATGCTCCGATATAAATACAACGTCGCGTGACGCAGTGCGGCGTAAGCGCCATCGACAATAAGGTCCCTTTTCATAGAGAACGCCACATATAGCCTTGTAAGACCCACGTCAAATTTCGTTAGCTCCAAAAAGAATCTTGTGTCGGTCAACTAAAGTCAATAACACTTTGACAAATGTCCTAGATTTAGGACGTTGGGCCTGACGAGTATAGATAATTACATTCAAGACTCGGGCAAAAATACTCGCTCTAATCACACATGTATATATTTGCCCGTATCGGGAATCGAATCGAATCCAGAACCGCTAGTTCCGAAGGTAGGGTCTCTACTCACTACTTACTAAGCTACAGGGGCCTATTTTATAAAGCTATAAATTACAATTTACAGGGTACAAGTTCCCATTTGACACAACCTCGACCAATGACGACCAGGGACCTGTTTTATAAAGCTACAAATTACAATTTACAGGTTACAAGTTTATATTTGACACAACCTCGACCAATGACGACCAGCCATTTGAGCAGTGTTGCCAGTTTAGACCTGTAAAATTGTTACTTGTAGATTTATAAAACGTGCCCCTGGTCTACAATGTATAATTAGGTACCTCTACCTACCTATAACAGAAAGGTAGGGCTTAGATTAACAAATTAATTTAAAAAAAAAACTATACTTTATTTGGAACGAACGACCCGCCCTCGCTTCGCTTCGGTTTATGTAAGTTTTCTGTAACACCCGTACATAACCCAGAATTAGTCTATATATATATATATATATATATATCAACGCACAGCTGAAACTACTGTACCTAGAAACTTGACATTTGGTACAGGGGTTCCGTTCATGATGTAAGTGAGCACTAAGAAAGGATTTTCCGAAGATCGACCCCCAACGGGAAGAAATGGGGGGAGTAGCGGGAAACTAATTTTACGCGAACGAAGTCGCGGGCGTCCTCTAGTTATACATAAAAACCACTGAACCACTCTACCTATTCATGAAAACTGCATTAAAATCCGTTGCGAACTTTAAAAGATATAAGCGTAGATACATAGGTACAGACGGCGGGAAGCGACTTTGTAAATATAATTCCATTTGGATAACATCCAGAAATATAGCAACTGTTTTACTGTAGATTATTTCTCTAGTCTAAAACGTCACAACTTCCCCTGCAAAGCTAAATCAATTGAACGCTTATCTCAAAGCGTTACGACTGTAAATAGATTATAGCGTACCACGAGTTGTCGCATTGGTTTAGAAACAAGTAGTCTAGTGCATCGTGACGTCATCGATCTGTTATCACTCGGATGTGATAAGATAAACTCAGGCGAAGCGTGACACATATAAATTTAGACCCTATAAACATAAGATTAATGTTTCAAATCAAAATGACTTTATCGTACATATAAAAATGCCTACTCAAAATCAAAATTAGTTTTGTAGTCATCATCAATTTAACTTAGAAATTTAAAAAAACAAACAATTTCCGTGTTTTTTTATTTGTTTATCATTAACTTAAAACATAATATTGACGTTTGTATGTTCTTTACCACGTTGCCAACGTGACCTTTATTTGCATTCTGACAATGAGTTACATCACCACTAATTCTATCAAATAACAAGTACAAAAAACTTGATGCCATGTTTTTTGAGACCTTTCCAACAATACCCTACAATATGCTAAAAGGCGTTATATTTCAAAAAATAACACAATTTTACTCATCACGAAATTATAAGTAACTAAATCTGTTTTTGCCGTTTGGCAACAAAACCACAAAAAATCTGCAATGACACTAGCAACTGACAAATCGCCATATTAAAAAAAGCGGCCAAGTGCGAGTCGGACTCGCCCATGAAGGGTTCCGTGAAAGGTAAATTGCGGTTTACGATTTATGACCTATTAAAAAAAAACTACTTACTAGATCTCGTTCAAACCAATTTTCAGTGGAAGTTTGCATGTACATCATATATTTTTTTTAGTTTTATCATTCTCTTATTTTATAAGTTACAGGGGGGTGGACACATTTTACCACTTTGGAAGTGTCTCTGGCGCAAACTATTCAGTTCAGAAAAAAAATTATATTAGAAACCTCAATATCATTTTTGAAGACCTATCCATAGATACCCCACACGTATGGGCTTGATGAAAAAATATATTTGAGTTTCAGTTTTAAGTAGGTATGGGGAAACCTAAATTTTTTTTTTTCGTTTTTTGTGTGAAAATCTTAATGCGGTTTACAGAATACATCTACTTACCAAGTTTCAACAGTATACCTAGTTCTTATAGTTTCGGAAAAAAGTGACTGTGACTTACGCACGGACAGACAGACAGACAGACACGACGAATCCATAAGGGTTCCGTTTTTTGCCATTTGGCTACCCTATAAACAGTTTTTATTTTAGTGCCCAAAACTCGAATACAAGTCAATTTCACACGTAAATCAAGAACCTGGCACTCTAAGTAAAAAAAAAAACCTTAAACAGATTTACATACTTACACTTACACACTGATTATGTAAATTTCATCTTTACTCTTCTAGTAATAAAAGCGTTGTGAACTGCTAACGAATGCTAAGTAATCAACATAAAAAAATCATGCATAAGTTCCACCGGATTTCTTTTGAATTTGAACTTTGAGCTAGTATGTTTAGAGTTGAATTTCGAACGGTTCGTTTTGTAGTTATTCCGTTTTGCTACTGAATGTGTGATTTGTTTTTAAAGTGTGCGGTAGGCGGTGCAAGGTCGTCGGCGCATACGGCGACCTCGCGCGGTACGTTGCACCGGTTAGGGTTGTCAATACTATTTGAAAATAAAATGAAACGAAAAAAAAAACTGGACACGGCCAGTCGGACTCGCCCACCGAGTGTTCCGCACATGACACGGTTAACCCAATTAAAAATTTGCACCGCCGCCGTTCCTTGCATAAAGACCCTGATTTTTTGTGATTTAATTAAAAATGTTGGGTTTCAGATTTTTCCCTATATTTGTAGTATGAGACGGTATTACTACCCAAATTTCATAGTTCTAGGTCAACGGAAAATACCCTATAAATTTTGATTCCCTTGAGAGTGTCTAAATATACGTTTTTAGCGGCATAAACGGCCGTATTTTTTTTTACGTTAACTTAGAAGTTTGTATTTTCACAGCTTCAAGGGACTGTAGACTTGAGTATATATGGTTTAAATTTCAACTCGATACCTCCACGCTCCACGAAAAACTAAAAAAGAAAAAACAATATAAAAACGACTAAATAAGTGTACCTGTGAAAAAAGAAAAAAGAAAAAAATCCTGTTCCTTAAAACTTAAATTTGCTACGCGCTACGCTTTAAATACGCTTGAAAAAATTTAACATGACAGCAAAAACTTAATTCACCCACTTAGGAGAAGTAATAAAAAAATCTAAGCAGGAATAACTTGAGATTTTGGAATTCTAAGATAAATAACTCATGGAATTCAACTAGCCAAAATTCTCTACGAAATCGAGCGAAACGAAATTGCCCATATTTTGACGGCTCTCATTTTCTTGACAGTAATAGCGGCCGAGTTAAAAACAATACTAAGAGTATAACAGGGCCTCTATTCAAAACGGTAAAAACAATATAGTTTTTGATCTGTTATCGTATTGTCACCGTTTTGATAGCTGTTATTTACTTGACAGTAATGGCGTCTGACGTCATAACAATACCATAACAGGTCAACTACGATATCGTTTATACCGTGGGGAATAGAGGCGCAGGTCAAAGACGATATGGTTTTTCTCGCCTAGAATAATGGCTCAGTTTTGCGTCACCGCATCGAACTGGCAACCCTGCGGCCCAAGGTCCCATCACGTGGTGCTAATCATTCTAGATTGCACCAGATAGCCCGCCGTCCTGAGGCTCTACTTTGAAATCCGTAATTCGAACTTCGTCTATTGCTATCCCTTTTGCTCTCGAAGCGTCACTAATTCGCAAGAAAGTGACGGGGCGATCCGAAGTTCGAATTACTGATTTCAAATAATATATCTTAGTGATAGAACACAAACGGTTGTTGTAAACCAAACAAAGTCCATTGGAGCGGCTGTTAAACTGGGTGTGCCACAGGGCTCTATATTAGGTCCTTTCTTATTTCTCGTTTATATAAATGACTTACCACCCGCGGTAGTTAACCTTTGCGATATAGTGCTATTTGCTGATGATACATCATTGATCTTCAAGGTAGACCGAAAATCCGTTGATTATAGTAGGTTAAACGCGACGCTAGGTAAAGTACTTAATTGGTTTACTAGTAACAATTTGCTACTTAATGCTAAGAAAACTAAATGTGTTAGGTTCGCTTTGCCTAATGTTAGACCGGTAGAATCTAGTATTTTTCTAAATGATGAGTGTTTGGAAATGGTGGATAAGGCACTTTTCTTAGGAATAACTATAGACAAAAACTTGCAATGGAGTCCCCATTTAGCAGTACTAGCAGGTAAATTAAGTTCGGCAGCTTATGCTGTTAGGAAAATTAGACAACTTACCAATGTTGAGACAGCTCGCTTAGTTTATTATAGTTATTTTCATAGTGTTATGTCGTACGGTATTCTTGTTTGGGGAAAAGCTGCTGACATACAAACTATTTTCGTGTTACAAAAAAGAGCCATTCGTTCTATATATAACCTAAACTCCCGTGATTCCTTAAGATTATTATTTAAAGAAATTAATATTTTGACAGTAGCATCACAATTTATTTATGAGAATATTATTTATGTCATTAAAAATCAAGACTCTTTTATTAAGAATTGTGACATACATAATTTGAATACAAGAAATAAGAATAAAATTGCTATTAAAAAATTTCGTGTCCGTAAGGTATATAAATCATTTGTAGGTCAATGCATTCATTTCTATAATAAATTACCTGACGAAGTTTTAAAGTTACCATTTCCAGTACTTAAAAATTACTTGAAAAAGTCGTTGATGTCTAAAGCTTACTATAGGGTCGAAGACTATCTAACAGATAAAAATGCTTGGCCTAAATTAAACACCTAAATATCTTAATAATAACCTAATCATACCAATATATAAACATTGTGTATTGTCTAGGGGACACGGTTTCTGTAGGGGAATGTATCGAAACTAATTATGTGTTGTTTTGCACCGTCATAGGTAAGTATAATTTTTAATTTTTATTTACTTCTTATATTTACTATTTATGAGTTCTTGTAGAAATTTTGAGTTTTGACACATTTTCCTGCTCAACTACGCATGATATATATAGACATATTTTTGTTACATTCATTGTTTTATATAATACTAGGTTAAGTTTTATTTTTCGTTGTATAATATCATATCATAAGAAATGTTTAAAAAACGACTGACTGTTGAGTTTCTTGCGGCGTTTCTTCTCAGCAGTGGTCTCTTGCGAAGCGCTGGTAGATTATTGACGTGTAAAAGTGCCCGTGCGGCCTACTTACTGAATAAACATCTTTTATCTTTTTTTTTTATCAAAGTAGAGCCTCTGTTTAAATGCAATTGTGTTAATTCCTATGCCTTTATCGTGTTAATAATGTTAATAATTTATATTAAATTAAATTATTGAATTATATGAAAATGTTTCAAATTTCTGATAGCGCAACTTTCATTTCCACGGTATTAATATTATTAATTGTGTTTGTTAATCAATTAACTTATATAATAATGAGAGCTTTACATCAGTTGTGTTCAAAGCTGGATCAGGGTAACCCCAGCTTTTATTGAAAGACATTTTAAATAGACCATATTTGAACACACTAATCAATTTGTCACTTAATCTTTTTACTGACTAATATTGTATAAAAACCTTCGAAAAATGCATAAAACGCTTCTAGAAAATCTGTCAATTACACACGGGTTAGTAACGCAATTATTTTTAACTTTTAAATGACCATACATTATCAAAATCAAACTACATTGTAACAACCTACTACAAAGAGATGTCATCGACTTTTCACCTTTACAATCCAATAAATATTTGGGTTTGGGTTCTGCAATTAATATTTATCTTTCTTTGTATTTCCGTATTAGGGTCGATTCGACCAAACTTGAGTAAGACTTACCTACTCCGAGATTAGTCCATACAAATTCGGCGTTTAATCTTACATATAAAAGGCAAAACTGACTGACTTATGTATCAACGCACAGCCGAAACTACTGTACCTAGAAACTTGAATTTTGGTACAGGGTTTCCCTACATGATGTAAGTGACCACTAAAAAAGGATTTTCCGAAAATCGACCCCCAACGGGAAAAAATAGGGGAAGTAGCGGGGAACTAATTCCACGCGTACGAAGTCGCGGGCGTCGTCTAGTCTAGGTATAAGACCTTATTTCAGTTTGGTCGAATCTGCCCTTTGTCATGTTTATCTAGTACCCATAGTAAAAACCTAGAGCTTACTCGTATTTTATGACTTGATCACTTCGTCAAGATTGCCCCTTCGTAATTATTTAATTAATAAATCGTCGACAGCCCTGACTGGCCAAGGTCACCTACGTGGACCGAGGCACGTACGCTTGACGCTCCCATGCATTACATTTAGCCACCAGATGTCTGTACATATCAACAACAAAACAAACAAGCAACTCCCGCGCAAATCGCCGCCATTATCAGTTATTCATTGCCCTTACCATGAGTTATCATTATCATTTTATGAGTCAAATGCTCTGTCCATCTCACTCTATTACAATACAGGGTATTGATTCTCTCAAAAGCAAAGGTGAGCGAACGCAGGAGTGATGTGCAAGCGGCGAATTTAAGTAGTCCCGTCAAAGCGAACAAAACACATTTCAGCGCGTGTATTCAATTTGGCAGCATGGCTTCTCGAACGTATAAGGCTGCCTAATTGAGAATGCACGCGCTAATATGTGTTTTGCTCGCCCTGACGGGACTACTTAAACTCGCCGCTTGCACTTCACTCCTGCATTCGCTCACCTTTGCTTTTGAGAGAATCAATACCCAGCTTACTCGTAGTTAGGGGTATTATGTACGGCTGAGACGATTGCCAAGAATAACGTCTTCCAAGATACAAGTTATAATATCAAACATATCGAAAAATATTATTGCAAAATAAATAAATATGAGGAGACAATTTCACTTAAACTAAAATTTAGTAAAGCTCGAATTACGCTGGCAATAAAAATTGCAGAAGTAGATTGCTGTCTTTCTTTAACTTCAGTTGCCCTTACCACTCGCTAGCGAGTAAATGCTCTGTCCCTCGCAGACCTCGCAGTATTGTTATAGAGTGCGAGGGACAGAGCATTCGACTCGCTAGCAAGTACGGTAATTATAACTCATGGTAAGGCTATTGGAACAAGCGCTCAGGGTCACCTTGTCCATATTCCCATTTCGTCCACATTCTCATCTCGGTTACATTCCCAACTCGTCCACATACCAATCCCAAATTGTACACTTTCTATCTCGTCCATATTCCCAACTCGTCCGCATTCCCGATTAGTCCACATTCCCAACTCGTCCTCATTCCTAACTCATCTGCAACCTAATAGGAGTGTAGGGTTGTTCTATATCAATTCTATCACTTGGTTGTTCACTAGTTTTTGGGAATGTGATCGAAATGGTAATGAGGACGAGATGGGAATGTGGACGAGATGGGAATGTGAACGAAATGGGAATGTGGACGAAATGGGTATGTGGACGAGATGGGAATGTGGCTGAGATGAGAATGTGGACGAGACGGGAATATGGACAAAGTGAACATGAGCGGGAACAACGGAAGCACAATTTTGCAGTCTTTTTCTAACGTTAAAGTTATTGTAAGACAGCATTCAGCTTCTGCAATTTTTATTGCTAGTCTAAACCTCACTTAACACATACTCGCGCTCATTACACACATATTTGCCGTTACCGGGAATCGAACATGAGACTGCTCGCTTCATTAACAGAGTCACTCCGAAGTACAGTTATAATGTAGGTTGTGCATGGAGAGTGGAATCCAAATCTAATCTTAAACAAAAAGTAACAAATGTACCCTAAAACACGTCGATTTTAACAACATTCCTTAAGGGTCTCCCCAGACATATCGACGCGGAATCGGCTTGAGCTGGTAAGAAAAAGTTTTATGTCCATGCAATAAGAACGAAAGTAATGTCGCTCCGTTCGCAACGCCGAATCGAGCCGAGCCGAGCCGAACGACGCCCTTTTCACTCTTACTGCACGGATATAAAGCTTTTTCTTACTGTATCAAGTAGGGTTACCATCTTTTTCTTGGGCAAATATAGTATTTTCCAGCCAAAGGTATAAAAAATATAGTACACAGAAAGAAAATATAGTACTTTGAAGAAAATCTTTTGAAAAGTGTGTCAATTTATTCATTAAATGTAATGCACAATATTTACTACTTACTAACATTCGGCCTGCTATTGGGGCAACTATCTGAGGTGAAAAAAGCCAATTTCTCCAACCCAGACCGCATATGTTTAAGGACTGACTGAAATATAGTATTTTTGCGTACTATATATTTCTTCAACAGTATATAGTACACACAGTCAAAATATAGTACAATACTATATATTATAGTACGGTTGGCAACCCTAGTCTCAAGGCGCAAGCCGATTCCGCGTCGATAGGTCTGGGGAGACCCTAAGAATCCATGTACCTTGTGCCGTTAATATTTCTCTACACGCGACATATTTCGTCCACATTCCGTCGTGACCGCTCAAATATAAAAGGTATTAGTACGTATGTCACGAAATTTACTAATCTTCAACACGTAGCGATTGCAACAATGAAAAACTAAAGATAATTGCAGTGGAACACGTGTTTGCCACGTCATCAAACTAATTTGACATTTACGAGCGTTGAATAAAATATTATGGAAACATAAAGAGTGAAGTTGTCATATAAAGATTTCATCTCTTTAGTTTTTAGTCCATATACATTTGCCCTTCTCCCTCTTTTATCATATCTTACTAATTAAAATAAATGCGAAAGTTTGGATGTTTGTTACTTCACGCCAGAACGGCTGAACGGATTTGGATAAAATTTGGCACAGAGACAGAGATTATAGTCTGGAATAGCACATAGGCTTCTTTTTATCCCGGTTAAATGTACGGTTTCCGTGGGAGGACAAAATTAGGAATTCTACGCGGACGAAGTCGCGGGCAGAAGCTATAGTTAAGACTTTAGTATTGTTAGGTTTTTCATGCATGTAGGATTTCAGCGATAAACTGATTATAACCTCAAACACGTATTTTGCACTGACTTGACAGCTGTCAAAAATGCGCCTTTCAGAACGGCGCGACTATAATCCGTTTACATGTCCTACTTTCATTAAAAAAGAAAAAAAACGGCCGTGCTTGTTAAAAACTCTGTAAAAACACGTTCGTCTAATCTAAAATAAAATCGACTCGTTTTTTGCTTATAACCATGACATTATTCTAACAAACGACAGATATCACATATCATGGGACGTGATAAACCAATTGTTATATAACATACAAACAAATACGGGGTCACACCAACCGCGCACAATCGTACGTTCACCTCGCCGATAATCCCATGATAAAGTATCAAGATCCGGCAAAAAAACAAGACATCCACACTGCCCTCATTAGAAAGGGTTTATGTCTCATAGAATCGCGAATGTATTAACAATCTTATTGTTCTAGACATGTGGTTCAATTTGCTTTGACTATCAAATTGTGTATACGTCCTTTTTACTTAGAAGGGCAGCACAGTCGAACCAGAATAACACTTCAATGTCAATGTCAAACAACAGCTGTTTAAATAGCCATTGTAAACTCGGCCATGTGGCACGCGTGTAGAGTTTAATTTGGAACAGGTGTGTCCGTAATGGCGGCCGAATCATAAACTTTTTAATCGCAAATGACGTAAGCGATAAAGTACTTTCGCTTCCTTGAGTCACGGAGTGAGTGATCGAAGTGGAATTAAAGTGATCTGATTATTTGGAGTTCCGTAGGTTTTTATTATTGTTCGTTGGTGTGTTTGTCTGTCTCTTGTTTAGGTTAATGTGTCATAAAAATTAAAAAAAAAAAAGTATCTACCGTCGAACAGTGTTCGCATTGTTGTGCTCCGGTGTGGAGATAAGACAACCGCTGAAATAACTAGCATAGAGGCATGCCATCTTAGTCCTCAGGGCTGGCATTTGCGGTCTCAGCATTGCTGTCTTAGGATTATATTATATCCCATTTACCATCAGGTGGCCTGTGAGCTCGTTTGCTCGTTTCCTTGACATAAAAAAAAAACAAGTTTGCAAAGTAACAAACGACATAATATTTTGTTTTATCGGATAAGTTCGTATTACTTAATTGATCTCTCTCTTTCGCTTTAGTACCTATAAATAAGCTAACTGAGACAGCAATACAAATAATAAATGCTTCGTGAATTATTTCATCACTAACATTTTGAGCCGTCTCAAGTAGCATGGACACGAAAAACCTTAATTTATTAAAATTTAATATGACAGTAATTGCAATATAACCTACAATCCAGAAATAACACGTATGATTGATAACAATCATTTGACATAAACAAACTGTCATACCAGCTAAAAAAAGAATCGCCTAGTCAACAATTATAAAAATACTATCCCGAGGTATCTTCTCCTATTTCACTATTTATAATTATACTAAAGACCCAAGGTCACCCACATAACATTTAACATCTGTGCCTTTCGCTGTCAGCATAGTACAGTCGGCGAAATCATAAACAAAACAACGATCACTCTTACTACCAACGTCATAAGGAATAAAATGATATATTACGAATGCCAACTAAGCTCGCCAACTGTTTATTATCAACTAAATTTGACTTGTCAGAAAAAATGACGCAGGTGTCAACGAAAATCAGAGCTTTGATTTATAGCGCGTCCGAAACGTTAAGATACTATGAATCTTGAAATGAGTGATTTTAGGTTTAATGTTGTGTGACAAACTGACTAGTGATTAGGTCGTTTGGTTTTTTGGGTTTAGGCAAAGCGCACATATTCCATTTTTAATTCCGGATCAGTTTTTTACGTGTAATTATAATTATTTAAGAATAATGTCACCTGATTAGAGATGTTGCATAATGGAGTTTATTGTATTTTACTTAAATGATCTCAAAATCTATAAACCGATAACGAATATTCCATTTAGCTATAAAGATATGGTACCTTACATAATATTAATATAAAAATGATTATATTTTTTTATTCCTGCGAATAATAAAATAAAATATACGAAAAAGAGTTTGACGTCACTAGTAAGAGTTGTAAGTTCAACGCTATCGAAATAGAAATAGAACAAAGATAAACATTATAAGAAAAAGAATGGTAACAAAGAAATCAAAATTAAACAATAATGAAGGAAAATATACAATTGTACGATTATGTTGCCATGGGTGCCATGCCACGCCACTCAACCCTCCTATGTCACGCCATAAACCGCGACACTGGTTTTCAGTGGCGGCAACGTGACAGCGTTATTGGTGTAGTTAAAATTCTGACGAAATGACATATCGTAGAGTTGACAAAAGCAAACCAGTGAATCTGTCAAAATATACGTAATTGACATAGGCGACCGCCAACGACAACATATGCAAAGATTTTTAATGATAACCGCAGAAAGTCCAAGCCCAAAGACATATAATACTCCCAACAACACGTCCGGTTTTCAGACAACACACACGAAAAACCGGAGCATGTGTAGCCGGCTTAATCGTTTATTATTAATGTAGGTAGGTACCCTCGCTTCCTTGGCATTTGATTCTGACATTTAGGGCTTGTAGGTCACGTTTAATCGCTCTCTAATGCCTGTTTGGATGCCCTTTTAATGGTCGGTCTGTAAATGAAATGGAAAATCCAGAAAAAAACCGGTTTTAAACAGCGGCCTGTGAAAAATCAACGTTTTGTTTGAATGTGTTCATGCGCTTACCCTACAGGGTCGTTAGGGAATACAAAAAACCGGTTATAACCGGTTTTAACAGGTTATTTTCATACAAAATCGGTTAATATCTGGTTAAATTGCATTCCCTAGTAGTGATTCTTTCAAAAGCAAAGGTGAGCGAACGCAGGAGTGATGCCCAAGCGGCGAGTTTAAATAGTTCCGTCAAAGCGAACAAAACACATTTCAGCGCGTGTATTCAATTTGGCAGCATGGCTTCTCGAACGTTTAAGGCTGCCTAATTGAGAATGCACGCGCTAAAATGTGTTTTGCTCACTCTGACGGGACTACTTAAACTCGCCGCTTGGACATTCACTCCTGCATTCGCTCACCTTTGATTTTGAGAGACTCACTACCCAGTACTAAACCCCTCGCCTCGCTTCGCCGGTGGAAAAGCACCTTAAGCTTGCTGATGTTTTGATCATATTGATATGCTTTGAATCGTTCGTTCGACCAACAATCATAGTTACTGTTGACCTTTGAACTAGTGTGCATATGCGGCTTTTACCTTTAGCTAATGTCAAATGACCAAGGTCAAAGACGTAATTTGTACACATCAAACACTTCTTACTACTAAATCATTAATCAAGGCGAATTTTCACAGAGTTTTGGCACTATTCCCATATACCTACTAAACTTTAAACTGACTTTACCGCACTAAAATGTTTATAATTCTTTAGGGTACGTTTTTGAATTACAAAGAACAATAAACAAGCTAATATAAAATTGGATAACGCAAAACTTTTTTTTTAATGCTACTATTTTAAACAAAAACCTTCCGTGACTGCTGTCACTGTGGAAAGTTTGCGTGAAAAATAACATCAAATATTCAACAAAAAGACCGTCAGAGACCTAAAATTCAAGGCTCTTATACTAACGGCATAAGGTTCGTAATTGCTTAATCAAGCGGTCCACGTTTCGCGTTAATTTTCCACGTGTAATTTGTATCGGAGCTGACTGTACAAACTGACAGCCACGCCAGCAAACTTTTAATTAAATACTATTTTGAATCTTAGCTTTTAATTTAAGTGGCTAATTGTTTTCTGTAAATTAATAAGTTTTAATTAAAATCGTGGAAGATACTGTTCGTTTGGATACAAGTTTTCTAGGAAATTAGTTCTACTTTAACAAATTAGATTATTTAAATAAAAGGTGGTAGGTCCGGTTTGCTGCCTTTTGGCCGAAAATTGTTTTGCAAAATGTAATCCCCACCGTTTCATTTGCCAACCCGCTTTATTTCAGTACCATCGTGTACAACCCTTAAGGTTAGGTTAGGTTAGTGTTATAACAACACTAAAAAGTTTTAAACATCAGGTGGAAAGGCTTTTAGGACAAATGATGAATTAGGACAAATGACGATTAGGACAAACGATATTATGGATTCCGATATAGACCCGTTTAGAACATATACTAAGTTAAGTATCCCCTACCTGTAGCTTACGCACCCAGGGATCAACTGAGGCTAGTACAACGAACCGCTCGGCAAACTGAATTACGGAACCCTAAAATATCACGTTATAGCACTTTCTCAGTAATAACAATTTTTAAAGCACAATACCATACGTAAGTCCATCATTCATGTTGTTCAAAATTTAACCATGTTAACATAGTAATAAGATTATATTAAGAACAATAAATAAATGACATTATGACTTTTTTATAAATACCTACTTGATATTGAGATTAAGAATTATATAACAAGTAACATTTCGACCTTCAGGACAAACAAGTTTATCTGTTTTGTTAATCTTATCAAAAAGGGAGAAAGTCGATACAATATAATGTAATAACAGTTTGTGCATAGTAACAATATATAAACAAGGAAAAACATTACTTTATAACCTCTATCTATATATATGTATAAAAGGCAAACCTGACTGACTTATATATCAACGCACAGCCGAAAATACTGTGCATAGAAACTTGAAATTTAGTACCTACAGGGGTACCTTTCATGATGTAAGTGAGCACTAAGAAAGGATTTTCCGAAAATCGACCCCCAACGGGAAGAAATGGGGGGAGCAGCGGGAAACTAATTCTACGCGTACGAAGTCGCGGGCGTCCTCTAGTAGTTATATATCTGTGATGTATTACATGCTCGTAACGTTTTAAACAATCCCTTAGAGGGTCTCTATTCTAGGTCAAAAAAAAAACCGTCGACGGACATACAGGCAGACGACCCACCTGATGGGAAGTGGTCACCACCACATAATATTCATATTCATATTCATATTCTTTATTAAGTATTGTACATACATCGTCAAGGTTAATAAGTTAGTGAGTTAAAGTAATTAAAATAGAGTGTTGCTTATAATAATTATACACAACAATACAATTATTAATATTTTACTCATTACATCTAAATTCATTAATTAATCATTTTATATACCATTCTAAGTACTTATTCACTAAGGAATTCAACAGAGTAGTAGCCTTTGGGGCTACTATTCCACTACTTTACTACTTACTATACTACTTTTGGGGTTTAAAATGAGCTTGTTTAATAATAGATCCATTAATTTACAGAAGGTCCTTCGAACCGGATAATCTTTAACCTTTAAATTCGGAGCACTCCTTCAGAACCGTTGCCTAATCGATTTAGTAAATTGACCATGTAATGGGAATCGATCCCGATACTGTTAGCTATTCAGACTCTACCGGACTTCCTTTAGGACTAACCAAGCGTGGCTTAAAAAAATACACGGAACTATACAACAATAGAACATCTCTAACGACGTCTAATTGTCTAATGTATAAAATTCTCATGTCAGTGTTTTTAATAAAACTCCTCCGAAACTGCTCGACCGATTCTTATGAAATTTTGTGTGTATAATCAGTAGGTTTAACTAGGTTTGCGAATAGGTAGTCTTAGATTAGAACAAAAGCGAACTTGTCCCTTAGATATTTAAAGGGATCTCTTGTAGCTACCTACCCTTAAGAGTGCGGCTGTACTGAGGCGGAGATGAGCGGAGTGGAGCGGAGCTGTGCCAATATTAACCAATAGAATCTAAACTAACGGGCGCAAGGCGCGCTCGACGTGACCGCATGCGCCTTCTATTGGTTAATATTGGCACAGCTCTGCTCCGCTCCGCTCGTCTCCGCCTCAGTGAAGTCGCACCCTAAGAAGTACAATTGCGAAATGAAGATACTAGATAATTAAGTAGGTAAGTAGGTATGCAAAAACCACAGTTAAAACCTAACTGCACACCACATATAAAATATCACACTAATTCACCTTTCACTCAGAATGAAACCTTAGCTTCCACCATCACAGTTCATATTACAACAACAATTTATCACGATAACTATCGTTACATAGGAAATTAATCTTAAACAGGTTGTGTTAAGGTTGGTATTGGCGTGTGAGTAAGCGTCGGCCGGCCAGACAGTATGGCGGCGATACTTTTCGCTACGCACGCGATTTTACAAAACGTGTAGGAAAGGGCCGAAGGAATGTGCAAAAAGTCGTATAACTATCAGTTTTGAATGAAACTTACACCCTTTTGGAATGAAAGGTATTCACTGATTACATAACTAGCGCAGAAGAGCAAAAAGTTGCATATTCATTAGTATTTTTATGGAGCATACGGCTTTTATAAATGGAAGGGCGTTAACTGATTACGCGGCTAGTAGGCAGAACTGCAAAAGGTCGTATGTGTTAATACTTCAATGAAACTAACGTCATTTTAGAAAGATTAACTTTATGTTGCCTATTGTGTTGGATATTTTTAAGTCTGATATTAGCAACATACAAATGAGGTAAATGGAACGACGCGTTACTCGTAACTTTTCTAATAGGTACAGTCACCAGCAATAATATATTATCCATCATTGGGTGCAAAAATATCTGACACCCTCTTATACCCGTAGTAATAAAGACGTGTCAGATATTTTTGCGGCCATTGTTGGATAATATATTATTGCTGTTGACTGTACTTTTTTATATCATACGTCATGTTTTTGAATTTCCTTCACTATTCGAAAACCAGAGGGCATATTGTCTAACGCACTCACAATTGCAACCGGCTTCAAAGTGGAGCAATTGTTTTCATTTTGTATGCAGACAAGCCTTCGATTTTCAAAATGAAAACGATCGTGATTGTGAGTGCGTTAGACTATAAGCCCTCTGTTCTGAACATATCCGTAGCACGGACCCCTAAAACAGACTCACTATAATATTTATCGTATAGGTACTCCATTTTCACTACTCGATGACGATACGAAAGTCCCCGTCAATGTCAACTTGATATCAAATTGTGGTACCAAATATGTATGGTATTAACCAATCGCTATAATACACATTTTCTCGATGGCGACGTAACTTACTTGATGAGCATTTCTCTTTTTTTTGCCACCATGAGTGACATCTCCAGAATTTAAAAAAAAATGGCAGGTAGGTAGAGAACATGAAACTATGCAATAATTAAATAATATTCTAATGTGTCCCAAAATATTTGTATGGAAAGTTCCTTTTGTGTTACCGATATTCATACGTTTTTGTACCTACCCAATACAACCACTAAGTATTAAGAGGAAATGGGTAGTCATTTCTTCATACAAACGGTCTAGCCCTTTAAATAAATAAAAAATATACCTACTATTAATATCCAGCGTGCAAAGTAGTAAACAAATCGATCTTAAATATTTTCGAATCAGTGCGTCCCATAAAAAAAAATATGTATTTGTACAGTTGATCACAAATCACAAATTAATAGACAAAACCATGAAAACGCAAATTCCCACCAAATTAACAATAGTCCCATTAAAACGAGAATTTCCCTTCAACACCGATCACTTAGCACTAATCAAAATCATTTGCAAACATTTGCAGCGGTTCTCAAAATAAATTATCCAATAACCCCCCCTCTACCTCCCCCTTTTCAACCCCTAACTCAATTATTCTCGCCCCGGTTTTTCAATTTTTTTTTGGTAATATCCAGCAGTTCCTCTATCATCCCAAAATCGCCGATGAAATGGAGATTCGGTGTTAGACGTTAGGTGTTATCTTTTTTTTCGTTGAACGGCTTGGTTTTAGGTATAACTAGATATTGAAACCGACAGTAAAACAAAACAAACAAAAAGCAAGCTTTAAAATAACTCTTATCTAAGCGTTCAACGTCGCATTTTTCGTTTTTCCTGCCTATTAATGAAGAATTGAACGAGATTCTCAAATGTAACTTTCGTGTATTTAAACGGTGTCATAATGTGGCCTATAATAGTATAGTCACTTACGCATTTTTTAGGTTATTTTTCAGACGTATATTATTCTACATATATAAAAGGCAAACCTGACTGACTTATATATCAACGCACAGCCGAAACTACTGTACCTAGAAACTTGAAATTTGGGACAGGGGTTCCTTTCATGATGTAGGTGAGCACTAAGCAAGGATTTTCCAAAAATCGACCCCCAACGGGAAGAAATGGGGGGAGTAGCGGGAAACTAATACTACGCGTACGAAGTCGCGGGCGTCGTCTAGTAGGTTATAAATAAGTAGTTCGTGGTTTTTTTTTCGTTAATCAAAGTACCCAGTGCGTCAACGTCCAAACAAAAGTAATCATCTACACAATGACAATAACGTGTCTGTGTGTGTGGCCCCATTACAGTGATACTGCTGCCACTGGATCATAAAACTTGATATATGTCATTCGGTGCGTTAACAATGACAAAGAGCTTTACTGTGTTCACGTTAATGTTACATTATAATTCACATTTCCAACTTGGTATTATTTCCGTTTAAAGTTCTTAAAAACTTGAGACTAGAAGGTTATTATTTTTAATCGCAAGAAGGCACACGAGCACACTGGCCACCTAGGGCACGTTTTATAAAGCTACAAGTTATAATTTTACAGGTCTAAACTGGCAACACTGCTCAAATGGCTGGTCGTCATTGGTCGAGGTTGTTTCAAATGGAAACTTGTAACCTGTAAATTGTAATTTGTAGCTTTATAAAACAGGCTACTGATGGTAAGTAGTATCTGAGACCCTTCCCTCTTTACTTAATAAACGTGGAATAACCTTGGAGTAGCTATGTTTTGTCCTTACCTGTCGTTGTGACATTTGAATTCGACGGATAAGGACCAAACATGGCATATCTCCAAGGTTATTCCACGTTTATAAGTGAGGGGGATAGCCATTCTCAACACTATAATTTCGTTGCCAACCCTGAAACTAAGTTTTAAGAAGAAATAATGTATCTATTCTAGTAAAAAGATGGTCAAGAACTAAAACCAAACTACAGTTAAGCCATTGTCTTTTTTTTAGGTATTTTAATTGCTATTCTGCTGGAATAGGGAAGAATGGAAAATACTCCACCGACAAGAGCATAGCTTAATTAAATGGTCATGAACTGCTTTTCGGGACCAATTTAAGAATCCCAAACTAGGTGGGTCTTCGTCAAAAACAGTGGAAATCATGTTGTCACTTATGCCTTCATAATCATTAGTTCAGCTTTTAGACAGGTACCGTTATATTGCATTGTCATTCACAAGTAATTTCAGCTCATACCGAAAAAACTAAAACTGATTCAAATATTCAGATCTTGCGTGCACTCAATTATGATCTCTTAATACCCAACTGCCAAAGGAGGGTAATGTTTTGACATACATCCTTTAATTACAAATATAATAACCGTTTAAACAACGTTGTTCAGACAACGGAAAACGTCATATTTTTAACGCCTTTTTACCCCTTTAAGAGCATATTAAAACAGCAACGACCGTTTTACCGACATGTCATAAACACATTTAGCCGTCGCAGAACATTTGTTCACAAATAGCCACCATTACAGTTTAGTGCATGCATTTCTAACTTTAGTTTACGGCCCTTGGTTCTAAGAACGGCCATTATATGCGAGGAATAGATCTTTCAGGTATTTATTGCTCGGATGACAGCTTTTCCGGATTGGAAACACCTTCGGGTTTCCGCATTGCTGACAGGTCTGCCTTCAGGTCATGAGGTGTGTTTACTACTGCCCTATTTCAATCCACAGTTGTATGCTAATTTCGATGGTTGATATGATTTCCTTCATCGGTTGGTACGTTCGTTACAGCGGCCAAATTTAAGATGCGATATAATTATTATTATGTTTCCACGTGATTTCTCGCAGGGATTTGGAAAAAAAAGTGATGATCGTGAATATTAGTTTCTGAGTCTAGGAGATGTTTTCTATGCATTTAAGTATATATTTCTCCATATAGATTTTCCTGCTCATACACATGATATTTTTCTTGTTATATTTATATTTATCTATAATGATAGGTTAAGTACAGTCATTGTCATCTGACTAATGTTATAAATGCGAAAATTCGTATGTTTGTTACTCAATCACGCCCAAACGGCTGAACATGCAATTTGGCACAGAGATAAAATACATTCTGGAATAGCATATAGGCTACGTTTTATCACGTAAAATTAATAGCGATACACGAAGTAATAGGGTAAAATCACCAGTGGTTAGCCAGAGACCTGTAGTCGGCCTCTGCCTATACTTTGTATGAGTGGGAAGAGTACGTAACATATATTTCCCACTCTTCGAACTCATATAAGGTCGACTACTGATTTCCAATTTCTTGCGGAGTTTCTTCTCGTCAGTGGCCTCGTTGGGAAGCGCTGGTGGCTTTTTTACGTGTAAAAGTGCCCGTGCCCGACTCAATACTTTATTTTTTATCTTTTTATCTTGTACTATCGGCCCGCCAGCGGCTTCGCCCCGCTGCAAATTTCTGACTTTCCCGGTGAATTTTTTGAATTATTGTCTTTCATAAAAACCTTGTCCTGACAATGACAAACACAACAAAAAAGAAATCAGCCAAATCGGTTCAGCCGTTCTCCAGTTTTGCGCTTAGCAACACATTTAGCGATTCATTTTTATTATATAGATAAGCAAATTTATCGTTGCCTACTTAGTACCCAAGCCTAGAGCTTATAGTTTAGCACTCGGTCAATTCTGTAAGATTTTACCCTAATATTAATTTATAACATGAACCAACACCACTGCACATAAACTGCATTACTATCGAGTTGCAGTGGAGGCTAATTTGTCATTATGTTTATCAGTAGCGACAACAACGGTTTAATGAATTCATTATTTATGCTAAAACATTTAACGCTTTCGTTTTGTAATCAACGCGAGCGTGTAAATAATACAATAAATTAAACTAGATTAAAGAACAATATTCGATATATTACAAAAAAATCGGACAAGTGAGAGTCGGACTCGCGCTCGAAGGGTTCCTTACCATTATTCGGGGTTTTTATACATTTTATAGTTAGGTATTTGCTTCATTGTAAGGGAAAAAGAATAAAATACCTACTTCTAAATAATATATTTGGAAAAGGTAATTAAGGGATTTTTTTACAAATAATGCACAACATTTTCGAATATACCCGGGGCATTATGCTTGTATGTATTATGTATGTAGGTAAATACTTTACTGTGCAAAAGAAAATAAAAAAACAATGAACATAAAACCAAGGCATGTATAAAGACGAACCTACCCCTTTAGGGGATTTCTTCCAGTTAACCTTTGAGAGATTAAGAAAAATGAAAAGTTGTGTTTTGTTATTGTATTGTTAACTTAATATAGCTCTTACTAACTTGACTAAAGGCAGAGTCATAAACAATACGATTGCAATAGGAGTAAAACCAAAGTAGAATAAGCCCCGGTTTAATTTATTTTTATTTATTTATTTGCGTGTCGTGTTAAAAGGTCATAAAAGTCACTCGCACATGGCGAAGTATTAGGTGCGAAGGGGACTAAATGCACCCAAGGGGTATAAACAACTCTAAGCCATAATTAATGTCGCAACTAATTCAAGAATTTATAACGAGGTGCCATTTAGATGTAATTAAAGGTGCAAGTCACTAGATGGCGCCACCGTGTATCCAAACAGATGTGAACAACGTCATTAAAATCAATATTAATCAGTAAATTGATAAAGTCTGGATATTTACTCCGTTAAAAAGATTACAGGGGCCTTATTCTTTTTTCTCTTTACACGTATTGTTTTTAATTTATTTACTTATAAGTAATTACTTTCAAGTAAATAAAGGTAACATTGAAATGACAATAATATTGACAACACGATAACAATAGGTGTAAATACAAAGTAAAATAGGCCCCAGGTGAACCGACAAGGGAAAAAAAACCGATTTGTAAAAAAAAACCCACAATTTTATCAAATTGTACATACAAAGTTCTTTAATTTTTAAGCACCTGTAGTTATTACGCGTTTATGCATACGAGGGTAATATTATTTAAGATATCTTACTAAATTCAAATAGCATCTAACATGTTTCAGAAACTTTTCATTCGTATGAAAAAACAAATACGTTTAAAGAGGTACTCGAATAGATAGGGGATGCTTCGATGGTTCGGTCATTTGGAAAGGATGGATGAAAGAAGATTGAAGAAAGAGATATACAGAGCGAAAGTGAGTGGAAAGGTCGGAAGGGGCCGCCCTAGACGTACTTTTTCGAATCAAATCGGAGAAATACTGGAAAAGGACCGAATTTTACGTACCCGAAACCGACGTGCGTGCATGACTCGATGTATGAATGTGGAAGAAGCGAAAGAGATTTGTCAAGATCGTAGCAGGTGGAAAGAAGTGGTCTCTGCCTAGCCCTCTAGGAAACAGGCGTGATTTAATGTATGTATGTCGAATAGATAATAAAAATCCTTCGACCAATCCCGATTCCAATCGACTCGACTATAAAACTCAGCTGTAAACGTCGTAAATGTTCAAATGAATGTTCAAGTGAATATTCATTCATTCAGTGAATAGACTGACGGGTCTTGTATTATGTCCTTTAAATGGAATAATTAGCACTTAATGGTCCATTGTTGTGTCGATAACAAATCTAGTACTTGTCATTAGTACGAGTATTCATCCATAATATCTAAGTAACTCCGTTTGTTACCTTTTCACGACAAAACGACTGAACGGATCTAAATGAAATTTAGCAAGGAGTGTAGCTTGTATCGTTCAGGAAGGGCAGTTCTCGAGGGAATGGCGATAAACTCTTTTTAAGCGGACGGAGTCTCGCGCAACAACCAGTTTTTAAATAAAACTTTATTATTAGATTGAGAAATTACTGAGCAAGTGAGTAAGGGCTCAATTTTGCATTAAGGTATGTTATATTATTTTGGCAACACGTAAAATAGGTTTAAAGCTCATTTCATTATAATGGCAACTCATTTTCCACCGGCCAGCAACCTGACCGTATCATGTTTCCTATATAAATTGGATTACCTATATGGTGGTTGCAGATTATTATAGAAAACGACGTATTTTACTACATATAGCCACGCTTCCAACAATACCTATACAAAACGGATCTGTAAAGATTTCACCATAAAATTCCTCAACATGCAGAAGCACTTGAAAAAAAAAAAGTCTCCTTAGTCAAAAAATCCCCAAGCCCCAGTTTAAAAAAAGATCCAAAGTAGACCACAAATTACACAATTTTAATCACTCTAAAGTTGTCAATGATTACGATTTGGTAGGGCCCTTGTAGGGCCGCTTTAGCAGAGATATTTTGTCGCACGATGTAACGTTACGATAGCCAGCAGCCGATATTTTTTAAATATTAAAATGGAGGCAACGCACGCACGGACAAAAGGCCAAACCGGCTCACTATCTTGATCTATAAATTACCACCGACCATAGAGTACCCCTAAACTTTTTTATGCAATTATGTCATTATTGCTGCGTTCAGAATTAGGGTGTCAACCTGCCGACTCAATTTGAATTTTTGTTGAATGCAGCGTGGTTTCGAACGGGGTATCCGTGGTATCCGTGGCCGTGTGAAAATTTAAATTAAAAACTAAATATATGCACCGAATAAATGACCAAGTGAAATATCCCACTATTCATAGTTTTAAATTTAGTCTTCGACATGTTTTCGTAGAACTTGTCTGCCTCCCTTTTACAATAAAAAACAAACGATGTTAATTTAAGATATGGCTTGTCTGTCTACCAAATTCATATTAGGGGAGCATGCTATTTGGGCGAAATATTTTTGGCCGAAAGCATCATTTCCCAATTTTTTATTTCTCAAAAGATTACCTAATTGTATTTTTGTTATTCATTTGGGATACTGAAACCGCTAGTTACGTTTATCAGGTTAGGTTAAACTTGTAACTACATAAAAAATAAATCAAGTGCGATGGGAAAAAACTGCAAATAAAAAATATTGGGAAATGATGCTTTCGGCCAAAAACATTTGGCCCAAACGGAATAAACCTCCATATTTGATACTCTAACGTCATAACCTCCAGTGCAACTACAATCTAAAATGCATCTTGTCTGAGATGGTACCGCTAATACTACATTGCAACATATGACACTTTTGATTGAGCCTTGAAACCCAGACTGTTGAAATGTCATCTAAACGTCTACAGTCTAAAGTCTAGACGAATAAAACAATTTGACGCAATAGAAATCGATTCGTTTCGCTTTACATCAATGCCTATTCTGTTTTTATTAGATCAGGTGCTAGCAATTCTTTTAATGTCCGGTCGTAATGTGAATTCTGTGGTATGGTCTTCTCTTACTTTTTGACAGAAGTCCTGATTCAAAAGGTTACGGTCATGGTCGTGACCGGAGTCAAGATAAATGCGTACTGATTTTATCCCGCTAGATTCTGTCAATGGAGAAGAGTCAAAAAGAAGGTCAAACTGAAAAGCAGCGGAGTTTGACGCTCTTACATCATAATAAGACTAGGGGACAAGACAACCGGTAAATTACTCGCATAGAGGCATTCCATCTTAGTCCTCAGGGTTGGCAACAAAACAAAAGTTGTCTCTCCTGTGGTCGATATTTAAAGGCTTGTGTGCATGTAAGTTATGTTTTAATTTGATAGGACTAATGTAGACCTGCCGCCGTTTATGGGGATGTGGGTTCAGCCAGAAAATTGGGCCTTGAAAACGTTAACTTCGGGTATGTCCACAGGAAAGACGGTAACCTAAATCTGCGTATGACCCATTTGCGGTCACAGGTTTGTAGTATTAAGAATGCAAATGTCTATGGGTCACAGATCCAACTATCCATCAAGTGCCCTGTGTGTACGTACGTCTTCTTCACGCCATAAAAAAACATGTAAAATTTTCTCTTCTATTTTAAAGTAGGTACAATTGTGTATACCTAATTGGGATTGTTCATATTTTTACAATTACTCTAATTCGAAAACCATTTCGAGGAATGGGGTTTCAAAGCCGTTCGGCTATGTTAAGTTTTTGAAATATTTATCTATTCCGGATATTTCGACAAAAGTATATTTAACCTTTGTTTGACTTTCGTTTTTGGCTTGAAGCCGTCCTAGGTGTATCTTACGGGTTAGGCGAAAACCGCTTGAAATAGTATGTTTTAATAAATTATTACAATCACTTTTTATCATTAGATATCATTTAATTGTTGTAATATATTAGAAAATGCCAGCCCAAATTTAAAATAATCTTGTCATCCATAAAATGTCTGCTAAATAAATAAAGATATTCAAACAAAACTATTGGGTCAAATACAAAATTAATGAACTATGTCTCTTAAAATTACCCATTCTTTCGAATTAGAATGTAAACATTTTCCTTTCCACTGAATCATACAAATCTCGAATTTTCTATGCCAAGTTTTGGATGACAATGACACTTCGCACCCATAACACCCACGTCATTTACCTCCGTTCCGGAATCCGTAAGCCGCATATAGACTAAGCAGCCGACTTCGGTCGCATGCGCGTCTATTTCTGTGGAACCTTGACATTGCGCGCCCGTCACGGTCCAAGCGCTGCGCCTGCGCACTCTGACACGCGGCACAGGCTTAAAGGCAAATAGCGAGTACAGTATTAAACATATGTATGAGAGATAGATGGTAGGGCCTTATGGGGTACCTACCTATTATTTTATCTAATCACCTTTTGACGAAGCGCTGGCGTAGTTAGTAGTGACCCTGCCTACGAAGCTAGCGGTCCTGGGTTCAAATCCCGGTAAGGGCAGATATTTGTGTGATGAGCGCGAATATTTGTTCCTGAGTCATGGATGTTTTCTATGTACTTAAGAATATATTTCTCTATATAAGTATTTATATCGTTGTATAGTACAAGCCTAGAGCTTAGTGTGGGACTAAGTCAATTTGTGTGACTTGTCCTCCTGATCGTTATTTATTTATTTATTATTTATCCCATCTTGGTCCTCAGGGTTGGAAACGTATTTGGTGTTTTATGATACTATCGTCTTGAGTATGCAAATGTATATAGGTCCCAAGATCCCACACACCTACTATCTTTCTCATAGGGGGTGCTCCCGCACTAGCTGTTATGAATGTTATATAACGTTATAAAACACGATAACATCCACTAACACTTCATAACATTTTGTTACAACTTGTTAGATGTTTCAAACGCTCCCACACTGGTAAAAATGTTTGTTACCGTGTTGTAATTTGTTGTATAACATTTAAAAAGTTATATAACGTTATATAACGTGATAATAATGTACTTTTGTTATAATTTGTGATAAAATATTACAGCTAGTGTGCGAGCACGTCACATTTGTACAATCGGGGAAATATAACTCGGACTCATCATACAACTGTATCACAGTGGCATTTTGTTTAACAGTTCTTACGATTTCACTTGTAACGTCACTGCGTCACAGTTCTCTTGTGGATCATGGTACCATTTTGCCCATGGTACGCACTTAGGCGCCTTCCCTTTACCTTGTTCCTCGTAGATAACCAAGTTTGATAACTGGTTATCTATAAGGAATAAAGCATTTTATTCCTCAAACTAATCAACATACCAGTAAATGAACGATTATAATTAGGTACCTATCCCAGTTTTATATAAGGAAAATACTATCCTACTGTTGTCATAACAATTGGGTTACCTGCGAGGATTTCGTTTTCCTAAAAGATAACTAGTTACAAAACTCGGTTATCAACAAGAAATAAGGGTTCACATGCACTTGACGTTTTTTAATAGCGGTTCCTATCTACTCTATAAAACTAACATGCCATCCGTATTGATTTTAACTAAGCCACCTTTACTGTCAAGTAAATACCTATACATATTAGGGAATGCCAATTACCGGTTATAACCGGTTTTACCCTGTTATTTTCATACAAAAACGGTTAATAACCGGTTAAATTGCATTCCCTAATACATATACTTACACGAAAGTCACATGTAACATAAAATAAAAGTTCCTATTCTACTAAACCAAAATTATACTTGATTAATCTGTCATTCATTAGTAAAGTAAACCATTTTTTATATAGTTTAGGTACCTAAGTCTTAATCTTAATAGGAATTATAATAGGTTAATAATTGTATGTTCTATGCACCAAACTAATTCGAAAATAAAACTACTTATATTTTGATTAAATATTAAACGGACAGCCAAAAACTTACAAATATAAAATTAAAGATTATGGCATTTTCATGCTATGAAAAAAGAATTGTACAATCAGCCATTTTTGACTGTTTTCTAGACCAAGGATTTTTTTATACAGTCATTACGAAATCGGGCCCTTTTTTAAAACTCTTTTTGAAATTGTGGAAATCTATTAATTACTTACGATTTTGTTAAGTTTACTAACGCATCGCAGTTAAATAATTTACTACAAGTTTATACTCAAATAGCGACATCGAATACCCGCAGTAACTTCTAATCAATATTATTGAAGCAGGAAACCGTGGAAAATAGACTAAACTACCACAGACAATAAACTAGCCGGGGCATAGACAATACGATGACGTCGCCGGACATCGGCAGTCCTCGGAACGTATTTGTACAACAACGCGTGGATTATTCCATGGTTGTGATTGTTTGGCGTACCTTGGTGGCGAAATGGCGCCAGGAGCTAGACAATAACATTAATTTAACAATCGGTGTGAGTGCTGGCCGTATTTTTGTTCAATAATAATTCTAACAATCTGAGTGTGAGCGTCACTGGGTGATTAAGTATTCGGCGTTTTAACCGCTGTCATTATTGTCTTCACATGTTATTCAAGATAAATTTAGTAAATTTCTTGTTCTTTTAAATGGAATGGAACCACCCGGGCCCGCTCATTTTGACATCAAATGTTGCTGATGGAAAACAACAATGACGGCGGTTGAAACGCCCGAATATTCACCCCACTATTAAATTGATAAAAAACTTCGATATATATAACGAAGCGGCCCATACTTTGAGTGTTGATATCTTTTAAGTGGATTGTTAAGCTAAAAATGTCCAAACAAAATGCGGTAACTTTGCTATCTTTAAACCTAGTCCGATTTCTATGTTTTTTTTTTTAATTTGTTGAAGAATTATGAAAAACTACGAATTACAGCTTTTGCAATGCCTATTTTGACAAACCATTTTTGGCCTTCTTGATTGATATAAATTAATTATTAAATTATCTTATATATGAACACTGGCGATGTGCTAAAAATCGGGACCATTGGCGTCCCGACCAAGGGTACGAGTCCAAAGATCCCTGAATGTCGGGACGTCCCGCAGAAATCGGGACGTCTGGCAACACTAATGTGGACCCACCTTTACGAGATGTAAGATATGAATTAATCTGCGTAAACTAAAATAAACTATGTTATTCAATTCATACTAGCTAAAAAAAAAACTCGCTACATGGCGCTCGTTTTTTGCGCCCATTCGAACTCATAAAACTCGCCACCTCCGTAGCGCCGGCGCGCGTTGTCAAATATCTGTCGCGTTGCTAGGCGCTCGCGCAGGTCGACAACCGAGGATCAGCCGGACCGCGGTTAATAGCCGCTCTACGGTTACATGGATCAATGCCACGATTATCGGCTAGGTTTTGGGGCAATACTACCCCCTTCCCAACCTCTTATCTGATCGAATATTTTGATAGGAAAGTAGTCTTTATTAACCTTGGAACATGAGTTTTTTTCTATCTAACTATTCAGTCAGATAAGAGGTTTCGGTTTATGGCATGGAGAAGGCACAGAAGCACACAAGCAAACCGAAGCTAAGTGTGCTCTGAAACCAAGACATTGGCAATCTTAAGACTGCAATCCTATGATTTCAACTACGAGTATGTTCCTAACCCTGAAGAGTAAGATGTAACGCCAACGCTAGTAATTTCATTGTTTGTTTGATCCCCACGCCCCGGAACAAAATAATGCGAACACCGCTGCGTGTAAGGTTAAAGGATAAGATTTATTTAAACTTCTTTGCACAATACAAATAAACGCAAAAAGTACAAATGGCAGACTTAATGCTTAAAGGCATTCTCTACCAACGTGGTAGCGATCCGGACGAACGTTGCACAAGTTCCTGTATACCACCACTAAAACCTACGAAGCAAGCGGTCCCCGACATAAGTAACGGCACCAGTGTTCGTCACTTTTAGCTGACAGGCACCAATAATCGACAAAAACTTTTAATTCAAAGATCATAGGGTTATAAATTGATTGTTGGAAAACAAATGAATAACGCGCGCTTATCTTCTTTGAATAAGAATCTAGTGTCGGACATTGGTCCTTTGGCGAGTCCTGGTGCCGTTACCTGGCAGAGGATGTTTGCAATGTATTAATTTTGGTATTTATTTATCTACATTTAAGTACGTAGGTTGCTGTCTAGTAGTTTACAAGCCTAAAGCATAGTCTGGGTGTAGATCAATTTTCGGTGAAGGTCATAGTCGACCGCGCAAACAGAACCTGCGGTCCTCACCAACAACGGAGTGGAGGGAGAATCGCTGGGTTTTTAGTGGGTATTCTGGCCACTCTTACTCTGTTGGTGAGTCCCATAAAACCACATTGAACCCTCCCGGGCCCAGGTGGTGGCGGTATTTACCCAGCGTGAAAAAAAATACTAGGTCAATTTGCGTGACATTGCCCTCCGATATCGATTATATATTTAAGAATCAATGTGGAGTAATTTAAGTGCGTCATTCAAGCTTTATACCAATACTTCGGCAGCCGAATGACAAATCAAGATGTTATCCGGCGTATAAACATTTTACGCCCCAATGAAATCGTCATTACGGGGCACTAAATAACAAGTGAACGTCTGGCGTAAACTTAGAGCCGCTGGAAATGATTCATTTTACGTTTTTAAAATGCTGATGAGCCGCCATTATCATTCATCATTGCTAAAGACATATTGGTCTTCGAAATATGCATATACGATATGTCAATACATATAGTAGGAACATTACGACAGCTCTTAGAAGGTGCTCCGGGATTGTACTCGTCTCTCACTCCCTCTCATAAGCTCTTATTAAGAGCGAGCGAGAGACAAGCACAACCCCGAAGCACTTTCTAAGTGCTCACAGACTGTACTACCAGTTCCTTGATCAGCAAACTTCGTTTCTCTATGACACACGAGTGACAAATATACTGTCAAGCGAGTGCAAGTGGGATAGCGATAGCCAGCTGAACGTTATCAAGAAGCTGGGGATACTGTACTTATGGCTATTCATAGTCAAATGTTCGACAGAACTTTTTAACATTCGTGTAACTTAGAAGCGCGCTACGCTCGTCGTCGCACCTCAATGTTGTTGATATTGCAACTCTAGTAAGTAATTAAATTTCCGACATCTGTGACATTCCAAATCGATTTAAAATAGTAAACCGTTCTCAGATCAAGTGAAAACTACTAGAGATAGAAACAAAGATCGAGCTAAAGCAGAAAAATAACTAAAATATTCTCATTTCCGAAGATGTGCGAAATACCCCGAGGCGCATTATTTACGACCGAGTGCTGTTCAATGAATTTTCCCCCATTAAAATGTTTTAACTAATGGATGGAGTTGCTAGGAAGGTTTTTCTGTACAATAAAGGTATTGATAATAAATGTTTTAAAAAACAAAAAAACCGCCTTCAAAAACGCAAAAAATAACTTCTACTACTAGGTACTTAGTAGTAGGTACCTATCCTATTAGGTTAGTCCAACTGAAGTCGGCTTTTTGTTGAAAATATTGTGGTCGCCGACTTCAGTTAGACTAACCTAATAGGATAGGTACCTACTACTAAGTACCTAGTAGTAGAAGTTATTTTTTGCGTTTTTGAAGGCGGTTTTTTTGTTTTTTAAAACATTTATTTTATTTTACACTTTTTAGTGATCATAATAAGCTTATTTAGTCCCACTTCTTAGTTGATATATGAAACTTTAAGACATTTCAAGCTCGCCGCAAGCAACGCCGCGGGAAAATCATAGTCATTTTAAAACAATTAAATGTGCTTCGTTGTAGTCGCTCAACTATCTTAATCGGGATATCTTATCGCCACCCTTGAAATCGGTACCGTTGAGGAGTTCCGGTGGCCATCTGTGGTCTTCATCATCAGTTCCGCTTCACCAAGTGACACTTTCTGAATGCAAATGCTACACTTGTTACTAAAAATACTAAAATCGCTATATGTTTGCATACAATATTTGAGGAGTTCCCTCAATTCCTCACTGATCCCTTCATCAGATTCAGATTTGCTGACAAGAAGGAAGTATACTCTATCAAACCAAAAAAGAATTTTTAAAATCGGTCCACAATTGACGGAGTAATCGGTGAACATACATAAAAAAAAAAAAAAAAAAAAAATACATACAGTGGAACGTATAACCTCCTCCTTTTTTGAAGTCGGTTAAAAATAGACTGACTTTCTATAAATGCGAGGCGTGGGAAGCAGCGATAGTGGAATTACAATACAAATGCTTTACTACTTGAATCCTTAATGCCAAGTAAATAATGTGTTTTCCATGTCCACATTAATGGAACTAGTTTTCTGGTTAAATTGGAATTATACTTCAACTAAGTGAAATAGATGGAAATTAAAATGCTAAATTTAGTAACGTGAAAATACTGCGTAATTTACTGAGGGTCCATTATATTTGGTATTACCATATTGCATTTGTCATTTTATCGTATTGTCAACATTGTGTTAGCTCTAATTTACTTGGCAGTTGGTGACCGATTTAAAGACAATACTATAACATGGGTGCGGCAGGACAAGCATGAAAGCCATATAAATGCAGTTGAAAAGCGCTCTCTGGGCAGTATGGGTGGCGTGAAACTGATTGGTAGAGTAAGGAATGAAAACATCAGAGAGAAATGTGGACTAAAAGAAAATGTACAGTCGCGAACTTTAATTTGGTAGGTACCCACCTTAGGTCCAAAGTCAATCAGACATTCTACAACAATAAGGTTGAGTTTCCTAAAAGTTACAAATGACTTGACATCTCTAATGATATTGACGACTTCAAGCATATTTTTCTTGAAATGGGTCACAAATTAACGTTCGTGATAGTACCTAGCAACTAAGATTGAAAAGGGCATGCTTCGATGGTTCGGTCATTTGGAAAGGATAGATGAAAAACCATTTGTCGAAAGAGATATACAGAGCAAAAGTGACTGTAACGGTCGGAAGGGGCCGCCCTGGGCGTACTTTTTCGAATCAAATCGGAGAAATACTGGAAAAAGCCCGAATCTTAAGTACACGAACCCGACATGCATGCATGACTCGATGTATGAATGTGGAAGAAGCGAAAGAGATCTGTCAGGATCGTAGCAGGTGGAAAGAAGTGGTCTCTGCCTACCCCTCTGGGAAACAGGCGTGATTTAATGCATGTATGTATGTAACTATCCTCATGCCTTTAATGTAATATGTATGTACGATAACATATCAAAAGCAATATAGTTTCATAGAGAAAAATAGAGCCCCTGTTTACAATTTTAACGATTTTAACGTACGCCCAGTTGGCAAAACGTTCATTAGCACGAATGTTCCATTAGGACATTTGTCACTTTCTAATTCGCCAATAGAAAGTGACAGACGCCACTTAAGGCGACCTTGAATTTAATGATCGTTTTAAATTGTGTATCAGAGACAGGAAATTTGATATTACGCATTATATTCGGGTAGTAACGTAGCACACCTAAAAATATTTTTGAAAAATCGAAATCGTGTCTGGAAGAAATGGGAAGAGTTCCAGGAAATGAGTCCTGCAAGTTTGAAGGCGAACATCTAGATTGTATGAGAGTAGCGTCATTCGTACGTTTTGAGGTACAGATGTAATAAATAAACATAAGGTGAGGCGCTATTGTAACTTTTTATACTAAAACGTGTTCTACTTTTAAAATTAGTAAGTAGGTATGAAAAGTTACAATCGCCCCGCCTCACCTTATGACATCATCCCCTATTTGGTCGGAAAAGATCTTTGAATTTCGAAAAAGTATAGATAACTTATTTCGTAGAAGTGAGCGGCTCTTTATCGAACGTTCGATCGAGTGTAGTCATACGAGAGGACTCACTCGAGGCGTTAAGCGGGTAAGTTGAGAATACACGCTGTTATATTTGACACTGGGACAACTTCCAACTCGCCGGTTAATAACTGGTATGTCGAATATAACAGCGAGTTATTTAAGAAAATCACCTAGGTAGGTACCTACTCTCTTCCCCTTAAATATTTCCATTAACAACACAATGTAAGTAAATCTATGTAGTACTATCTTCGTAACAATGCAAAGACAATCTTCTAGAAATTCCTATTTCCAACTCCCATTACTTTAAAATACTACTGTTATAATATTTCGTTTAGTTAAAGTACAATCGGCCACACGTGACCGAGCACAAAGCGATATGAACTCGTATTAATCTTACAAAGTCGTGCTGGGGCGATAATACACATCTGACGTGGCTTGCTTGTACTCGGTGGCTTAAAAGGAATTCTTATTATATGAGTGTTGTACAAAAGAGTTGTGATAAAACAGAATTATGTGCTGCAGGTAAAATAAATGGCATAGAGGAGTTATCAGACGAGACAGTATGGTTAATAAGAACTATACGAAGCATTAAATTAGAATACCACCGAAAACCTAAATGTAAACGTTGTGAGATCTAAAGTACTGGCACTAAATAGATTACAGTCAGATCAATTTATTGCCAATAAATGTATTTTAAGCCCTAATCAGTTTGTCAGTTTTCTATAGAGTATGAAAAGTTAGAGCTCGAGATAGATTTTACTTTTTTCCTTTTTTACTTGTTATTTGAGACTAAACAGGTAGGTCATTCTCTATAACGCTTCACAAATGCGTAAGGATGTATTAACCAGAGAAATTAAGTTGTCTGGTCAGTATACAAACAACAGATTTATGGCTTGCATTCTAAATTAGTTAGCCTAAAAGTTAACTCGCTTGTGTAACGTCGCTCGCTCGATTTACGATTTTAAGAGAGTAACACCTAACGAGAGAAAGAGAGATAAAGAGAGAGAGAGAGAGAGAGAGAGAGAGAGAGAGCGCGTTTCGTTATACATAGAAAAAATTAACTTTTGTGTCATATAAGAAGACAAATGGCGAATATCTGATGGTTACGTGGTCTTTCAGGCTCCTATACATTGTCGTGAAAGCCAGATTTAGCTATTACAATATTATATGTCCGTCCGTTGGATTTTTTCTCTATATCTAGATTCTCTAAATCTAGCAACGCTGCGTTACTTCACCGACAACCGCATCTATTCAATTGTGATGTACGAATATTCAAGATAGAAGGCACATCCAGCAGAGTGTATCAACGAAACCGAACGCACTAAAAACTAAACGCAATAACCGATGGTATCGCGGCAGTAAACCGTCCCCGGCGGCGAAACGACACGTTACGCTAAATAAACGTCGCCCTCAAACTGAGGGTATTGTCACACTAGTTGGCAATAGGAAATATTCATTTTTAGCAGTGTCAATGTTACAATTGAGAAAAATATCTTTGAATAAGTAGCTATAAAAATAACCAAGATATAAGACAACAAAGATTTGTTCCTATCTCTTTCTAGCTATACCGAATTAACCATGGAGTTTATACGGCCGACGTTGTTTATGACGTCATAGTGCACATCGAATATCTCAGCTTAGTCCCTGTCTAATTAGCAGTTTAAAATGCTTGTATCATCCGTGTTTCTTAGCCGATTTTAATTTTAATTTCACTTTTGGCGATCTCATTTTCGGTATTTTAATGTGATTTATAAGTTCATGCATATTCCCTATTGGTTTTATGTCATTAAAGCTAGTTAGTTCGTTTTTTTTTTACTCGAACATGTCCCACGTTCATGATCACGCATAAATTATGTCATTAAGGTGGCGAGTCCATTAAGCGTGACGAGTTGTTACAAGGAAAATGGCGTCATACTTAAAATTCAAAACGATGCCATTCTCTAATAAATAGAACCTACATTTTATTAATGACATCAGAAATCATATTGAACCATATTGCTCTTGAGATGTTATCGTATTGTCAACGTTACAATTTACTTGACAGTAATGGCGACGGAGTTGAAAACAATACGATAACGTATCAAAAGCAGTATGGTTTTACCGAGCAGAATAGAGCTAAACATTATTTTTTAGTTTACGTACTTGGAATCTTACTTACACATTCATTATTTAACAAGATTCTAAAATCAACCAAGCCCTTAATAGACAAGTAGCAATCTTCCATTCTAACGTAAAAAAAAGCTAGGCAAGTTTTCACCAGTTTATTTGCGATCCGCGACGGCCACGCTTGAACCTGGGTTCAGCGGGACCGGCCCGACCGGTCGCGGGCAACTTTGTGCCGGCGCCTGCGCAACTTCTCAAACTTTAGCTGAATCATGCCGCTTAACACCAGTAGCTGGGCCGAGATTCTAGGCGGTAATAACCATATCGTGTTTGGCCTGTTATTGTGTCCAGTTATAAACAATACAAGGCCTCTATTCTAGACGGTAAAAACGATATCGTAATTGACCTGTAATGGAATTGTTTTTAAGTCGGCCGCCATTACTGTCAAATAAATAAGACCTATCAAAACGTTAACAATACGATAATGCATCTCTCTGTTTTCTCTAAATAACATAAAACCGCTTCTACTAAACTACGCAACCGATTTTAAATTGTTTTTAGTTAATGTCTTGCCAAAAGTTAATCTTTATTACACATTTCCACTCGGCCAAAGCCAAAGCGGGTCCGCTAGTCCTTACAAAACATGGTTATCGAAAGTTTGAGCACCGCAGCGCGTCTATCTCGGACGATCTAGCCGAGAGATATAATCGCCCATTACGGCCGATGCGGTCATTGTGCCGTACCGTTTACCTATCGCCTACCTCATTTACTTTATATGGTAACACCATATTTTACACCAGTTCCATGCTAGCACGAACAGCTAGCGACGAAATAAGTAGCGCCTTTGTTGAAATCAGAAGAAGGGTATGGCGAATAGAGCCTTCGCTATTCTGATTGAAAAGTGTTGACGTGTCGTGTTATGCTAGGTTTAAATAAATAAATGAAGTTGGTATAAAGATGTTAAACTGTTAAACACTGCGTCTAATCAGATAAGTGTTGAGTTCAGATATTTTTGAGCACTTCGTTTGCTCTGATAATTATATGGTATGCATAACCAACGACAAGGATTTAGCCCAATACCTACCTTTACCTTTTAATAACTACCCTTTTTATATTTGCAAAAACAATCATTATTATTAACTTACGACTTAAGAATGCGTATTTCGAAAATTGATGCATTACCTGAAACAAAAACAAACATTATTAGTAGGTATATATAAGGTACTAGTACTCGACATGTTAACAGAAAATATTTATTTGCGTCGTGATATTATGTTCAATTATACATCTACACAAAAAAATTACATGTGATTTGGGAAATATGACCTTTACTTTTGTTAGTTGGAATTTGTTTTATATGGTGACCATATATAAATTTATCAAAATGAAAAAAATAACTAGTCAATCGGATTGTATGAGTAAATGTCAGGTACTTTTGCTGACAGTCCTTTTCTTTATTTAAAAATTGGCGTGTGAAATATCAAAGCCACAAAAATATCCCATCGCTATAATGAGGTGGTGACAAAAGTAATGTTAATCTTATTTTATTTATCCCAAGTCAAAGTATGGAGACGAGTATTAGTACCGCGTCGAGTACTAGTACTTCCACCTTATTACTTATCTATTTATGTCATTTTTGTTAAATATGTGAAAAGAGAGAGGTAACAAAAGGGAACTAGCTTATATTTTTACTTCGATTAATTCAGTCAAGTCTTTCTCTTTAATGAAAAGAAGACGGCTTAGAGTAGACAGATTACTTGAGGGTAAGTGGGATTTATTTTCATTAAGTTACAATCTGTTATTTAATTCTATCGTTGACATTTACAATGGTCTGACATTCCGTATATATGTGAACCAGATAACAATGCTATATACCACAAATATTATATTAGCTAAGAGCTGATCTAATGATAGATAATAATAGAAGGTTATAGAATCACTGCATTAACGTAGACTTAGCGAGATTTAACTTGTTCGATGAGTCAAGAAGGGCACTTGATGGCTAATGGCTAATACGGTCTATGCGCGTGTTTGACAGGTCGTCCAGTTCCCAAATCGACCAATTCTTACATTGTCCAATTCCCACATTGTCCAATCCCTATATGACAAATTCCCAAATTGACCAATTTCTTATATGACCAATTCCCACATCGTCTAATTCCCACATTGTCCGATTCCCAAATTGACCAATTTCATGCACTTCCAAAGAGCAGCAAAAAAGTCAGCACTTACTCCAAATTAACCAAAATGTAACACCTTTCCTCGTAACGCTTAAAGACGTTTTAATAGGCCTTCTGTCAAAATTTTAAATTAAAATGACAAGTACAAGTTCTGATTCCAATTAACGTCCTTTTTGCAGCGGGCATTACGATATTAAGGGCCTGTTTCACAATCGACAAGTAAATTTATCTGTCATTTAAAGTTAGCTCTCTCCTTGTCTATTTTCAAGTGCAAGAAAGAGAAAGGGCTAAATTTATGTGTCAAATATGCTTTACTTGTTGATTGTGAAACAGGCGGTTAATACCTTCTGCAACATGTCTACTCCTAAGGCCTGGTTCCCACTATGCTGGACCGGCGATTTTGCCGGATGCCGGTAAGGGTAGTGGCTGTACAATTTATATGAAGCGGTTCACATTATGCCGTGTGAACAGCGTCATAAGCCACTAGCCTTACCGGCATCCGGCAAAATTGCCGGTCCGGCATAGTGGGAACCGGGCCTAAGTCCTGAGTAAAAAAAAAAGTGATTTTTCTGTATCCTATCGCTAGGCAAAGAAATTACCCATATTATCTTCCTAGTCTGCGTCCTAACTTTATTAAAACGTAAAACATCAGTATTCCGGGACCAACAAAAACTAAACCGAAACACTTCGCCCGGCATCCGTAATGAGATGGCTACAGCCGCGGCAAATTCATAACACCTTTTTGTGGAAATCAAAAAATAAAGGAGTTGACTAGGACTCAACTAAGGGTTGCCAACGGCAGAGAACACATTTTTTTAATCGAAATAATTTGTGTAAATTGACATCAACGATAATTCAAAAGCAAAACTAACTTACAACTTTTATACATACCTACTTATGACCTTACACTTTATTTAAAAAGTCATATGATTTTTAGAAAGTTGATCCAACAGCTCAAGAGCTACAATAGAAAGTCTGATTTATAATAACACGTTATTAAACTTATTAACCATTTTTTGGTATTGATAAAATATTTTTATTAAATAAGTAGGACGCACTCGCACTTTTACACGTTAAAATCTATCAGTGCATCCCAAGAGGAGACCACTGCTGCTGGGAAGAAGCTCCGCAAGAAACTCAACAGTCAGTAGCCACCAAATAAAATATCTTTAATTAACATCCAACACAAATAGATCCAGTCTCTTTAACTAAGCTCTAGGCCTACACTATTGCTACTAGATAACGATAACATACGAACATAGAATAATAAATACATAAATACATAGAAAACAACCAAGTCTCAGGAAGAAATACTCTTTATTTAACCCGAGACTGCAGCTTCGTAGGCTGCATCACCACCAACTACGATTAGGCTAACCGCTTTGCCTAATAATAATTCAGCTTTGTAGCTTTTGTTTTAATCTATATATATAAAAGGCAAACCTGACTGACTTATATATCAACGCAACGCCAAAACTACTGTACCTAGAAACTTGAAATTTGGTACAGGGGTTCCTTTCATGATGTAAGTGAGCAATAAGAAAGGATTTTCCGAAAATCGTCCCCCAACGGGAAGAAATGGGGGGAGTAGCGGGAAACTAATTCTACGCGTACGAAGTCGCGGGCGTCGTCTTGTTTAAAATAAGTACGGATAAAAATAGAATTCAATTTTTTTAAGGTCTGGCAACCCTGCCGCCAAACCGCGGTTTGCCTTCATCTCGTCTCGGAAACAAAGGAACTTGAGATTGCAGCTTCCTACTCTAATATAAGTAATATAATAAAGAGGAAAGTATGTTTGGACTCTCTGCTAAATGTCTGGCATCTCAGCGTCTATTTGGAGAATCTTTTCAATGAAGAAAAAAATGCGCTGTACGGTTTATAATCCCCGAGAAAAAATATTTGAAACTCAAGAGATTTTTTTATGTAAACTAAACTGTTTTGTACGATCACGAACGTTAATTTGTGATCCGTTTCAAAAAAAAAAGGCTTGAAGTCGTCAATGTCATTAGAGATGCCAAGTCATTTGTAACTTATCCCTTCAAGCGGCAAGTAAACTATAGTTAGTTTAAATTCAACCTTATTTATTGTATTGTTGGAGAATGTCAGATTGACTTTTGGACCCAAAGTCTTGGACTGTGAGTATAAATAAAAATTATGAGAACGTTATCACTATCGAAAATGTATAGGATTGACTTACAGTACCCCAACGAAAATGTTAAGCACTTTAGTGTTAAAAATGAATCAAATGTTAACATCAAATGACACACATGACAATGACAATGACATTCACAATGACAAGGTTCTAAGCACAGAACAGAAAAAACAGTAGTGTCATGTGGGCGTGTAACGTGTGGCATAGTTATGCGGAGTTCCGCATAACCTACCATATATTTGCCGCGATCGCTTATTTCGATATTTTGACATTTCGATATTTCTAAAATAGGAAATAAATCCAGAGGCATGCCTTATTGTGCTATTTTGGAGTGTAAAAACGATAGCCGCACCAAAAACATTTTCCATGGTGGTGTGTTGTTTTTATGATAGTTTTAGTATTGGCGACAACAGGGTCTGATACTAAGCGAAGCTCATGCCACTTCCACTGTTTTTTCTATTCCGTGGTTCTAAGTATGCTCAACATTTTTATTGGGTGACTGTAAGTTGCCAGACCGTCGCGCCAAGTGCTTATTTCGTTCACTTTGACAGTTTTCGACGATCATTTACGCTATCGTTAAACATTCTAGGGCCACAGATAAGAGTATTAAAAACTCTCGAAACAAAGACGAACTATTCCCTTTTTAACTAACCTATAAAATAAAGATGAAAAAAAAAACTTGGATGCAGATAGATTAAATACATTTTAAATCATACCAAATGTTTTTAGTACAAATAATTTGTCTTAATAATTTTAACCAAAGGGGTTAAAGTTATAACACCCTTTTATGTCGTGGGTTAATTAAACTTTGGCCGCATTTCCGTTCTGTCCATTACAAATATTACAACGAAGGCAACTCGACAATGCAGAGCCAAGACAATGATTCACCCTGTAAATTATTATAATGGCCAAGATAGGCACAAGATATGAGTAAATCTCTTTTTTGGCTATGCTTCGTTATTTATGACTTTCAGTGACCTTTAGTGGTGTAATTGACATGACATTAAAGTGGTTTGGGTAGTGTTGTCAGTTTTTAATGTCATATATTGTTTTAGGTGAGCGGCCATTCGTAAATAATTATTATAGAACTATTATTACCATGGCAACGCTCATTATAGAATTGTTTTCACTTTTTGGTAAAACTATAGGTGGTATTCTGACACCATTAACGATATCAATATAAGCGGTTTATAGTATCTGAGTAGAAAAAGTATATTATGATAGATGTATTAAGTGCATCGGAAGCGAAATATTTAAATATTGAGACCGGGGCGGGGCTACTTTTAGTAACAAAATCTTAAATATGTTGTTTCCAATATTACTGAATGCATTAAACTTTAATACATTTAAATGTTTTTAAAGATCCTTTAAACCATTATAAGAATCATCATCCATCATCATCCATGGCCGGTGAAAAAAAAAGACAATTATGTTCATATACAAACTTACCCAATGCCGTTTAAAAGTATTAATGATGGTAAGTTTTGAAGTATTTATGATATTTTAAGCATTTCTTGAATTTCATTCCACTTTACTATTCATGACAGCGCCTACTGTCAAGTTAAAAAGAGGAACCATTACAGTCATGAATGATGATGATAACGATGAAACAAATATGTGGCGTTATCTATGAAAAGGGACCTTATTGTCGATGGCGCTTACGCCGCACTGCGTCACGCGACGTTTGTTAAAGCGGCAACAGAAATAGGTACATCATCTGTGAAAATTTCACGCATGACACGGTTCACGGATGACTGGTGACAGACAGATAGACAGACAGGCGGACAGTGGAGTCTTAGTAATAGGGACCCATTTTTACTCGTAGGCTACGGAACCCCAAAAAAACATCCAGTTTCAGCTCCACAGATTTCTCTAAACATTTCCGTTCAAACACGTCACTACGCTGACACATAGTGTTGTACACTTACGGTGTTTACCGACTCCGGGGCGTACGGCGATACGACAAACAGCCACGTGTGAAGAGCCTTCACAAAGGCCCCAACAGATGTACGCTAAAGTGCTGGCAGCAAGTTTCGAGCACGGATTTAATTTTTGAATTTGGAATTATGTTTTTTAATAATGCTTGGTTTTGGATCGGTTTCTTGTCTTAAAGGCCGGTTGGATAGTACAAATTAAATAAGTCCTTATACTAGCAAGAAATATTTAACATATATAATGGTGCCACTACGTTTATCTGGCGTATATTGTTTTATTTACAGATACTATTCATTACTTTGTATTTACGCATGAATTTGATCACGATCTGATCTGATCACTTTTTTTACAATTAAAAAGAAACTAGAACCAGACTATAGATATTAATATTTTTGTACAGAACACGCACAATGAATTGCAAAAACTAATCTCAAGAGACGTACCTTACTTGCAAACTTCTATTCAACTTACACACGTAAATAAAATCTACAAATAAAGTCCCAAAAACTTACCCGAGAATCGAACCCCGAACGTAAACAAAATGTAAACAAACCAACACCTAAATAAACTTTACTTATCTACACTCAGACCAGGCTCATACAAACACATACACATCGGGGATCCAAAATGTCTACGTTAAAAATCGTCAGCTTCCACCCCTGAAGTCATATGTCGCTTTAGCATTGGTTCAAAAATCAACTCTAATTCAATAGCTCCAGGATAGTTCTTGAAACAACAGAATAAATGATGATAGGGCTATTTAGAAGCGTGCGGTGGATATGACGTCATAATTCAATTTGTGGGTACAGAGGGAGTTTGTTGTCCCGCTCGGCTTCTGGTTAATAAAAGGAGAGAGCCTTGGGCTACAGATCATAACATTTTTCTTTAAATTAAGGAGTTTGCAACGTATTTTTCCCTAATGGAACATGACAACATAGAATACAATTATTTTTTGTCGAAAACTGATAGACTTGAACAAATGCTCACTACCTTTTCCCTACTTCGAACATACATATTAGACCCTTATACCGGATTAAGAAACTACTTATATTTACAAAGAGCTATAGCTATGCTTGGAGAGTTGGGTTAGGTTAGGTTAGGTTAGGTTAGTTTATGAGATCTGAATAACCAGTCATCAATATATAGGTCTGCGAATGCAAACCTAATGGCAGAGTATGAGGTAACAGTAGGTACTAGTAGAATAGATTGGTCTAAGATCCGAATTGGGGACGACCTTCACCCAGCTGTTTATTCGATAAAAGGTATTTTATATCGAATTTAATATGGTAAGTAATATATGGCGAATAGGTTGACTGAAAAATTTCAGCCCATTTCAGCCCACGAATGCTTAATCCACCGCGACACAAGCGACAACAATACGGGCCCAAAAGTGGCCGTGGTTGATGATTTTCAATTATTACTCGTATGGTCTTAGCACGCTTTTCTTTGTCAATAGGTACTTAATTCTTATTCACCGATGAGTCCCTCTCCTACTCCCCATATTTGTCATGTGAGGAGGAAACGCACAATTCGCGCAAGAGGTATCCGCAAACATGAGGAGGCAATCGCCTGAGGGAGGGTATTTGAACACTTTTCGGATTAAATCTGTTACGCACAACCCTATTGGAACAGGGTTGTGGGGCTGTCTTTAGTTTACATTCATAGACAAAAAAAGAGACAAAATCCTTATCTTGTCTATGATACTCAATTACATAATAAATAGCCGAAAGGGTAGCCTATGTTTGATTCTAATAAACCTTTTTTCTGAAACTTATTCAAAGAAATATAAATGAGAAACCAAAATATAATTTTAATGTTTATGTATTTGTTTACGCAGTTTTAAATGTGATTTTGATGTTTTCTTTCAATAATGCAGTTTTCTGCTTAGTCCAAAGGTCAACTGTTATTGTTATTAAGTTCACCTTTTGTATTCAAATTTTGCATTTTTGTTAAATAAATATAGAAACATGCCACATATGCTTAAAATATTTCTCATGTCCACGATAACCGCATACATTCGTTTTCCGTATACGTTTTCCGTGTACGTTTTCCGAATGCGGAAACCGTGCGTGCGGCCGGCCTTATAGTGACAGCCCTGTAACTTTATAAGTCCTATATAAATCCCGTTACATACACGCCGTCCGATATGATATCACTGATTTACTTCGCTATAAAGTTACGTTACGGCAAGTGTGAACGCGGCCTTGCGTGTGCCGGGTACATCGCGGTCCTAATTGCAGATTCAGTCTAATCCGGACCCTAAATTATTGCTGGAAAATATCGCGTATGTTCGCGGTTCTGACATTAATATGCCGTTTAAGCGTTTTATTGGGCACGTTACGTATTCCTTGGGCAATTGTTATTTGGGTATATAGATCATAGCAGCGTATTCATATGCGTATTACATGTAGAGAGTCCAATTCGAAACGTATGATCGCTATATTTCGACCAAAACGTCAAAATCTATTCTTGCAAGACTAGAATGGAATTAATAATTTTCAAATTTTACAAATTCGAATTGAAACATTAGAGTAGGTATAATAGATTTCGTGACATGTACCAAAATGATAAAACTAAAAGAAAACAACGTCACAATAAAACATCTTGCGTACTGGCCACCTATAAAAAGGGAAATCTTTTTCTTTTCTCACGAGCGCTACCATTCTGTCTGGCCAGTTACAAGCGATTGTAAAGCGCGCAGACACGGTCCAAAGAAATCTAGGCGACGTGTGAGCAAAACCCTCCCTTGTTATAAAAAGCTTATCAGGAATCCCCCGACATAGTTACAGCGCAAAATTGGATCTGATATAAAGTTTCAGCCATTTTTTTTGTGACTCGTAAAAAAGATATCAGAGTGAGCGCCTGGAGCGAATGTCATTGAATTTTCAACGATTTGAGCAGTCGGGTTGTGTACGATGTTTATTCGTTTGTTCGGGAACGTTTGATATTTATGCTGTTAGAGATGGAAAAGGTCTTTGGACGTTCCAGTATAGTATATTTTATTTTCCCGCATTGTGTTTTATTAAAAACTGTATCAAATCTTTCGCCTAGACTTAGAGGAGGTTATAATTGCAGTAAGGTCAAGTCTTGTAATTGCAACTATCTGGTTATTGCAACTAACTTAAATAACTCCTCTAGGATCACTGTTTTGAACAACGACAGGCGTGATATTGTATTTCTTAGTAAGAAAGAACGATATCACGCCTGTCGTTGTTCAAAACAGTGATCCTAGAGGAGTTATTTAAGTTAGTTGCAATAACCAGATAGTTGCATTTACGAGACTTCACCTTATTAAAACAATTAAAAATATGGTATACAGTACCTAAGTTGATCCAAAAGGCTACTTTACAAAAAGAACATTAAAAAAAATACGTTCGAAATTTAAAATAAAAATGGCTCTTTTTACCTTTTTTTTACAAAAGACCGCATAGAGTTCCACAGTGGCCAGGCCAGTATTACTTTTAGTTTCAAAGGCAAATGTTAAAACACCAGTGTATTGCGCAGTATTTTTTAACGTAGCTTATCCACTTGAAGTATTGCAAAACCAACCTAGTACATTCAAAATAAAGTCAAATTTCAATAAATTTCAGTAAAACGCTTCGAACGAGTTTCCGAGTCCCATTCCTAAATTGAGCTATACAGGGTGTAGTTCGTAACTTTTTCAATTGCAAATTTTCATGTTAAAAGTTTGTGGCCAGTCATCGAACGAATGAACGCATGAATGAGTGAATGAATGAACGAATTAAAAATATTCCCCGCTTGTAAGTCGTTCATGCGAATGGGGCTGTTGGTTGGTTTTTATAAAACCGCGGTAGTTTGTTTGTGCTTCCCAATTATACACAACTTGTTTTATTTGTTTACTATTGGATAAAAGTTTAAAGTTATTATTAGGTGTTATAAATAAGAGGGTATTCTGAAATGTAATTTGCAGTTAAGAAAAGACTTTCATGTTATCACATGTTGCCACTCGCTGTCTTAAAGCTAGCAGAGTTTTATTATTCAGTTTATGATCTTCCCAAACACGGCTTATTATAATTTCTCCTTCCAGCATCTCCCTCACGCGTTACATATCACACCACACTTGATCAAACCTTTCAAAATCCACTCCAGTACCCCCCTTATTACGTTCGGGAGCGATCGGGCGTCGTCGGCAACTGTCGGGGGCAATATGGCGGCATCGGCTCGCCTGTCATATCAGGGCACTCCCCAATTACTCACCACCTGAGGTCTACAGTTGCTTCTAAATTCAGTTTTCAAGTTTCATCTCGTAACTTATTTACGGGTTGTTACGGTGGATTTTATTAGCGAAGTTGCCCCATACCAACGTTAATGCGACAGTTAAAATGACAAGAGATCGCATAAATTAACCAGTTTGCGGGTAGTTTTTTGGGGCAACCCTTTGTCTTGCGCATTTCATTGTGTGCGCGAAGTTATAAGTGTTTTGTTTATTTGTATTTTCTCAAGTAAATTGCGCTATTTTATATTAAAAAAATTGTAGATGTGTGTGGTTGACTTTTAAAGTTGTTAATAGTTTTAAATTCAAAAAAGAACACTACATTTGAAATCATAACCTAACATAAAATATGTAATAAGTATATCTTATGTAAGTACCCCTAAAATATTATATTTTAAGCGATTAATACTTTTTATGTCAGAAAATTTTACTATATTTAAGAGTAAATCAAACAGTAAACTTCCTTTAACGCGGATAAAAGTTAAAATAATAAATAAAGCTTCATTAAGTGTAATTTCTAAAATATCTTTTATACATACATACATACAAACCTTTAACACTCGATTTGCTAAACATGGCAACAAAACCTTCACAACGTGCCTTTATCCGGGAAAAAATGTTGGAAATAAGTTTCCCTTTGCCCAGTAAGTGAGGGCAGTCATTAAATATATCACCTGGCGCTCCCGGAGATGTCCGGACAAAACCCGGACAAGACCCGGACAAACATGAGGGGGGTACAGCTTACTTATTTCGTATAAAACGACGTTATACAAAGGGCGATTTTGACTAGTTGCGACGCAAAACGTTTTAGGTTGTCTTTTGGGGACGCTACGACAGAATGGCCGCTTTGGTGAGAATTAAAACTTATCTGTTAATATTACTATAAGCACCGTGCTATTTAACCTATTTATCCAACTACCAGTTAGAAAAACCAATCTCAAGCCATAAGCACGATCAAACAAAACTTTGTTACAATATATTAACACAATTATTCTTGTTTCACTTGCTTAGCTTTCACAAAGCAAATACATTAGGAAATCAGTCTTCTTGTCTACCGGTATAGCATTGCATCCCGGTTATACCTCCCCCAGGGTCACAGCGCAGTGAAAAGGACACCCACGCATTCATGTGCAAATGCGCTGCACAAAGCACCCAAAGAGCTTTCCGTTCCGTGTAAATAAAATATCTCTGGCCCAGCTAGCACCCTGTATAGCGCAACGAAGTGTTGCCAGTGAAAAATGAAATTGGAACATGGATAAAGCGGTTTTTTTACGCTGGTAGTAGTTACCAATGCGAGAAACTAAACCACGGTGTGGTAAATGCTTATGTTACGAGTATACACGTTGATTAATGAATTGTAATTTTTAAGTATTATGTTGTTAAGTTAGGTACCTACTTATAATTGCATTTGCTTTGGTTGAATATGATGATTAATGAGGTTTTAAATAATGAATAATAGGTTGTTCTAACAATCCTTCAGCTGAAAAGAAAGCCAAAACTTTAAAAATTCTTCACTAGTCACAATTCACCGTTTCACAAAGCGGTCCCAGCGGAAAACTGCTTTAAAGCCAGCACATGCTGAGTTGGAACCGTTCCGCAATAGCTGTCTGTCTTTATGATATTTTTAATTTTTTCAACTTTGTTTATGTTCATTGTTGTGATTTTTTCTTTCTTTCTTCAAATAGTGGTTCTACTAAGCATGCGTTACGGCATTAAGTTCGCCATTTGATTGTTTTACTTGCAAAAAAGTGTATCGTGCAATAAAGTACTAACAAATAAATGCATCATTTGTAATTCATTACTTATCCAATGATGACAAACGTTTAAAATCAAATAATACATAGGTGGTAATGCGCCTGCGTCGGCCCGGAGAGCCAGAGGAGATGTAGGTTCGAATCCTGCCTAAAACCGACGAACTTTTTTCGCTTTAATATACATAGTTTAAATAATACACAATTGAATACTTGTTGGATAACGTTTCAGTAGCGAATAGCAAAATTCAATAATACGTTTTTCACACCACATGCTCGAAATTGCCCAATTATATATCATGCAAACCTAACCTAAAGTAAGTCATTATAGCCCACTGGTTAATAATGAGATTTGAATACGTATGAAAAATTACAATTTGTACGTTTTTTTAAGTTGATAAGGTACTATAAGTTTTAATAAAACGTTTTTTCTAGTAAGTAGCCTTGTTTTTTCTTGTCTCGCAAAAGGTGAGAAGAGTAAAGTAGGTATTCTCCTTTGGGATAATGCTGTTTTCGTCTTGGGCGAGCTTGAATTCCTCGCTGCACTCACGACCCCGTTTTAATTCCCTCGCTTTGCTCAGGAAGTAACTCGTAACACCCTCGCTACGCTCGAGAGTTAAATCTGGAGTCCCTCATTTGTTCAGGATTCAATAATGCGCCCGTGGCATAAAACAGTGCTTTATCTCCTCGGTGTACAATCTACTATTATTATCACTGTTTTGTACCTAGGTTGCTTAATTTTACTTTTCTCACACCTATAATTATTAACATTGTCACTTGTGACTTACACGTATGAATACATTTCAATGTACCCTATTTCAGTCTGGCAACATTTTCCCCATAAACTGGGACAATCCGGAAAGCGGGTGGCAACACTAAGCCCGATGTTTTCTAACAGCTTAGCTCAGTAATCTTTTGAACACACGCGTTCGAAAAAAGAACGCGACTGAACATCGAGTGAAAGGGAACTCGACATTAGATGTTCCTTTCAATCTTAAGTTTTAGAACGCTATTTGGGAAAGTTGATCATTAAGTAGAGAAATAGCCCACCATTTTGTTAAAAGTCATGTATAGGAAACACTTGCCGGTTGTAATATTGAAGTGTAAAATCTATAGGTATGCGCAAATGGACTTCACACTCATTCATGTATCCAAATAATGTTAAGAAAATGACAAAACATCATCTATATATATAAAAGGCAAACCTGACTGACTTATATATCAAAGAACAGCCGAAACTAGTGTACATAGAAAATTGAAATTTGGTACAGGGGTTCCTTTCATGATGTAAGTGAGCACTAAGAAAGGATTTTCCGGAAATCGACTCCTAACGGGAAGAAATGGGGGGAGTAGCGGGAAGCTAATTCTACGCGTACGAAGTCGCGGGCGTCCTCTAGTTCATTATAAAAGGCGATCATTTACAACATACTTCAGACTTTCAGACTCGCAGAGATCCAAGATTTCCAAGCCTAAACGAAACCCCAGTTCCCTCAAAACCTCTACAGAGTGAAGTGTCAACACGGTTCACAATCGCCCAGCAACAAAAGGTTGCATTTCACTCGTACAATATTTACCGTCCTTTGTCAACAGAGGGCGCTGTACGTACCTGAAACAAGTTGCAATGTATTAGAATAGAGAATCGAGTTATATTCACTGGCATTTTACTTGGCCATTGTATCCAAATATTGATATTACTCTTACAATTACCATTCTGAATGAAAGAGATGCAAAGAAAATGTTTATCAAATCACAGTCAAGTAAAGTGCTACTATCAAAGATAGGGTTACCATCCGTCCGGATTTGTCCGGACATGTCCGGACTTTGTCCCGGTCCTAAATTTGTCCGGATTTTTTTTAATTAGATGGCATACCGTACCACTGTAACTAAGTAAGTAATGTGTCCATTTTGTGAATAAAAAGTCCGGACTTTTATCGAAATGTCATTCTTTTTGTCAGGACTTTTCAAATTCCTAAATGGTAACCCTAATCAAAGACAGCTACCGGATTGTTTGGACGGTATTGTGGTTTTTAGATTTAAATACTGATGGTCAGTCGCAGAGCTCAAAAATATCTCTACACGATGCTATTGTCAAAAGAATAAAAGCGTAAGTTGATAATTTTGAGCTTTTCGACTGTCCACCTACTGGGTGCCTATTATATTATCAAAAACCTACGAGGGTGGACACTGCTATATATTGTGTTTATTCTACCCGGGCGAAGTTGGGACGGGCCGCTAGTATTAAAAAAAAACAGGACTTAACCGGTTAATATCCATTATTTGCCTCGATGTTTCGACTGTGTCACAACGAGACATCATGTAACATTTAGCAAGTATCTTGTTAACAAAATAAATGTATTGTTTTCCTTCTCTCTTTATTAAGAGTGGTTTGGTCCTGAGGCTCTACTTTGAAATCCGTAATTCGAACTTCGTCTATTGCTATCCCTTTTGCTCTCGACACGTCACTAATTCGTAAGAAAGTGATGGGGCGATCCGAAGTACGAATTACCGATTTCAAAGTAGAGCCCCTGCGTTGGACACACTCTGACGCACCTACACATATATATCATCCGATACGCACGTGATCAAGTACCCACAAGTATTATTAATATAATTGAAGTGTACTTCAGTTTCGAAATAATCATAACCGATTTCAATTTAAATCTCGCCGCAATCATGACCCAATTCTATCAACATTAGCGTCGGATTTCCGAGCGATCGAGTCATTTCAATAATCGATACCAAGTGTAGATCAAACGTTTGCGCAGCCATAATCAATAATATAATAGACTAAAATAATCAGGGTATTTTTATAGCGAGAAGAAAAACAAGCACGCAAGGTCTCGAAAGGTAGGTTAAATATGGATATTTAAAATCTGAAGATAAGTTATCCTAAGAAATGAGATTAAAAGATCTATAATGTTTTTAGAAAAATTACAGCGGAAAAATATTTTTTAGTTTTCGAAAAACCTTGGCAACGCAAGCGAAAATGTACGTATTCTATTATTAAAATTTAATTTGTATATTTATTAATAGACTTGTAGCGTAAGCCACACTTGTGTTTCTAAAAAAAACTTAAACATGTCAAAAATCATATCATATTTATTTATTTAACCTTTATTGCACAAAAAAAGTACAAATTGCGGACTTAATGCCTAATGGCATTATCTACCAGTCAACCAAATAATCATATAGAAACTTACAAAAGTGCAATGGTGCACAGAAAACAAAGCAAAAATCATAAAATCATGATTCATTTTGATGCGTAAATAACCCAAATCCTGTTAAAATTAATGTTAAACACAGTCCCAAACTTTAACAGTAGCACGAAGCGCAAGAATTAACCCGTCGCTCGCCCGGGCCGATCAATACCACGTGCGCGCCACGCGGAGCGCGCGGACACGTAAACAAACGGCCGCGGGGGTGTTACTTTACACTTCAGGGGCTCTATAAGTACTATAAAACCATAGTATAGTTTGTTTACATTTAGTTACGTAACTAAACTAATGGAGTATAGTTATGTATTTACGAGTTACATCGGAACGTTTATCATCTATGTCAAATTCGTTTAACCTAGAAATCCAGCGGGGCTTTATCAGTATCAAAGATTACTGGCGGGTCATTGTCCGCCCAATATAACACTACCTTTTGCGTGCGACTCTGTCCGCGTGGTACTCGTTTATTTTCCGCTTTTAACCTTATAGAAATTATTTCGTTAGTACCTACTAAAGGTATAAAAATTTGGGGACAATTTCACTCAAATTGGCCTAGTCTCAAAATGCTCTAGGTTTATACAATGGTTTAAGCAACGATAAACATGCTTATATAGATAAATGGGCATTTTCACTAAAACATGTACCCCAAAAGGACAAAAATTAAGGACCTTTAACTTGTCAGTTTTGTGACGAAAATTAGTTATACATTGACGGCCGCAATGGATGCACTTTGACGTAAGTATATGGTAAAAATGACATCTCCAATCCCTTTCTAATCGCGGCTAGATAATACGGACGGACCCTGTACAAGGTCCTACCACTCCTTCCGTCTGGGGCACGTTTTATAAAGCTACAAGTTACAATTTTTCAGGCCTAAACTGGCAACACTCCTCAAATGGCTCGTCGTCATTTGGTCGAGGTTGTGTCAAATGGAAACTTGTAACCTGTAAATTGTAATTTGTAGCTTTATAAAACAGGCCCCTGTCATCTGAAATATTTAGTTACAAAAAAAAAAGGGTTGGTAAATTAAACGGTTGGGCAAGGATACATTTTGCCAAACAAATTTCGGCCAAAAGTCAGGATACATACATTTATAATTTACAAAAAATCTCTATCTACGTATAAAACACACCCCCAGTCCTAGAAGAGTTTACAATAATTATTTGGACAAAATGAAATGTACTATAATTGTTTTATAAGTTGTATAACCCAAATCCAAATGATTCGCAAAATATTGCCAGTAAACAAATTTCACACGCATATTACGCAAACACGTAACGCGATAAGTGCGAGGGAGAAAACTATATTACGTAATACGCACACCTGCCAAATTCTGGAGCAGCAAAAGTACAGTTAGACTAAATTCAACCTTATTTGTTTACAAACAAGGTCGCTGTTTTAATAAGTGTAAGCTAACAAATAAGTCATTTTTGGGTGCGAATCGGAATTGTGTCACAGAATCGTAAACAGTACGAATACAGCGGAACAAAGATGGATGATGTTCACATACTGTCCCACTTCCTCTATTATTAACATGTGTGGCATTCTCTAGTACTTTGTTTTTGCTCAGTCAACCGCACAATAACTACTAAAGATAAAACTCCCGAAACAATCGCAACCATACTTTCAAAGCCGATATCTCTTAAACGGCCGAACCGATTTTCATCAAATCTAGCTAAGAAACGCGCTAGTTAAACTAGCTTTCTTATTAAAAAAAACAACATCCAATTTGGTCCATCCGTTTAGGAGCGACGATGACACATACAGACAAACAGATACTTGTAAACTTGTAACATCCCTCTTTTTACTTCGGGGTGGATAAAAATGCGCGTGTAGTTGAATAAGTACTAGACGAGAAGATATTTTTTATGCAAGAAAATTTATCCGTCTGAAAAATTCTACGCGTGCAACACCATCAGCCTACACTTTTTAATATTCTAAAAGTATGGTTGGTGGTGCAATAATGCGAGTGTTATTTCCACGTCGGATGGAGCACGGGCTGAAGCCAAATAAATTAACTCGTGAAGGTCGGTTATTTCGGGCGAGAAAGCCACTTCATAGGTCGGGTGAAAACCACATCGCGTATATATTTAGAACGTTTTTCGTTTCACCTCTGCGACATAAAAGTCAACTAGATAAAGATAAAACGAATTGAGAATAAAAATTGGTGCAAGTCTGGGGAGCCGGTAGGTCAGTTGAGTAAACAGTGCCAAGCCAACTAGATAAATGATCTGCGATAACAAATTACATAATGTCAAAAACAAGCTCATTATATTACGGTGACGTAACCATAATGCTCTGGTCGCATTGTACCCGTCTGCAAGTAAATTTATACGCGACATGCTTGGGTTTACCTTGAGGGTAGCAAATAACGAATATAACGAAAATATACAGAGGGGCACGGGAAATATTCGACGGGCGGTCGCAAACATGCCAAGCGAAATGTCCTTGTTAATAGAAACCGTGCGGACCCGCAGCGGCAAGCGGACCGTTAAGTTTATGTCTCGCTTATAGCGTACACGCATCTTTATAGCGGCGGGGCCGCGGGAGCAACGGCCCCTTGTCAGCCGCGTAATACCGACCGCTCAAATTAACTCGCCTACTATACCAATTCGCTGGACGCACTCGCTCAAGCAACATCACATTTCCGCAAAGGACGTGCGTATTTTTTAAATTTCCCATTCTCTATCGAGTTCAAGTTGAACGACCTCCAGTATATCGGGTTCGCGCAATAAAAGAGGAGGTATTAGCCACTTACAATGTGGATTACGCGCGGGTGTTGTGAAATAGACGCCTTTGTGCGAGTAGACCTTGAGTAAAATGAGAATTCGCTAAGTCCCGGCAAATTAAAAGCGTTCCAGCTGAGCGGCGGCGTGTCCCGGACGGGCCGGGAGCGGGGCCGGCGCGGGGCCGGCGCGGCCGGCGCGGGATCGCATTAACTACGCCCTTTGTCAGCCAACGCCGCCGCCCTCCGAGCATTTACAGGCATTGCCGCGCTCAGATAACGACGAACAAAGCGCTCCCGACAACCGAATGCCAATTCGGAAAATGCTCACTCATCCTTGGGAGCTATCGGAATTTTCATTCAGTTTCTCCTGAGCGTATAGTTAGGCGCGCACTTTCAGATCGGTTCAGATACGCGGGGCGTTGACCTGCGCGCGCGCTCACAAACATGGTTATATATAGCCGGTGACGTCATCTGTTTATCATCGTACGCAAGGTTACGCAGCGCACCACGCGCCGCGCACGCCTCGCCGGCAGCCTCTCTAACTCTGACAGGCCTCCATACCTTGCAATCAACTGTAGGCTTAACCAAGACGCAAACGCTGATGACGTTTGTTTTCTATGGACTCGTAATGTATGGAATCGACATAAAGCTGTCGACACGATCTGTCATCAGCTTAAGTCAATCCTATACGTCTTAACTAGGCCCTCTGACCTCATCTTTTCATTGACCAAACCTTCTTAGAATCTCAGTCACGATACCGTCGAAGTATATCCCTGCTCCGCGTAGTTTTACATAGTAAAAACGTCGTAAAAACGCTGGAATCGTTCGTAAAAGACGACAAAAGTTATGATGATGACGGCGTCTGTATTTCTCTAAAGATAACGCGATCGAGAAGACGTTCAAGCTTTTACGCTTTCGGCAAAGCATCTGCAATATACAGGGCGAATTTATTTTTGCATATTCCGTCAGACATAAAGGATGACACAAAATAGAAACGACAAAAACCCCGTCACAGTCGTCTGCTGTGAAACAATCGGATAAAAGCTTGGTTTCAGACAGGTACAAATTATAACCAACGCAACCTGGCGTATTTCACAATAAATTCATTTATTCTTAGATCATTAATCATGGAAACAAAAAAGTGTGTTGCTTTTCATTCTTTAGTCTGGGTATGGCAGTAAAATTCGGTTTGGACGCGAATGAATCAGAATGGGCTAGTCAATCTGTGGATTTATTGTCGGACAATTGGACAGTGGACCAATTCAAAAACCTACACGAAGGGGACGTGTTGCGAATTAGCTTTCGCTTAATTTTACTTTTGCATACGTAAGTTTAAGCAAGTTAAAGCAGATAATATTTAAACCAATACCCACCGTGACGTGAGCTAGTCAATTTTGAGCCATTGTTGCGTTACCTTTTCCACTACGGACCAGAATCTTCAAGTCACTTACCTGTTTATACAGGCTGGTTAAAATTAATAGCTTTGTAGTCAAACTCAAGATAAATATTATTTGATATTCTTGAACGATTTAGAAACCCTATCAGAAGACAATGGGCCGTACTAATAATAAACTGATTTTATAAGATACCTTTCTCAAGACGCCTCAGAAATGACAACTTTTAATAACTTGACAACTACTTGACGTGTTTTAAAATTAAGTTTAATTTTAGTCGTAGTTTTTTAATACAGAAATATTGACACAGTCCCAAACTAAGTTCTAGTCTCGTAGTGTGGGTACTAGATATATTCATATAAGTGAAATAGTATTAGTTCAAATAATATAATAATATGCAAACCTAAGTATTTATTAACCCAACCTGACCCTCGACATTCTACTGCGATCATAATAAGTGAAAGCTTTATGCCGAAGGCAATCGCAAATAGGAAACGTACCTATAGCAAAAAAGGTTAGTAGGATTGTAGAAGGAACGACAGAGAAGAGACTATAGTAGGTACTTATGTATATATTTTGTTTTATGTAGATGACCCGGGATTATTGTATATACAGGTTGATTGAAATATTAAGTGCGTATGTTCTTTTCCATAGTTTTAAGTGGGAAGCGTAATCTAAGAGTAGTATCTACGCAAATTTGTACGTTGTCTAAAACAGCGAACTTAATGAACCTATCTAAGATACAATAAAACCAGGTTACCTTGCGTGTAAAGGTAGATTTCCTGTGGTTTTTCACTAATAATATTATAAGTTTAACCGCAAATTTACAAATGTATTAAAAACCTACTTACATCTCAGCATTATGGGTGTTGCTTGATTAACTGCGGACCTTTAATCAAAAGTTCAAAGTAACGTTAGCTCAGTTGCTTTCTCCCGATTCAGAACCAGAGCAATAAAACACAGGGTGTTCCAAATCTAGTGCCTCAAAAATTTCAAGTGTCTCAGATTTTACAAGAGAAAAATGCAACAGGGCACGTTTCTCTTACACAAACAGCTTGAGATGATTTAATAACGCACGCGCACGATTTCGCAACCGAACGGGGTCAATCCGTTTTAATCGTTCGAAGGACACCGGGGGCGACGACCCGCCATACAAACGGACTATTAGCATAATCAGAACTAATTTACGCATGCGTGGAACTGATTGTATTCTTACGTCGGGAATTCATTGCCCAGTTTTTATTGTATGGTCGTGAAAATGTAACATAACGCATTCTTAGAAGTATATGATACTGTAAGTTGTAATGTTTACCACAAAGCTTTTTCATTTGAGGCCCAAAATTAAAGGAGCTGTCCCAAAGTAGTCTCACGACACGACGCGCTGGCATAGTTGGTAGTGATCCTGCCTATGAAGCTGCGGTCCTGGGTTCAAATCCCGGTAAGGGCAGATATTTATGTGATGAGCGCGAATATTTGTTTCTGAGTCATGGATGTTTTTTTTCTATGTATTTAAGTATTATATTACTCTATATAAGTATTTATCTTAATGTCTAGTACCCATAGTACAAGCCTAGAGCTTAGTTTGGGACTAGATCAATTGGTGTGATATTGTCCCCCGATTTATTTATTTTATTATATGTAGGGCCCTGGGCCAAGTTAGCTTAATAATAAGGTCCTGTTGGTTAGGTACGGAAACTTGAAACCTAAGGATTACTGCCATAGAGTATAGAATCTGACAGTTTACGTTTTTCCTTTAACTAAAGCTAAGCATGGTAAACATCAGGCAAGTGTTTATTTCTTACGATTCAGTTTTTGGGACTCCATAAAGTAAGAGGCATAAATGCTGTTTCTGTCTGTGTGACAGGCCATAACAGTTCAGAAAGAAACTAAATTTATAATTAAAAAATGAACCGCTAAATGATAGAAGCCGTCGTTTCCTATAAGTGGACAAACATGGAGGACAATGACCCACGAACTCTAAATCTCATATTTATTTATAAACGTCAACTTGTCTGTCCGGTTCGCATATTTGCACATTTGTTGTTCCTATTAAATTCAAAGCTATTGCAACGACAAGGCAACAATCATAAAGCAAGTTGCACTACATTCTAACGTGACTAATCACACGAAACTCTAGTCAATCAACGCGCGCACAAACCTCAAAAGGGCGTAAGCACGCAAAAACCATTTAAAAACCATCAATAACCACCGAAACGTACGCACAGGCGTAACAGTAAAGCAGGGCCCGTCCGATCGTCAGCTGTTCGGTTCGTCGACCTGAGGGCTCTGACGTCACGGCCCTGCCGCGCCCACAATCCCCCCCTGTCCCTTTACCCCGAAGTCCCTAAAGGACAATTATTTGCAGCCACCATTCATCATAGTCCAAAAGTGACATAATACAGAAATCCCTGATTCTGTTGTTCGGCAACACGTGTAAGTGTGCCAGATAACGTTTTTGGGGCATCTTTATTCCGCGTCGTGAGCCGTTTTTAAGCTATGTCGCGAGGAAAATCGCCGCGTAAACGCGCGTGTCGTGTTAGGTATTAAGTAGGCTTTAACCAAGGGTGTCCTAATTCTTAAACAGATAGACGCATCCAGTGCTACCAACGAGCTATTAAATGCAATTTGAACACTCTGTATGTGTGTCGTCGGCGCTCAACGTGCCTTGTTGCAAGTACCATGCTTACGTACAGAATTGACACGTTTTAGAGTAGCCTGGCATTGAATGTCTCTAACCTACAAGGAAGGACAGTTTTAAAATACCGTTGCGTTCGTGTTTGAGCGTTGGTAAAGCTGGCCCAGTGGACTCGACTATAAACAAAGAGGTATCCGGTTCAAATGTTATGGTAATTAAATAATTACTCGTACTTAATTGGCCGCTGTCAAACTGAATGAAGGGAACAGAGAAAAGTACACTATTGACTAGTAACGACCAAGTGATACGTGACACACCTCAGACATCTCTCATTACGAGACAATTAGCTATAAATAGCACATAAACAGACCGGCACGCATTCGCAAACACGTGATAAAACAACCAATCGAGCGCAGAGCAAACTTTACAAAATGTCATGACAACTGCATATCGATAATGCCTCAAGAGTCAAGACACTTAAGATTAGCAACTAAATCTCAACCTAGAATACTTGGTTATATGCCATGAAATCGGATTGGCAATGCATGATAAATATCATGGCTCGAATATTTAGTATCACCGTCCAATTATTTAAGAGGTAGGTACGTTTATCAAGTAAAATAAAAAACAAACACATATAAAGAACACAACCTGTATAATATAAATGAATTTGTTGTGACTCGGTTTGGTTATAATTACTACTAGAGTATGATATACAGGTTGTTTGGAAAATTGTATTAGACAGCAAGTAATTATTACAGACTTAAATTAAAGGGACAATATACGAAATAAGCTTAGATCGAAAACAATATCTTGCGAGTTAAAATATGTTAACGACAACAACTAAAATGGCCAACGGGCACTAGAGTTAAGTAAGTGTCGATTTCATGGTAATCGAATCGCCATTCGATATAGTTAACTGCTCAAATGGGTCATTTTATCGCTAAGAAATCTTCGTTTTATTACTTCCCCATTATTTTTGATATAAAATAATAAACGGGTGCCATTTTCTAATGCCTAGCTACCTTAACTGCTATTTTATTAAACATAATTTGCAATTAGAAATCTTCCTGTAATAGTCAACAGGAACAAAACTACCCAAATTTTGTTGACAATATTATCATCTTTAAAATTATATTCTTAAGAGAAAACTAACACAAAATTATAAATACCTACATTGCGAAATCTGGCTCGACCCAAAACATAGGCACGTCCACATCCTACCCTAAAACCTACACCTAAATCAGATTTCAATTATTCATAGCACATAACTAAAGCCTAATTACGCAGTTAATAATGTATCAGACGACCCGAAAGTTGGGTCAACTCACGTGAAACCAAGTTAGATCGCGTGGGACCAAAGTGGGGACCAGTGATGACAAGTTTCTCTAGCCCGTTCACAAACCTTATGCGAATAAAGATACAGTTGTTTTTCGGAACACCATGTGTAAGGTAGTTAGTTGGTCAGTAAACAGTGGAAGTGGAGATAATGAAATAAAGTACGTTAGTGATGTTAGCCGTAATGGCTACAGCGTCACGTCACGGCTGTCAAACGTTGTTAGTTGTTGTCACAACTCATGGAGGATGCTACTAGCTAAGATATATCTGTGGAAAGTATACATGCCAATATTTCCGACTAGTTATATTGGTGAAAGAACTGTCAATTTTCCAACATAAAGGGTGCTCGACATCCATCTTCGCGCTATATTTCTGTACCAAATTTCCCATCAATCTGTTGTTGAGCCGTAACAAACAAATCCAACGACTTTCCTATTTATAACATTATTATCAAAGATATAAAAACAGGGACCCCAGTAGGTACTGAATGTGTTTAAGAAAACTACAGGTTGTTCTGAAAACAGCACGATAATCTAATACTTGCGATGCGAACCAAAAGAAAAGCCAAGACAACTACTTTAAAGTGGTAAATATAATATTTAAGTTTGTAAGAGGTAATCCATCCTTCGGTTCTGATTTTTTCACTACTTTAGTTTCATTATTTTTAAACGAAACAAACTAAACTTTATTCCGGAAAATCACCGCAGGCCATGACGTAGGACAAAAGCTTAAATGTTATATGGAAAGAGACCCTGGCACTAAAGACATTGATAATATTGACAGCCAATTTATCAGATTTTCATACAAACACCACCCGTAATCAAGCACTCGGCAGTGAATATTGTAAACCAGTTTTATAACCTTTAAATCCTTACGATAACACGCTTATTAAGTTATTTTAGATAACCTCTGAACTCTGCCTATATGTTATGTTCAATATAAATACATGAAGACTTTTGTACCATATCTCAGACAAAACTCCTGGAGCAAGTGCAACCATATTACTAACGGATGAGGATTGATTTTGCTTCGTTTATCGAATTTGAGATACAACCTATTTGCGTATGAGGATTCAATGTATTTTTATTTTTTATCTATTTATACATTTGAAAACTGATCGTGTTTAAAAGCGCTATACGAATTTATTTAACGAGTGAAAGCGTACTGACGCGATTAAAAAAAAACTATCGTATATCATTATTCCGTGGCTACGAACTAAAAGGCTGCCAAAGCAAAACCACTTTACGTGTTAAACCCCGGCACGTACGGAACTCACATTTCCCCCGTTACGTACAAAACAACCATTAAAATACTTAAAGGACACGCTCTAGGCATTTGCGCGACACGCACGCATGCTAATATCATTTAAAACTTATAAATAGGCGCAGGCCCGCATATTTTAAGTTAAAGAGTTGCGTTATTTAAAAAAATAACTGTAAATTAGATCCTTGACAATTTGGTTAAACGGTATAAGGGGTGATTTTGCACCAAAAAATAACCTAGCCCGCGTTATAGGTACAGGGTGATTTCGGAAATGTTAGTCTAAACCAATATGTATAGTCGGTCGACCAAAAAATTCCTTTACCACTTTTGGTCTGTAAAGTCCTACAAATAGAATCGAAAAGTGGTCGGAGTTCTTGGTAAATATCTCGTTTTACGTAGCCGAATACCTATTGGTTCTCGGCTACGTAAAACGAGTCTCAACATAGTAATTCATACCATAAATGATTAAATATCCCGAGACAAATTATAAAACTATTTTTATTTATTAATCAAAAGTAAGACTCATGTAGCGTTAATATGCCTCTTGGGCGAGCTGAAACAATAACCTTAAAACAATCGTAGGTACAATTATCAGGATGAAACTGTAACTACCGCAAAAGCACGCGCACGCATAACAACATGGATTCATGCGAGACACGTCCGCATATCCCCGCATGGCGCCTGCGGCTCTAAACTACACAAGTGGCACAATCAACCTACGCCATGTTGAAATCTTTAATTAACGTTTTTTTTCGCAATCAGGGGCGTTTGTCCAGATGTGTTTGAGTTTGTGGCACGAGCGGGATTTGTTTGTGCTATTTTTTTTACTTGATTTATATGTATGTGTTGTGTAAACATACGGTATGGTGATAGCCAATCTTTATTTAGTATTTAAATGTTAGTAAAAACTAATTAATTTAAACAGAAATGTATCAATGAATCAAAACATTTATGAATGAATAGGTTTAACAAACAATAGGAAGCCCTATACATATACAATACACTCCATACAAAGTTACTACATTATTTATTCTTTTATATTAAATCAAACTCGGCAACAAAGAAGTGTATGCCTGAGCGAGACTTGAGGCTTGAGACTTCAATTAACGCTTAAAAACCAAAACAAAGTCGATTCGAATGTAAACCCAAGCCAGTCGAGGCAATAAGGAGACCTTTGAAACGACAGCCCGCGCTTTCGAAAGAAAAAGTGACTGTAAACGGCACTTATGTATGAACACTTGAGCAGGTTACGTAAACAATGCGTTAAGAAGTTTAACTAAATTCACATACAACAAAATATTAGAATATTCTTTCAGTCACACGTCAAAATAACTAAGAAAAACGATCAACATCAAAATTTACTCATTTTTAATGTGTCACAAACGTGCTTTATTAATAAAACAGTACGTACCCTTCAAACATTAAACTACAATGTAAATAATAATAATATGACAGACTACCTTGCTTTGAACAAGTTGTCACAATGCCAGCGAACATAATAAATTAAAAAGTATTTTAGTAACAAATATTAAAATAAACAAATATCAGCAGTCATACCGTGAAGTGTAAAAAATAAGTATCGTATTATTTGCCCATTCTGCCAGCGATTAAAGCGGAACATTCCAAAAAAACTAGAATCAGGTAACAATTCAAACAATGTTTTTGCACAGCGTTTTTTTACTGTCCACCGATAACTTAGTGGCCGTACAAAAACCACAGATTAAACAAAAGCCCGAACAAACATTAGTCAAACGTTGCATCGGTGCCTTGAGCAATCTGGCGAACCTTGCTTGAGCAATAGAGTTCATTGAACCTTTTTTTGCGTATTTAGGTTGCAGTTTCGCAAACGCGCGTGCAGTGGATGCGTTGCGACTGGCACGTAACTACGTAATGAGTTATCGAACCGTTCCTCCTGCCTGTAGTTATTTTGAAGTATTTATTGAATTCGATAGTAATTCGGATTTTGCCGAAAAAAAAGAACACCATGTAGCATAGGTACACCTTATGTAAATGCACGAAAAAATACATGGTGTTCGATTTTTATCACCAAAACAGTAGTCATATTTTTATTGCTTCTTTTAAGGTCACATTATTAAACACATGCTGTAATCGTATTATTATCAACATGTGTACAAACATCGCTATCAACTAGCTCACGTGGTGAGGTAGGTCAAGCTTCAAGATCGTAACAATATGAACAGTAAAAGCCATTACCTTTACAATACCAAATATATGACAACACAGGTTGGAAAAATAAATTGATTAAGTTTAGTTGACGTAACTACATGCTGTTTTTGTGTTGTTTTGTAACTTATTCTTGCTGCTACAGAATGACGCCATTAAAGTAGTGTAATATTATCAGTCTAATTTAATGTCTACACAGTTAAGGATAGATAACTAAACATTTGATTAGATTAGATATAGTAATAATACTGAGATTGCTGATGCAACCTATATTTTTAACAGAACATCGTGATTAAAACTACCAACATCACATGAAAGTTACGTCATTCTTATTTAAATGATAAAACGTATTATCAACCTTTCTCTTTATCTTAATTAGCGAATGTAAAGTATAAAAACATATCTTAAAAAACAAGTATGAAACTCTGTCAAATGCCAAGGAATATTTCTCTCACAATAGCTGCTAAAAGGACGAACAAAAGAGCGGCCCCTTCAAGTATTCACACATAAACTGCGGAACCCTCTCTAAACCACCGTCCCCGTATAAATTAAAGATCCCGAACTCGTCGGTTAGCATAGGAATAGCCTAGGGAAGTAACGGGTCAGGCTAAAGTAAACAATTACGATAGCATTGTTAGAAGTGTTCGTCGACCCCGGCAACTTTACAAACTAACATCTACCGCACCCACGCACTTTAAAAACAGTTAGATAAGGTTTGTTTTAGATCGTGTAGATGCATTATAAAATGGTGGATTGGGTAGGTATTACCAAATCGCACAACTCACGCACGCACATAATGCGATACGATTTGCATATTAAATATGTGAATCACCATCGGTGGTGACCCGCCGGTTTAATCTGAGCGAAATCCGACGATATTTTATCACTTAGGGTTATCGCTTCCGCCAAGTATTTTTAACGTTGCAGTTTATGCGATTTTTGACGCTTGTATAAATCACACACACATATAATTTTTTTCACAAATTATTTTTCAGATAACATTCTTCATTCGATAAAAATAACACCCTTTTTACATAGAAATTATGTGGCATGGAGTGAACTGATTACAATTTGTATAATCGTATAAAAACAATGCTAAATCAATAACACATTCTTTTGTTTGCCTCATTTACAAAGTGACAATAGGCGATTATTAATTTTGTATTTCTTACTATCATCGTGAGAACTTAGTTTACATCTGTACATTCAATGTAAACTTGATGATATATTACGTTTTTTCTATAGAAAAATGAACCGATGTCAAACCGATAGGTATATACCGGTCTAACATTTAACTTTCGTCGCTAAGTCGGTTAACAAACAAACTTAATAATTTAGTTATAGCAAGCGGAGCATCCTGTAAGTTACATAAATAAGGTTACTTCCCCTCGCGCATAATAAACTTACTTCACGTACCTCCAACTAGCCTCACTAGTCCGTCGGCGTAAGTTATGGATATCGTATTTCTAAAACTTACTCGAAAAAATACCATCTATTTTCCTAGATCCAAGAAGGACAAACAAGACGCTCGTTACTTTTTTTCCGCGAAAAGTGGCGTCGGAAACTAGTCAATATGTCCGAATTGGAGGGAAGGGGAAGGGCAGGAAACGGGCTGTGACTGGGTTTGTACCAACCGCACAGTTTCCAGACTACAGTAGCAACATGGAAACGTTTCGTAACGTATTTTTAGGTCACGTAGAATTTAACAATTTTAACATCCTGTAGATTGTTTGTGCTTTACTTGTGTTGGGAGTCGATGAATATACAGCATGTAGCTTTTTAACTTTGTACATTGTAAAGGGTGTGGTTGGTGAGAAGGACGATGACTGGCTCGCAAGTGTCGTCACAAGTAGATAAGGGCTAAAGTAGCGTCCAATTTTCGCTCGGCGTCCGAATTACCGCCCCTCGGAGCCTCCGGAAGATTTACCCGGCAAATTACGCGGGAATCGACGGCCTAAGATGTTTCATTAATTTTTTGTACACATTTCGATGATTGCCGTTAGATGATACGAAGTAAACGTAACGTAGCGTTAGTACATGTAATATACAACTAGCAAATAACGATTGTTTATACATTGGCATAAGGATTTCTTTTTAATCCAACACATCGGCCACAATATCTGTTAGTGACGTGTTAAAGGAAACTAGCTCAACGCAAGCACCTTAAAATATACCTAAACAACCGACATGTTATTAAAATGGAATTTTAAATTTTCAAACCATTTTTAAGATGGCGTCTGTTGTCATCGTTATCTAGACGATTCCACACAATATCGGAGCGGAGATGAAAAAAACTTCCGCACCCCACCCGGCTGAATAGCTACGCAAGAACTCGGCTATATTTACTCACCGCCCCTTGAGTTAAAAACTTTTCGCAACATCAATTTACATCAGTGAGAAATAATTAGTTTTTATGCAAGTGTTAAACTTATGGAGAGTTCTGTATAATATTAGAATTCGATATTTTATACTCGTTCAACATCCATTTATGAATATCGATTACCTATTTGTCTGATATACCATTCATCGGTCCATCCCCCTCCTAGGACTTCTCTCCCTTACACCCAACTGTCCAGTTCTCGATATCCTAACCAGATCGTCTGATCGTAGACATTCTTAAAAAACAACACACTGTAAATTAAGTTTATAACTTTACTCGCGGTTTTAAATGCTACTATTCTGTTTTGTTGTATTATCTGTCATTAATATTTTGTAACTTACACTTGTGACCAAAAATATAAGATGAACATTTTCTATATACAGGACGTAAAATTATACGTTTCTTTTTTATTAAGTGCGTAAAAATGTACGGCTATACGGGTGATCTATTTAAATGAAAGAATCTACGGAACGCGGCTCGCTAAGTGAACGAAGTTAATGTACTGAAAAATCCATCCGATGATATCCGTAGGCTACGAAGAATAGGTAGGGTTGGCAGCGAGCTATACAGTCAATTTGACCGTCGAACTTGCTCAAAGTATTCCTTGTAATTAAAGAGCAAAATGCATTTCGCAAGCTTCATTTAGGAAGCTCCCAAGTAGATCCCGACATTTAAAAATATTCTTACTATTATGATAAACAATAACTTTAATTGTCTTGTTAGAGTATTTTTATTACTACTATGTATGCAGGCAAAGTCACGTAAGTAAATAGTTCACAAAAAATATAGTCTTAAGTATATATACTACATCATCGTCCACTCAAAACCCGAATCTATTATCCCAAAAACTAAGCGCTTCAAGCTTTCAAGCTCCAATATTTGATGCTGAAAGCACATACAGCGATACATCAGCCTTACATTCACAAGTCACATGAAAACCAACTTCCAACCTTATTCTAACTAAGTCAAAGTTGTTTTCAGTGAAGAATTCATACCTTAACACGAATGAAAAAGTTGAAACCTTATCACAACTGGATTAAGGTTATTTTTGTACCAACATGCCAGTTTAAGGAAGTCCTGTTCACGACACGTGCGGTCCGCATGGCGTCATGAATAGAAATCGCTCACTTGAACAATAAACTTCGGTGCGATAGCGGCCGCAATCGGGAGGGTGACGCCCCAGTGCCGTTATTCCCTTATACAGCAAAGGCGAGTTCGCTCGATCGAAAAGCCTAACTTGACCTGTACATGCGCTTGAATCGCACCACGATACGTGTCTACAACGCTGGCCACTGTAGACGCGGCAGCGCCAACGTTGTTGACTTCCAACTTAGCGCAACTACAGCGCATGCAGAGATCAAGTTAGGCTAGGTCAACAGAATGAGCGTTTTATGTGTATGAGAATAACACCAAAGCATGCATATTCATATTAGTTTTGTAGGGTTGTATTAGAAGTTAATGGCGCACGGTTTCCATATGCACGTGACTTAAGAATGCGTATAGATAAAGTAATTGGTTTCAGAATTCAAGATTAGAATGTTGTTTTCACTTCGCGTGCTTGACAAGTACGATTTTAGAACACGCAGTATATTATCTATAAGTAAAAAAGTAAAACTTTCGTCATACTTCTTTCGAAGCAACCTAAGAAAAATAGAGCATCCTATACATAATCTGTCGTCCTTATTAACAAAATTTATCTCAATACAATATTCACCTATACATGAATACTGAGGCATATTTCAACACAACTGCCTACGTATATACAGGGTGTATTAACGAACGACTCAATAAAAGGAACATCAACACGCCATTGTCAAGAAATCACCTATGTTCGAACAATTTGATAAATGAAGTCGGGTGATTGTACAAAATTTCCGAGCTGTCACTACGTGAAACCGCGTATTATACAGACGGGGTGGGTTTAACACGTTCGAAATGATTCGGGAAAATGTACCTACACTTATGGTTATTAATTTTCTACATCACAAAAGAAATCATTTCTGACGGGCGGTAGGCTTAGTTAGCAGAGTCTGAGGAGCTAACAGTCTCGGGTTCAATCCGACGGTAAGTGCAAAATATTTGTGTCGAGTCATGCAAGAGCACATGTATATTTTAATTAAGTCTTAGATGGATTGTTAATACCTATTTAAATATTTATTTATCGACATAGGGTGATGGAACCAGTAATGGACAAGGCACCAATAATAGACACTTGATTCTTATTTTACAGAAGATAAGGGTTTTTCATTTGTTTTGCAACAATCAATTTAGGACCGTATGAAATTTGAATTAAGAGTGAAGTGTCCATTACTGGTGCCTGTCAGCTAAAAGTGTCCATAAATGGTACTCTCACCCTAAGTAGGTACAACGTATTTCTAGTAATCATAGTCAATGGCGAAATCCAACGAAAGCTAATAATTTCAGACATGACATGATTACGATCACCTATTCATATTATATGTTATTTTCAATATAATGTTTAATAAAAACTATAGTATTCCTTACGGTAGACACGCTTCATTATAGCAAAATACTAGAAGATTTGTATGTACTAACAACGTGTACAAACCGAGTCACGTTTTCTCTAGACCGCAAAAAGGCTATCTAGTAAAAGTACCTAGTAAACTTTTAACTCAATACAGACCTTATTAGCTCACTGGCATGGACCAAATCACGTTAACAAGATTAGCATGCGATGTTGCGCCGATCTAAAAAGGCGTATACGCAATAGAAACTTTTTAAGACTTTTTTGTGTTTATAAAATTAGTATGGGAGTTTCTCTAGTAGTCTATGTCTATAAGTTTCTTAGTTCCTACCTACTTAAGTACTTCGCATACTTACCTAATGTTTTTCTTGAAACCGACTTATTTTTGTTGAGTATCATTGTGTGAATCTATAGATCTAAAGCTACAGCTTCCGCCCAGTTTTGAGCCCAAATTTGTTTTTTTTTTTTATTGTCTTGGGCCATTCTAACAGAAATTACCAGCGTAAAAAACCATGCCTATAGTATTACATGATAATTGTAGTAATACGGGGTTACTTTAGATCTTCAAAACTGTGTAAATAAAAGATAACAATGTTTGTTATTATCCAAAGTAAATATTATTGATAACAGCATTGAACTTAGTTTTGATAATTGTTTTTGTAGTCAGTAGAAAAAACCCGTTAACTCGATAATGTTTCACTTTTATTTACCTACTTAATTAAAAATAAAATGACATAAGTAACTTGTAAGAACTCCAAATAGCTTCAAAGTAAACTTGTCAATTAAATTAAAAAAGAACATGATGTATATCGTAGCTTCAACATCTTCCTTGGGGCAGAACGACATAAAAAAGCCTCTAACTATTCAAAATATTCCAAAGTTCCAAACACTTAAAAACTACGTCCCGCCCATCCATCACCGTATCGCAAACCTTTTTGTTCCAAATTCTCAAAATACTCCATTTTAAAAGCGCCCATTACACGAGCCCTCGCGATATATCGCCGCAGCGACGTATGCGAAGCCCTTAACGCGGTCCGAATGGGCACTAACCTCGAAACACGCGCAGCGCAGCGCTACACGATTCAAACCGCACTGAGTGATGGGCGTGATGGCGCTAGTGCAATTTGGACCCGTCGTGACCGAGCGCTGGCCGAGTACGGAAGCGATTGCGTTGAATTATTCTGAATTTGAAATTTGAATTATAGAATTATTTTACACAATTACACAATAAATTTCAAACGTTAGCCCGAATGGAGTCTAGTACGATGTACCCTTGTAATTTTATATAATTTTCTATCACTAACACGTTATTGAAATCATAAGGACACCTCATTTTTTAAAATCGTTCAAATAATAGATCAGGAGTTATAGTCGCGCCGTTCTAAGAGGACTGAATTGACAGCTGCAAAATATGACCTCAAACACATTTTGTTTCACTCTATACCCAATAGAGTGGAACTGTATCATACTTTTTGGAGCCGAATTCTTAAACGACAGATCTTTTAAGTTTTAAGACTGTCTATGCAACCATTCCATATAGGTACATGATATCCAACACATTAAAAACAGGCAATATCTACTTTACGCCAAAACTTGGCCCCATTTCTCAAAATACCTATCGTTCTTTACCCATAGCTCCAAACACATTTTGCCAGAGAACTTTAGGACAAAGGAATTGGACATTGTATTGTTCTATCCCCCCCCCACCCTCCTTCCACACAGACGGTGACCTATTTAATTATTCCGTTGCATCTGTAGCATTGTAACCGACTGTACTGTAACTTAGATTAACAGAATCATAAATAAATGAATCCTTAATACAAACTGCCGAAACTGTACTAAGTACACAAAAGTTTATAGTCAAAAATCAGTTTTCTACAGTCGTTATAAGGTACAAAATTGTAATGTAAATATTGAAATTATTCTAAGCGTAATTAAGTCAGCGGCTGCCCTTTGGTTGCTTTCATATAAATTCATTTTGTTGTCCGTAGTAAGTGGGTTCTACTCTCCGCGGGAAGTTTATCATTTACTAGTCATACAATGGGAAAATTACGAGCATCGCTATTCAAGGAAAACAGTTTAAGAGGAAAAAGGCGTCTAATTTTTTTAAAGCACTATATCCGCAAACTTGTCCGTTTAATTTTTATCGCGCTAAATATCGTTTATCCTGTAAGACACGATTTAGTTACAAAAAATAAAGTAACGTAACGCAAATTTGGTATGCTCTTTAGAACGTAACGCATACATTCGTTTTCCGAATACATTTTCCGCATAATGTATGCGGCCGGCCGCGGATGTCCGAATGCGGAAAACGTATTCGGAAACCGTATACGGAAAACGAATGTATGCGGCCGGCCTAAAGAACATACCAAATGTTACATTGTTATGTTGGCACTTCACTTGGCTGATGTTTGGTTTTTTTTATCTGTGGTTTTTTTATTAGTTAAATGTGAGAGAGCTACAAGTACAGTCTGTGAGCACTCAGAAGGAGCTTCGGGTTTGTATTTCTCTCTCACTCGCTCTAAATAAGAATGTATGACAGCGAGTGGGAGGCAAGTACACACCCGAAGCACCTTCTAAGAGCTATCGCACTGTTTATACTCGTATACTTTCATCAAATATTGTAAAGTGAAGTGCCACGATTATAGCAGTAGTATTCCACCATCACAACATCGAATGAACAAAACTGGGTCGAGATTCTAGGCGGTAAAAACCATATTGTTTTTGACGAGTTACGGTAGTTTTTAACAAGTAAATAAGAGCAATCAAAACGTTGGCAATACGATAACAGGTCAAAGCCAATGTGGTATTTGCTGTGTAGAATCTCGACACTGTTCGAATATAATCTCGCAACAAATCTCCATCATAACTATTCATAACCTCGTGGATGCGGGGCATTCCATCCCAAACTATAGCATCACGGAAACTCGAATTCAATTGTAAAACTTTCCACGTTCCGGCCCAAACCTACTGTTTCATAGATAAATCACAATCGACTTTCACTGTGAAACAAATACTTGTTACGTAAGTACGCGATTTATTCGAGTATTTGCACGAACACATCGTAATTAACAGAGCGCGACCCCATCATGTTTTCATAACTCATGGAGGACCAGACTAGGCGGATCGGTTACGCGCAAGGGAGCACTCACCCCTTGAGAGGAGCGCAGTAATTACGGCGCGCGCTTTGACAGGGACCCTTTCGTCCTTATATCTTAACGGATAATCGATACCGACCATGTTTCGTCTAGACTTCAACGCTTTAGATCACGCCCGCACTCAAGTTTCGCTCCAGTGCCTCAATGAACACTGTCTCGGTTTCAAGATGCAACTCAAAACTATTCTAGCGTCGCGCTACAGCGTCCCAATCCGAGCAGCCGGAGTGGAAAGTTCATCCGTCCGTGTAAATTAACGTCATTGCAACAAAGTATTTAATTGACAGCGAATATGACAGTGCGAGGGTAGCGCCAAACGCTCCAGTAATGGGGTCAATGGAATTGAGAAAAGTGACGCCGGACAGCGACGGAGCTATATCCTGCGACCGGGACTGACAGAGATGGATAAGGTCCATTTCGGGGACATAGACCACCCTAGTTTGGGTTCAATGCTCGGAATTAACTTCCAAAGTTGTTAATTTAGTAGCTGACTATAGAATCATATCAGACACTGATATATAAGAACTATAAATTATTAATTAGCCTGGCTCCCGGGACACGTTCCGTTTACCCACATCAGCCAGTGACATTTTAATGGCCTTTTAAACGTCAGCCCACGTGAGCTACCTGTTAATAATGGAAGTCGATCCAGCGGGTAATTATTTCTGGCTCAGACCGTATTTGCGTGGTACAAAGGCCCCGTGTAAGTGAAGTTCGGACCGCTGCGGGCGCATCCAATCCGGGCCGGCGAGATAGCGAGTTGGAAATCAGTTTGCCACTATTGAATTATACGGGGCTGCTAGAACGTCATACGCCCAAGTTTAATCTGCCGGCGCGACGGGCGGGCTTATTATGCAAATAGCGGAGGAGCACGGTCATCCTGAAGGCACGTACGTCCCTGAGGCATGTCGACAGATCCGTCTGCTCAAACTCTGCCTCGCTCGCGATCCCGTCTGCTCGAATTACCCACCACGCCACAGAGAAAACAACACAAACATTGCCTGAGAAACGTCTTGATCACACGACAAAACTCAGTGATGAAGATAAAATTATTGGACTATCAAAAGACGGGCGAAACTTCGGCGACGTCAATTTATAGCCCCAAATAAAGTCGCGAGCGAAAATTCGAAATGAAGAAGACAGCGGCGGAAACGGACGGGAGCGCGGAGTGTCTAACTCTTTCGGAGCCGTTGGGGTTGAGCGTTAATTAAGCGAAAATCGAAACGTCAAAGCGCGGGCTTTATGCAAATTCGCGGAATTGACTTTCGTTTCGACAGCGCTAGAATTTTTACCGCTCGCCGGACGACTGTTTGAACAGGGTAATTAGGGAACGCTCGTTTGTTTATGGCCGGCGAATGTCTCGCTCGATGCATTTGTGTAGCGTTTCTAAATCCATTCGGTTGCAAATGTTGCAACACTACATTGTCTGGAACAAGCTTGGTTATAAATGTCGATGGGCCCTAACATATAGGCTAATGTGTCACTCGTGTTTGGGCTCTATCTACATAATGAGACCAGAGTTATACGGCCATCATCGCTTTATGGCCAAACCCTATATTCAATCCGCGGATAGATAGGCTTAATTTGACAAATTTTGTAAAGGCAAATGTCAAATTTTAACCCGAGGTAAGCCTTATCTATCCGCGGATTGAATATAGGGTTTGGCCGTTAGTATTTATTCGAAATCTAACCATCGAAACGTCAGCCTTACTAAAACATAGAAACCTTCATGTTACAAGCATCAATATTATCATCAAGAACTTAATTTTGTTAAATCAATTTTGATTAATTTGAAATTATGTATGCTTTTACGAAGCCACCTAAACAAAACTAACACTTTATAAGTAGAATATAAAAAAAAGAAAACATGTTATTTACTTGATAGTTTATAACCGTGTATATCGCGGTTAGAAACCACGAATTTATCCGCATCGGTTAAAGAAGGGCGGCCGGTACCGCTGTGTACCGTTAGACGGTCTCCACACATGCCACTAATACTTCCAAACGCGTCTATGCGTTGATTGCTGCCGCCATTTTCCTTCGCTACTGCTAACACAATATCATGTGAATTGACTTTATGCGTAGATCAGCCAGGGCCTCTATTCTAAGCTAAGACGATAAACAATATTGCTTTTGACGTATTATGGTTTTGCTTTTAACTCGGCTGCCATTTCTGTCAAGTAAATAAGAACTATCAAAACGTTGACAATACGATAACAGATCAATTAAAGACGATATTGTTTTTACCGCGAAGAATCTCTGCTGCATACAACTGCGTAAAAAGTCAATTACATATGATCATTGACAACAGTTGAGCCAGTAGAACTACTACTACAGTATACTAGAGGACCCCCGCGACTTCGTACGAGTAGATTTAGTTTTCCGCTACTCCCCCAATGTCTTCCCGTCTTCGATATTCAAAAAATCGTTTCTTAGTGCGCTAGAGTACTCAAGGCGTATTTCCTCCAAATTTTAAGTCCCTTGGTCAGCGGATTAGGCTGTGCGTTGTCTATCAGTCAGTCATGGAAGTCAGGTGGCTAGTAGGTACTTTGTAAAGATAATAAAGAAAGATCACTCGGAACATGTCAAATACAATGTACATAAGACCTTTTTTTTTAAAATAGAACGGTGACAGCGAACTTTCAAACATTGCCATGTTATTTTCCAAACAAAAAACCGGACAACGAGTCGGACTCGCCCACCGAGGGTACGGCACCTGACACGGTCAACTCAATTCAAAATTTGCACCGCCGCCGTTCCTTGCATAAAGACCCTGTTTTTTTTGTGATTTAACTTAAAATGTACAGGTTTCAAATTTTTATATATACTTGTAGTAAAAGACGGTGTTACTTGCCAAATTTCATAGTTCTAGGTCAATGGGAAATAACCTATACATTTTGATTCCCTCGAGAGTTTCGACATACACTTTTTTGCTACATAAACAGCCGTATCTTTTTTTTACGTAAATGTAGAAGTTTGATTTTTTCACAGCTTCAAGGGACTGTAGATTTGAGTATATGGTTTAAATTTCAACTCGATGCCTCCACGCGTTCCCGAGATAAAGGGTCTTGACACACAGACAGACGGACAGACGGAATACAAAGTGATCCTATAAGGGTTCCGTTTTTTTCCTTTTGAGGTACGGAACCCTAAAAAGGCTGGATAGAGGTTTTTGGCACAACGTTAACACTTCTTCCCAAAACCATCTATTCCCCTAAGTCACTAGAGTTCCAACCCTTAACATACGACCTAAACATTCCCAGGAACGGTCATATAAATATTTATACTAAGCTCGACAGCAACGCGGTACATCTGGCAGGTAGACACACAAATCACCCAGCGTTCTCAAAACCAGACTCATCCATTTTATAGTATATATTTTCGCTGCGGTCGCTGCCAGTCGCCAGACCCGTTTCGCTTGCATCAACATTGTATTAAGAATGGGCGTCTTAGTTTTACGCGACGTCTTTAAGGCTATCTCGAACGGTATCGGGGGGCGTATTCCGTTATCTTGGACGGGCGACGGTCCAAACGCGTTCGCATCACCCTCGATAACGCTCGAATCGACCAGGTTAAGCGGCAAAGAAATTTATGGTAGCGCCTATGTTTTAATCACGCGATTCGACTTTAAAAAGCGAGGCGCTAAATGGTTTCGAACACGATACAGAGCGCTCTGTATACAGCAAAAACAACGTGTATGCTCACTGTCTCGATCTGGCATAACAAATATATTGACAGGAGCAAGAGAGAAAGTGACAGCGATATATAGCCGAGTAGGTATAGTCTGTAAGCACTCAGAAGGTGCTTCGGGTTTGTACTTCTCTCTGATTTGCTCTTAATAAGAGCGTATGAGAGCGAGTGAGAGACAAGTACAAACCCGAAGCATTTTCTAAGAGCTGTCGCACTGTAATATTAAATGTTTGATTGACTTTTTTGAATAGAAACGTACCTGTTTCTGTTTGTAATTATTTAAAGTATACGATTGAGATTTCGCCTATAATCTATATGCTTATTCCACGAGTAAATAAACATTATTACAGTAGGTCATCAATTCTGCTTCTCAATCAACATTTATTTAATTTGAAATTAACCAAAACGCATTTAAATCGCGTCATGGTGATTGTCGTATCACTACCAACGTACAACAGCAAAGTGTGTAAGAGCTGCCATAACGTCAAATATAACTAAAATAGACAATCAAGATGGGTATAATCCTAGTGGAACTCTACTTTGAAAATAAAAGTACAAAGATACTACGTCGCTCATCTAATAACACCACTCAACTCGAAAATTAGCGGTTTTACATTTAAATGTCATTAATTACTGATTGCGCGTCGATCTACCAATCACACTCTAAAATTCCGGCCAATAAGAATCCAGAATTCAAAAAATAATGACAGCGCTCTAGTACGAAAGCGCCCCAAAATACACAATATTTTCGCTCTCCTGTAAAGTTGAGCGGTGTTGTCAGATAAGCGATGCTTAGCTCCACTCCTTTCTCTCGATCCAGTCACGCACGAATAACGATTGAAAGGGATAGGGCATCCAAAGTTTCGAATTTAATGTTTCGTTGTAACCACCCTGTATACGCGTAGCTCAGCTCGGCCAGATTTCCACAAAATCAATTACCCTACAATTATGAAACTTCACGCGCTACGTGATTCATCACAACTCGGCACGAGTCAATCTCCACTCGTAAACCATTTCGAATCGCAAATGTGAACACAAAAACAGTGCAAAGACTAATAATAGTCTATGGTTAAAGCCGCAATACACTGAGAACGGAGGCGGCGCGATGTGGCTTACTAAAAACGCGTACGCCACGCTTTTGAAACCCTTTTTGTTACTTTATGATCTGGTAAAATTAGGTACGAAGCCCAGAGCACATAATGTAATGTGTGTATGCGTTGAATCAATGATTTCTATTCTATTCTATTCTATTCTATTCCTTTTTACAGTAAAGGGAAGATACGAAGTCAATTTTGACACCTGTAATCGCCGTACAATTTACAATCTATTCCTAGAATTGAGATTTTTTTGAAGTGATCACCGCTGCCCATGGAGACGTGCAGCACCTGAGAGATATTGCAGCTGCGTTGCCAGCATTCCAGAAAAGAGTATGCTCGTCTCTTGAAGGTCCCCAAGTCGTAGCGATCCGGAAATACCGCCGCAGAAAGCTGTACCTACTTAATCTGTGGTTTGTTGCTGTGTTTTGTAGCTGTATAATTTGTGCCGGAATGACAGGTGTCAAAATTGAATTCTTATCAGTTTACAGTATTACGGGAACGCGCCGCACCGCGCCGCCGCCGCTATCAATGCGTTTGCGGCTTTAGCTCGGTTGTCGCGTTCGGCTGGAGGTCTAATGGACAAATAATGTGCCCGCCATTATAATGATATTTGAGGGCCATTTGGTGCCCGGCCGACTCCTAATCGCCTAGGCCTTAATCTTACGTTACGAATAATTAGTCGTCGCTAACTCGAACTCCGAGTCGATTATTGAACACGCTGTATCGATTGTTATAAGAGAATATAAAATGATTCAACAGTTCTGTGTCGAAAAATAAAATGGCGGTTGATTTAACCGATGAGGGTATTGAATCTCTTACTCTATGATATGGTAAAATAGGTACGGAGCCCAGAGCACATACGTTCACAAAAATGTAATGTGGCCTAAGTCCCGTGCTGTCACCTTCTACCTTGGCCAATTAGAAATTGACAGATGTTCTAGTCACTTCTAGTGCAACTGTAAGTAAGTGCCTCCTAAGTCTATGAAATCAAGCCGTGACGTCACCAAATCTCATACTCCATTGATCTGAAGAGGTGTTATTCTGAAAAAAAAACGTCATCTTGTCGAACGATCGCTCGTGTGAGCTCTTTACTAACTCTACTGAGCATTTAAGCTACTTTATTGAGAATACAATTTAAAAAAAAACAGTTTATATTTTAGAAAGAATAAATTTGTATAAACTTTTTCTTAGCTAAAGTAGGTAATCTTTACATTTTTAAGATTTTGCTTAGCTAAGAAGTGCGGGGGGGGTACGAATTTAGTTTGTATTGTCGGAATAGACAATTTAAATTCGCCTGCTTTTACTATGAAGGTAATTATATCCCAGGCAGAAAAATATTTATATTCGACCAGATAATGCACAAGATTAAATATTTAACGGTCAACTCGTTTTTCTATTTCTAACTGTGGTTTACAAAAGGCAGCACGCGAAGGTTGTTTACCGTTCACTATAGCCAGCCAATGTCAAATGTTTTGTGTTACGTATCGATAAAATATCCAATTTTCATTATGAATAAGAACAATAAAAAAAAATGGTGTCATTCAGAGACAAGACAGACTGAAATCAATACTATTTGAAGTTGGCAGCGTTAACTTTATTTTACTAATTATGTACAGTCGACCAAGACTCTCCTTTACCACTTTTCGACTCTATTTGTATGACATTTAAGTCTGCATTTTGTTTTTTTTGTGAAATAAAGATTAAATAAATAAAAATAAGATCCAAAAGGAGTTACTTGGTAGACTATTTAGCAATTGGCAAAATGGAACTGTGACCCTCCATAGAATTGTGTTATATTGACAAAGTCACTGTGAGTGCAAAAATCGCTGTTTGTTCACATAAAGAATTTCATACATTATTTAAAAAGATCTAAAATGCTCCTTGTAGAAACTTACACAGCGATTTTTAAACGCGCAGTGGCGAATCGTCAAAAAAAAATGCCTAACGTTGTAGAACAGTCGATCGGTCATACGAGTGAGTTTTTTCAGATAACCTAACTGAAAATGTACGTCCTGAAATGATGTTTATACGCTCTGAGGGGACTACTTAAACCCGCTCGTTAATAAAACGTCTGTCGACTTGTAATCTACCAGGGTCAGGTGCATTTGTCCTCGGTTTAATTTGCAACAGTATAAAGGTACTGAATAAACAAATTTAGATTTCTTTTAGTTCTGTTAAGGTCTGCTTCTAGGTTTTTAGATACCACCTAATATTTCTAGCGCATCGCATGTCTGGCCTAGCCTAGACTTGTCGGCTGGAACCCTTGATATTAATGCCCTCAATTTATTAAGTCTAACTAATGAGTCTCTTTCTCTATTAGCAATTAATTTCGAGCTTCGAGTGTGCGTTGTTATCCAGTTAAATAAGCAGTTTTATTCATGGTCACTGTAGAAATAAAAGACATTGTCCATATTCCATATTTAAAAGCTAGAGAAAAAAACACACAATCACGCAAAGACACGTGGAAAAATGAGACGGTCCACTTAACAGCGATAGCGAACAACACTCGCCAGGCAAAAATACTAGATTCCAGAGCAAAAACACTTTTAAGTTTTAAAGGTTGGAAAAATACAGCCCTACTCAAATATAAACGACTTCATTTTCAATTCTTGATAGAAGTCTGCAATGCCAAAAACAAAATGTTACCATAAGGCATAATCAGAAAGATTCAGCCGTCGCAAAAGTAATTAAATTAAAAAACAATATGATACATGGCGAAATGACTGTATAAGTAAATAACTTATCTGTGAACTCTACCTAATCACAAGAAAATATAAACTAAGTATATAGGTAATTAAAAAAGCTTGTTTATTTCTTTAACTAATTTTAACGGGTTGCCTGTCTAAAATCCAATGCCCGTATTAATAAACGTGGAGTAGTTAAGCCATGCTTTGTCCTTACCTGTCGAATTCAAATATCACAATGACAGATAAAATCAAAGCATGGCTTGCAAGTTAGTTACCAACTCTACGTTTATTATAATGGCATAAAAAGGTACAAAACTACAATATGGGGCTTTTTAAAACTTTCAGCTGCAGTCAAACTGTTGTGACAGTTTTGCAGACTATTTTTTAAGAAAAATATGTAATTTTTTTGGTTAATAAATAAACAATAAAATAAAAAAAGGGGTATCATTAAATTTCTTCGGGACCGGCAACGCATTGGCGACGCCTCTGGTGTTGCAAATGTCCATAGGCGGCGGTGACCACTTCCCATCAGGTGGGCTGTCTGCCTTTTTGCCCGTCGACGGCAATAATAATAAAAAAAAAAACTTATCTATGGACTTGGACCTATTCTGTACATAATTATGTATCAAAATCGTGAAGCTAGTACCAATTCACCAGTTTAGGTACTATTATTTGTTGTCACCGAGATTCACATGACTCTTGGATCCTGGAGATCAGATTACGCCAGCCAGACGCATTAATGCATTAGATCTCTCCTTTCGAACGTTTCTGAAGTCTGAACTTAAAGTGGAATAACAAATGAAGTACGACCCGCCGGCAAATTGCAGGTATTACTGCTTGACATCGATTCCTTTGTGTTTAACGTTTGCTGTTGCCTAATGATTAGGGTTTGAACCAAGGTAGCCTCTAGACTCTAAAGAGCAATGACCTGACGTGCCGTTTTAATTTCTTTTGCGTATTTTGAAGTTTATTATCATTAGAAGTGCTAAAACTTTCATCGTTATTTGTTTAGAACTCTAAATGAATGAACTAATTAAGCAAATATCTGAGCGGCACTTTGGATGAATTTGATTAAATATTTCATTTCCTTAATTACCAAAGTAATAAAGATTTTATTAAATTGACAATTATGTTGCGAGCATCTGAAATATTAATCGAAATACACCCACTGTCGTGATTCCAAAGAAGGTATAGTAATAGTTTAGCATTTTCAATTGAATGTGGTTACCAATAGAATAGAGTATAGAATGCTTCGACTAATTAAATTGCAGTTAGTTCCTTCTTTGGTACTTATCACAGTAGAAAAGGACGACGAAAACTACCAACTTACCAGAAAAACTGCCAACCTTCGTTCGTTAGGTTGGTAGCCTTCGTTCGTTAGGAATTAACTTTTTTTAAAGCCCTAAATAACTGCCAACTGCCAGTAACAATCTGGAATAATTTTACACACGAACGGCGCGAGTGAAATAAATTTTAAATCCTCAGGAGCGCTGCGAACAATGTGGATTAACAGCGCTCGCAGCGCCATCTACAAGGAGGCTAATTATAAGGAACTGCCAGTCGAGGGCCGAACAATTACAAATTCAACAAAGCTACACCTTTACGCGAAAATATCCCTTAAAAACCTCAGTTCAGAGGCGAGATTCGAGGAAACAGCCACAGACTCAAGAGCGTCTAGCTTTCAGCTTTTTATTTCGCAGCGGCTGCATTTAGGCAAGTGGATATCACTAAGGAGGGGTCCCTAGAGCTCAAGAAATATAGGTTCCGAGCCCCGAAATACACAAATATAACGCTCCCATCCGGTCGCCGACAGCTTCCTACGATTTACACAAATTTATGAACGGATGTTGTTCTAATAAACGGAATTAGAAATGAAATAAAAAATAAAATTAAGGGCGGGCATCCCCAGACGCTAAAAGCTCGATTTTAACATCCAATTCTATTCTTAAACGAAAATTCTACGGTGCCAGTTACATTTATAATTTTGGCACATTAGCAAAACCATCGATGCGCAAATTGACGTTGTTTGTTTTAAAAACATACGCAGCGACATGCGTACCTAAACATGTGCGTGATAGAACTGTCAAATTTTGCGATATCGATCGAAATAAACACGCGAAATTTCCCTCAATTCCTTAGCATAATAACATAACTGATGCGACCCCATATTAAACAATCGGTAAGGTTTTTATGTGTTAGTTAGGCGAGCCGAAGGTATCAAGGCAGTATTTATGGCTCCATAAAATATTTAAAGCACCTGTGGCTACGAGTGGGTGTTCCGCGCGACTACCTGTTTATACCAAAATGTAATAGTTATTGGGGACTTTATGGTAATAATAGCTTTAACTTGCGACTGTGTCCAAGTACAATTTGTCTAGCGCTTATTCTTCGGGAATGGTCTAATTTCCAGGATGAGTAGCCAGCCTATTTCAATGAATTAGTCGCTCAGTAAATTTTTGGAACTAAAGCTTTTTGTAGTTTTTTTTGACATCATAAGAAAATCGAACCATAGAGAATAAACGTCATTATGACTGAAGGAAGCGTGGAAGCAAGATATGGAGCATGCGTATTCAAAGATAGCTTAACATTACCAGCACATCATAGACAAGGGACTCTTAGTTTTAAACGCAAGATAAACCGTTATCTAAATTACGTCAATAATTAGTACATCGTAACGTTTACGTGTTTGTTTACGTTACAACCCGCCCACACACACCTTAACTCAGTTGTAATAGAAGCTAGTTTGCAATGTTTTGAGTACAACGTATACTGTCAATAACTAACAAAATGTAGCAACATTGTCATTTTGTTTTGGTGCTTACAGTTCACGAATTGGTTACTAGGAACCGTTTTGAAATGTTCTCTTAGATTATTTATCTTGTTTACGAATGAGTTTTGGGTACCTTTTATTTAACGGAAGTGAGTAAGTACATGTTACATACATAAACAAATCATGCCTACAACTTCACTTCGCGTCATCAAATTTTAACATAAAGTGGAACAACAATTGGAAAATCTTCTTTCTTAATTACATTAGGTGCAATAGTAGTTCCCGACTCCCAAGTTTTGTCGAGTTCCAAATTCGAAACGCCCCGCTAAAAGTAACGGACTCCTTTTGACAAAATTCCTCGTGTTCCAAACTTGACGGAGAAAAGTTAATTTCATAAAGAGCTAATATCAAGTACCTATTTTACTTGGGTAATTTTATTAAGAGAACTCCATCGGAGTGTTTCGACTAAAACACCGCTATTTCCTCGTCTATATAATTAAAGTTGGGACGCAACGTTCCGGAATCATGTTTAAACGATTCGAAAAAAACTTTTGTTCGTTTTTCTAGCAATCCAATTTAGTCGTAATCCTCTTACACGAAACAAAACAAGTCCCTAAAGCGAGCGACACACGCTATTCAAACTACGCAAACCCGGAGAGTCACTCACTCCAAACATTAACCGGCGTTACGTAACATCATAGCGACACCTGGCGGAGACGGGACCGACTAACAGCCATAGTTCCACCATGGAAGTTCTCAAGGCCCATTACTGGCAACCCACGCCATGCGACGTACTAACACGAAATAAACTGCCGCGTCGCTTTCAACTCCGTATACGGCAGGATGATAATTACGAGCCGAGGATTATTTGTGTTCAGCGTGTAACTGGCAACTTTGAATACGCGAGGCCGACGTGAATTTTGAAAAGAATTTGAGTTTGGAATTATAATTCGAAATACGAGTGTGGCAAGGTGGACCGAAACTTTTTTTTTTTCATGTAATGCTCTGGCTATCGGTCATTTATGGCCGTTAAGTTCTTTTCGGACTAACTATATGTATGTACCTACTACGACTAACGTACAGATAATATATAAACCTAAAGTAGGTACCTATTCCAAGTATCACTTATTGTTAGATTATATAAACCTGATATTAAGGATTGTACCTAACCTATATACATACATGTGAAACGCTTCTTGAAAGTCTGAATGTTCTATGGTGAGTTTCAGCCCAACAGCACACCAACGACTTAGTAAAAGAATTCACGATAAAAAGCCAGTTCATATTTAAATAAATATGACCCGACCACAATATAAATAATTCTGCCTAGGCAAATACTGCGCTGTTAGAGTTTTGTCAAATGGAGGTATCCAAGCACACAAGTCACAAACTTAAACAAATAACTAAAAACTTGACTGACAGCGGACGTTTGACAGCGTCAGCGCCGCCCTGGTGGCGAGTGGCAACACTACACGTTGAAGACCGAATGCTACTTTCTGGGGCTCTACTTTGAAATCAGCAATTCGAACTTCGGATCGCCCCGTCACTTTCTTGCGAATTAGTGACGCGTCGAGAGCAAAAGGGATTATAAGTAGAAATTACGGATTTCAAAGTAGAGCCTCTGGTTATTTAGTTTCCGGGCGGGGCGCGCGTATTGATTGATGACCGACACGTGGGCCTGCACTGAATTCACTTAAGTTTGCCCAAAACCATTTAGGTAAAAACTTTTTAGGGTTCCGTACCAAAATGGTAAAAAAGGAACCCTTATGGTTGAGACTTCGCTGTCTGTCTGTTTGTCTGTATGTCACAGCAGGTTTTCTCAATAACTACAAATGCTTAACATCTGTTTTTAGTAAAAATATAAAAAAGCCGTTAATCAAAAATCTGAAAAAATACTGACGTATAAAAATTATTTATATTTTATGGGAAAAATAAAATGAAGCGTTCATTATATCCAGTTTTTGAGAAATAACGAAAAAGCTTAGAAAATCTGTATTAAAAATTAGGATAGTCAAAATGGACCTTATTTCATATATCATTTCCCTAATTTTCGAGCTGTGCCGTGTTGCAGTTTATAAAATTTGCGACCGCGATCCACAGAGTAAAAATAGAAAAGTCAAAATCGATTCTAGTCTATAAGAATAGAGCATGACATACTGTTCTTTTAAAGTCTTCCTGCAGTCAAACTGTCCTGTTTTGCTGGGCTTTTGTTGTTGGTTGAATAAATAAATAAATAATAATATTAATAATCTCTATTTGACGTTTGATAAGTCTTAAGTTAGTAAGTAGAAGCAACACTTTTGGGTTGGTTAAAAAAATAAAGTAAAATCTTATAATGTTTATTATTTTTTACTTTTTTTCTAGTTGGAAAAGCTAATTTACTCCTAGTGAAGTACAGTCGTTAGTTGATAAAACAACTAGACTTACCTACAGTAGGTAGAGTTAGGTACAACTACTTAGATAATGAAGGGAAGTGAGAGTTTCAACATGTTTCAAGCACATCGATCGAACCCCATTAATTTTAGGATCGTTTGCATAATGGATTTGGGATTCATTTCCGGTTACAGCTACGTTATTCACTAACTTAACGTTCATCGTCAACCATTAAAATTACATATTGACCCTTAGACACATAGTAACTGTTATCAATCAAAGATCATAAAACGCTGGACATTGCAATAATATCATAATACTAGCTTTCGATCAGTAGTTTCGATTGTGAGCTTGGTGATATTCTATTAAAAACGGCGGTCCGTCGAACGAACGAGCGAAAACGCAGTAGTCCCGTCTCAGCGAACAAAACACATTTTAGCGCATGCATTCTCAATTAGGCAGCCTTATACGTTCGAGAAGCCATGCTGCCAAATTGCATACACGCGCTCCGCGTCCGTCGTTGTTGAGAGAATCACACCCCTGTAGTACGGGGCTCAAAATACAGGGTGTTCGGAAAAAGGTCTGACAAACTTCAGGGACTAACTCTGTAGGTCATTCTCATCAACTTTTATTATGGGACCAACATCCAAATCGCGAAAAAAAAAACAGCTGTTCCATACAAACTTTGCGAGCTAAAGAGCCGAAATGTATGGATAGTATATTGGTTCGTTCGTATGCTGACCAAGTTTCGTTGTATCGATCGTCTCGATTGTTGAAAGAACACAATCCGTACAGAAAACATGTGGAGTTGAAGTAAGCTAACATTAAATCGTTAGCTCACGTCGATTCCACAATTTAGTCATCGCCGTGACGGCGTGACTAGGGAATGCAAATAACCGGTTATAACCGGTTTTAACCGGTTATTTTCATACAAAAACGTCTCATAACCGGTTAAATTGCATTCCCTAGGCGTGACGCATCCCGATTAATAACTTCATTATCATTAAATAAAAAAAGGATATCAAGAAAACTAGTTATACATTCGTAAAATTGGTGCCTTTTTACCCGGCTGACGAAGGCTGTTTCTTGGGTCGACTATTTATTGTATACGAAAAAATATTTCAAGAAGTGAGGATTTAGCAGAATTATAGAATTGTTTTTGTTCCCCAAATTCGTGATCTCCTGCTTAACCATTTAAGCACTTACCTCAAATAACTTCACCCCTCGTATGCTTAGGCACGGATCCGTGCTCAAAATTTGAAATATCTTTTCGTATTTTTTAGGCCTAATTTTATGGACTATATCGTAATCAGAAGAGACTAGAACTTGGTACTTTTTTGACCTCCCGTATACGAGGGGTTAAGCATCGATCCCTACACTCGACTATCAGACACTCTGTAATATGTATAGCTAAATCACCTGTCCAATGTATACCAATGTGCAAGTACGAACAAATGACAGTCGAAACCGAAATTTTATATTCACCTTGATGTGTGTTAATTTTCTGTATAAATGTCGTTTGTACTTCTCATGCTCGTAAAGTCCTTCTTTAAATCGCATTTTATGCACTAGTGCATAAAGTGTTGTCGTCATCTAGACTAAGACAATTAAGCCCTACAGCCAGACAGACGAGGTGACTGCATTAAATAAACTTGTTATTTGAATAAATTTACTTTAATTTATTTGCCTTCAATGTTGCATCTAACAAAAAAGAAATTTAAAACTATTAAAAAGAAGCATTATTGACGAAAACATTACAAAATCAACATAATGACTTGGCAGTATTACGTTCGACCTTAGTTAAAAATCTCATGCAGAATTTTAAAAAAAAAGGTATACTAGTGGCGGGACGGAGGTTTTTGTCTATTCGTTTTGGACTATTAATTAGGTACCTACCTAGTTGTTTTCTTTGCAAAACTGGTGTTGTTACGGAATTTAGTGAAGAGGAAATAATGCTCACACCTAACACACTAATAGAAAAAAATGTAAAAGAACTTATTAAACAGACATTGCCGCCTAAATCCAAGTAAAAAAATATTTTAAAACGTATGAAAATTTCAAAGTCTGGAGAAGCTGCAAACAAGTCAAAACATTCTCATTCAAGTTTTTTACATTAAAATGTTTTGTTTTATGCCCTTGTTGTACATTCTACTATTGCTTCACCACTTCTTTCAAAGATCGTATCCGTTAAGTATTTTACTATGCGACTTGTGGGATTTGTATGATTGTTTGTTAATTACCGGCCAGCTTTTCGCCTATCCTTAGATTCCTTCGCTGAAGGTTGACAAAGGCCAAGAAGCGACGCTTCCTGGAGACAATAGTAGTAATCAAGGCGCGGTGTGATTACCGCGCCCCTCCCCTCACCGCCTCACCCCCTCCGACTCCCGCCCGGGAATTTATAACGATAAACATTTAACAATTAGGTGCTCTGATTCTCATACAGAATTGACGCGATGTCGACTTCAGAGGCTCTACTTTGAAATCCGTAATCCGAACTTCGTCTATTGCTATCCCTTTTGCTCTTGACGCGTCACTAATTCGCAAGAAAGTGACGGGGCGATCCGAAGTTCGAATTGCTGATTTCAAAGTAGAGCCCCTGGGCTCTTAAAGTGTAAATGCATTCAGAACCAAGAATGCAACCTGCAGCCTCTATTCTAGGCGGTAAAATCGAAATCGTATCCAAGGGGGTTATTAGGACATAGCTGTGCAGTTCAGTTTACGCTGAGAGAAAAGGACAGACTATATAACTGCTATAGCTCCTCCTTTACGCTCGCCGTAAAATGAACTGCATAGCTATGTCATAATAACCCCCCTGATCCGCCATTACTATCAAGTAAATAAGAGCTATCAAAACGTTCACAGTACGATAACAGGTCAAAAACGATATTGTTTTTACCGTGTTGAATAGAGGCCCTGTTTGGTTCCCGTTGTTTACGAATAATCACAATTGTTCGAATGTATGATTTCGCAGAATACTAATTTCGCATAATTGTTATTCTACTGATACGTTTGACTTTTTTGAAAAGTTATAAAATAAACCTAACCTACTCTATTCTACCAGGATAAAACAAAACATTAAAAAAAATATTTTCAGTTTAAGCTGGAGAACATTATGCGAAAACAAAATTCGGCGAACTATACATTCGGCGTAATAGAGGGGACCCATCCTGTTTGTATGGGAATTAGAAAAGCAAGATTTAGACGTTTTAAGGATGGTTTCAGATATACCGAGGTGGCGAGGATAATTATGTTGTTGAGTTCTATGCAACTAACGAACCGTTTTTATACATTCTATGCCAGGAATTGGTAATTGGAGCTAGTTTGTTTGGAAATCGGGACGCTAGTTTGTGAATGTGTTAAATTGTAATCCTGTAGCGAAATAGAAAGGTTCATTGGAAACTTGAAGCTGATTAGAATTGTAATTAGACGCAACAGTTAATAGGACGATAAACCTTAATCAAGACTTGCCTTCTGACAGTATTGCTTTCTCTAAAAGATAGGTTCTTCAAACAACCAAAAACAGCATGTATGCGCCCAGCCTATGTTGAAAAAGTGGCTTCTACACAATAACATGAACATCGATATACAGCCGGTTAAAATCGATACCACGACCACTCAAACATTAAAGGCAATAAGGGTAATCAGAATGACTTAATGAACCTAATCCATAGTTCCAATTTAAGTGATTACTTGCACGCTAAAGGCTTAGTCGGCGAACTGTTGCTAGCGTTAGTTTAAAATAAGCTCATCCGAAATAAAAACACGTTTTACCTTTCAGTATCCAGTAACCATGTTTACAAAGAGAATCCACCTAAAATACGGCAAAAGATTCCAACACACGCGCGAAATTCAATTTGCAAATCTTCCCCAACAGAGATCGAATCAATTTACACAATCGCCTAAGTGAATTACGTCATCCGGCAGCCGAATCTCGTAACAAGAAAAAAAGGCACCAAGGCTGTACGGTGCAGTCCGTTCACTTGCGATTTCGAACGGGGCACAAAAACAGTGTCGGGCGAGCGCCTAAAGTCAAGGTGAACCGGGTGCCGCGTTCCGGTGCACCTCCGACGCCCGGGCTGCCCTCGATCGATGCCAATTAGTCACGAAGACATCCTCAGCCGCGGGCTACCAGCTAAACCATGCACCCAACCTGCAATTTTCCAAGCAAGACAGCTGTCTGTCGACTACAGTTTTCCCAACAATAAAAGTCCGACAACAAAGCGATCGAAGCGAGCCATTCACCAACTCGCACAAACTAGAAAATATTATTCACGTTATGAGAGACGCTCAAGGTGCAGTACACGTTCTTTCTAGGTTAAGCATCATCTTGAAAGTCGACTGCGCATACTAAGCGTCGAGACAAATAAGGAAAAGGCATTGAAGATGCAGTCCCTTTGCCTTTAGAGCAGCGCAAGAAAAATATCCAACGCTCGAATCGGCTTTCCCATTTACTCTGCACATTACAAGTGTGGGTAAATACGAGCATGCAAATGCGCCTTCGCTGTCAGGCGCCCGAAGGTTTCCGAAAGTCATTCGTACTTGTACTGACTACCGAAGCGTTCAGAATAAACACTCACAATGAGTGGGCGCGTTCAGTTCACGTTCAGGAATTAGTTATCTTTATTCATCCACTAGCAGGATATCCAGCGGAGGTAGGACAATAAAATTTCATATCCCGTCCTGTCTGATAAATGTAATCGATTTATTCCAAACTAACAATAACCTCCAGATGATACGAAGCAGTAAAATAGTCACTTTTACGACTATATTAGTGATTCGAAATAAAAACGGTGTAACTCTTTCCCGTCTTGTCGGGCTGGTATAAAAATATTGTTGTCGAGAGGGCGTTTATTTTATAGGCTATTGTGCCTCTAGCTGCTCTTAGCGAGGAATAAAGTGTTAAACGCTTGTATAAGTAAATTTTGCTTTTACGGCGATAAAGTTTTTATAGAAAATTACGTAAGAGATAAAAACGTGGAAAATGCTCGGCCGTCGGCCATAACTTGAACGCGCGTAGCAGTTTCATAGTGTTTTTAAATTTCGAGACTTGCTTTTAGCTCCCATAATGTTTAAGATCTGAACAGTTTACGCTTGCAACAATGTCTAAATTATGCAGGTACCTACTACCTATACCTAGTTAAATTGTTGAAGGTAACAACAATTTTACTACGAACAATTATTCAAATGAGAATTATGCTAATGTCTTGATAATCACATGAATTATCTCGTCTTCAGATAGATAGGTACTATTGCAATGTATCTACAGCGCAGATAATCTCTGCGTTGAAGCCGTGGACCAATATATTTATTTTTAAGTCAAGTTATATTAAGGTAAGGGCTCAAATCTCAATCTACAATTATTTGTATATAGGATGAGTAAACACACGAACCCAAATTACATTATTAAATTGACCATTCACCAATAAAGTTTATAAATGCCTAATTGATACCTCGGGAGGTCTAGGAGGTTGTATTGTACTGTCTCGTTTTGACACCTGTCATTTGCCTATGAGTTCGGATCTTATCATTCCCACTTTCCGCAATGTCAGTCACATATCGCTAGACCTACCCAGTGTGTATATGACTACTTATCTGTGGAACCGTTCCCAAGCCACAGAATAGGTACCCGCCCTGTGTATAATCTGTGGCCTAGCAGCTTAGCCTAGCAGAGTTGCCATTTTCTAAACTCCACAATGCAACACGCTTCGAATGGAACTACGAACCACTACAATTCGACATTAGGCGTCATAGGAAGTGTTTGTAAGGATACATCAAGATATACTGGTTTGTTTGCTGCTTAACCAGAATATTGGACCCTTGTTTTTTAACGGTTGCCACGTGACCATAGCTCGGAATAAAATGGCTGTGTAGAATGCTCACAGTAATAAGCACCTAGAACTAACAAGTTCGCTGGAATTCGAATCGCAGCTATGATTTCATTGTTTTACGTTCACGGCTCACATGCAAATGGGATACTCTTTCAACCTCGCAAGTTGATAGAGGTTAGTTGCTAATTTGAGCTTATTTATTTGGATTTAAGGTTGCGTTTGATATTTACGTTTGAGTAAAACACGAGGTTGTGGAAGTAAGTTGCAATGTTCCGGTACGGTTATTTTCTAGAAATCGTAAAGGTAGCATAAGTAATAACAGGGGATTGTGGGCGAATGAGCAAAATCCAAGAAACAAACTATGAAATTACTAATTTAATGGTTCTTGTTCATAATGCGCACAATCAATGCTGTTAAGAATTACAAAAACGTCAATTCTAGATAAATTGTCAAAAATGTACTTGTCCTTATCTTACACGTCACGTGAAAAAAAACTTTACTTTCTGGTATTTAAAACCAAACTAGAACAACATTTCTAATATTACCATTCTTGTCTATGGTAACGAGTGAAACCTCAATTTGCAAGCCAGTTCATCACCTTGTCATGTGTGATAACGAGAAGTTCGGTTGCTCTTTAGTACTATCGCCTATTAGCATAATGCCTAGTGCCGATAAAAATGCTAAAATTCTAGAAAACGTGTATTTTGTCCGGTGTCTGACTGAACACGCATTAATTGTGATAGCGCGACACGGGACTAATTTATGTGACTTTTAGCCAAAACACACCTAAGTATTACTTTAAATGATAAAAATTGTTAGTGTAGGTTTTTACAGCGATATTTCCATGTGATGGGTACATAAACATTGGGTATGAAATCCAACATTCAATGCAAATTAACCTACACCTCATTCGACACAACAATATGCCAAGACGCATAGACAAATCCTCTATATTTTAGCCTAACATATGAAATTGCCAAACTGAAGAAGTGCATCATGTCATGATACCTACCATCTAAGTTTCCCAATAAATACTCAATCATTTTTACATCAGCAATATTTGATTCTAATCGAAATCATTAACAACAATACTACGCTGACAAGAAGTAAGGTCATGAAGGTCAAGCTCAATTTGAATTTTAACTGGTATTAAAACATATGCGCTATATGGGTCACCAATGGATGTTATGTACACAACACAACATGCAAATAACACGTTAACGCACCACAGACAGTCCGCCGGCCATTTGTTCGACTATTGGCCTGTCATGTCAGTATCGTCGTATTAGAACAGACGTGTATTGTATAACTCTCATTTTAACCGATAGCTGCGTCCCTCTCGGCCTGTCAGTCAGACTATTGTTACTTCATAGTCTAGCTAGGGCGTCCATAAATTTCTAGATCTAAACATACTAATTAAGTTTCCAGGCGAAGCAGCGTATTTGATCTCTAATAACACATTCACTGACATATATACTTGATTTTTCACTCAATATTTAAGTAAATTATTGTTCTCGGTACTGGATCGTTACTACGTCATTTAATTCGGAACTCCAGAAGCCTGAAGAATGCCATCCCTTTTCACCGTCAGTCGAGAATAATTCGTGAGAAAAAGATGGCGATTACGTAAATTCGTTCTTCTATTTTCAAAGTAGGGGCCCTGAATAATACGTCACGGCACGATATCGGTAGCTCCGCTGCGCGTGAGTGCGCAGACGCATGCGCGCTGCAACTCTCGCGCAGCTGTTATGTAAAGCGATCTATTCAGACAGATTGGCTGCACAAACACCGAGCCGATTTTAGCATTCAGTACAACATAGTTATAACTAGTGTAACGTTAAATGCTGACTCGTGTACATACTAGAGACGAAGTCATGATGCCGACTCGTGTCTTTAATTAACTTTCATATAATATAAAAGGCAAACTGATCCTATTTTCAGTCTTTAGTTTAAAGTTGAATTTATGAACTTGTTACGAATACCATAAAGCATTATGAAAATAAAAAAACATTTCTAACCTTCAAAATTACAATTACTCACGTGTCAAAATACAACAGTTAACCAAGTCCGAATCATATTTCACAGAAAATCTGAGTGATTATTGATGGTAAGATTAAGATAATGATGAGACCTTGCGCGAGCAAAACACCACAACTATTCTAAATTACAGTCCGATAGCTTCAGCGATTTTATAAAAAATACCGATGGGACGGAACAAAAAGTCAGTCAGGATTTGTTTTTCAACATTCGGTACGGAACCCTACAAATATACTTCAACCTAGGTACTACGTCACACTTATACCAAGCTATGCCTAAAAATAAGACATTGTCAATCATATCTAATTGAGGACAGTGCGTAATCTGCATTCCATCCATTCGGCTAGTTTGTATTTAGCTTGGTCGATAAGTACTATCACAAACGAATTCTAGGACGCAGATGTTAACGTGATAGTAAAATGTATTATCCTTTCATTAACTTGAAATATCTTTGTTTTTAAAACTTAAGATTATTATTTAAGTACCTAGAAAAATAACTCGCATGCATTTAAACTCAAATCCTCAAAATGGATGCGTTCAGAAATTGTACAAACTCTCACTATTTGCTTAAATAGTTGCGTTCGAAATTCAAACAATGCAATAGTTCGCGAGAGTTGGACGGGGCGACAAGATAACCAACAAACCGAGTGGCGAGAGCGCGGTACGCACGCGTTACAACCGGGGCAGCCACGCGTTAAGAAATGGTCGGACAGTCTTGTTGCGATCAAGTTAAAAAAAAGTTTTATTTTTCATGCAAGTTCATTATAAACAAAACTAAAATTATGTCGATATGAAAGCCGATCGTATTGAAACGGCACGTAAGATCATAGACAATATCAATCACATATTTAATTTTAGATTCAAAGGTGTCACTTTACACTACGCGTACAGGGACCTTATTTTACACTGAATTTTTCTATTGTTATCGTATCGTTATTACAGCTCAGAACAATACGATAACAATAGTGAAAAAGACAGTGTAGAATAAGGTCCCTGGGGCCAAATCAAACCATAGCCAATTTCATTAATTAAGTAATTTACTAATTATACTAACTTTTTATTAAGTAAATTAAATGATGCGGTAATTAGGGTTTAGCTTCGTGTTTCTAATAAGGCAACTTATGAGTTTATAGGGATTATTAGGTTGGGACCACACCACAAGGCGTCCAGCTTTGATGTACCAACCACCATTATCTCATAAATATACAGTGCCTTTACCCACATCGCTACACAAACAGAGATAAAGGTGATCATAATCATGAGATAAACTTAATAAGATAATGTCCTGCATATACGGATAACATGTTTTAATATTTATTAATAGAAGTTACGTAGGTAATTTTAGTACAGTGTTTCATAACAGGTAAACCCACAGTTTCCTGTAATGATTGCACTTGAACAAAATGTTCAATCGTCATACACGTAACAGAATATGGTAAGTTACTACGAGTAATTATTTACACAAACTATATTGTGTTACACAAGCTATTAATAACTATTCTTAAGTGCCTAGTGCCTCCACTGCAATAAGTATCACTTTTGAAAATAAAATATATCATACTAGAGGACGCCTGCGACTTCGTGCGCGTAGAATTAGTTTCCCGCTACTCCCCCTATTTCTTCCCGTTGGGGGTCGATTTTCGGAAAATCCTTTCTTAGTGCACCCCTAGACCTCATAAGAAACCTACGTGCTAAATTTGGAATCCCTAGACCCGGCGGTTTGGGCTGTGCGTTGATATGTCATGTGTGTATGTTTTATACATTTAAGATACATTGCCAATTTTACACGTAGGTACAGTCACCAGCAAAAATATATTATACAACATTAGGCGCAAAAATATCTGACACTCTCTCATACCTCTAGTAATAAAGACCTGTCAGATATTTTTACACCCAATGTTAGACAGTATATAATTGCTGGTGACTTTACAGGTCAGCGCCTAATATTTTTCATTGTTCATGCTCGAAGTTAACTGGGCAGTTTGATAAAACTCGTAACCAGAGTTTGATGAAAGATGTGAAGGTTGCCACAGTAGAAAATTTTACGTTAAGTACATATTTTTTGCCTAGCTATACTTACTGAGAACAGTGACTAGAACTAAATTGTCATCATTTACCTGCTACCCGCATTATCTATCGCTTCAGAAAGACACAATCATGAAGTTATTTGGCTCCATCACATACAAAGCAAGTAGACAATTGCATCTAACCAATTTAGAAGCATCAAAGTATTTATATAAGTTATTAACCTATTTTTCAACCGCTTTGTAAACAACAGAGGTAAAAGCTACTAACATGATTAGAGTTAAGTGACATTGATTTAGTTTATTAGAAACAAAAAGAAGTAAAAGATATAAATACATACCTATCAAGTTAAACGTGAATTTAATGAACAGAAAATGTGCATAAAGATGCCGCATTTCAGTATGTCATGTTAAATAGGCGGTGGAAGCATATTTTTTGCTCGGATGCATCGCATCCGCCGCTTCCGAGATTTACATCAAAATTTATGGCTATCTTACGTACAAATCGACATGTATACTAATAACTAGACGCAGTATGCGCACACGAGTGCATATTTCAAGTGTACGGCAACCATCGAGATTGCACGCAAACCGCAGCACTAAAAATCTCTGATCTTAGAATATAAAATAAGAAGCATGTAATATTTTCATCATGCCTACTTATCGTTAACCATCTCAAACTACGCATAAGAGCCCGTATAGCATTCTTGACAACTTTCAATAAATTTCTCTCCGTAAACAATTGCGCTTAACAACGTCAACGCTATTCCAGATGCGAGGAAAAATATGAAAAAATCTTTTGTGGACAATTTCACCACATAATTCATACGCGCCGTATTCCGAATTGCCGACCAACTAAATATATTATGTACAGGTACCTACCTGCCATTCCATCGTTCCATTTCACGGAGAAAGTACCTACCTACGCGTCTACCACGGCGGAAATGCACGTTATTTTCGCACGCGTTATGTCTATAAAACCTCGCCTTTCAAGAAAATCTTATATAGAATGGAGCGTTTACGTGACGTAGAAATAACCATCAATCACGAGCGTAGAAACGTATGTAGTGACGTGTAGATATTGTGACTAAAAAAGTAGATTTTTATATTAGATAAACCCCTAAAAAATAAACCTACTACCGGCTTTAAGGTACGTACGTATTTACTTATTTTTTAAGGACAGTACCTACCTACAGTCTCACATGTTGAAATAATCCTTATTCCTTGAATCCTACTCTCATATTGTTACCAATCTAGGTAATTAAGTAAGATATTTATTTTTTCTAGCCTATTTGGGTGTCCCACTGCTGGGCAAAGGCCTCCTCTCTTTTTTGCCAACCGGGAGGTAAGATATATAGTCAAAAAATGTTTTTGCCACACTGGTAGACGGAATCAAAATTCCAACAGCAATGACGACAAATAATCTGTACCTAATCTTAAACAGGCAGTAGGTAGCTGTATACTTTAGCAGAAATTGTTTTACAGTCGTAACTCAAAGCTGATATTAATCTCATTGCTCAGATTTTCTAGTAAACGTTCCAAAGTGCTATAAACTGTGTTGGCTATACCTAGTTACGTGCCACGAATTCTGATAGCAACACCGCTAAAAAAAAAATTTCTACAAAATTATCCGTGCCATTGTAAAATTAAACATTAAAGTAGCCGAGATCATGAACGATTTACTCAATTTGAAGGTTAATACAATGTTACCTATTTTTGTTATAGAACTTAATGAAACTGGTTGTTATTCCAATTAGATTATGCAACGACAAGGCAGAGTCCGTACCTATGAGATTAAAAGATAAATTCATTGTACGTTATCTATGACAGAATTGCACTAAACGACCTCTGGTAGTGTGGAGTTATTTACGGGCGCTAGGTAGATACCTAATTAGGCACAAGTTTTTGGTGCGCTGACGTTAAATTCAGTGCATCACAAACCTTCATCGCCCTCTGTGCCTCCTCCTTCGGCAGTCGGGAAAAAAAAAGAGCGATGAAACTATAAGCGCAGCATTTTAAAGGTCTGATTATGAAACAACGCAAATTGGGATAATCCCAAAAAACCCTAGAACGCATGGTCATGCATGTACAGGAGCAATGATCTTTGTTTTTCAGAAATAAAATCCATACAGAAATCAATTCAATCACCATAAATATGTATTATAATATTTATAATTATAGGATTTATAGGTATGTTTTCTTTTTAACAAGAATACTAGAACGGGAATTTAAAAGTGACTAGGCAGTATGCATACACTCCGGAATATTAGGCAATCCCTGTGCCTTTAGAAAAAAATACATGAAGTCTGTGGTCTGGTCAACCCAATTGAACTCGACAAACGCGACTTTGATTTTTGTTTTGGCGGCATTCCCGTTCAGTGCGTGCAATTTTTCAATGATAATTTTTGTTTAGTGTTATGCCTATAATATCATAATTTAACTAAGTGCTTTCTACAACATTTGGGTTTTATACATGCATGTACAAGGTGGAAGGTCAGTGGGCACTTTCTGTAACTTACTTAACTTTCGTATTAGTAAAAGGTACAAAAATATAATTAGTACATATAATGCAAAACATTATTTTACTTAAACCATAATAACACCAGTTAGTAAAGAAAGGGGCGAAGAGCTCTAAAATTCTCGTAAAGGGAAGGGCGGAAACACGGACCAACAGGAATGCACCCGAAACAAAGAGGTTACAGAATTGTGTAACTAACAAAGGGGAGTCAAATGAATCAATGACATTACAAGGATCGTAGCCGAGACCATGCGATTAGTGCAGGACTGGCGTGGCATGAAAGGGAGGCTTATATTCCAACAATGGACGGAAACTAATCTCGCACTGACTTACTAAGTATCTAAACAGAGCAGCTACTATACTGTTGACACGTCATAAACCGCATGTTGCCTAGGCATACGTATACACGAGTAGCTAGCTAGTTAACGTGTTGTTTCCGTTTAGCGATTACCTATTACGATTCTATAGAAACTAGGTACCTACTAGGCAATTAATCATGTACACGACAAGATGCGTCGGTCGCGTTATGAAAAACTGCCGGGTCTAAACAGCTAGCGGCGGCGTGAGGCTGGTTCGTGCATGCTCATTCATCTCCCCACGATGGTCGCGTCTGCGGGTGACGATTGAGGAAGATCAGGCGAGCCCAGCTCCGCGGTGACGTAACTGCCCGTGGCAGTGGTGCCAAATGGGTTACAGGCGTCATCCGCCCCACCCGCGGCTCACTACGCCCGGCCTGCACTCTTTCCTTCGTCTAGTCGTCTGCCAAGGTCATTACGCCACGCGCCATCGACGCGCAGTGCACGCGCCGGCAAGCGCACTCTGCTCTAGCCTAGACCATCCCGGTAGCACTGACACTCACAAGTAACTTAAACTCCACTAACCTGTTCTTTTCCAACTCGTTATGAGTGGTCCTGGAACAAAAAGCATACAATTTGTAACCAGCCACGGCGACACTGATACCTATCACGCAACGAGAGAAACTCTCCACTAATTAGATCACGTATACACTGCACTGGCACTCAATCGCGCGGCGAGCGGTCTTCACTCACCTGCTGCCTTGCGATTTCTTCGTCTTCGGCCGTCTTCCGCCCGACCGGGACTCCTCGTAGGCCGGTAGGTTCAATGCATATCCATGCTCCGCCTCTGCAACAAAGAAAACTGCCATTCCGTCAAAATCAGCTGATTACGACACGGCAAAAATAGACGGGAGCCATGTTGACGTGTGCGTGTACTGCACTCGATTGACAATTCAAACAAAGAAAATCCAATTCACCTCTATCGCGCCTTTCGATGAATTCAGCAGCTTGGATGAGAGCAGCAATACTCATATTTATTGTATCCTGGGTTTGCACAGGTATTCACGAACGTCACACGACTTATTCGATTAACTATAAATAAAAAGTATCTCAGTCCGCTTCGTGGTTCACGACTGCGTTTGCCGATGTCAAAAACACACTAGACGAGTCGGGACGCGCGACCGTGTAAAGCGATTCGTGATTTGTCGGCTACTTTCGTGCGCCGCTCGGTCGGCCAATAGCGGCGCGGCAATGCCTACAATAAAATACCTGGGTCAATCACGTGAACTTCGTGTTTCCAAACAAAACATTTTTTTTCTATGCGCTACTCGGTCGAAGAGAAGTGGTATATTGAACAAGTTCTATTTGCATGAATTCGTTGTATTGTATGATGGCTGTGCATTGAAGTGCACTGAACTGCACGCTAACACCAATGAGACCGGGTTAACTCCACTTTTCTAGTAATAATTCGTTACAACCATCGGCGTAGGGCGAAACGTTTCACCGGGCGAACAAGTCGCACAGGAGGCTTTCTATTCTAATTGCCAACACAGTTAATTTCCATTTACTAAGCGGTTTACACTCATTAGTGGATTTTACTTTCGGACAAAGGGAATGGTTACAATAAAATAATTTAAAATTATAATTTCGCTAGCACAATGGCTGCGGTGATACGGGGCGGCAAAAAAAGGCGACAGATTTACATTTGCGTAACGCTTTTAATATTTAATATTCTTAAGCATATCCTGAGGGTTTCGTTGAGCAGTTTTAGCATGTGTATTCTGGCAAACATCACTGGAAGCAGGTGCTTCCTAGGTTCCTGCAACAAAGACATGATTTAAAAAAACCATTTAACTTTAGGGCAACACAAAGTCAATAAGAAAACACAATCAGAAAAATGCAATAGAAGACTCCAATTAGTTTCCAACTAAAGACGAGAATTCAATTAATTGGTTGGTACCTACAATATTTTCTGAGGCTTATCTAACGTTTGATTGTTGGCGATGAAATTAAAAAATCATTCGGAATCATTGCAAAAAAAAATGCATTTTAGCTAGCGTTAGGTTTCATAAAAATAGGTACCCACAGCTTTAAGTAAATTGCGAGCATGACTCAAGGGATATCTGTTTTGTGTGGCCACGAGATTGTTAAAATTGAGACCACGTTAATACCGAAAGCCACTAGGCTACTGGATCTGTAGTTGGCAAAAGTAAAGCCGCTGTTCAAATAGAAATTGGCATCAAAAACCAAGTTTTTACCTAAAGAGAATATTGTAGTTCCACCTGTCATCGCCTCTTAAGATTTTTTGCCAAGCTTTAGAATCTAGCTTTATCTAGTGAATATGTAATTTATGTGAAACAGAAGGTAGGAACAGTACGAAAACACCAATAATGCTATTATCCTAATGTGCAAGCAGATTATACAATCTATATATATAAAAGGCAAATATGACTGACTTATATATCAACGCACAGCCGAAACTACTGTACCTAGAAACTTGAAATTTGGTACAGGGGTTCCTTTAATGCTGTAAGTGAGCACTAAGAAGGGATTTTCCAAAAATCGACCCTCAACGGGAAGAAATGGGGGGAGTAGCGGGAAACTAATTTTACGCGTACTAAGTCGCAGGCGTCAGTAATTAATAAAATAATGTAAGTTAACAGGTTCTCCAAACCACCATTTTCTTCTAACATTAAAAGTTTTTCCACTCTGGACTTACTATATTGTGAGAATATTAATGAGATAATATTTATTAGAGTTATATAATGACACATCACCTTTTGGTGTTAATGATTAGGGACTTCGTAAATTTTTCGCAGCTCCTTATTAGGAATAGTGCATACCGTTTAGTATTAGTATTAGGATAGTAGATTGATGCCAAAATGCAGACGCATCTCTGAATGTAAATAAAAGGACTTTTCACATTAGTCGCGAGACAGCAGCTCTGCAGCGACAATGTACCTATTTAAATTATTGCTATATTTCAATTATTTTTTTATTAGAGGAGGCTGCAAACGAGCATGCGGGTTACCAGATGGGAAGTAATCACCACATTCCTTAAACACCAGCAACTCAAGAAGAGTTGTCGGTCCATTGCCAGCCAATTAGGGAAATGAAAGCGCTTTTCTTGAAGGCACCCATGTCATAACTGCTAGTGAAACGCACGGTGGAAGGACGCCATTCATCAAGGTGATGTTGATGGAACCTGTTGCGGCACTACTTAGTACTAAAGACCGATTGACGATTTGAGTCATAAATCGATGGAGTGCATTAATTAAACGATTTATATCTGCGGACAATATTCGCACAACCGGACTTAAACCGTCGCTCACCACACATTATTTAGATTTTAAACGACAGGAGATCGGCCGACCGACAAGTTACGACTATCGTCAAGCCGCTGACGGCCACCCACAAATGTATAGCAAATTTGCTCGTGAGGCGTCTGACTGTCTGGCCGAGAACGACACGCGTGGGGCGTGTGACGTTCTTAGCTGTTCGAAGAAATCGTTCGAAACGGACTGCATGTCTGTGTTACCTTTAAGACTGCAGCGCGACAGCCGTGCGACGACCATGCTGCTTATTTTTGTAATATTAGTATGGTCTCTAGTTGCGCGACTAACTGCTCAGCCGCGAGATTAAACCGCCCAATGTGAAAGCACTCTAAAACGCTTTCTTTCCCTAAACCGGCTTAAATTTAACCAAAGATTACCTAAACTCAAATACTCAACATACGGTCAATATCCTAACTCTTCTATAGTACTGGCTGAATACTCTGACCATAGAGCTTAGAAAACCACAAATCTGGTGTGGACGGAATTCACACATAGTTTTACTGGTATTAGCACTGTTGTTAATGATGGTAGGAAATCCCATAATGAAGTTGAATATTAAACTCCATTCATCCTGAAACAAACAAGTAATGTTATAATATCATGGTCTCCTATCGTCTTACCACACTATTTTATATCACAGACAAAGCCTTTGTCTCTTACTAATGAGTATGCTGGTACAAAAAGGAAGGATAGATGCACCATCTGCAAAATAAAACAAGAGTACTATGTGCTCCTTGCACTATCTGTTATCCAGTACACATTTTTCTGATGACTTAATAAACAAGAGGCTTTAACAAAACTGAGAAATTATGCTATGTAATAAATTAATGATTACTTCTTGGGTCAGCAAAGTGAAGTCAGTGTTTTCAAAACCAGGCAACGGAGGATAAACTCCCTCTTGAACCTTCTCATTGAATGTCCGAACTATAGTTTCCAATCTAGCACAGTTGTACAGAATAAACGCAGCTCCTGAAATACAGAAAAAAGTGTGTTATTAAGTTACTTTATTTTTTTAGGCTAAAAATCATGTAGGAAAATACAATGTAAAATAATTAACCATTGATATTTCAATTTTAAATTATTTTAGCCTGTAGAACCAAATAAGGCATTTTTTTTTAAACATTTTTTGTAGAGTTTTCTCATATTTATTTTTTAAACTCTACATTTTTTGTAGTTTTCTCATATTTATTTTACGGTATATTTGGATTGTTTCATGCTTAAGCTAAATTGCCTGCCCGCCACTCAAATTGACATTGCATTGTATAATATATGTGAAAGTTGTGGGATGCAACTTAGTGGATTGAATACTATATTTTTTATGACAGTTAAATAAGAAAAGGATCTGATACCTTTACTAGATCCAGCAGAAGAACATTCAAAATTAATCTTGACTGCACTGTTGGGCTTTGTCTGAAGCATATCAAATACAACCGCAGACTCTCCTAGATTAGCTATGAACTCTCTCCATTTGGAGTCTGTGGAGACCCTCACTCCATATTTGTGCTGGGCAATAAGGGTCATTTCCTCTTGACGAAGCCTGGAATGATAAAATTAATATTTGTAAAAAACAATATATTTTGTCGGCATTTATTATTCTTGCCCTTGTGGTATGAATTGCATGGAATGGGGGCATTGAAAGAGTTAAGGAATGTCAAATACAGTACCTATAGTTTTAAAAAAACCAATGACACTCAGGCATTGAATAGGAAGTAGCAATTCACAAGGGCGTAGCTAGGATTTTGTTAGGGGGGGGGGGGGGCAGGCAATTCTTTGTGAGCATTCAGTCCTGCATCTTCTAGGGGGGGGGGCAGCTGCCTACGCTACGCCCTTGGTAATTCATACCTGAATGGTAGGTCTTAGGTTTCAGAGATATCTTTGATAATGGCTTGATAAATTGACAGTTACAGGAGCCTTTATCTTGAAGCTCTCCATTGTAATGCATACAACTTTTCATAAAACCACCATGTATTCAAAATTGTTAAATTAAAAATCAAAATCACATTAAAAAATGCATATTTACCTTATAAATTCCACATCATTAACAGATGTGTCTTTGCTACCGGTCTTAGCATTAACAACTGCCCCACAAAGCACCATCATACTGCCTTCAGGGCATACACTTGAAGACTTACTACTGACAAATATTTGCGACTTGATCCCACATATGACACACAAATTCTGAATAGTTCCACTTAAATGTTTTAAACGGAGTGATGTTAAACTGTTACCATAGCAAAGAGGATCACATGTAACTGAACAAAATGTTTTATTTAATTTGTTGGAGATGAAAGCATTGGTTTTGATAGCTTGCACCAAACCAGTACCAATTGATGATGTGCGTTCCAAAAATATATGCACACGACCTTTGTGTTCTTTCGCTTTACTTATGTGTAAATCCCACTTCTGTGACTCCCTTACTAAATCGTCTAAACTTTTTCCAATACGTTTCATCAAGTCATCAACTTTATCATTTGATGGTTTTAAAGAATCTGCATATTCGTGCCACGATTTCGCTGAATTCGGGAAACTGTATTCACCATGTACATTTATGCTTTCAGAATGTCTTTTTATTAACAATCCTTTGCTGCCTCTGATTTCTCCTATTAAGAATAAAAAAACGTTATCGGAGAACGTTTCTAAACTGTTTTCGATCATTCTTCTGTTTGTTTTTATGTTTTAGCACATTTTTAGCACGGTCAACCACTTTTTGCATGCACGTATTGCACGTTTTTTTGACACATCTAATCTGTCAAAAATCAAAGCAGTTTTTTTTGTTTCGGAATCTTGCAAGGCACATTCAATCCACTATTAAGTTGGCCTTTGTTATCATTTCAAGTAGTAGTTCGTAGTAAATTTTACAAGAATTTTGTATTACTATACTATTCAAAATATTTTTAACTTTTAAAAGAGGTTTCGTAGTGATTTCGCCAATGTCAAGTGAATGAGAATATAATCGGTAATTATAGTCGTTTCTGAACGAAAATTAGCTGACGTCGCTAATGACGTTGACTTATTTGACGTTTCATTTGGTTAGACGTCGATGTCACAAGTCTGTTGCTGGCTGGTAGGCCGCTGTAAGTTTAATTAAACTTACAACTAGCCGTGTTATCACTTGTGTACCTTCATTTTTTCTTTTTAAAATGACGGTTTAACATCATGGCCAAATACTTACAGTGTTTGTTCCTCGTCCTTCTGTCATGGCAGTTCGACGTGGTATGGTCACACGATCATTTGCTTGAAGGAATTTATTGTGGAAAGCAAAACTGTTACGAAGTCTTGGGGGTCACTAGAGACGTCACCAAGAATGAGGTCGGTAAAGCATATCGTCAGTTGGCGAGAAAGTACCACCCGGACTTGCACCGAGATCCCGAAGCCAAGAAGATAGCCGAAGAAAAATTTAAGGAGATCGCTACCGCCTACGAGATCCTCCGCGATGAAGAGGAAAGGTCCGACTATGATTACATGCTTGATAATCCACAGGAGTACTATGCTCACTACTACCGGTACTACCGGCGCCGCATGGCTCCCAAAGTTGATGTTCGTATTGTGATTGCTGTCACAATCTCCATCATATCGTTGATGCAGTACTACAGCGCGTGGTCCAAGTACGATACAGCTATTAAATATTTCATGACGGTACCCAAGTACAGAAATAAAGCGCTAGAAATAGCTAAAGCTGAAACAAAGGAACTACATGCAAAAAGCAAAGGAAATAGAAAAAGTAAGTCGGAACAAAAGGAGGAACAAGATAGAATTATTCGCAGAGTGATCGAAGAAAACATGGATATAAAAGGAGCGTATGCTAAACCAGAAATCACAGATATTCTGTGGGTGCAATTGATCATCCTACCTTACACTGTAACTTATTACATTTATTGGTATTTGAGATGGTTTTGGAAATTTACCATTTTAAGACAGCCATATGGGGAGGAGGAGAAGTTTTATATTATTAGGAAATTCATGAAGCTCGGGCAGCATCAGTTTGATTCGTTAGAAGAGAACGAAAGGCAGGAGTTTTTAGAGGAAGAGTTGTGGATAAAAGAAAACTTTGTTGCTTGGAAGGCCGTAAAAGACGAAGAAGCGAAAAAAGCTTTGGCTGACAATAACAAGTACAAGCAGTACCGAAGGTACATTAAGCAGCATGGAGTGGGAAGAATGACATTTGATGATTCTTGATGAATTTACGTTGTGATAATTTTATTTTAATATAATGTCTGATAAACCAAAATAACTTTTTACACTATCTTATTTATTTCTATTTAACATTTAAGGGATAGATCTAACACAGGAGATAAAGACAACATTTAAAAGTGGAGTTCAAGTAAATAAAACATAATTTATACAAGTAGTTATTTTATTTGTTTATTCTGTCTCAACATGTACTACATTGATTCAATATAATAGGTACATAATTACAATCATAATTTACATTCATCACAAATGGCAATTCTTTAAGGCATTCTAAACCAACACACCAGGCGCTCATATTTTTTACATGTACAACAAACAATTTTATATCAAGGCAAGTAACAGATTCATGAGGCAATTTGATAAGCCCTAAATACTTTGAGCCAGATTGTATTGTGAATACAATCAAATATATATTCAAGTGTATTGAGTTAATTAAATACAAATACTGCAGATCATGATTTTTGTTTTTAGAAGAACTATAATTTGTATTTATTGTAAAAGGTTTACCAAATTCAAGTAACTAAATTATAGGTTTCACAACATAAAAGTAACTAACACCACAGAAAAATAAATGTAAAACAAGCTATGATCATTTTTAATCAACCATAAATTCATGCAAGAAATTCAACAAATATATTTATAAAATTCTTGAAACATTTCCGCAGTTTTCATCTAATCCCAATTAAATCCATGAAAAGTAAATATACTTAACCAGTTTCATATAGGATTTTTTTTAAAATCATAATGAAGAAAAAGTAGCAAAATCATACAAATTTAAATCTTATTAAATTGCCACAGACACCACAATACAAACATGAGATCCTTAATTAAGATTTATTATAATCCAGTGTCCTTGCACAATATTTGCAAGTCGGTTATAGTCCAAATGCACTAGGAATCATTTTAATCATTTTAAAATCAGTTAAATCAATAATTGCATTGGCAGTGCAGTAGTGAGTGATATTTATATTAGATAAGTATAATAATTTACAGAAAACACCAACTTTGGTATTTGCTGTACTAATATGTTGTTCAGTTTATTTTATGAATAGTCTTGATTTCATTGTAACTTTAAGGCAGTACAAGGTGTATGAAGTGTGAAGTTCATACAACTAATATTGTCTCTTAATTGTTGCATCTGTTTAGAAACCTTGTATTAGGTCATGAGTAAGTCTGCGAAGTAATAATAAAATAATATCGGACTGAAGCACATAACATATTAATAAGCGGCAGGTGGCAGAAATCTTTTCTACGGCACCTTACTATAAAAATTAACACTATCATTTAAAAAAATACACCATTGACATAGCAAGCTATCACATTCAATTTCCAACATCGAACAATCCAACAGTCTATAATACTGTACATTTACAAGAATATAGCAATTTTCAATACTTCAGTTGAACATGTATTTCCTGACTTCTTAAAACTTATTGGATATCAGTACAATAACATTTAAATTTCTGGTGCGTTTAAAGATATTTCCGGTGGCTTAGTTATTCAATATTATTTGAAGTGATATCACCACATCATGTATATTTTATTTTGTACCGAATATTATTATGGTCTATATTATCTATATTTTGTATATTACTAAGAGAAAGTATATTGTACATCTGAAAGTATTTTTAACTTGCTCTTTATATTTATCAAATGTTACGACTTCTTTTTTCGGCAATTATACGTAGTTATCTATGAAAATAACATATGTACTGAAACTTATTATGACCTCCGTCACCGTAATAGGTTGTTAGTAGGTGGTTATCTCACTAAAAATTACTTGTACAACGCTTAAACCGCATAAAAGGCAAAAAAAAAATCAGCTTCACAATTCGCTCAATATTCTTTTTTATGTAGAAAATTACTTTTTACTGTCTTGATAATCATTTCTCGAAACTAGAAAAGAAATAAATTAATTTAGTTCAAACTATCTAAATCAACTGCTTTCTAAATTCAATTTATTTCGATGCTAAACTTCTTTTTACAATTTAACAGGCTATACTTTTATAGAACAGTTTTAATATACAAAATGATCTGTTATTTACTTTTCATTAATTTGGGACATTATTATCTACAAGTCTCTATTGTATTTATGTAGTTTCTAGTCTTTTCTGTGAGTCTCAAATCGAATTATACATCTATCCCTCGCTTACCTGCTTACGATATATTTATCTATTCCGCTTTCACTCTAGCTAAGCAAAACAAAGTCTTCTCTCATTGAATATCCTTATTTAGAAATCAATTAGATATGTTTCAAGTTAGCTGCTTGACCAATTCATTTGTGTTAACAGAAGAAATTACTCAATTACTTATCCAGTAAGTAGTTAATAGTAACTTTTTGCAGTTATTTCTAAAACCAGTCTTCTAGCAATGTAGATAGTGGTACTTCACAGGTTTCGGATACTACAAAAGGTAACTGTACAAATTCAATATCCTTTTCAATTTTGAATTGAACTAAAGTACCACTAACTTTAATGCAGAATAACAAGTATCTACAACTTTAATCACTTTCATAATAAAAAATCTAGCCTTTAGCCTTATCGAATATCATTCATTAATTTCGAAAATTATGTACAGCTAACTCTTAAACACATACTTTGTGCCATTAAATGAGATATTACATAAAATAATGGACGCAAATCATAACTATCTTCCGTCAAAACCAATGCCTTTTCAAGGTCATAAAATAAATATTCCTAATTAACAATCAGTCGAAATCAAATTTAAGTACTTCACAAGATTCTCAATGCCACATCACATAAGCTGCACGTTGAAATCAATAATAATCAAAACACAACTAAAACATTCAAATAAAAAGGATCCTATCAAATTCCGGCCTTATTCATCCAGCCATAACACACTGTACACGTACACGTTTACATAACTAGAAATAGTTCAAGTCAAGGCAACTCCACACCATTGCCGCGTCTGTTTCAAGAAAACACAGTTGATCTACATATCACTTGACGATTAAGAACCGTTAAAAATAAACTTATCAGGAGTGGGATACCCGTCTCGAGATTCTTCAAAGTAATAGTTGGCGTTGAAACCGGTCGTCTCTGACGCCTGAGGAACCTCACTTCGAATCAGTTAATTAAAGGCCCTTAGGACGGCTTTTTTGATCCGTAGTTAACTTAATAGGTCGAAAATATTTCAAAGTTTGCCGTGATTCAACTATCAGTAACGATTTTCAACTATTAACTGAGTAAAATACGGATCAAAAAAGGTGCCCTAAGGCCACGTCTCCATTAGGTTAACAGTTAGCGTCTAACTGTTTGCTTCAAGTTCGTCACCTCATTTATTTTAAATGGAGTGTCTATACAGGGTATATAGAGAGGCGAACTAGAGCCTAAATCTGTATCCACTTCGTTTTTTACCTTGTCCCATCTTAATCATTGAAAATCCATCTTCACTTCATAAAAACAGACACAGGCAAAAAACACTAGTCGTTTTCAACTTGTTCGAGTTTGTCATATGACGAGTGCACTAGCGGCGCCGGCGCGGGAGGCGGCGCACTGCCACGTGCATCGCGCGCCCTCACACGGGCGTCTCGTGGTCTGTCTCCTCGATGCGCCCGAGTCGCCACGCGTTCGGGTCCGTCGCTGAAATGAGACGATCTAGAACTTTCTGTGTCATGTGACGTCACAGGTGTTAAGAGCCTTATTTCTGTTCATGCGGTAATATACTGCAAGTTTTTTTAAAGCCTATCTTACGAATTCGGTTGCGCTTCATTATGTCATTATAATTGGTAAGTCTAATAAAAAGGTAGCTTTAAAAACCCGACTGTTTATATTTTGATATATTCGTGTAACTATTCATCTCAATAGCCAAATATACGCAAAGCTATGATATAACAAATTGATCTTTCACTCATCATGAGCTTTGTCAACTAGTAGCTAATAGTAAAGGCCCGAAAAGGGGTTAAATACAGCTGATCAGGTATATAGTACACTGAAGCGGCAATATAGTCAATCTTTGTTCATGGCTTTTACTGCGCATCTATGTACTACATCCTTCCGTTTCAGTCGTATGTATGCACCCTTTGAAGTACATTATCCACAAACCCATGAGTTCACCATACAACATACACAAACATAAACTTTATACATGCGTGCAGCGAGTCTTGCTCTAATTTTTATCGCTCTTGCATAATAGATAGATAGATAGCGTTGGTCACTTTCTGTTGAGTCAAGTGCGAAAGGGATGAACGTTTATGTATGCGATAAAAACTAGTGAGCTTGAACCCCTTGAGTTGCCAGTGCTTGTACCGTGAGCAAGGCTGAACGAAAAATGTGGATGTTGAATGATGAAGCCTTGGTTTTGTGACTTTTTAATTAAAAAATGAAAGCGAATACTGTATATTCAGTCAGTATTTCTTGTTAGTAACTTATAAGCAACAATTTTAATAAAAAATAACGGAGCAACGCATAAATGTGACCTGGGTCCTCCCGAAAACTTTAAATGTGGACGTACAAATGGACAAATCTGACATGTTCCTCTATAGTAGGTAAACTTTACAGTCTTGTTAACGATATAAATGTACAGATATCACCTATAATCTTACTTTGCATATTTTTCTGTAATTCTAACCCAATTTTTTACTATCATGGAAATAATATCACTTATAGCTGTGCGAAGCTCGTGAAATAACTGTTTTGAAAATATAAAAAAGAAACCAAAGAAGTTAAGGCCAATCAATTCTGTGAGTGTAAGGGTGAAAACATAATAAAACAAAAAATTACCTTCGATTGTCGATCTTCCATACATGCTTAGGGAAAATGGGCTCAAAAGGATGGGATTAAGGATGATTGTTCTTAAGCTCGTTAATTCTCACGCATAGACCAAGCGAACGTACAATAATTCTACTCTATCTCACGTTTACTTGGTGAAAATGGAGACAAAACACATTCTAGAACACTCGTTCGTTTGGTCTCAACACACCATTACATAAACTAGAGATAAACTTATAGATATAAAGGTAACAACTATTCCATTAAAGCAGTCTATAATACCTAAGTTTTATGTAAGTAAATATATGTTGCAGTATCTATTTCTTATATTCTAATTGTTAAGAGCAAAATAAGATAGTAAAGCATAGCATGATAAGGGGTTCCCCTATGGAATTCCTAATCATCATTATTTGTCCTACTCCATCGTTTGTCCGAATTCTTGTTTATACTAAAGTCATTTCCGCTTGAAATTTCAAACTTTTTAGTGTTCTAGTAATACAACCCTAATCTAACTTAACCGCAGGTGTTTTTGGTAAACTTAAAAATTGTCTGACTCAGCTTAAAACCAGTTTAGGACAAATGATTAATCGGAGAAACGATGCGTAGAAAAAACCGTTATTACGGAATTCCGAATTGCACTCATCAAAGAAATAGATACTGGCTAAATATTAGAAAGCGTTTAAGTATATTATTATTTATTATGTAATCACATGCACTTATTTAAATCAAGGGTCCGTTCACATACAAACTAAAAATCATATTTCATGTCATGAGCAAAAAGTCTAAATATCTACAAGTTTTTTTTTAATAACCTTGAGTAAACGTAGTTTTGAGCGTGCGCTATGTCATTATATATTTCCATCTCACACTAGTGATTTTAGTGCTTGTAAATATTTAAATTAATTAAAGCAATCAATTCGTCTTTTAGACAAATATTGATAAACTAATCTACTTTTAAAAAGTGTTGTTTTGTTAGCGCCTTATGTTTATAAATCAAGTTTGTCCTGTGAACGAATGCTCTTTGATTATTATATTACTTAAATATAAAAATAATGGAAAACAATATATGACTAGGGCGTAATACACACATCTACATGCAATCATATCGATATACTTATATTATGCCTACATGCTACTTTTTAACCGGTTTCAAAAAAGGAGATTATCAATTGATCTGTATTTGTGTTCCCATCTGTAGTTGTGGTTCCATTTCGTCAAGATCATGTCATGGGATCCATGGAAAGTTAACGGAACTCCTTATTAATTTGAAAGCGGTTATTGTTTTTAACATTTAATTATACAAGAATGTGTCATGGTTAGATTTACTATCACACTTTTCGATATAAAGTTATACTTTAAGTTAAATTTTATAAAATAAAGTATCAGCACACCATACAAAAAACAATTGTATACTGTTATGTGTAAAATATAACCAAAAAGGCAGTGGTAATTTTATATGAAAGTTAGGGCTTGTAAACTAACTCTAGTTTTACTATAACTTTAAAGCTACAAGTTACAATGATAGTTACTAAATAAAAGATAAAAGCTCCTTACAACACCTGTAGGGATATCATAAACGATATCAAAAATGAAATACTTAAAAAAAATAGATATTCGATTTTTGATTTATGATTTTAACTAGAAATACTTTTTTCTAGAATGTTAACTTGTAACTTTACACATTTGGACTAAGCTTAGGCACCTCTTTGTTGACGAGGTCATAAGTGTCCAAATAATACACACATCAAAAATGTACGCTGAAAAATTAAAAAATGTAAGTTTTTTTTTGATGCATATACATTACATACATTTAGTTATGTTGCGTTAATCAGGAAGCAAAAGAAAGGGATAACAGCAACCGTTAGTACCAAACCCAAAAATTATGTAAATTGAACACGGCGCAAATCAGGATTGGGATTTGTGCTTTTGACATCCAATTGGAAAATAGGGAAAAATAAACGGTCTGTTTGGAATTGGTAACAACCGTATGACAAATTCGATTATCTCCAAATCACCATTATTCATATTCGACATGTTTTTACGGGTAATTGAGATATTTCAAGAAAAAAATCATAGCAATTAAAAACATAATATGTCCAAATCTAGAGATACTATGAAAGTATGGAAGGTTGGTTCAAACGTTTGTCATACAGTTGGGACCAATGAGGGAGGAATGTATGGGAGGGTTTTCTCGTTGTTCAGCAGTTGAGGGCGGGCGCGGCTCGCAGCAACGGCGCGTGCTCGCCTGCTCGCCGACGGCACAAGCACAACACAGCGTTACTAGCGCTCTACACATTGGGACGCTATCGTAATGATAACATATAGAAGAGCCAAGAGAATTATATCATAGCTCAAAGGATTCATAATCATTTTTATTTGTGGAGGTTCCCCAAAAACTTCAAGTTCAAGACAGCTGATAACCCTTAAATATAACAAATTTATCATCGGCCCTTGCCGAAATCCGACCCATTTTTTATAGGACAAAAACATTCGAGCAAAACTGCTTGTACATTCTTATTGGAATCACCACTATAGCGACGATAGATCAGAAACTTCTATGACTAATCTGACTCTTCTATACGATACCATATTTTTTTCGTATTTTAAGACCAATGCGTGGAGCGTTGCTTCACATGTTGGCCCCAACGTTTATCGAACTTAGTTTTACTGTGTTAGGGCCAATATGTGAAGCAATTAAAAACATACAGACCGAGTATTAGACACTTTGTTTGGCAAAAACCGACATCTAATCGTCCAATTACTTTAGACATTGGTTAGTTAGTACGTTATTAGAATGTGTAATAGTTCGGTCCGTACGTACATTAGCTAACATAAATTTTAGTACGAGAGCATGTCTGCGATATATAGGTACGATGAAATGAACTGAGGTTATAAGCAGACATACCAAAGTACGGTTAACATCCAATTTTACATGACAACATCCAGTACAACCAATGAGATATCCGTATGGTGCTTTAGTAATGGGCACTGTTGATTTTATATCAATATTAATTGTTTTCAAAACTACATACAACTCAAGCCTACGGCTAGTTATTTCATTAGAAACAAGCGTTTACTTATAATCTTGAACATTGGCCCGGATTCACAGAAAAAATAATCATTTTTCAAAAATATTTCGTGTGAATCAATCAGGCCATTGATTTGTATTTATTTATTTATCTGGCTTTTATAACTTACTAAAGAAATAAATTACTCATGCTTAGCGGACTGTATACAATTCGCGCGTCAGTTTTGCTCCTGTCACCACTCTAATGAAAAGAAACCCCACATGTAATATCCAAACCCCTAGAACAACCCTTCCTTCCGTGCAACCGTCACCCTATTTTATAAATACGTTATAAATACAAGTCGTATTTTATACAATTTTACGAGACACAATACTAAATCCCCTCTGAAAACTATGGTAAAAAGTAACCAAGTGGTTGAAATAGCACCGAGTTTCGAAACAATTAAATGTTATACTTTTTTTAACACCAACTCAAAAGGTGAGTCAAGTCTAATTATAGGTAGGTACAATAAATCCGAATGAACAGTTTTGAATTTCTCAAAGCTTGCATAGCTTAAGCCATTTAAAATTGCTTAGAGTTCAAATCTCGTTAACTCGATTTGTTCGAGCCCGGGGTTTATCCCTTCGTGTCAGTTTACACAAAGGACTCTACAATTCTTTATTGAATGTGGCAGTTCTTTGGTATTGAAGATTATCGTTTTATAATACGGTTTCTTTTATATTTCATTACATAATAGCTCGCGACTGATAAGAAAAATAATCAACCATTTATTAGGTAGGTGCCTCAAGAAAAACCCAAGAAACAAAACACGTAAAATCCACAAAATATCCTACACCTACTGAGCCAAATGTAAACCTACACAAACGTTTACAACAGACAGTACACACAAGTAACAACCTTGACCGCTGTTTTGTTTACCCATAATTTAACTGTCAACGAGCAAAACCGACGCCGAAATTCAAGATAGCGACAGCACTAAGTACCTTGTAGCTGTCTGTTGAGCAGGGCCGTGATGCCGGGCCCGTCGCCCGACTTCTTCACCACCAACATGGGCTTATCCTCGCCCTCCTCGAAGCTGTTGGGCAGGTGCCCATTGCTTACTGCCATCGTTTCGCTCACCTGTAATGATTGGGCTTCGTGTTACGTAAATGGGATGAACGTTTTATAAAATGAAATATCCGTCTGTCGAAGTAGCGAATGGAAGCCCCTGAATGCCAAAGCTGCTACTGATATCAATTGTTAAATATGTAACATGACGCTATCTCATTGATGAAAGAAGCCTTCTGACCACTATGGTCAGAATTAAAACAATTAAATATTTCTTTACCCAAACATTCACAATTACAAAAAATATTATCTAAGCAGGTTGCACTACTAATACCTATCCGTGTAGGTCGAAGGAACAGATTACCCAAATTAAAAGATTTAAATAAACTTAGTAACCTAGTGGTATTATTTGACGTTTCAAGTAAGTTAATATTAAAATCTCCACAAACTATAATATGCTTCTGGCTATTACATGCTAATTTTAACACATGTTCCATAGTAGATTCAAATGTGCAAAAATCAGCCAATGGTGGTCTGTAAACACATATTATTATATAACTTTCTAGTTCTGCGCATGAAATTTCTATAATCCTTTCTATCGATAACTTGACAATATCCTTCCTTTCCTTGGATTTAAGAGTATTTTTAACTATTATAAAAGAGCCACCATGAATGGCACATTTCCTAGCAAAATAACTAACTAATTTAAAATTTACAAAATCAAAAATTAATTGGTCTTGTTTAAGCCAATGTTCAGTAATGCACATAATTTGTACATTTTCATTATCTATTGCATTATGTTATTGTATGTTGTTTTGTTTATTCCACCAGGTTAACGTAATCTTGCTGCTGCAAAAAGTACGAACATGACAAGGTTAATTTATCACCCATTTCAAAGCATCAAGGAGCTTGGGCTTGGTTCATGAGACAAAATTACTCGTTTCTTCGGTAAGATTTCTATCCGCCATCTTGTTAAATGTGCATAAGCGGCTTACATATTTCCTTTTTATACTAATTGCTTTCGAAGCCTTTGAAACATCAGATCAAAGGGCCTAGATGAAATTAAATTAAATCTGTGGAAAAATGGAATGGAATTGGCACGTTGTCAAACGAGTACCTTCTAATTTACCTGACTTTTATATATAATTTAATGATGATTGATGTCATCCTGTCAGATATATTGCCGAGAACTATTAATTAGGTGCCGCCTATCTGCCCTTTACGCGCTTTTCACACTTCCGCCGATCCGATCTACAGATACGATCAATATCGTCACGATGATATTACCTGCATGAGCTTGTGCACGACGTCCCGCCCCAGGATGTGGTCGAACACGGCCTGCAGGAAGGCGTCGGACATGATGGACAGTTTCAGCTTATCGCGGTGCCACACCAGCACGCGGGACTCCTCCATCGCCATTATTGACACCTGTAATTGGCAGGTGTTTCTTATGATTATGGTTTAAATGTGTTATTCTGAGTATCCTTACGAATATATTATACTAGAATTTGTTCACGCAGAAGTTTGTAATAGAGAGATAGCCCGAGACGAATTGAACCTAGGTTAGGTTTTTTATTTAGGAAGATCGAACAGTTCCATCAACAAACAACTTCTGCGTGGACGAAGTCATTTTCAAAGTTCAAAGCAAGCAAGCATTTGAGAAATTCAATGACAGGTTGGTTCGGGAGCCAAATATATTTCTTTATTTACTTATTTAATGTAGGTATATTGCACGAAATATTACACTGAATATAGAAAAGACGAACTTAATGCCGTAAGGCAAATTTATTTAATTACAATCACACGAAGGACGAAGGTTTTCCGATAGGTGGTGGGTGGTGGTGGTTGGTATCCGTAATTATATAACCTGCGGATAAAATTAAGTTCCGTAGGTGTCGCACATCCCAGCGTTATTAATGCTGAGCCTTCGTTAAATTCACCTGTCGCGAGATTAATTAAAATATCAATTAACAATAGCCGAATGCTTTACACGGTTGATTTCTCGGCAATATCTAACGAAAATAAAATCTGACTAGTTATCACATTAACTATCTTTCGTAGAACATGTAATATGTTTCCTCGAAAGTTAACATGAAAAATAATATATTCAAATTAACATAATAACGCCCGGTGGATGCAACAGTTCCGCTTTACAAATTAACTTACTGATTACAGACTTAATTTTATAACAGCCCAACTAATAGCAATACGCTCTAGTTCGTATTACGTAGCGAAGCAAATCAGTTCAGTAAAAGCGGAACGACAAAATTCAAAACAAATTCAAATTAGGATCAATCTTTCATTATCTATAATATAAAAATGAATCCCTGAATGTGTTGCTAAGCGCAAATCTCGAGAGCAGCTGAACCGATTTCGCTAATTCTTTTTTTAGAATATTCCTTGAAGTAAGAGGCTGGTTCTTACGGAGAGAAAAAAATAAAAAATTCACCGGGAAAGTCAGAAATTGACTTGCGAGGCGTCACTTATCCATAAACCTTCTTTTTTGTTGACGAAGAGGAAATGTCATGCATCGTCTCATGCGAGAGCTAAGGTGGAAGCATACCGTCTTAAACCTCTCCGGTGCGTGTTAACCCACAAGAACACATATCCATATACCTAGTCTAACCTATCCACCTATTGCTTGTTTCCCACCTTATATGTGTTCGTGTGTTCCCCTTGTATGTGTTTTGACATGTAATGCAAACTTATATTATTGTATTTTTTACATTTAATAAATAAACTAAACTAAACTAATGTGATATGCCATATATAGCTTGCTTGCTTGTGATATTCAAGTTTTTGAACTTGAATTTAATCTTTTTTTCACGAAGTCAGAACAAATTAAAATAAAACTAATTTATTGCGTTTAGTAAATAAATTTTGTCTCAGGTGTTAAAAACGATATACTGTCCGTAATTGTTTTGTAGAAATTGTAAAATAAAATCAACAAAAAAATATGACATTCTCGATATGTGAAATACATTGATTTTGTATTGAAACTTAATCTTACCGTTTCTCTTTAAAACGTCTTAGTCTAGTGATAGAGAGGGGATACACCGGAGCAACTCGAAGTTTAATTGCGCACGGCATCTTAACCTAGATGTCGAATAATTAATCTCCCTTAACTGGGGCAGGAGAACATCCTGTAGATTTATGTTAAGGATTATAGAACAGGGTTTGCATTGGATGAACCAATTCCGTACTAGCCAGGGTGACTTGCACTTATAACCAGGGATTTGAAATTCGGATCGATATTTACCTAAAGTTGGCAAAATCCCGGAAAAAGATAGGCGAACATGGCGTCGGCTTCTTAAAAATATTATTTTAATAATATCAGTTCCGGGATTCCGTGGTTCTACAAAACGTTAATAATTGTTATTATTTTACATGTAGGATAAAACGTTCCGTTTTGCTCTTATAAATTCGTTAGGTCAATGAGTTACAGGTAAATTAAATAACATTTGGTAAATCTATACATGGTAAATAACTTCAAATAGTTAATATAAATACTTAATTATGAATTTATGCTGGCGTAAATTATTTATTTAGAAATCCCGGGAGTTTTATTAATGAATTATATGATTGAGTCCGCCTCCATACAACTGAACAACAACGCCGCCGCGAAAGTTTAGGTAAATATCGATCCGAATTTTCGATCCCTGCTTATAACCGAAAAAAAAAGAGGGGTGTTATGAGTTTAACGTGTGTATCAGTGTTTGTCTGTGGCTTCGTAGCTGCCAAACGGATAGGCCCATTTAGACGCGATTTGGAATGGAATTGGTTAAACCATTTAAGAGATATTAGCTCTCAAAGAAGGGATTGCCGTTGTTTTTTTATAGCATGGAGAAGGCAAACGAACACGTGCCACCTGGGCCTCTATTCTAGGCGGTAAATTACAAATCGTATTTGACCTGATATGGTATTGTTTTAAACTCGGCCGCCTATTCTGTCAAGTAAATAAGAGCTATCAAAACGTTAACAATACGATAACAGGTCAAAAACGATATTGATTTTACTGTGTTGAATAGAGGCCCTGATGGGATCCGAGACCCTTAGACATTTGTAGTCTCAAAGATACAATCTAAAGACTGCAGTCCTAAGACCGCAAATTCGTTGCCAACCCTGAGGACCAAGATGGAACGCCTCTATACTAGTAGATCATTTTACCGGTTTTCTCACTGGAACACAACAATGTGAACACTGCTGCCTGGCGGTGGGATTCTCTTTTTTTTATTATACCTATTTGTAATATTTTATTTTAGTAAAAAATGTTTATCTGGTATGATCTGAGAAATTCCTAATCACACAGACAAACTCACTAATGGCGTGGTAATACGCCCTTATTCCAAAAACAATTAAATATGCGTTAAAACTTAATTTACAAATCACCTCATCACAGAAACACCCTCAAAATGTACGCTGTTTTAAACATTAAAATATAACAATAAAAACGCGAACGAACGAAAATCCATAAACAATATTTAAGGTATGAAACCACAAGCATGACCATAACCCACGCGCGTCGCGCAATGCAAACGAAAGAGAAAGCGCATCGCGCCAACCTGCGCACGCGGCTTTGTTTACGTGATCACCAATTAGCATCGACGTTTTAGGATATTCGTCAACGTACGAGGGGTGGCTGAAAAGTTATCTACCTGACTATGAAAGAAAAGATGTAGTTGGCTGGTTTTTTTTTATTTTTCTATGTAATCCCCTTCTACCGAAATGCACTTGTTACATTTATCAAATAATGACAATAAACCGTTAAAAAAAATCTTTCGGTTTCTCGTCAAAATAGTCGTTCACCGCGGCTATCATCTCATCATCGGTAGAAAATCTACGCCCCCTGAGATCTTTCTTCAGAAGTCTGAATAGGAAATAGTCACAGGGGGCTAAATCTGGACTGTAAGGGGGATGGTTTATGACATCGAAGCCATTTCTGGTCATGGCGAGCTGTGTTGTGCGAGCCGTATGCACAGGTGCATTGTCGTGCAAAATCAAAATTCCTTTGCCGAGTTTGCCTCTCCTTTTTTCTTTTATAGCTTGCTTTAGTTGGCAAAGTAAATTTGCGTAATAATTGTCATTCAGTGTCGTTTTTTTTGGCAAATAATCAATGAGCAAAATTCCTTCTGAATCCCAAAAAATTGTCGCCCTGAGTTTACTAGCCGAAGGACGAACCTTAAACTTCCGAGGAGGCTTTTCGTCTTTGAATTTCCATTGTAGGGACTCTTGTTTACTTTCTGGGTCCCATTGTCTAATCCAAGTCTCATCACACGTCACAATCCTGGAAACAATTTCTTCCTCTTTCCCGCGACTCATGTCTAAAAACTCCTCACAACATCTGACACGTCTGTCTTTGTCTAACGGAGTCAGCATTTTGGGGACCCAGCGTGCACTTACCTTAGACATATTTAAATGACCATGAATTATTTCGCTTACCCGTTCCTTACTTATGCCCACATCTCTAGCTATCTCCCACTGTTTCACCCGTCGGTCTTCTAGAATAACTTTTTTCACTTTGGCTACATTTTCTTCAGTGACTGCAGAAATTGGTCGTCCGCTACGAGGATCATCTTCTAGGCTCTCACGACCTGATTTAAACTGTTTACACCAGAATTTTATGGTAAAATCGGAAGGGCACAAATCACCAAATACAGGTAACATACGCTGTTTGATCTGGGATGGCGTATTACCTTCCTTAGAAAGAAATTTTATTACTGCACGCTGCTCAATTTTAATCAAATTAGTTTTTTCAAGCGACATGATGCAAGCAATGACGTGCAAAAAACAAATGAAAAGCAACGAACAAATGAGTGTGCAAAATTTTGAAAAAAGAACCGTCAATAAAGATGAATTCATAGTGGCCAGTATTTTTTTTTAACTACACATAGGCTAGGTAGATAACTTTTCAGCCACCCCTCGTAACTGTTACAGTGCGCGAGCCAATGAAACACTTGCAGTTAACAACGGGTGTTATCTGTTTCCCACACTCGATTAGCAGCGTAGCAATTTTTCCAGTCGCAATTTTTACCATTCCTGATTTTACCCAATTGCATTTTCCTGGTAGCAAAATTTCCCTTCTGGATTTTTTCCAGTCGCAAATTTCCCCATTGTAATTAGGCCGAAATAGGTTTAGGCATAGTTGGTAGTAGTTTAGTAGAGCAAAAGTGAATCCCAATGTAATGAATATATTTACTATTTTGCAATGACACGCTTAAATAGCTAGGTATTTTAGGTAGGTTCTTTACTTTAGGAGTGACTATAGAGCACTAGTAACACTCTTTTATACTGTAAACTTTTAAATAGCAAAAATGTTATGGTAGAGTTTATTTATGTACCATGGTAAGTTAAATCTCAGACCCATAGAGTTTTGCAGTTATAAGACTACAATCTCAAGATTGCAATCCTCAGATTGCAAATGCGTTGCCAACCCTGACGTGAGGACTAAAATGGAATGCCTTTATGCTAGTCACAGAACAGAAAAAACAGTAGAAGTGTCAAGTGGGCGTGTAACGTGTGGCACGGTTATGCGGAGTTCCGCATAACCTAGCATACATTTGCCGCGATCGCTTATTTCAATATTTCGATATTTCTAAAATAGGACATAAATCCAGAAGCATGCCTTATTGTGCTATTTTGGAGTGTAACACGATAGCCGCACCAAAAACATTTTCCATGGTGGCGTGTTGTTTTTATGATAGTTTGAGTATTGGCGACAACAGGTCTGATACTAAGCGAAGCTCATGCCACTTCCACTGTTTTTTCTATTCTGTGATGCTAGTAATGCCATCGGTTGTCCACACATCATCACAACTCTGCTCGTTGTCTTATACTATGCTTTGCGATAGGTTGAAGGATAGATAGTGGTAACGGGGTAGCGATACGGAAGGACCCTGCACAAGGTTCTACCACAGCTAAAATTTGAAAGCTGATCGATTTCGATCAGGTGTTGTCCCTTTCACTCGCTAAACCTTACAAGTTGTTTTAAAAATAAACGAGTCCATAAATGTCATGATTGTAACTCTACCTCATTCACTAATTCACGAGCGAAACAAAATAAACATAACTTTAAAAAAACTTTATGTTATTTCCTAGGAAATTCTCTATTTAGCTGAGGAAATCACAGATCCGGCGCAGCGCCACCATTTAGCATAGATAAAAGATAAAATAGTTTTTAGGTCACCGAGAGCTTTGTTTAGTCCCTGAATAAATACAGATTTTATTTTTAAATTGTACTTCATTTGCTGCAAAAAAAAAACAGTTTCTCTCTTTGTAAACCCCCGACGCAAATGGAGGGGTCTTATAAGTTTGACGTTAGCTCTAAAACGGATGAGCCGATTCGGATACGGTTTTTATTTAATAGAAAGCTAGCTTATTGTGGGCTCTTAGCTAGGTTTTATAGAAATCAGGCCGATTAAGAGTTATCAGCTCCGAATTAGGGGTCGTAATCATGTCAGAGGTTTTTTAAATTAATTTCAAAAGGATGGACGCTTCTCAGGCAGACGACTCGTACAGTCAGACTTAAATTTGGTACCCACCTTAGATCCACAGTCAATCTGACATTCTACAACAATAAGGTTGATTTTCCTATAAGTTACAAATGACTTGGCATCTCTAATGACATTGAAAACTTCAAGCGTATTTTTTTGAAATGGGTCACAACACAAATTAACGTTCGTGACCATACACCTTTGAATTATTCGATACATGTTCACCACACATTTTTTTTACAGCATTAAGAAGGCTAACGAGCCCATATGCCAAAATCAAAATCAAAATATTTTATTGTTTAACTGTAGGTAAGTACATATGAGAGATGATAAAAATATTATGAGAGTTAATTCCGCTACAGTCTACCATAAAATGGTGTACAATATTTGCTTTAAGTAGGTAGGTAATGGCCACATGGTAAGTGGGATCTGTGCTGTGACCCATAGACATTTGTAGTCTCAAAACTACAATCTAAAGATTGCAATCCTAAGATTGCAAATGCGTTGCCAACCATGAGAACTATGGTGGAATGTCTCTAATCTCTATGCTAGTAATTACACCGGTTGTCTTATCCCCACTTAACGTATAATATAATATAATAAAAATAAATCATGAATTCAAAAAACGTTTAGGACTGAACTAATAGAAATAATGCTGTCTCCTTTCTTTTAATGAACAGATTCCTTATCTACCATGCCACAATTTGTCTGGCTGAGACCAAATAAAGTGGAAGTAATAAAGTTCTCAAACAAAAACATCTGTACGTTTTATAATAAATTCAATTCGTTGAACTTTTTGTTCTGGCTCGCCGGTTTCAAATCGTTTTGAACAAACACAGATGATATTATCTTATTTGACATAATTTATATTGACTTTTCTTTGTTTGCGACCTCTCGAGCTTATATGGAGTATTATGTTATGACTGACCGATTTGTCTGTCTGTCTGTAGCATCGCGACTCCGAAACGAATAAAGTACTTTGTTGCGGTTTCTTTCGTTTGGTATCTCTCATTTACCTATTCGAGGTGGTCCTTAGCTACGTTTATTGGAAAGCAATATGCAGGTGAAGAGTTATGGGATCAATTCCGTCGAAAGTAAAAAAAAGTTATATCAATACCTAAATACTATACCAATATTAAATGTTTCTGGAGAAAAACAATTTTTTGGGCGAAGACAACGATATCTTGCAATAACACATTCAGTGTTTAAAAATAAATAACTTTTCGATTAAAAGAAATCACAGACTATTTTTGTTCCCTCATCATCTACTTATCGAGACCAAACTAACGAATCCAAACTAGATGAGTCTGGGTCAGGGGCGGGCAAAGTACCTACGGCCCGCGAATGGTGTTAATACGGCCCGCCAACATCTCTTCTAAAATAGAAGTGTAAAGTACCATATTTAAATACCGGGCCATGAATACCGCTTATACGCCCTTTAATCGTGGCAATACATTTGCACACTCAAAAACTATGAGCCAACCAAGAGAGATTTTCTCTTAGTTGACTGAATGAATAAAATAATTATGATATTAGTAACATCAACCAAAACTGCAAAACAAACAGCAGCAAGTTCTTTAGTGATTCAACTTATTTCTTAGTTGATGTATCAAACGTCTTGTTAGGCTCGTATGGCATCAAGACGCCTATGCACAATAATCACAATCTTGTTAGAAACGACCAATATACCATTTCTTGCATTTTTCTGGCCCCCGTTAAAAAAGTTTTCCCACCGATGGTCTAGGTTTATTATATTACAACGGGAATCCTGTCGCTTTTATTGCCATTGAGTATTTTTCAACCCATTCCTATAACCATACAATCCGATTTTGAACCAATTCTCTGGTTCAAAACTGGATTGCAAGGTGAGAAGCTAGTAATAAAAATATTATAAATTGATGGTTAAAAGTTAAAACAAAAGAACCTGAAACCGACGTACGTTCAGAGTTTGATGAATGTAGAGGAAGCGAAAGTTGTAGGTATGTTTGTACAGGTGCAACTGGCGTTCCATAGTCTCTGCCTGCCAATTGAGAGACAGGCGTGGAGGTATGTACAGTCAACCAATTTGATTCCTAGGCCACTATTGACTTTGTCAATGTGACGTTGTAAACCAAATCATAAGAAGTCTGTAACGTTTGGTTGTCAACGTCACTTTAACATAGTCCAAAGTGACCTAGAAATCAAATTGGTTTACGTAACACCTGGCCGTAATGTGAGTTTTATCGCACGCTGCGCGCACGGTAAAACTCGCATTGTGGCCAGGTGAAGACGTAAAATTGTGTACTCATCACGGGCAGTAAAAAAGAAAGCCCTCTATCGTATATTTACAACCCTCGCCTACGGCTCGGGTCTCAAATACCTGCGATTTCAGGCTTTCTTTCTTTTACAGCCCTTGTTAAGTAATATACTATGACTGTACATGTATGTAGTTAAAACAGATGGTTATCGCGTACCTGGAAGTACTCATCAGTGGAGACGCCGAACCACTCCGGCGAGTCGAGGAAGTGGTGGGGGAACACGATGTGAAGCGCTCGCTGGTTCTGCGAGACCACCAGCCTGGAACAAACGATGCAACCATCAATACCAACATCTATCCACATCATCGTCACAGCCAAATATGACAACAGGTTTTTTTAAAAAGTGTTCTGAAAAAAATCATGCAATCTATGGTTTGGTTTGTTTCGAAGGCATACAAGTACTGTTTTTTTTTTGTTCATTATTTAATGAGAAAATGAATAAATTCCTGCTAATGGCTAAAGATACAACAATAACTATGTGTGCGTGACCTTCCGTGGTAGTAATTCGAACTTCGGATCGCCATGTCACTTTCTTGCGAATTAGTGACGCGTCGAGAGCAAAAGGGATAGCAATAGACGAAGTTCGAATTACGGATTTCAAAGTAGAGCCTCTGATGGTTCTAACAGAAGACCAGCGCTGACTTAAATGCCAGCAGAACGCTGAGTTGAGATCATTTCGTGACTAGGTTCTTCTTGTAAATATTTCTCTGTTGTTTGTCACAATTAAATGGTTTCATTTCATTTTTTATTTAACACACATTGTCAATTTTAATTTAAACACAAAATGAAAATGTATTAATCAATTTAAACGTTTTAATTTGTGACTTGTGAGATTGTTTTCCCTTTAGAGGCATAATTATAGCAACACAATAATGAAACAATACCAAGCAGGAAACATGCCATAACACACAAAGGTCTATACAAAATCACATTTTAAATTCGGGTCCGAATTCCGACGCCCGCAAAGCGGATAAAAGAACCACTGAGTCGCAAATCCACAAAGCACCACCGTTTTCACAATTTGAAGAGGTTTAGCGAATATACCTGGGCCCGTATTATAGTCGCCTTTATCGAGGTGGATAAAGCTTCCGTTACTCTCGCACTTACATACTGGTCAGAAAGTGACAGATGTTTTATCTACGCTTATCTACGTCGATAAACACGACCATAATCGGCCCGCTGTGGTGTTATACTAATGCCCGTTCCTAATTTTCAAACGACGGATTAGATTTGTCATTTTATTACATATGAACGATGACGCGTATATTGACGACGCGTTAGCCTAGTTGGTATAGTGACACTGCCTACGAAGCTAGCTGTCCCGGGTTCGATTCCCGGTTTTGGCAAATATTTGTGTGATGAGCGCGTGTAATTATTTCTAAGCCTGGTATGTTTTCCATGTAAGTATTTCAGTATTTATTTATCTTACTAAGTATTGATATCGTACCCATAGTTAGTACAAGCATGGAGCTTAGTTTCTATATTATTCAGACAGAACGCGCATTAATCAACAAGATGAATTAATCTGCCTTTAATTACTTGACCAATGCATTGCTACTTCAGTATGTTACTTCGGGCAAATCGAAGGTTTTGGCCATGGATTGCCGTGCAATTCTAGCTAGCACGTAATTAAGGTGTATTTAGTCCAAACGAATAAACACGCTACACGCTCAGGAAGCCAGGTAATTTAATGGATAATCTATGACCTGCAGAGGCTGCAGATAGGGGGCACTTAGAACGTTTTGAGAAACAAAATAAGGTGTGGTAAATTTGCCACAGTTTTCAAGCCAAATTACAATTAAAACAGCTTAGAATAGTTACTACGACGCAAAATCGAATATGTGAGTCAAGTTTTGCAAAAAACTATATCTGAATATCTCGAAAACAGTGACAATTAACCCACATTTAACTTTTTCAGTTGGCCTAAACTGTCCCTTATTATACTAAACATCTCTCTTGCCTGCCAATTGTTTAATAGAATAACCCTACCGGCTAGTTCGGACACTCGCGTCATGACCGAAAAATAATAACACCTCTGCACGTGATGAAAAAGGTTAATAAACAAAGTTTAATAAACCCTCGCCCGTGAGAAGTTGTTAATTAAGAGTGCGGGACAAAGCGGCGCAGTGCAATTAGCCATTAAGCTCGCCACACACTGGAGCCAAGGGCGAATCTGTCCGGGCTGTATGAACTCTATGAGCCAGATTACGCCCGACATGTTACGGGGATGTACAGTCACCCAATAAAAATGTTGAGCATACTTAGAACCCTGTCATTGTGAATTTCATTGTCATCGTCATGGTTGTCATTTGATGTTCTGTTTGAAGTTTACTATGACAACGCACTAAAGTAACACAACACAACACACATTAACATTTTCTTTGGGGTACTGTACAAGTACTTAATACGTATGGAGTGATATTACAGTGATGCCTGCCACTTTTTACTTTAAAAGGTTACCGGATCAAACATGCGGGTTTTAGGAGATCGTTGTTTTATGCCTAAAATATTTATTTTTATGCTGTTGTTTGTTTTAATAAAAACGGATTAACTATCATGAAAAACAAGGAAACCCGTATAATGAAAACCGTAATTGTAGTTCTGAAGCTTTTCTTTAATGCACCTCGAACTATATTAAACTCAAACAAACTTAAACTCACAACATTGATCTGTGTTAATCATGTGGTTGACTGGTAGAGAATGCCTTTAGGCTTTTAGTCCGCCATCCTTTGGCTGTTGGTTATACCTTTACGTAGAGTTTTAAAAACCGGTAATTAGTTAAATCTAAAATCAAATTCCTTCATTTTAATAATAGGGTCCCGTTGAGTTACCCTAAAAACACCGGCGAGTTTCTTGAGAAGCTACTTTTCAACAGTAGCCTCCCTTTCCCCTAGGGAAGCTCTGGTAGACTAAGACAAGTAAAAGAGCCCGTGCGTCCTAATTGAAATATAAAACTTTAAACTCCATTATACATTATAATATAACTACTATAAAACTCCATTTAAAAACTACGCAGTTCACAGGTGCAAATTAACTGCCTGGAAATTGGATGGTTAACACGTAAACACCCCTAGAGACTTTAAAGCGTACTTGGCAACAAGTAAATTAAAAACTGAAACTATGCGTAATTACGCTGTTAAAGAAGAGCTCTTGGAATTCAGACTATTTAACTGAAATTGAACTAAAGAACGTCAGTTAAGAGGAAGGAAAACTCAACATACTAAAGCTGGGTTTTATAAAGATCTGTTAGATCAAATTTCGTTAAGGAATGTCAAAACTTGTATGAAGTTACTAGATCTGACATATTTACTAACGGACCTTTATAAAGCTGGGCCTTAGAAAGTTTCATAGACCGACCGCACTAAATAGCTTTTATTTTGTATCGCATATAGTATACAATACAGTCGACTACAATGAGCCTATCAACTTTTAGACCCGCATTGCAATGCAATTAGGTGAAAAAGTGAATACATCTCTAAGCAGTTGTACAGACGAAGTTCAGTAAAACTTTAAATGCGTTAGACTCCCCAAGCAAAGGGAGGTGTTATAGGTATGTATGCATCTGTTTGTCTATCTGTGGCATCTTAGCTCCCTTCTTAGATATTACTGTGATTCAAGAACACGTAGCTAGCTGTCCTTCTCCGTATAATATATTACAATATAGAAACTAATATGAGCATTATCTTAGGAGGCTAGTGTGTCCAGAGTAGCCTGTGAACGAGTACGGATTACGGATGAAGCTTAACTAGCCACGTTTGCGGTCCGACGAGACACGTCAGTTAGTGCCACTGTTATGTATAACGGGTTGGCTTAAAGTAATGAGAACGAAAAAATGAAATGTGTAATAATACATACATACATACATTAAATCACGCCTGTTTCCCAGAGGGGTAGGCAGAGACCACTTCTTTCCACCTGCTACGATCTTGACAAATCTCTTTCTCTTCTTCCACATTCATACATCGAGACATGCACGCACGTCGGTTTCGGGTACTTAAAATTCGGCCCTTTCTAGTATTTCTCCGATTTGATTCGAAAAAGTACGCCTATCTGTAATAATAGTAAGCAATAAAAAAATACAGAAAGGATTTTGACAGTTATAATAAATCGAAAATATGTCAATATTGTTTTGAAAAGGCAAAAAAAGATTAGCTGGCTTAATAAAAAATATCTGCGAGGAAGTTGTTACGGAAACGTGTCTATCGCCTACTTGGACAGCGTGAAAAATCTGAAGTGGTCTCACTTCAAAGCTGAAAATGTACCTTCATCTACAATTTAATGTTTGATCAAGCGGTGGGAACTTGGTATTCTCTATATGGCATACCCGATAGTATTAAATAACAACAGTTTCAATGTATTAATAGAAAATGTTTTTACTTTTGCAACGAGTGGTCGATCAAATCCAGCCAACTAAGACAGAATTAGATTTTAAAAAAATAGGGTCGCTTTAAGCAAGTTAAAAATCTGTACCCAAAACCATTCGCACAAAAAATTGAAAAAAACTTAAGATAATAAAGTTACAACAGCCAAAGTTATAAAATTTTTATTAATGTCGGCTATCTTCGATTGTGAATTCTGGGGGCGCTTTGAATAATACATTAATTCCGCTATTGAATATTAAAACAATCAAGAAGTTAGTGCTCGATTTGGCAATGTTCATTGGACTTTGAGACAAAATATACTACAAGGTGTCACAGTAAATCGTATCATCTACATAAAAATATTGTTTGCTGCTTGATCGACAACATTGTTGTCTAACCCTGAGAACCAATGAAATATATCTTTTTTTTGACTTGATAAAATTAAATAAAAATCGACTAATCAAAACACACCATTTTGTTTCGTAAAATATGACGTACACTTAGGTGCAAAACTGTCTCAATATTAGCACCTTAGTAGAATATGATAATGTTGATGATAATTAAAGGTATTTTCAAATGCTTAATACAGCATGGTACTCCAGGAAGTTCGCTACAAAACTGCTGAACAAATGATTTACTTGTCATTTATAATTGTTTAGTAATTTTGAACCAAAAACTGAAAAAAAAAATTTTTTTTACTAGTAAATAATTTAGTTTTCTCTGTGGCAACCCCAAATAAGAAAACTATTTAAAATACGGAATTCCGGGACGTAGTTTTCTAGTTATTGCAGAATTTTAATGTGAACTAACAACCATTTTGTATGGCTAACTTGTCTCGGTGCAAAAGTGTACCGTGCACCGAACTAATGTCGCCAATAACTACCACCGAAAAAATATGGCTGATTTCAATAATTTCCTACTCATTTTAAAGAGACCAAATTTCTTTACTTTTATCAGGGTCCTTATTTGGGGTTGCCATAAAGAGAATTAAAATATTAGACAATTAAAAAAGTTAAATTTAACAGTTATTTAATACAAGATACACACGTCATCCATCACAGGTATACTGCTTCACTGCTACTTACTCGTACTTTCAAAATACTGACTCATTAACATTTAACTAAAAAAGATGTCAAAAATGAATTCGTCTTGTAATGTAGTGATAAAAACATTTCACACCAAATATTCACGAAACGGCTACGGTAACACCTGCCTTTTTAGAAAAAATATGTACTTAAATGTTTACGTAAACATAATTTCACTGGAAACCAAAGAAAAAGCAAAAAAATCTTGTCTAAGAACGTGTTACTCGCGTATTTCAACCAATTTTCAAGGAGATCCTTACGTCGTTACCTACTCCTTCAATAATTGTGTAGGTACAGTCAACCACTTTGATTCCTAGGCCACTATGGACTTTGTCAATGTGACGTTGTAAACCAAATCATAAGAAGTCTGTAACGTTTGGTTGTCAACGTCACTTTAACATTGTCCAAAGTGGCCTAGAAATCAAATTGGTTGAGATAACATTATTATGAAGTATTGCTATTAAACGTGCTATTAAAGATTATAATCTATCTCTGTGCCAAATTTCATCCAGACCCGTTCAGTCGTTCTGGCGTGACTGAGTAACAAACATCGAAACTTTCGCATTTATCATATTATAGTATGAAGTAATAGTAACGAATTATATGTAAATATTTTTTTTCCTCGCAATAGTTGTGAAAAGCAAAATATAAGATTTGGCGGAAAGGGCAATTAATGGACGTTCCATTAGACGGTCTCAAGGTCTCAACTTCGTTTTGGCAAAAAATCTCCTCCGCTTTGATCTCGATCAAACGTTACTAATTTTCAGCCACTTACATTCTTTAAAGTTACTTTTGTAATATAAATTCGTAGCGTTGTGAAAATGTCGATGCCGATTGACTCGACCCTCGAAACTTCAAAGGCGAGCACAAAATCGCGGTCCTACGCTAAAGTACCCAATATAATCATTCTTTTCATTACAAATTGTTACATAAGAAAAAAATTAAACACGCAAAACTGTGGACTTTACGTTTGACGTTTGTTTGTTTTACAAACAAGATAAATATACCAAACGACTTTTGCTGTCACCTTTGTGTAAGCCATGTCACTGCATAGCAGTTTTTAAAATTTAAACAGTGTATTTTTAGGAATGCATAAAAGAGCCAAGATAGGCAGAATCATAGGAATTCGAAAGGTGTAGGAACGAAAACCATAGTTACAAAAACACAAAAAGTGGCACGATTTTTTGGACCTTAGAGAGTAGATGCTCAATATCTCATCGTCATAAGTTGCTAGGTTCTTGACATCTTGGTACGATACGACCTTAATTTTCTCTTTCACTTGCTCAAAGTAACTTCGTCTGGGACGTCCTTTGCCTCTTTTGCCTTCTATTTTTCCCTCTATGATTATTTTTATGAAATTATCGTGTTGTAACAAGTATCTTCCCTCTTTTGTTTTCTATCTATGTTTAACAGGCTTCTTTTTTCTTTTAGTACTTTACTTACTCGTTTGTTTTCTTCTCCTTCTATCCCCTCCTTCTCCAACTAATTCCCTCTATGCTTCTCCAACATCACATTTCAAATGCTTCTAGCTTCTCTCGTTCTTTTTGGGTTAGTGTCCACTTCTCACTCTCATATAAAGCTATACTCCAGCCCCCTTACTAATAAACGTTGAGTAACGGTGGTATAGCTATACAATGTTTTGTCCCACCGTCACCACCGTTACTCAACGTTACTCAACAAGGTATATACCTTCACCGTCTCATTATCTATCAATAAAATAATATTTTCGAGGCTAGCAAGTTTTCTCAGTGTACGTCGCGCGTCGGGTCACAGGTTCGGCTTATCTGCCCACAACCATGACGGCATTAAGGCTACTTACGGCAGAGCGTCCAAATACACCCACTAATGGTAAGTGCGTGATAAAGAGGCATGCTCACTTCGTATAGATGCTAGTTTGGGACCGAGATAAGGATGTTCGACCTTTTATAGTGTAGAAAGTTTAGAAAACACTATTGGATTAAGTAATACGAGTAAAAATGAATATTCGTTCTGAAGTGCCATTGAATATTAAGACTTCAAGGAGCATCCAGTGGCGCCCTCATTACTATTATTGTGGTTTCTAATAAACCAAAGCATTGTCTTGTAATCGAAGGAAGGGTTTTTGCTGTACACATTAATAAACAATGTATATCGTTCGTGAAGACAACTTTACAGAAAAAGGTGGCCACTTTTTTCTATTAAGTTACACACTCATAGTTCAGTTGTTATTAAGTTATGTTATATACCCGATAAATTGTGTATTAATTTATACAACAAAAAACAATCGATTTCAAGATAATACTTTAGTTTATTAGAAAAAACAATAGTAATGAGGGCGGAGGTCACCACTGGACGGGTAACCTCCTCTTAAAAGGACACATTGGAAATTAAGTAAAGAAATAGTTTCTTATTTTACGTTAACCTTCACCCGATAGATTATTTGGTATAGAGAAAAATTGCGTTTTAAATTATTTGGGTTTAAAAGTAGAAGTAAAAATACTAGCCGATGTTGCAGTGCACTTGCATATGTTAGGACGATAACCTTTGCCTCCATGAGCTCATAGACTTCTCCATTAATTTGTGCAATTATGTCTATTGCTATTCCAACTCAGACAAGTGTTTGTCTATCTACACACGTTCTTGCTTATTTGTCTTAGGAAAATGTAACGAGCAAAATAAACTAAAACATACCACATTTATTTGACAAACACTCTGTATCACAAAAGACGTACTCGTATAACATACCTGCAACTAGGGTTGCCATATGTCAGGAGTTTAAATCTTTTGTCATGTTTGCGGCCGGCTTGGCAAATGAACTACTAGCATTTATTAAAAAGCAAGCAAATCATCAGACAAATGTAGCCAACACTACAACCACTCAACACTGAACAACAAACAATGAAAAGAAAACATGTCAGTATTTTCCATATAAAATTGCACAAAGCTTGACAAAAATAAATTTGATAATAAACCTCTGTTGTTGCGAGAAATGTCAGGACTTTTCATTTTTACATATGGCAGCCCTACCTGCGGGGTGCGACCCGACCGCAACTCCGTCTACATAGAACTCGGTTATCGTGTATATCTCAAAAACATCCTAATTTCCTGGGATAAAAATCATCCTATATTTAAACCCTGTACGTGCTATGTGCTACATTATTCAAAACCTATTCAGAGAGATTGAGGGATGAAGATTCTAACATCCTTACAAACTTTCACATTCATCATAATTATGATAAGATCATCATTTCGTTAAAAAAAAACAGCAAACAATAGTAGCAAAAGTTACTCTTAAAACACCGATCAACTGCATCCGAATGAGTTGAATTAAACACAGGATGTTCAAAAATACAACACCACAACAATAAGTAAACTCAATCCTCAGTTCATGCGATATGAAAATTCACATCCGACACAGTCATCAAAAATACATGCAGTTCATTCATATCAAATGTAACCTGTGTAACGTTTGTCATGGGTTTGACGATAAGCTGGCGGATATAAAGAGAGAAATAGTATTTTACATTGTTTTGAGACAAATAAAATGAAGAAAATATTATACCCAACCAAAACAGCAAACATCAACATTAAAAATAATATAAGAAGCATAACATATTCAAAGAAGAACGTGAAAAACATTTTAATCCGGCTAATTGCTGCAATTGTTTCAGAGAACGCCACGCCGTGTGGAAAAATAGTGCAATTTCATGCATTAGCGAATTAAAGAAGTTTAAGTGGACTGAAAAATACTCCGCGTTTAAGATATAATTACAGGAATAATCACTAGTCTGAGTGTCTGGGGATCGTAATAAAATATGGGTAAAAAAGTGTACTTGACAGTTTGGAACTTTAGATTTATGCAGAGTAATTTAATCGAATATGCCAGAAGTGTTATGATGATTAATTATTTTGTGGTTATAAATATTAAATCAACAATTCGGAATTCAACTAATTTGTATTATATATTTGTATGTTTATAGACTCTAAAAGCAATCAGAAGTTTTGGACATAAATATGACACGTCAATATCATTTCAGGATTGCCATAGGAGCCATATTCGTAGATTAAGTGAGTGTAAGTATTTCCAATTTCACTCGCAAAATTTCAACAAGCTCGTTACATACATTCATGTAGGTACACGTTTGCGTACAAATACAGCAAATTAAACAAAAGCTTAACAAAGGATGTTCCAAAAAACCCATTCAATTTAGTCTTTAGCTGTAACGATCACGCGGAACGCTAGCCAAATTGGGTCACGATCCGCAATCCAAAAGCCTTTACAATATAATCGTGCAAGCAAATCGGGATCCTTGGCATTAGCCAAATGTCATTCCCGACGCGGCAACGCGCAAAGGCCATCCCTAATGGAGTTTTGCGACAGTATAACACCGCATTCAACCAAAATGGCTTATAAACAGTGAAATTTCAAATACACATACGATCTTTCGAAGTCAACACGACAGCATAATGCCGAGATTTTGCCTCAAACTCTACAAATATTCTTGACTTTCAAAATGAGATTATAAAGTAGCTTTGCGACTTATCCACCTTTTATCTAATGAAATTACGTCTTTGGCATTGGTAAATATTAAAATTCGGCTCTCAGGTTTTTCAGCCAAGTATTTTCTTATTTTGTCGTGTTTTTGTGGATGCTTCATTATTTCTGGGAATTGAAACAGTTACAGATTTTACTTTACCACTGATGGCGAAAATTATATATCCAATAAACAAACAAAAGGTTAAGTATAAAATAGAAACGAAAAAAAAATTATATAGGTACATCGATACAGAAGCTATCCAATAAATCGAGCACAGCAATTGAAATAGATCGGTACCTATTCAAAGAGAAGGAAGTCACGTGAAACTTCTGTTCACAAAGCTGTCGGCAATGAAACGGCAGTGGAGTCGCGTGAAGTTGAGATGCACTTGAAGCGTGAAGTATAGCTGAGTGCGCTTTCAAGAGAGCTAGCATGCTCAGTTGAGCAAACCTGTACGTTGAGACACCGTCTGCTTTACTGATTTCATTAACCTCAGACAAATTGACGGTTGAAAAAATAACAACTTTATAAATAACTAACTTTTGGCCGCGACTTCGTCCGCATAGATTTCGATTATAGTTATTCCCTCGGGAACTCTTTCATTTTCCGGAATGGCAAGTAGCCATTGTGTTAAACCAGGGTATAAAAGCTGTCTCCATTCTAAATTTCAACCAAATCCGTTGCAGCGCGAAGAAAAACTAAAACTGTCGCATTTATAATATTAGTAAGATAAATAGATTATAAGATTATAATATAATTAATTAAGTAATTATAATTATAATTAATTAAGTAATTATAATTATAATTAATTAATATAATTATAATGTTTAAAAGGTCAATACCCCCGATATAATGACGATCCCTTCTAGAGCTAATAAAGCTTTCCATCTAAAAAAAAAATCGCGTCCGAATCACACCCGTTTACAGCACCCCCTGTTTTCATCGGGGAGATTAAAACTGACTACACCGTCCTAGATCAAATTTTAAGCGAGACAAATGGATTTTACAAGGATCTTAAAATTGTACAATTGCCTTTAGCGTCCATGACAAACCAGACAAAACTTTAAATAGAAAATTGGGCAATGTGACTAAACGTGCAATTATGTAGTTTACCGAAGCGTATAGTCACTTTTGTATGACTCCAAGAATACATGACTCATGTAAAACTATCTCGACCACGCATTACATTACACTTGTAACAGAATTTTCGAATTATCAATAAATATTTAACCAGAATATAATACGCATACTACATCCCTCCCTACGTTGTAATTAGGAGCAATGGTTTTAAGGTCAAGAATGTACTTTTACGTGGGGTAGCCTATGAACATTCAACGCCTTAGGTTCATGAGTAGATCTTCTGTAGTCAAGTTCATTACATAATCTTTATATTGGAGTAGCTTCGGTACTACCAATAGCATGTAGGTGTTATAGGATTTGTGCTTGGTGTAATAAGACCCAATATACTCGTTAGCGATAGCGCAGCGTGCTAGCACCACGCAAGTTTTCAAGAGCCATCCAGAACGCAGCTGTATTGACTCGCTTATTAATACAACAGCAGTTATAACGGCTTAAATTCTCCTAGGGTAATCAGGGTTCCATAGAGATTCAAGTTTTTGTTCATCACGTCACTGTTACACATGCAATATTACAACTTGTCACAGTAAACCGAATTTCATTTTAAAAAACCTATCATTTTAGGAGAACAAGGTGGATAATACCTACTGATTTTAAAACCGTACATAAGCAAGTGCTATGATAGCACTATCTAAGTAGACAAAGTACAAAGAGACAACGCCACTTAAGGCGATATTAAACTTAATGAACGTTCGAGGAACTATGCTGTTTTTGTGCAACGATAGAAACAGATCACCAAGGCTACAAAATTAACCAGAGATCACGATCCTCAGGAATGAGGAAACGAGTGAAGAAGATGTCGTTATTGTCAGGATACCAAAGACAAGGTAAGGTACATGTACAATGTTCAGTGGTGGTAGGACCTTCAACATGGTCCGTCAAGACATATCACAACCGGTATAATTACTAGCATTCCATCTTAGTCCTCAGGATTGGCTTTTGGAGTCTTAATAATCTTATGGCCGTATTAATAAACTCGTCTTGACTGAGATGCCCCTCTCGAGAGGTGTCAAAGTAAACGTCAACCCATAGAAAGCTGTCATTTTTGACGTGTCTTGTGACTGACATCTCAACCAAGATAAGTTTATTAATACGGCCCTAAATATTGTATTTTTGAGAATGCAAATGTCTATGGGTCTCAGATATCACTATCAGTTGGCTTATGTGCTCACTTCTTTCTAAATGCCAGACAAAACAATGGAATCCTTACGGCAGAGATCATTGAGAAGCACAAAATCATACCCTTCAAAACTTATCTTTGAACAAATATTTACCTAAACGTTAGACTTTTGGCCAAAACCATCATCAGGGTTTATTTCTCTTTTACGCTCTCTTGAAACAAGGCTCGTCTCTTTAACTGCGGAACCTTTTTATCCGTGTTGACGCACTTGTGTTTTATTTAACAGCCGTGTTTAGGGGAAGCTTCGTTTACGACGCACATGTGTTTGATCGCACTTGTGACGAGGCGTTTTACGGGGAATCAGCCATGTTGTTCTCTCACGGAATCCACTTTTCAAATCGATTAAGTTAAGTTAAGATGGGTCCTACGCACAGTCAACGACAAGGTAAAGTTTCTGGAAAGTCCTAATTCGAAATCCATTCCGAGGTTAACTCACCCAAATTCATTATTATCAGCTTTTTAGTACATTATTTTCCGAAAAGTTATTCGTGATTTTATCTTTGACATTTGTTTAACCTTTAAAGTTTTGGAACCAAAAGGCTGCCGTAAAAGATGTACGAAGGAAAAAATAAATTAAGTCATTGCAATGCAAAACGCGTTTTTAAAATTGTCTGTAATATTTTGTTTATAAAAACAGGAGGTATTTTGTGTCGGTCTATGACCATTGTTCAGCCGCTCGAGAATTCTGCCAGTAAATAATTTTGAAGTAGGTAATTTCTTTTTCTTGACTTATCATTATGATAGCGTTCCATGCTAACTGAAAAATTCGAGTTGTTCACCGTATAGATTGTATACGTAGAGACCAAAGACGAAAGCGTCATACTATTGATACTAAACCTTCGAATTGAATACAATAGGAAGACTAACTTTGAACTGTTGACGTTTCTAATTGATATCCACCATTTTGAAGCTCAAGGCAATTAAGACTGCAGAGAGCATATATAGCCAACTAATTTGAATCAGGCTCTACGCTACAATGGAATTACGTTTAACTTTTGTTAAGGGATTAATCGCAATCAAATAAACACACATTATTTAACTCTGAAAATTTTATAAGGTTCCATTAAGAGTTAGGGCCTGTTTCACAATCGTCAAGTAAAGCATATAATCTGTCTGACACATAAATTTAGCCCTTTCCCTTTCTTACACTTGAACATGGACAAGGAGAGGGTTTACTTTAACTGGCACATTAATTTACTTGTCGATTGTGAAACAGGCCCTTAGTCTCATAATAGATGAATTTTAAATTGTCTCATTCTTGAAATGACCGAATATCCACATTGACTATCATTCGAAATTAATCTTGTCCCAAATGCCTAAATATTGAAAAGTACGTTTCCTCCAAATACCGAAGACCGACTCAACCGAATTTTAGAATGTCTTAAATCCAAAACATGTCAGGCAGAATGTCAACACTTTATTTCAGATACCGTGTTGAATAGAGCCATGACTCATGATTACAGTAAGCGGTTTGAGTTTTGGTTTTGATATTTAGCCATTTGAAAATTCTGATGTGGTGAAGAAGTTATGAATTTTAGTCATAACAAAACATGTCAATCAACAATTAAATCATGTGAAGAATCTGGTACTTTGAGAAAGTATAAATTAATTTCGATACGAGTACAAAGCAAAGGAATCTAGACGGATTGGATTGGCAAGATATGTAACGGTTGAGTTGGTTCCAGGTGTCATGTCTTAATAGAATCTGTCGAGATTAATTCACCCGTAAAGTTCTACTACCTATGTTAAGTTGCGCCGCCAAGGGTTAATGAATATTGGCACATGCACAGTGTATCGTAGAGTCAGTATTGGGCGTAATCAATTAGAAATTCAGTCAATTATTTACGAAGCCTGTGGCGGATTACATTTTTGTCAGTATCTTTTAAGATTATTTGGATTGAATAAATAATTAATATAGTGTAAAATAGCTACATTCTAGATTCTTTACGATCGCCTACAAAAAAAAAAAAAGTAAAAACATTAACGGCCAAACCCTATATTCAAACCGCGAATAGATAAGGCTTACCTCAGGTTAAAATTTGACATTTGTCCATACAAAATGTGTCAAATTTTAATCCGAAGTAAGCCTATCTATCCGCGGTTTGAATATAGGGTTCGGCCATAAGACAGTATAAAAACTTTTTAATTGTTAATTAAAATTGTTGTAATTCAACCTAATTAACTTTGCGAATATCGAATTGCATAAACCGATTTAGGTATTGGTCTGATAATATAATTCAATGCTTCTTTTTGGTATGACACATCAGTCGTCCATCACTGTTCGTAGAAATAATTTGTTTTATTCGATTTGTTTAAGAATCGAATCAAATATTTTTTTAGATTACAAATCAATTCGTTGTGGCTACAACAATACACAATTAATTAATTGGTAATCGTGAGTTCACATTGACTTTACTTATTACACTATGCAACACTATTTAAAATTGTTGTGTAAAAATTAAGTACGGGTACTTATAGGAAAGCCTCCTTTAGATCTAGTTTTTTTTTCTTTATCTCTTAATTTAAGAAGTTATATTTTTTTAACCACTACCTTGCGGACCTTACGAATCTTGCGGTACACTTTTGTAACAACCAAGTTCTTTTACTTCGTGGCAGGAAAACGCTAGTAAATAATACGAGTGGTAATCATAATATGTACTACATATATTACGAGTATAGTAAGGATTTGAATAGTATAGCGAGTTTATCGGAAAGCCTCCACTTGAAAAGGCTTTCAAAAGCAATCGAGTGTTATGCATAGCATAACGATCACATCTAATTTAGATATAGTTATTTGCTTCTTAAAATTTAACTCACATAAAATCAACAGCCTAAACTGCTTGACATTTTCCAGACGATATACAGCCTTGGCGAAAGGTGTTGAGCACCCCACGTTTTCGTCAGTAACTTATAAATAAAGTAGTATTTCTCAATTTAAAAAAAAACACAAAGACGTAAAATAAAGAAGTGTTTGAACATGTGCAAATCTTAGTAGATACAGTTTCGAAGTAGCTATTTGCGTGTGAAAACTGAAGCTAGAAAAGTTGGGTTTTAGAATAAATAATTTATTGTAATTTTTCACCGAATTTCCTTCAACTTCAATAAATATGACTAATCTTTCCAATAGATATACAACTTCCTATAATAAAAGATATAAATGCACCCTTTAAAGTTTCACTTTTATATTAAAAACGCATGGATGCTCAACACCTTTGGCCAAGGCTGTATAGTAGTGGACAGGGATAGCCACTTCTTAAAGTTCAGGTTATAAACCTGATCTAATCTTTACCAAATTGAGAGGAGAGTTCTATAATGATGCCCGATCCTAATATTCTAACCACGCATATATTTAGTCTTCAAGTTCAAATTTTATCTTGAAGTAACCAAATCAATCCACCGTTTGAATATTGTAGACGAGCATCAAATACTTATTTAACAGCCCTACCAGAGAATAGTTACTCCAGCAGTTACCTTAAGCCGGGTACTCACTAGCGAGCTGTAACTATAACCGTAGCAGTTACAGTAACGAGTATCTAGTGGAGAATCACGATTTTACGTGTAACAGTTATAGCAACGGCTCGCCAGTGAGTACCCGGCTTTATAGTATTACTAGTATTATTTACGACTAAGGAGTGAATGTCTCTATACTAGTAATTTCACGGATGTCTTATCCCTACACCGGAACACAACAATGTAAAGATATTAAGGGCCTGTTTCACAATCGACAAGTAAATTTATGTGTCAGTTAAAGTTAGCTCTCTCCTTGTCTATGTTCAAAAGTGTAAGAAAAGGAAAGGGCTAAATTTATGTGTCAGATACGCGTTACTTGACGATTGTGAAACAGGCCCTTAATATGCAAGAGGAGGCAAAGGAGTCAGCAAGCATAAAAAAACATCTTTTTCCACTAGTTCTATCAAACTATTTTAGGTTATAATTATAATTAACTAGAGCTATATGGTACTGACGATAGTGGGAATAGACTAGTTTTTAGGGTCAAGCAATCGATCTATCAAATTGACACCTTCGGTAAAATTCGTTTTCAACCCGAGCGACGCTCGATCCCTTAGGAAAGTACTATTATTTAATCGCGAAAATCTTAGGACGTCAGCAAATTTGAAGCGTCTCCATTTATCATTAGAGACTTTCTTAATTATATTCCTCCCTTTGAAGAGGCAGACTTGATTATACATTAATACACTGGCTCATCAAATGAAGCCTCAGAAAGATAAATCTTGCCTACCTTTAATTATAAAAGATTCAATTAGGACAGTTTTTTATGGCATAGAAAGACAAACGATCTAACAGATCACCTGAGGTCCTTGCCAAGATGGCGCTAACTAGCGCTTCTATTCGTTTCGTTTTTAAACAAATCGCGTCACTGGTAGATGACGTGATACGAAAAATCACGTGATCTACCAGTGACGCGATTAGTTTAAAAACGAAACGAATAGAAACGCTAGTTAGCGTAATGCATCTTGACAGGGCCCTCTGAGGTCCTTGCCAAGATGGCGCTAACTAGCGCTTCTATTCGTTTCGTTTTTAAATCAATCGCGTCACTGGTAGATGACGTGATACGAAAAGTCACGTGATCTACCAGTGACGCGATTGGTTTAAAAACGAAACGAATAGAAACGCTAGTTAGCGTAATGCATTTTGGCAGGGCCCTCTAATGGTAAGTGGGATCTGAGACCTAAAGACACTTTAAACTTAACGTAGGTTAAGTTAGGTTAGCCTAACCTAACCACAGAACAGAAAAAACAGTAGAAGTGTCACCAGTTATCTTATCCGCACACCGGAACACAACAATGCGAATACTGCTGCTTGGCGATAGATTGAAGGATACGATGGTGGTAGCGAACCGGACAGACACCGTATAAGACCCTACCACCACTACATACCTACAATGTTCCACAGTTTAAGTTAAAATTACAATCACCAAATATAATAATTTTGAAGTTAAAAAACGAATTGCTTCTACTGCTGCGATAAAAATGCATCTGTCTGAACAATTAAAATTTGGCTCCGACTCTTGCAGAGATGCAAATTCGCGAAAGTTTCCTTCGCCGGTTAAGTTTATTCAAACAACAGTTTACAATGCGAGACCGGACTTTGTTCTCTAATTTATGATCGGGACTATTATGATATGATATTTTGTAAGTTACATGTACTACCTACCATCAAAAGATTTATTTACGCGGAGAAAGAGGCGTATACCCTCACAGATGTAAATAAATAGCGCGTAATGCTAACCGTACCTACTTCTTCTTTTGCTCCAGTAAATAAATATAACAAACCCACTTTAAAATGTCTTCTATTATTTAATGAATTATTTAAAACCAGTAGAATTCCTACAGATATTTGTACTATTTCGATTGCTTTGTTGCAAACATACGACTCATGAATAACTCATATAAGTAATAAATATTATTTTGATTGAACGTAATACACAGGTATATTATTTATAACCCTAACCAGGGCCTTTATTCTACTCAGTAAAACCATGTTGCTTTTTAAATGATATCGTATAGTTTTTAAAGCGGCCGTCATAAAGTAACTGTCAAGTAAATAGTAGCTATTGTAATAACGTAGTAACTAATACGATAACATGTCAAAATCTATATAGTTTTACTGGATAGAATAAAGCCCCAGAATTCACATTACTGCTTTCGTTAACCCCTGACAAAAACAGAGTGTTGTTTAAGGTGTATCCCAGTTTTTACTCCCATAGAATCCCTTAGCATCGAGTCATCTTCGTTTGCAAAAATATCCAGCTCATATGCAACGCTCCACAGATCATAATTACGTGTGACGTCACCACGTTAGCCTTTCGTGGCTCGGCCTTAAATTAAAAAAGGCATGGGCGTGAACATTTGCCTGCCGTTTACCAAAACAGGTATAAATCCAGACTCAAGGCGAACTGGGTGACATGTGTTCAACCTATATGGATTTCTTTGACGCAACACATTGTTAGGTATCGAGATTTTTAAGTGGCACTTCACTTGATCGTTTTCTTATTTATTATTGTTGCATATCTTTCATTTGGTATGTCAAATGTAAGCTGTGTCATATCAATATTTGGCAAACAAACATGGCCAAGTTATGTGCTGCCATAAGTATTTAAATAATCAATAACAATCAATCTCACTGAAATTGACTTGGAGTCAATTCAGATCTAGGCTTGACCTATGGGAACTAGACAACGATAAACATACTTATATCGAGAAATACACACAAATTGGCCTAGTCCCTAACTAAGCTCTAAGCTTGTCCTATGGTACTAAAACAACGCGAAATATGCTTGTATAGAGAAATACCCACAAATTGACCTAGTTCTAAACTCAGCTCCAGGCTTGTTATGTGGTGTATAAGTACAAGACAAAGATAAACATATATAGGGAGAGTTATACAGGGAATTAGATACAAAACATCCAAGACTCAGGAACCAACTCGTGCTTATCACACAAATAAATATTTTACCTTACTGGGATTATAATAATATTAACTCGGGACCACTAGCTTCGTAGGCAAGGTCGCTACCAAGTAAAGCCAGATTTTTTATTAGATAACGTAAAGTGACAGTTCATGTATGATTTATTTAAATAATAACCTTTTTTAACCGACCTCAAAAAAGGAGGTTCTCAATTCGTAACGTAATCATGATAAAAATAATGAAACAAAGTTAGAAAAAAAGTTTTCGTTACATTTTCTGTTACCATTTACCAAAAGAATGACTCGAGAACTGTCAGTGTACTTAATCAAATAAAAAATCTGACTATAGACTAACCGCGTCATGCGTCACCGCTGTTTAATTGAGACTTAGATCAAAGACAAGTTAATCTAGCCTCTTTTTTAAACACAAAAACAAAACCAGCGCAACCTTGACTTAACGATAATGACAAACCTATTTAATCTGCACACGACCTTACACTTTCGATTAAAATAATATCAGTAATGCGTTTCATAAATGCAAATTGCGATATAATGGGAGGTATTGGAGGCGGAATCGATTCTGGATACGCTTTTAGCATTTTAATTGAATAAAAGGTAACGAAATCAAAATGGCGCCGTATGGTGCTTAATGAACTTTGCATTCGGAGCTATCCATAGATATACGTAGTATCTAAACCACACAAGCACTAGGCTCGGATCACAAAATAGATAGGTACAGAAGTCAATCTACATACAAAGTGCGCTCGAGCAACGCACACATAGACACTGCTCACGGACACGATAATATCTCGGACCGGTTAGGACCAGTGCGAGCGCGAGTGCCATCCGCTCGAGACACGCGTCTGTGAACTTATTTGTGCAATAATGGAGCAACAAAAAAAAGTAATTATAACTGTTCAGTGGACGGTTGTTTAAATTCAATATTAAACGGTGTAAGATCGATTTTTATATAATAGTTTCCTATTTTGAATCAGTATACGAAGTAACAAAATTTTTGTTAGGTAAATCCACGCCACCTTACGTAAGTTGAAAACATGTTTTTTGTTTGTGTAGATATTGTGTTGTTTTTAGTGTCATTTGACAGGTTTAGGTCTAAAACGGATAGGACAATAGAAATTGAGTTACTAGAGTAATCCGTTTAGAAGTTATTAGGGATTTCCTATAGTCAAATTTGTAATAATATAACAATGACATATTAACATCATGGACATTTCCGAAATAAAAGATTTATTATTATTATTATTAAAATAAAAATATTTTAGTTATTATTCATTTATATTTACATTCTTCTCGTTTAATTCTCAACGATAAATCAAACAACTACCTACGAGTGCCACATAGTTGACAACCATAGAGCGAACGCCGAGCGTAGGTATGAAAAGTGAAGTACATACATGTGATTGACTTCTGTACCTATCTATTTTGTGCTCGGATGCTCTACATATGCAGCCCCAATTGTGCCCACCGACCGACCGACCCCGCTGCACTGCATGCAATATTCCCATAGTTTAACCTTAACCTGTAGTTCAGAAGATAGCATGGTCATTACTTTTTGGCTAGAACTTCTGTTCAAATGCTGTAAAGTTTTCATTGTCATATTAAAAATTGATGAAAAAAACAGGCGACTTTTTGTGGCGCTTCTTCTCAGTTCTCAACAGTTTCCGATTCAGACACTGTGTAACACTTAAAAAGATTTCTGTTTTTATTATTTTAAGCTAAGATCACAAATTTTAACCTTAACGATCATGTTAAAAGAGACAGTTCGTTAATGTTCGTCTTTTCACATGCAAATGGAGCATCAAATGAACATGGGTTTTTAAATAATACATACAAATGATAATGCGAAAAATTTGGTAACGCATTCCATAAATATGCATTATTACTGAAAGCGAATTAGTGGAACACGGTAATACAAATTCGCATTCGTAAGGCATTTTAAGTAGATAAAGTACCAACTTCATTTAGATATTTAATGTTTGATTGTGCAGTTAACGAGATCTATAAATAGGTCGAGTGTTGAAACGATACTGCAACTATAGAAGGAAATTGCAGACATGCTTGAGACGATGTAAGTTTTGCAATTAGAATAACAAAAGTTGCGCACAATGCGCTCGATGCAATAAAAAGTGTGAGCAAAGTTCAATGTCATTCGATAAATTATGTGAATAGTGTAATACTGGCACATTCCTGCGTCATTGTAGCCGAAATTGTGTTCTGCATTACTTCGGAGAATTGTAAAAATTGTTGTGACAAAAAAATATACAAAAGTACTTAAGTTAATCATAATCTGGCATCTATATCTATGACAAAGTGACCTCAAAATCTTAACAAAAAACCTAACATTTAAACACCAAGCACCGGCAAAATACTACACACTTAGTAGATTTACTACAGCAGGCTAAGTAGCCGCGCTCTTAGTTCGATTTACTATACGAATTTCACGTCACTAGAGCACTAAACCAGCAGAACCATAATTCACTTTACAGCTGTAGCCCTCGGTGCAACCGGGTCGGTGCATTACGTAATGCAGTGTGGACCCTGTCATGCATAAAACGGCTGACGAACAATTATTAAAATGAGGTATGTTCGGCATCGACTCAACGAGGTTTATTACCGATGTTTTCATGAATTATGGGTTAAAATTGCTAAAAGACGGTAAGGATCTGTAATCACTGAGGCAAGAAATGGCAGAAATACATCTTTTGTGAGAGCTCTAAAAAGTTCCTGAATTTAATTTATAGTAAAAAAAACAAAGAGAATTCATATACAATACTACCTACCTAACCTAAAGGGACTGAAAAAAAAAAGACACCGCTTGTAAAATGCCACAGATGCTGCTATCAGTGACAATCAAACTTTCTTTTTATCAATAACTCTTGGTTTTCAACCTATCATGCAACAGATCAAAGAGTTCTCTCCTAAAACCAAACAAGTTTTTGTAGCCAGCACAAACATACTTGATTCATACTGCATCCATTTCACAATGTATGCAGGCTGCCCACTCGTTCGGTTCTTGCTTTTGCTTTCAATGAACGCTCATTCATAAAATTAACATTATGCAAGTAAACTTCATTGTGTAATTTAACAGCTGTTAAATGTTTAAAAGGTAAGTTTATATAATCTTATGACATGGACTATCCTTTTTAGACGATAATGATCTGACCGGCATGCAATAAAATTTGGAAGATGTATACCTACGCGATAAGTAGGGCCAATTGGAAGTAGTTCGGAAACGCTTATACCCAACAGACGGTTATCAAATAAAATGATACCGAAGGAGAAGATAAATTATGCAGAAAGATGTATATGTATAAAAGGTCATGGGATATGTACTTTCATCCCGAGGGAAAACTAGAAAGAACTCTTAAACAGGAAGGTATCATCCGTAAAAGAGCAACGGTATTCGAGTACTCCCACGCACATTTGTTATATAACTTTAGCGAAAGCGTTCACAAAATATTAAAAGTACTTTTTTCCGTGATAAATATAAAAACTTTGATCATACATTAAACATCAAACGAAATTGATTTGAATCACAAACAAAGCGGGAGTAAGAAAGCACCGCTTTAAATTTCCTTTAAACGTTTCTGTGACCATTCGGGTCGCTCTACTTTGCGGTGGCATTTCTAATGGACTTACTAGATATAGCTGTGGTAAATCAGGCGGTTTTTAAACTGGAAGCACTGAATGCTATTTCAGAAACATTAGTTACTTATGACGTGACTAGTCCAAAAGGAACGGTCATTACCTGTTATTGTGTCGGTGGAAATCACCACACAATGGACTAAGTAGATCTTGGAGGCAATCACTATAATGTATTCGCTACCACTTCAAAATTACTTTAGTAAGATACTCATAGATTCTACCGGGAATTCATAAATTTGCATGACTATCTACAAACATCTATCTCAGCTCGTATATCGTTCGAGAAAACAAATCCCAGTTAGCGAAGCAGTAACTCTGAATACCTAACTGACAGCTTGAAATGATCGTAGACATTAACTATTCTATCCTCTTGGATTAACTTTATCTTCGAGTAAAGAGTGAAGTCACCATTTCTAGGAAAGCTATTCGCGCAAACACATGTAGACATCCAGTTCCAGACATTCCGAGTTCCGACCTAGATTAAATTAGGATGGATACAGAGTTTCAGAAATGGAGCACAAGGCGTCTTTGTCTGGACCAAAGTGGAACCAAGTTACTTTAATAATACGGTTCACTCATTCTTCCGGGGGAGATACTTTAGGAAAATTAAAATTTATTCTCGGTTTGAAACAAACAACTCCAAATCAAAAGTACCTTTTACTTTTGATGTTTAAACGAGCCAAATCGAATCAATAGTAGGGTGCCCTGAGTAGTTATAAATGGCCTTAGCATCGATGTAGTAAAGAAAGGTTATTTCGCAGAATAAGAGACTAACGAGCCCTCTAACGGCTGACCTTCAACGATTAATGCCTCCCACAAATCCCCGTGGTGCTATATCCCCGAAGCAAATGCTTAGTCGGCCTCATTTTGTTCAAATACTACGTAAGGGTAAAAATTTCACTATGCTTCACTTTTTGCCACTAGTGAGTCCATTTCAACAGAGTTAAAGCCAAATACTACAGCTGTCTTAATTTACGGCGCAGCCCGGTCACAACTTTGCGCGGTGGCGACTGATGCAGCGGGGAGTTGCATTGCATGCGACGGGAACAAACACGTAGAGAAGAAATCGACTCGTTGGCGCGGCAGCAGCTGTGGCATGACTCATATATCTCCATGGATTTGTTTGTTGTCGCTCGTGTAAAGTTGTGGCCAGTCCGTTACTTTGCTATATATTCTATGCCCTTGAGCCTATAATGTCATGTCATAGCATGCAATATTTATTTAAAAGGCTTATGTTATATTCACGGAGGAAGATTCAAATTCATAGTAACTTACAAAATATTTATACGATATAGCTCGTATGTGAGCCCCAAGGGAGCTTTGAAAGAGTAAGCTGTTTTGAGAGATTTCATAAAATGGATGGACATACCCTGTCATTTAATGGTAGTTGTCCCATCATTGATCACTTACTTGCCAGACAGCACAAGGGAGAGGCTGTCAACTTTGGTGACTTTCTCGTGCGCGTACAGCTCGTGGCACTTGAGGTGGCGCACGTTGCGCATGCACATGAGGACGCGGCGGAACTGCCGCCTCGAGACCCGCAGGGGCTTGAAGAGGGCCACGTATACCTGGAACAAGGAGATAGTTGTTTGTGGATGCTTCACTCGAGGGTTACGGAGCGGCAGTTGTTCTTTCTTTGGTAAGGTAAAGCCAAATTGATTGATTGCTATATCCTCTTCCTTAGTTGGTAATCCTTTTTTTTGTTTCATTAATTTTAGCTTTGTTGTATATGTGGCTATCCAACGTTTTTTTTAAATAAATTATTTAGAACTAAATTGACACTGAAGTAATTTAGTTAGTTCACTTTCAAGACCGAGTGGAGATTATTATGACTAGGACCATTTCTATTAAGCTACAAATACCAATATAACCCATTTCAAAACAGCAATACAGATTTTTACCTTTAATAATTCAACTTGTAACTTTATGTATTTTTAAAATAACAGACAGTCTCTCTCAAGCTCCAAAAATGGATATTTTTAGGTTTCGCTCTTTTTTAAAACACCAACGTAAAGGGTGGTCCAGACATAGAGGCCGCCTGTAAAAACACAAATAAAAAAAAAACTAATATAGTTATACAAAATCCGAGTTTTGTTTTGAGATCAAGATTTATTTACATTAAAAATATCAAAAAATTATATTCCAACGGGACCTTGTTTTGCACATTTTAGGAGTTTGGAACGGAAGCTTTTGAACAGCGATTTTCCAGATTTGGCTGCGATCTGCTTGGAAATCCGCGTCCATATTCGCTTCATACTTGCAATGTTGGTCGCCGGCTTATTTAACTCGCAATATCGTTGCTTACAAAGAGCCCAAAATCGTCAATCGGCCGAAGCTGGGGCACATTCGGGAGGATGTCTCGTTTTGGTACAATAGAGATACCTGCCTTCATCCAGAACAAAGAAAAAATTACGCCCGCTGGGAATACTGTCCTTGTACAGCTTAGCTGCACCTTTAATGCACCGATCCATTTGACCTGGATTATATTTAGGACTACATCTCTTCTTTCTGCTTCGAATCCCGGCTGCTTTCTTTACTCGCCGATACGTAGAAAGTGTCAATCCGAGTTCGCGTGACGAGACACGGTCAGATTCGCTGCGATCTTGTCTCGCCTTCTTCTACACCTTTTTCTGTAATCGAGGCGTATTTACAGTCGGTTGCTGCCCAGGAAGCTGCTTGAATCCTACTTGCCCATCTTCTATGTATCGCTTTAACACATTTCGGATGGTCCGGTCAGGTATTTTTTGCTGGCGGAAGTGGTACAAAGTGTCAAGACGATTTTGAGAATGGCATTCGTAAAATTCTATTATTGACCTAGCTCGACATTCGTGCTCGATACGTTTCATTATGAGCGAATTTTTAAGATTTCAATACCGAAATGCAAACAAGGATAAATTATATTTAAGATACTTTTGACATTTGGTTTAATTGTTTATGCTTGTTGCCATAGAAACAGTTGCAACAAGCGGCCTCTATGTCTGGACCACCCTTTAATACCCTGCGGGATGGATTAAACTTCGAGTTTTCCTGTTATTAATCTCTGGTAGGTACAGGATGATTCATAGATATATTTACGGAAGAAATGGGTATCATCTGACAAAATTATTAGTGTAAATGGTAGAAGGTTCTGAAGTTGCCAGTCAAAAAAATATATTCAAATATTATAAATAACCTTAACAAAATTTGATTATTTGTAGTAGGTAATAGTAATACTCAAATAACTCAGCATAAACATCCCGAAGAATAAATAAATACAAAATAAATCTAGGGGGATAATCTCGCACCAATTGACCTAGTTCCAAAACTTCGAAACTAATCGCTTTATTAAGGTTTGTACTATGGGCACTAGACACGATAAACATACTTATATAGAGAAATACATACTAAAATACATAGAAAACGTCCAAGACTTAATTCCATTCGTTGAATCCAACTAAACTCGATGATATTATAAGTCCCAAGACGTAAAACAAGTATAAAAACAGATACAAAGGCCGGTAATTTCCAGGTATTTATCAAGAAACACTTATCGGAGCAGCTGAAATAAATTTATCGGAGTTTTTCTTTGTTAAGATCAAATCAGGAATATTTATTCTCGAAGGAATTAGCAGCGATGCTTAGATACCGTCTCTAGGCAACGTCAAAGCCGCAAACGTTCTGTCGGTTGAGAGCGGAGGCGACGCGGGGCGGCGCGTTCTTATACTAAAAACGCCTCACACACGCTTTTGGCACGCTTTTGGAATGGGAACGTGCCGTACCGCGCCACCTCCGCTCTTATTGTATTTGCGGCTTAAGCTCTTGTTTTTTTTTGTTAATATGTGAAAAAGGGGGCAGACGAGCAAGCGAAGCCAGTCACCTGATACTAAGTGATCATCGCGATATTCACGATCCATAAACACCAGAAAAACCAGAGGAATCGCAGGTGGGCTGTCGGCCTTTGAGGAAAGAGTAGGCTCGATTCGTCGATCAATTGTCACTGATTCCAGTCCAGTTTAACAACGAGCCTATGTCGTCCCGCTATAGCTCTCTAGAGCATTAGTAACAAGTTAGCACGTGCAAATTTTTCTTGGTCGTAGGTTTCAACGGCACGAAGAGGCTCTAATTCCGCCTTATGTGCCCATGAGTGCACGAGTCAGCACGACACAAATTAAGTTGGCCTGTAATACGTCTTTGTCGAATTAAGAAGTGAGCTATTTAAGAGACACCCATACACGCATGGATCAAGTAATACTGGTTCAATCGAGCTCGCTCTTGCTCTCAGACAGAATAACAGAGTTCCGCGAACCACGGCCTCTAGTTTGCATCATTACGTGGACTGAACCCTGAATGAAGTAATTCACTAGGTAATATACGAGTACTTATGTGAAAATGTGGACTTCAAAGCTTTGAAGCTTATAAGGATGAGGAATATTCTTCGTCGAAATCTATTTATAGTTACCAAGAAACTAATCTATTATTCAATATTCCGAGTATTTCTTTGAATCTGTTCTGTGATGTTTCCCGGAACAGCTAGCTTGTAACGGTAAAGGAAGGGAATAATTTTAAATCCACTTCGACTCTGTAAATAAACAATGGCATTGTTTTGACAAACAAAATATTTTCAGGATTAACAAGATGTTTCCTGTGATTTGTTTTTCTTGTTTGTTTAAGTACCTATGGAGGGGCTAGGACATACCTCTTGAAGGCGATCGGCCTTCTCCAATTTTGAGTTTCACACAGCACTTAAATCACAGCACTTGATTGCACTTGTGTGTAATTAAACATAATTTCGTAGTCTTTTGTTTAGATTGAGTTCTTGGGTATTTTCGGTAATATTCGTTCGCGCGCGCGTGGGTTGTTTTTTGAACTTCTTTTGACTACTGAAGTGAGGTAGCGGGGGAAGGGGAAGGGAAGAGTGTTGCCATGTGTAATGGATGCGTTTGAGGTGACGTGAAAAATATAGAATGTGAATAAATAATGTCGTATTAAGGAAAATAAAAATAAAGATTAAATAATATATTATTGTGGCGCAGCCAACTTCGGGGGGCCTAGAGGTTTCCTCTACATTGCGTTAAAATTAAAATATATTATAAACTAAATTAAATTTATGGTAGGTATACCTTGGATAAACTAAATTATTGAGTGGGTAACGGACAGAGCTTAGTTACCGGGCGTATATAACTACTAGAGGACGTTTTAACCCTTGCGACGCGAACTATATTGTCTTTTCCGGGGAAAACCTCTGTGACAACAGCGAGAGGCCAGCACATAGGATGAGTATTATCATCTTTGATTAAAACCACCGCTCCAACATTCACAGGCTCAGAAGGCAAGTTCCACTTGCTGCGTTGTTGAAGGGATGAAAGATATTCCATGCTCCAGCGTTTCCAATAACTTTGTACTATTTTATTTAAAAGTTGATAACGAGTGAGTCTATTAATTGGGAGAGTTAAATCAATCATTTCCGCGGGCAAGTATTTCAATGGAGTTACATTTAAAAAATGACTGGGGGTTAATGCGGATGGATCAGAAGGATCTGATGAAAGAACGCAAATTGGACGGCTATTTAATAAACTTTCAATTTGCACTAAAATTGTGTTGAATTCCTCATAAGTTAATATTTGACTTCCGATAGCTTTAAATAAATGGTTTTTTACAGATTTAACATTAGTCTCGCTCAGTCCATTAAAATGCGGACCATAAGGTGGACTGTGTTGAAAATGGACCTTTTGTTGGGTGAGATAATGACTTAAATAATGTTGGTAATCAGTGGACTGTATTAAGGGATAAATTTCGTTTAATTTGCGTTTTGCACCTATAAAATTCGTACCTCCGTCGCTGTACAAGATTGAGACTGGACCTCTGCGTGACATAAAGCGTTTGAACGCGGCGAGAAATAAATCAGTACTCAAGTCCGAGACCAATTCCAAATGAAGCGCTTTGGTTGTCAGACAAACAAACAAACAAATACAGTTGTGGTCATATAATTAAGAACGATTTGAAGTTCCAGAATTCATTTATTTAAATCATGTCATGTGTAGTTATGTGTTCCTTCTTAGAAGTAACTAGTTATGTTATGAAATAGCCACATGAATAGAGCAAACGGGATTAGGAATATAGAATAAAATTTCTAACTATTTCTTTTACAATTTCTTTTTATTCTCTATAGTAACAAATGCAAATAGTAATGAAGCTGGACAAATAATTAAGAACGATTTATTAAATTGCTCGAGAGTTGTTTTATATGAAACTTAGAATAAACAAATCACATTAATGTGAAGTGCGTAAAGGAAAAAAGCTATTTAATACATTTTAAACAAAAATTAATAGTTAGTAGCATGTCCACGGCTTTTAATTACTGCTTTACACCGGCGAGGCATTGACTCTATCAATTTTTGACATTTCGCAAGAGAGATAGACTTCCATTCTTCTAAGAAAACGTCATACAGCTCTCTTAAATTGCCACACTGTCGATTTGAAACCTTTTTCTTGACTTCGCACCAAAGATGCTCTATTGGGTTTAGATCTGGGCTGTTAGCTGGCCAATCTAAGACAGAAACTGATTGCGATGTGAGAAATTCCTTAACGGTGCGTGCAGTATGCTTTGGATCATTGTCGTGCTGGAATGTCCAAATAACCGGAAGCACGTCTTCAGCATAAGGTAACATTGTTTCTTCCAGTATATTTTTGTATTGGAATTGATCCATGTTTCCTTCTATCAACTTAACAGGTCCAACACCATGTCCAGAAAAACACCCCCAAATTTTCACATTTCCCCCACCATGCTTTAATGTCACTTTTGTGTACTTAGGGTCGAATGCTTTATTCGGAGGGCGTCGTACATATCGTTTTCCATCAGAACATACCCTGTTTATTTTTGTCTCGTCAGAAAAAAGAACATTTTTCCACTGTCTAACTGTCCAGTTTTCATACTTTCTTGCAAATGCAAGCCTGGCTTGCCTATGACACTGTTTCAACATGGGCACCTTCCTTGCTATCCTTCCGTGCAACTTTTCTTCTACCAAACGCCTTCGAATAGTGCGTGCCGAGATTGCTGAAGGGTTGTTTTCACCAAAATATTCTTTTCTCAGCTCATTGGATCCTTTAAAAGGATTTTGTTTTGCCAAACGAATGATATTTCGATCATCTCGACGACATGACTTTCTCCGTTTAGGTAAACGCGGAACATTTGAAGTAGTTTGATACGTGGCAAAGTGCTTCACAGCGTGGAAAACCATCGTTTTTGAGCATTGCAGATGGTCGGCTATCTTTTTATACGACCAATTCTTCTCGCGAAGTTTTATTATTACTTGCCTTGTAGATTTATCACAACTTTTATTTTTCCCCATTGTTTTCATATAAAGCAATCACCTTATAGACTCTTACAGCACTAAATGGCGCCAAAATCATAAGAATAGTGACTTACAACCACAGAACTACAGAGTGTTCTCTATTTAAATTTGATTAAAAAAATAAACTATTCAGCGTTCTTAATTATGTGACCAGCCAGTAAGTAGTAATACTAGGTTCAGATCTAATGTATAAAGTTTATCTATTTATTTTTTTGCCAATCATGTGTATCAACGAACGTACCGGTAGTATGGAAAAGTTTTGCGATACCGAGAGAAATACAAAAAAATACATGCAATTAGTTATACTTGTTAGTTGGAAAAAATCTTCCCTATAAATAAGCGTTCTTAATTATATGACCACCACTGTATAAGCTTTATGGCTTTTTACTCCACGATGGCGTATATGCGTTATATAAAATGGTCCGGCATAATCGACAGCGGTGTGTACGAAAGCCTTTACCTGCGTGACTCTAATTACAGGAAGATCGCCCATTGGTGGGTTAGGATTTCGAGGTTTAAGTTTAAAACAAGAGTTACATTTATGTATCCTTTGCCGAATTAAGTTTCTGGCAGAGAGAATCCAGTATTTCTGACGTATTAAAGACAATACTAGAGCGGGACCGGTGTGTAAATTCGATGTATGGTAAAAATCAACTAGGAGTGACGCTATACGACCTTTGGCTGATAGCAATATTGGATGCTTCTGATTAAAATCCAGATGAGAATAGGAAAGTCTACCGCCTACTCGCAATAGACCTTGATCGTCCAGAAAAGGGTTGAGTTTTAAGAGTACTTTATTGGGAAAAGTTTTAATATTTTTAAGAGCGTTTATTTCCTGGGCAAAGTAAGTAGTTTGTACGTAACGTAGTGCGTAATTTTCTGCTTGATTCAAATCATTTATTGTTATAGAGTCTCGAGATTTAAGTAACTTTGTGAAGCGGAGTAGGTATACGAGTGAACGAATGAATTTGGTCCACGTCGAGCAGCGATTGGAGAGATCTTCAATAGGATGCGTAGTTTCCGTCGTAGCTGTAGTTTGAGTATGAAGCGATACAGTTTTAGTTTCGTGTGATTCTACGTTTTCATTGGGATTGACTTTATATTCTTTTACAGGCCAAGTATTGGCAGGCGCGGACATCCATTGCGGGCCATGGAACCAGAGAGCGTTATTTATTAGTCCTGTAGGTGTTATAGGGCGCGAGACGATGTCGGCGGGATTTTCTACACCACGGACGTGAAACCAGTGAGGCGCGGGTAAGTATTCATTTATTTGAGCGATGCGGTTAGCTACGAAGGTATGAAATTTGTGCGCGGGTGAATGTATCCAGGTAAGAGTTACTGTAGAATCAGAGAATGCATATATTTTATTTATATTGCAACGTTTAGTAAGGACAGCGCGAACCGAATCTATTAATTTTGCGAGCAAAACAGCAGCGCAGAGTTCTAAGCGGGCGAGAGTTTTATTTGGGTTTGAGACTTTAGATTTGGCGGTAAGTAATTTTACAGAATGAGCGGTCGCGTTTTCATCTGTATCGATTCGAACATAAACGGCAGCACCATAACATTGTTGGCTGGCATCTGCGTATCCAAATAATGTTATTCTGTGTGTCGATGTTATTCCAATATGACGTGGTATTTTAATTTCTGACAAGCGCGGTAGTTCTTTATGAAATTGTTTCCATTTAAAAAGAATACAATCAGGTACCTCATCATCCCAATCGAGTTGTAACTTCCAGCATTCCTGGATAAGCAGCTTCATATAAGCAACGACTGGACTGATAAGACCTAACGGGTCGAATAAGCGAGCGGTGACTGAAAGGATCGAGCGTTTGGTACAAGTTTCTGGAAAATCGATATTTATATTAAAGTGAAAATTATCATCAGTAGGTTGCCATTGCATACCTACGATTTTAGTATCTGCATTGGGGTCGTCATCAAATTTAACAGCGATAGGACTCTTATGAGCGGATGGAATGCGTGACATGAGGTGAGTATTATTTGAGATCCATTTTACTAAATTAAAACCTCCAGACTTAAACATAGCGATCATTTCTTTATAAGTATTTTCAGCGGTCGCTTCGCCGTCTATAGAGCCGACATAATCATCGACGTACATATGGTTTTCGGCTTCATAAGCGGCGAGCGGGTACAAGTCGCGACTGTCGGCGGCGAGCTGACGCACGACACGCATGGCGAGATAAGGCGAGCTAGATACACCAAAACATACTCTATTAAATTGATATATTTTAATCGGCGCATCGGAATCGAATCTAAATAAAATCCGTTGAAATGAATGGTGATCTGGACAAAGCTTAACTTGAAAATACATTTTTTCGATGTCAGCGGTTAATGCGATTGAAAACATGCGGAGATTGAGAAGTAATTCAAAGATGTTACTTTGTAAAATCGGGCCTACGTACAGTAGGTCATTGAGTGACTTGCCAGAGGTAGTTTTACTTCCCGCGTCCAAGACGACACGAGTTTTTGACGTTTCTTTCTCGGGACGATAAACAGCCCGATGCGGCATATAATAAACCTGCGAGTCTTGAAAATTATTCGGAACTTCAGAGAGATAGCCGTTATCTATATACGTTTGAATAGTGGCGTTATAATCGGCACGCAAATCATTTGAGTCGAGTTTTTTTTCCAGATTTAAGAAACGGCGTTTAGCTATTGAGTACGAGTGTCCTAGGTCGGAAGGCGGATTTTTAAACGGGAGTTCAACGGTGTATCTGCCTGTATCATCGCGTGAGTAAGTGGATTGAAATATATTTTCACATGCTTCGTCTTCGGGACTGAAGTGTTTTTTATCGGGGACATTTTCTATTTCCCAAAAGCGTTGCGTTAATGTATCGAGTGAGACAGCTTCCGTTTGACAGAAGAAAGACTTGTCAGTGTCTTGTGGATGAGAAGTTGCGGAGACATTAGGCGTAAATGGAGCGATTTCATCTCGAGTACGAGGGAGAGTATTTGCGGTTAGCGAGTGTGATACACATTGAGCTTTGCCCATGACGACATATCCGAGAGTGGTTTGTACAGCAACGACCGAGGAGTTCGGCGAAGTCGATTTATGCGATCCGAGTAACAGCGGGAATAGTTCGTTGCCTATCAAACAATCTATTTCACCCGGTGCGTAATAATGTTCATCAGCCATCGGCAGATCATGCAAATGGGCTAATTCTGTGGTGTCAATTTCAGCGTTGGGTAAGAAATCCGTTATTGTATCTATAACGCGAGCACTGACTGTATAGCAACAGCGTGAGTCGAAACGAGAGTACATTTTAAACTGCGTTGTTCCGAGCGAGCGATTTTCAATTTGACCTATGCCTTTGACGACAGAGGGCGAGGGTGTAATTTTTAAATTTAAACGTTCGCAACAAGATTTTGTAACGAAGTTACTCATTGACCCTGTGTCAAGAAATAAGCGCATACGATTTGCTTTATTATTGTCATATACATTTACAGACGCGGTAGGTAATAATACAGTAGTATTATTATTCGAAATACGTGCGGGAACCGTAACTGACAGCGCGAAGTTAACGTTATCACTATTTGAATTCGCGCGGGAAGTGTGCGGCCGCGGCTGCGGCTGTGACACAGATTCACCGTGCGTGCGAGCAGTATACACAGGCGACGGACGCGGATCACGCGGCGGCTGCGGGTGCGAGTGAGACGAACGTCCCGCGGCGACGTTGGCTGAAGGCGGGGCGCGTTCGCTGCGCATAGGCGCTGTCAAAAAGCGCTGATAACTCGAGTTGTTGTTATCACTATTATCACTAACACTATTGTAGGAGTCAGCTGAGCGCGGCAAGTGAAAGATGTTTGAATTGTTATTGTCATAGTGCAGCAACGAGTGATGTTTGCGATTGCAAATCGAACATCTATTAGATGATTTACACGAATTTATGTGATGAAAGCCTAAGCAGTTGATACAGAATGTGTATTGACGAACAATATCGTTGCGTGTTTGCGTATTTTGTTTTAAGAAGTGTTCACACTTAAATAAAGGGTGAGAATTAGCAGAGTTACATACTTTGCATGGTTGCGATTGAGAATTAATGTCAGACTTGGAAGTCTGAGGAACATCAATTTGAGTGCAAAATGATTTTGTTTTATTAAGTTGCGGTGCGGGTTTATTAAATGGTTTATTATTAAACTTGGAATAAGAAGGCGCGTGGAGTACTTGGAGTTTACTTTGTTCACTCAAAAACTTTTTTAAATCATTAAATGTAGGGATATCTAGATGTCTGTGAGATTGTTCAAATAAGTCAAGCATAGATTTATCAAGCTTGCTTAATGCAATATGAGTTATCATGAAATCAGAAAATTGTCAATTTGTAAGCGCTGCAAAGCTGCTTCAGCGGAGCAAAAGTTATCAAGAATATTATCAGCTGATTGACCAGGCTTTTGCTGTAGCATTTGTTCTAAATAGATAGAAGCCTGTACCCTGGTATCCTGGTATTTAGCTAGAAGAGCCTGCCATATGATGTCATAATTTTGTGAGGTAGCGGTTATTCCAGCACAAACATTGAGTGCTTTGCCGGAGAGACAGCCAATTAAATATTGGACCTTTTCAGCATTTGTTAGTCGAGTATTAGTGTGTATAACACTGCGGAAATTTTCATAGAACACTGGCCATTTACTAGGAGTACCATCAAAACCTGTGAGTTGAAGCGGGGGCAATTTAATATTAAAGTCGTCATTTTTCTTTTTGTCATCAAGCTCTTGCTTCAGAGTGGTTTCAGTTTGTTTGATATAACAATAAAGCTCATCGAATGTATTGAGAATGCTATAATTTGGTTGTATTTTTGGGTTTTCTTGAAGTTGCTCAATAATAAGTTTATCAATGGTATCTATGTAGTCTGAGCGGGTTTTATCGACAGATTGAGCCCTCGCGAGAAACTGAATGCGCTCAATATCATTGGAAACCTTTAGGCTTAGGTTATACACTTCTTGAATAATGTGGAACAAACTTTGTTTTTTATGTTCGAGAAAACTAATCATGACATTGCCATCACTTGAGCTTCCACCGATATTTTTATCTTTACCTCCCATTGTGGTAGGCAAGATATTTGTAGTAAACGCGTGAAATTAAAGTTACAAATGTGCATACAAAAGTCGCGGCGCGCGGCGAATAACAAACATGGCGGTTGACGGCGGCGGTAGGTACATACCGCTTAAGCGGCGAACGAAATATTGACGATATTTACTAGTAATATTAACGATGCACTAGAAATAAGATTAATACACTTTAAATATAGGTTATATAAATGAGTTTTAACAATAATTTCCTACGAAAGAGGTAACTATATGAGCGATGCGAATAAATTAAACTCGGTTGACATGCGGTGCGCTCCGTGCGCTATTGAGTAGGTACAATAAATATTTGCGTGTGCGTAAATATTGCGTTTATAAGTAAATAAATAGAGTAAGAGTAAGTAGAGTAATATGAGTAAACTGTGAGGGGTAAGATTAGGAGGAATCCAGTTCGTAAGGACCACACTTGGAGGGGCTAGGACATACCTCTTGAAGGCGATCGGCCTTCTCCAATTTTGAGTTTCACACAGCACTTAAATCACAGCACTTGATTGCACTTGTGTGTAATTAAACATAATTTCGTAGTCTTTTGTTTAGATTGAGTTCTTGGGTATTTTCGGTAATATTCGTTCGCGCGCGCGTGGGTTGTTTTTTGAACTTCTTTCTTTTGACTACTGAAGTGAGGTAGCGGGGGAAGGGGAAGGGAAGAGTGTTGCCATGTGTAATGGATGCGTTTGAGGTGACGTGAAAAATATAGAATGTGAATAAATAATGTCGTATTAAGGAAAATAAAAATAAAGATTAAATAATATATTATTGTGGCGCAGCCAACCTACTTAGCATCTTTGAGTGATGAAAAACATATTATGAGCATTTTTGAGTGACAATATTTAACGTAATATACTTAAATAGATAAAATCCCCTTTCAGAGTTAATATCTCGATTTAACTTAACAAGCTTTCTTAAAAAAACCGCGGCCAAATTAGTTCATCCGTTTGAAAGCTAAGATGCCAAAGATCCACACTTAAAACATAATAACACCCCTCTTTTTTGTCGCAGGTTGAACAGCACACTTTCATAATATTTAAATAGTACCTACATAGTTTCATCATGGCCACATTATACAAAGTTACTATGTGAATTTTAACACCTTTCGGGTTATGTTATTTTTAGCAATTTGCATGAACGGATTATTCAAAAATTCAGCTTAAATACATTCAGAATGCGTCTAGCGTAAAGCCTTTAAGTCATGCATATTCTATGCGCTAGTCTTTGAAATCAAAAGGCAAAACAATGGATGTTTTAGTGAATGGCAAAATTCCTGGCGTCATATTGTCCGGAGCCATTGTAGATGGGATGCACGCCGGAATATTTTCATCTGGAGGGCCCTGCAGAATGGTTCTGTTTACGTTGCTCGAGAAGAAAATATTCTCGGATGCAAGCTATTTTTCAAGCCAAGGAAGATTTATTCAAAATCAGGTTCGCTGGCAGCATCAGCTGAATCTTTATTAACCCTTTCATCATATTTGGCGTCATCAATTCATGCAAATTACAATCAAGTTGACTGGCCATTTGCTTTAGTGTGTGTATCATTATTATCATTAAGTTACATTGATTATAAAATCAAGGCCTACAGGTTCCATTTCTGCTTAGTCAGATTCTGTCTTAGGTTACGCTCTTCAAAACGTCTTTATGTGTATATGTATTGTGCACTCATGGAATAAAACACATGTCATCCTCCATCCGTCATTGATCCTTTCAAATATAATTTTTATCTATCCATCTATTCAATCAGCCCACATTCTCACCTTTGTACACAATATCTCCAATACTGGCGTGGAATTTAGTTCGCTATAATTTGATTAGATATTCAGTTTACCTGTTACTGTAAAGTCTGAACTATGGTAATTAGAGCTTTTTGAAAAAAAAAATGTTTTTTTACTATTAGAGTTCGGCACATTCTAAGATAGATAGGTTTACCAAAACATATAAAATGTGTACGTGTCTCAAATGTAAAACGTAAGATATACCGAGTGAATACCAGAAAATTTCGAAGTTAACTATTAGATGTTATTATAAAGGTACCCTGTCCTACCGACAAACTTTTCATTGCGTATATAATTTCACCGTATTGCAATATATTCATCAAAAGCCATTTTCAGAAGCCGTCTTGTTTCCAGGTTACATTAATTACGTAGGTTACCACCTAATAGTTCGACTTTTGGTAGAACCATAATTAGTTTTTATGGCTTAAAAAATAAGTAACGTTTCACTGAACAACCTAACAATTTTCCTTATTTCTAGCTTTAGCAATAACATAATCTAGTATTTCAGAGGCCGTCTCTCGTCAATGCCAGACTGTTGTAACTCGAGATACATTATCTCCAGTCAATTACTCGTCAACAATGAAGTGATGTCTATTAAACACAGTACGGCGCCAGCTCTCAGATACCGGCGTCATTAAAACCATTCGGTGGATGAAATATTTATTTTATCCGAGAGGGATCTGTTTTAAATTTCAGCAAGGAACTAGAGCGGAAACGCAAATATTACTATGATCGTATCTGTGTTATTCACAGAGGAAAAATGTCGATGGTACATTCTCAGACGGTTCATTGTACATATATACAGCCCTCCAAAACCAAAAAGCAGTATTTGCATAGAACTTGTTATTATTATACGGCCCTTTTCTTTTGGGCGGCAGAATAGGAGGTGCATTTTAAAGACAGTATCAGTACGTTTTCTGTAAGACTAACATCAGAAAAGTACCTACCTATGAGTTGAATTGCTAAAAATTGTACATTTACAGTAATTCTTCCTCGATTCAGAGCTGGTAATTTTTGATTGACTTGACCGAATTTCACCAAACTTAGCTACTTAAGACATTGAATATTAGGAACGGGCAATAGAAAAAGACAGCATTTTTCTACGGGTCGGAGATTTTTACAGTGGCGCTCCAGTCTACATAAAAATGACACAGTTGTAATAAAATTACCTATCTCGCGTACTGCAAAGTTATTCGCTGCCAAATTGTATAGAAAACTTATATTGTCTCAAAGCAAAGACTTGAGAATAAGCCACACATTTGCTTTACGTATTTCCAGAACTGCCTACATCATCTTAATAAATTATGGAACGCAGTGTCGCATTTGCATATAGTCTAGCGAGACACTACGTGACAAACATTATGCCTAACCGACAATTCTGCCTTCCTGAAGAAAAAGACAGTATAAGAGTATAAAGTCAATAGCGCATACGCCCTTTTTGCTTTGATCAACAGCATTGTATGTAACTCTACTAAATATTACCATGGTTTTATTCTCTGGCGAGTTTGCTGACGAACTCTACCACATACCAGCCTAATGAGACCCATTGATACGCAAGAAGCTCTGAGCTACCCATTATCTATACCACCCATGTGCTTTGACGAATCAGCGTGATTTTTAATTTGATTTTTGGTCGACTGCTACGAAATGTCAAATATGTCAATGCATGGTTCACCATTTGCACCACTTTCCTTACGGAAATCACATTAAAACCGAAAATTTGGGGGCTATATTCTTATTAATTCAATGTTATGTGTAAGTGCTGAGAACGTGCGTTATTAAACAATTGACAGTCTAAACTTTAGACAAAACAAAAGAGCCAAAGACTTTAGACTTTGAACTCTTTAGAGTCAAAAGAGTTCAAAGTCTAAACTCCTTGGCTCTTTTCTGCAACAATGTAAACTTAATATCCTTTAATCCACGGGACAGTTGGAAACTAGACGCAGTAAATGAAACCAATCACAATGAAAACAACAAGGAGCTGACACAGTTGCAACTTGAAGCGACCTATTTACGCAATACTGGAGCAAACAGTAATACAAATCAAAAGTAAACATGGCTGATTTAATTAAATACAACTTGTAGGTAAAATGTGATATTAAATTTATGACATTAGCAATGACCAACGACTTTTGAACTGCACGTGCGTGCGTGCGTGCGTGCGTGCGTGCGTGCGTGCGTGCGTGCGTGCTTGTGTGCGTTCGTGCGTGCGTTCATGCGTGCGTGCGTGTGTGTGCGTGTGTGTGTGTGTGTCAGGTAGCTTGTAAACTCGTTTTTCTTCTCGAAAAATGGCGATAAAAAGCTGGCATACATAATTGGTAGGTAAATAAATAGGCGGCAAGTGAAATGCTGCGCTTCGTTTTATTGCGACGCTCGTTTAAACGACTTTGTAACAGTCCGCTCAGCTGCAAACTACAAAGTTGTCACGAAGGATCGCGGAAAGCACAGGCGAAAAGAAATTAAAAGTTAAGCCACGAACGACAGTTATATTTCATTTCAATTTACGTAGGTACGTAATTGTGTAACAGTAGAGTCTGTTTCTGTCTGTTCTACGACGGCAAAAAATATCGCTTTTGACCTGTTATCGTATTGTCAACGTTAAACGTTATGATGCCTCTTATTTACTTGACAGTTATTGCGGTCGAGTTAAAAACAATACCATAACACGTCAATAGCAATATTGTTTAACGTCCTAGAATAGAGGTTCTATTTGAATATTAACTTGCGAAAAACTAAAGGGCGCTAGAGATGGGCGGCCAGTAAACACCTAATATTAGGTACCCCAATCGGATACAATGGATAAATATAATACCCAATTATTCTGAGCCCTGGAACACTGAAAATGCTAACGCCGGACCCAAAACCATTAACCATAAGTTTTTTTTAAACAAATATTACTCATTTTAATCCGCATTCAAAATACCAGTCAGCCGTCAGCCGCACCTAGTGATTTTAGAATTATTAACTGTGAAACCAAGTTCAAGGTTCCAATAATCGGTATAGGGTGCCAAACAATAGGACCGGTTCCGCAACCTGGGCAAGTAGGTACCTAGTTTAACTTAAAGTATACCCACCCAACGTAAAGTCATTAGTTTGGTCTTGATAAACAGATAATAACTGCAAAAAAAGTACAGTAGGCAACAAAAGCATGTACCCAAAATAAAATTCTTGATAGTTATACCGAGTAGCATAGAGCTCCTGATATTAAGTGGGATCCTAAGACTGCTAATGCGTTGTCGAGTGTCGACCCTAAGGACTAAGATGGAATGCTATGCTATTAATTTCACCGGTTATCTTATCCCTACACTCGACACAACGACGTGAACACTGCTGCTTTGTAGTGGGTTGTTGCGGTAACTTTACTACTACACCTGGATGGAGCAACTTTCAAGAAATTTACTTTAAGCTTTCATCTTTATCATCATCATCATCATCATCATCATCATCATCATCATCATCATCATCATCATCATCATCATCATCATCATCATCATCATCATCATCATCATCATCATCATCATCATCATCATCATCATCATCATCACCATCACCATCATCATCATTATCAGCCAAATAACGTCTACTTCTGGACCTAGACCTCCCTCAAGGATGTCAACAATGGTTGGTTTTGTACTATTCGCATTCATCGTCTCATGACATTTACCCAATATTTCACGTACAATTACTATTTAACAAGGAACGATCAATATTTGTAAAAGCCTCGCTAGCGGTGTCGCAAATACGCGAAAACACGTATTTATTGACATATCCTCGAAACTGGTTAAGACAGCTCATTTAAATAATGACTATTAAGTAGACGACACTATCTGTTCATGTCAGTATTTTTATGTATAAGAGAGATCGCGACAAACACAGAAGTTATTTCTCCATCCATCTGCCTCCGGGTCTATTATTGTCGCATTGATCGTTGTGGATAGATGTGGATAAAACATCCGATCAAACAGACTCTGACAAGTACGTAAGTGCAAAAGTGACAGATGCTTTATCCACCGCGATAAACGCGCCCATTTAATAGGCTGGTTAATACAACTATTACAAAGGTTTGGAGGCTTATACAATATTGTTAAATTCTATCTAGTCTAGATATGTCTTGAGCCGTTAAGAGGCCGTATACCCCAAATTTTGCCGGTTTGAGAATTTTTTGTGATTTTACAGTTAAAATACTGCTTTTCTATAAGTTTTAATGCTCAACATTAAATGTCATTTTAGTTATGATCGAATAAATAAGCAACGAATAAATGAGCCACTTTTTTATTTTTGTCGAGTATAATACGAGATTTAGGTTGTTTTAAAACATTTTTTATTGCCAATTCTTATGAACTTTTTGGATATTTTTTTAGGTATTGGACGTATTTTGAACTAAAGTTTATTTCTGTTGTTTTAATTTTATGAACGAGAGTTCTGAGTAGCCGAAGTCAAAAATAATGTATACCCGTTTTCTTTAAAAATATACCATGTTTTTTTTTTACTCGAAACATTTATATGAAAGTGGTAAAAAGTAATTCATACATTTTTTAGACGACTTTCACAGCAATACATTGTAAATTTTTCATACCGTTAAGACGTCAAAACGATTCATGAATATGTGACATTCTAGCAAGATTCACATAACAGTCGCCGGTGTCAGGTCGATTAATCAAAATAAAATAATGAAAACAAAAAAGTAGCTCATACATTCGTTAAAATTAGAAATCATCTATTAAAAATAGGAGTGTTAAATAGGTGTTAAAATAGGAGTAGCGGGAAACAAATTCTACATGTACGAAGTCGCGGGCGCCCTAGTGTAGTTACATAATGTTACCCACGATGTCCCAATTCCACGAGAAAACTTGCACAAATTTGAAGTGGATGAAGTTATTTATAGATCAAGTGTAGTGATGAACAATAAACAATAACCAATAAACTATTTCTATTTCCATTAAGCCAACACAGCAATTATTCAAAACTAAAATTGCAAGGTAGGTTTCTGTACGACGGAATTTCATAATGCCTTAATCTTTAATTGGGCTAAATCTCGAGTATAGTGATATAGCATTCCCATTACGAATAAATTTTAAGCTGTCTCATACCCGAAATTCCATAATGTCTGATCCTAAAGGCCTTGTGCACAGAATGCTTAAATACTGATACGAATGTAAAATTTTAGAATGACTTAGGTCTGAAGAAATTCAGAGTGTAAGTCTCGAAGTGTCAAATAAATAAATAATGACAGCATAGTAAAGCAGTCATGAAAAGGTTTATTAGGCTGTTCGAATTTCCTGTGTTTTGGGATAGGTTATTTTAGATTTAAGACGTTTTGGCGTAAAGGTGTAACGATGCTTAGCTTTGTAGTTTAGGTATTGTAATAACAAATTACAAAGTAGTTTTAGATTTAGAGTTATTGGAGACAAGACAAGGTATTATGAAATGAGGTTTTATTAAAACCTACGCAATTGACGCACACACGTATGTAAAAAATCAAAGAAAGGTCCCCACAAAGGGAGGTAGACGGTTTTATTTGGATAGACGCCACGCCATCATAGAAAGCAGAAAAACATAAACAGTTATTTATTACGACGAAGTTACAACATAGAAGTCGTAAACAAGACATTATTCAAAGAACAACAAAAGATAAAAAGGTGGAGTGAAAGAAAACGTAACAAAATACAATCGATAGAGAGAACAATGAATTGAACACTGCTCATTAACGGCGAAGTCATGAACCCGAGACAATTAAACCGTTTCAATTGAACACAATAAAACAGACAGTAACTGTACAATCAAGTGGAAACATAAAAGTTGTAGGGAACTAAACCACGACTGTCAACAGTAATTGACGTGTAAAAGCCAAACCAATCAACAGAACAACGCGAACATTTATTCCCATCAAAAATATAACGCTCAAAATAACGACACACCAACTCCCTAAAACAATTCCGTCATATTTCACCTACAACCTTTCGGAAATAGAGTTTCCCAAATTTGCCGCGAGCAGGAAACTTTTAGTGGCACTCCGAGGTAAGTAATCGATTTTGCGACACCCCAGTCTCGATTAACAGTGAAACGGTGTACAATTTTACATACGCGATACATTTATACATTTTTCACTCATCGACGTCGCCACATAGTTAAACATTTGCAACATACAAAAAGGGCAAATGTACAAGGACGCTAAAACAAAACATGCCGGGGACATGAAACAAGAAAAACCAATAAGTATTATGTTTATTTATAAGGTGTTAGATTCCGCTCAATGATCTGAACGGGAAAAATGCCTGAGGATACGTTTTTTCACCCCAACTTAAAGGTTAGCATTAGGGCGGAGTAATTTGCGATGGCAATCCAAAACTCTCCCAGCGGGCTGAGCTACACGGTCGCTTTTAAAGAGTTATAAGCTGTAAAGCGACGACGTGACGTACCGTAAACTTTGCACAGGTATTAAAAATACACGAGCAGGTAGAAGTAAAAAGTAGGCGCCAGCAAATTTACACGGTGAAAAAACCTAGTCAAGTGCGGCCGCGTTCGCAAAGGTTTGACGTTTATGTTTAAAGCACGTTTGGCACGCTTATGGATAAGTAGGCTCATGGAAGCCTCACCATTTCAGTCCGTTAACGCACTAGTTCCACCGCAAATGGGCAGACACAAATGGAAGCTGGTAGAGGCACGAGGCTACCATAAATCTCATTTTATCGACTAACTCCACTCACGCTCTCGCCAGTTGCGGGAAAATGAATAAAATAAAACATACATTTACGCCTCGTTCGTACGACCTTAATAAACTTCAAATACAACAAAATTCCAGGCGATTCCTCAAGAGCTTGCTACATAGATAAGAGATGGATATTTTCGTTTTTGGCTGAGCCGGCGGGAGTTTTCATAAGCCGGGTGCTGGCGCCAAGTTTCTCTGATCCCAATTACAATATCCAAACGGGCGAGACCACTCCGGGTAGGCAATATTGGCATCGTTTTCGGCGTGCATCACCTTTGCATGAAATCGATAGTTTCACCCGCAATCACCTCAGCCCGTGTAACGTTGAGGTTGTAAAATCAAACCATGTTTTCTAGAACCATGTAGAGCAGTTTAAGAGTTAAATCCAGTTCTTTACAGCTTGTATAAGCGGTTTAAAGCTTTCTTTTGCATCCAAAGCTTTAAGAAACGGACTCATCGTTGAGACCGTTTTATTCGCAACTTGATAGGGTTAACATGATTCAATTCATTGAATTAAGCTTCCTGCGCCTCACGATTCTCAAGTAGAGTAATCAAATCATACATCACAGTTTAATAACAATATTGCTTTAGAACGAATTCATACTCCAAGTTTTAATGCGACAAAAAGGCATAAGTACTTACTCGGCTTACTCCTCATTAAATCATACACCAGTCTTAAAATTGCGAAACGGAAACGGAAACGGAAAATTTTAACAATCCAAAATAAGAGATTTCTAATGAATTATTTTGGAATCCCTAATCGTCATTTTATCCTAATGCATGGTTTGTCCAAATTTTTCGTTTAACGTAAAGCCATTTCCGCCTGAGTATGGAAACTTTTTAATGTGGTTATAAAACCCTAAACCAACCTAACCGAGGGTATTTTTTGAAAACTTAAAAAGTAGTCTGTCTCAGCTGAGAACCAGTTAAGGACAATAAATAATTCGGACTAAAGAAGCGTTTGGAACTTTGGACAAACGTTATTACGGATTCCGAGGGACACCCTGTAAAGTTGATAGGAGATATCGTACGTTTACAATACGATGACAATAGGGGTAAATACGTAGAATAAAAACCATGAAAATCAAATGGTAAGCACTAATGTCACAAAAAGGATAACACATCCAAAATATAACAGAATAAAAGTCCAAGCCGAGAGAATACTAATATCGGAATAAATACAATCTGGAACATGTGCGAGGATGTGTGTGAACCCGTTGCATATAAACAGAGATCCCTGTCCCGCCGCGGTGACGTCACTCGAGGGCGTTCACACCGTCTTGCCCCACTAACCCGCTGCCTGAAAGGATCCAAAGCCTTCAAAGAAAGGCTCCAAACTGCACCTAACTATCCAAGTTTATCCATCCATCCATATGCGGGGTGTGTACTGTGAAATATTGATTTATTTTGTTTTTGGAGGGAAAACCTTCGTGCTTGACTTATAACGGGTACTTTCATGTATGCTTGTATAAAAACTGGTTCAAGGCAAAAAAGCGCTAAATAGAAGAGCCATTTAAAGACATTAGCGCTTAAAAGTCGTGATCCCATAACGATACAGGTGACTCATAAAGTTAAACAGCATCGCACTTAAACCGTGATGAAATGCGGTTTTAAGATTTAAAGGCAATCAATAGCCAAAACGCTAATGTGAATTTAATCGCTTTGATACTCGTCTATTTTTAGGGGCTCCTATGCAATCTTGGTAAGTGGCGGAAATCGGAGCTAGCTGTTTTTAATTCATGCAAATGCCTTGAGGTTTACGGTCCGCATTTGGGTAGCATGCAACTGAGAAGCGCGCGGAACGAAATTCTTTGAACTAAAAAACGCTGGAATAAATGCATATACAAATTTCCTTACATGGAAATGAAGAAAAAACCACAGGAATTTGAGCGTAGAAGAAAAACAGAAAGTATATCTAGGTAAAATTTAACATCTTTTAAAAGAGGATAATATGATTGATTGATCTAGAATTAACGCTGACAGGAAGATAAATAAAAAAGAAGCAACGAGCTTATCCTTTGACAGGCTAAGCGCCCAATTCGACCAACGTTCTGATAAAAGAATTGGTCAGATAAAAAACCAATTAGTCGACGAACGTTAACAAATAGTAAGACAATGCTGTCGCCTTGTGCAACTCCTGATTTGTGAAGCAATACTGGATGTAAATACTGCGCCAGTGGCGGGCCAAGTAGGACTAGATTGCGATAAGACAAATATACACTTACTTTATCGTCTTAAAGCGGCTGCATATTACTTAGATGGCTGTTATATTCTGCACTTCTGGACTTTTTCTGCCGTGACAAAATGGCATGTGGTGGCCTACAATGGTCTACAGAAGTATATGCTGACAATAAGGTCTATTTTAAAATGTAAGGCAGAGAAAGGGCTAAATTTATCCATCAAATATCCTTTACTTGTCGATTGTGAAACAGGCGGTAAGTGTTATAATATTTATTCGGTAATTTATAACGAGCACGATTATATGCATGCTAAGGATCTGTAATACTTACTAATACTAATATTATAAAATCAAAAGTGTCTTTGTTTCCTTTTCACGGTTTTACACCTTAATCGATTAACGGAAATTCTGTACGAAGAAAGTTTATATACCGGAGACGGACGTGGGTTGGGTTCTCTTTATCCTGGAAATTTAACAGTTGCCGGCGATAAAATACTATAAAAGGTTTTCTTCTAATACATCGCGATTATTTTGCATCAAACAAGAACTAACAAGGATAAAGCAGGTTTAATAAAAAATGAAACGGGGTCAAGCCCCTAATCTTTGTACCGATTTACTCGTATTCGAACTGGCAGTCACGATTTTACTGAATAATTTGAATCTTCGATGAATTACTAACCGAATCCACAATGTCTTAACCAAATGTTCATGGGTCTCAGATCCCAATTATGATCAGCTGGCCTGTATGTTCTCCTTGTCATAAAAAATATAGGTGAAGATACAGCAGAATCCAAAACTTACCACCATTACAACAATGAATACATTAAAGTCAACCGTGTGGAAATGTGTCACCAAGATATTTATCAGATCAAAGAACTATCAGTTTATTCTCAAGGGGGCAAACTTTTACCGCACCGACGAGTTCGCTTACGAAGCGCCGCAAAAAGTTACTTTTAGTTTGCCACCGTTGTTATCTTATTATATTTTGCTGTCGGTGTTTGCTTTAACGAACTGAGCTATCTCCAGAATTGATAGTCTAGAAATACTCAGTATATTTAATCGTAACAAGTAGGTTTTAGAAACGGACGAACTAGGTAGATTCATAGCGACCACTCCTATAACTTTGCCTCTGTGACATGCATTTGCTTGGATTCATTTAGAAATTACTTTAAATGGATTAGCAGCTTCCGACGTAGCGTAGTTGCGATTCTTTCTTTATGAGCTAACTCTTGAAAGGCCTATTATACCTGGCTATGAAAGAACCATCCCGATTATTAGCAGCATTCAATTTTGAAAGACCGCATTGAACTACAAAGCCACAAATAAACAGACGGACAGATAGGGACGTCAAAGTATAACACCCCTCTTTTTCGGTCCGTGGTTGGAAGTACTATGGAATGAAATGGATTGCAAAATATAGGTAGGTTAGAACGAGATATGAGTGACCTGAAGTAGATACACTAACAAAAGTAAAATAAGGACCCAAAAAAAAATAGCTTGACGTCGTCAATGTAATTAGAGATGCCAAGTCATTTGTAACTTATGGGCAACACAATTTTATTGCTGTATAATGTCAGATTGACTTTGGACCTACATCGTAGGTCACAAATATTTAAGTCTTTGACGTACTCTGTCCTTAATAGGAACGTATTTTGGGCCGCTCGTTCCCAAAACACCATATTTGAAATATTGGGTAAAAATAATAAACCATACCTTAATTTGAATGATAAGTTAAGGAGTCCAGTAGATATATTGAAAACCGAGCGTTTCAAAATTCCGAGATTTCTGGTGTTTGGGGTGAGAAAAGTTGTAATTAACATAGTCTAAGACAAGAAACAGAACTGAAATATCAATCAACTCCGAAGTATTTGAGACGGATTCTTAGAGTGCTAGTTGGAATAATTGATATGTTATACTAATTCGCTAAAGACTAATTAATTATCCACCCTCCGCGATCCAAAGCCCGACCGCGTGTTGGCTTTATTGCCTTTCGGAACCAATATGATTCATTATGAAGGCAGTCAAATCACATTTTAGCTACAGCAGCCTATTATAATCTATATATCACAAATAAGTCTTTATACGGTGTACAAAATTGGAAAAAAGCAACTGTGACTCTCGCACTTACATACTGATCAGAGTGATCAGAAAGTGGCAGATGTCTTATCCCTATGTCTTATCCACGTAAGCTTATATAAACCCGTATTATAAACGTTTTTTGACTATGAATGCTACATTGATACATATTTGCGACGACCTGTTCTATGCCGCGTTTGAGTTTAGTGTTTAAAAGTACCTGGAAGATCTAGCGTCGATCGAAGATGATAACTTGACAGATCGATTTTTCACCCTCATAAACCCCTATATCGCAAATTTCATCGAATTAATTAGTGCTATTTTCGAGAAAGTGATTGCTCCTTTTTATAGTATAGGATGCAGGATTACGAAATACGGCTGTCACGGTAATAATCGTAGTTACATCGACCCTGGATTTAGCCGAGTCAAATAATGACATTGTTGAATTCTGGTTATTGAATTCTGGCTATTTGTGAATGGATGTAAGTAGCAGAATATGTACATTGCAGTATCTAAGGCTAACATAATTTTTGGACAGCGGTTTCAAAGGTGATCTCAATTTTCGGACAATGGTGTCGAGGGCTAACACAATTTTTGGACAGTGATGTCAAGTGCTAGCACAATTTTTGGACAATGATGTCTAGAGCTAACCCAATTTTTGGACAGTGCAGTGGTGTCAAGGGCTAACACAATTTTTGTGGGCAGTGTTGTCGAGGGCTAACACAATTTTTGAACAGTGGTGTCGAGGGCTAAGACAAATTTTGCGTCGAGGGCTAGCACAATTTTTGGACTGTGGTGTCTAGAGCTAATCCAATTTTTGGACTGTGGTGTCTAGAACTAATGCAATTTTTGGATAGAGGTGTCTAAGGCTTACACAATCTAAGGACAATATGCACAAGGAGAGTAGAAAAAGTAACAAAATTGGATAACTGTTGTGACTCATTAGATGTAATATTTGGCTTTTTGATATGATCAATTCTGATTTTCATGTTTTTTGGCATATTTTTTTTTGGTAGGACATGATTTTCTTCTTACTAATAAAATAAATAAACATACATCATTTTTTAATTATAGGAAGTGAGAACCTCTAAACTTCATTTATAAGACATCAAATGGATTTATAAAAGTTAGAAATTAATAATGTAGCGAAAATCATAAAAAAACAAAACCTTGAACTGATAGTTGTTATCTTACAACACTTTCATATGCAACTGGCTGTTTACATACAGATCTACGTCTTCGCAAAATCAAATGATAAGATAGTTGAAGTTAGCTCTGACACACGTGTGTCGTATATCTATACACATGATAATTATGGGTACTGAATGTGTTAGTATATTACCTGCCAGGCTCTTGGATATTAAAAGAAAAAAGACCTTATATAAATTCATGATATGAATAGTTTTAGTTAGTAATGTAGGAAGTTTTTTGTTTCGTTTCCTTAAAGATATCAGCCAGTTTAATTTTTAAATTAGATTTTAATAGATAATAGGACAGGCAGCGGAAAAAAAAATGCCCAAGTATTCTTTGGGGCATAATACCAAAATTAAAAGCTTTATGCCATGAGATGTCAGACAAAATAAAATATATATAGCTATAGTTGCCTTATAATTATATATCAATGACAAAGGGTTTTGAATGAATCATATTAATTAATTATTTATAATATCATAATATGTCACACAATTTTGTAAAACTTTATGAACAATACTTCAGTCATTTTTAAATCACCTACCTATAAAAAATCATCCTCAGTAATGGTAAATAAATATTCATATTGTTGAAAATAAAAAGTATAGTTACCTCCTCTATATCCTTGTGGAACTTGATGGGCCTCATCAGATAGAAGTGGACCGAGAAATACACAAAGTTTATAACGATAAACGCACTGTTCCACAGCACTGCGTCCAGGTAGCACTCAATGCTCCAAGCCCAGATCCCCGAGAACGTGCATCCGAGGATCAGAGACACCCGCAGCCAGATCAGGCCGGTCGGAGTGTGGGGCGCCAGGAATGAAAGGAGAAAGAAAACATGGGCCACTTGGAAAAAAATATGGTTGACTGGCCGCCATTTACTGCAGTGGTTCAAGTACATGTCCCACATCGAAGGCCGGTCCTGAGCCGTAACGTTCACGAAGTCGTGGCTCTGGGGCCCGGCCAGCCGGGTGCTCTCGAGCGCCAGCCCCATGTCGCGCTCCAGCGCCGCCTCCGTCACGTCACTGACCGTCGTCGGCACGTCCGTGGTCACATTCTGCAAGCCCGTCACCATCCCGATCGCTAAGGCACTGATAAACAACATAGTCCCACCGCGAGCGCACTACCCTATCGGACTTTAACATCGAAATTACCGCGGGAACTACTAACATTTGACCGCTATTTTATTCCACTCGCGCGGGGAACACACTTATCTATGCGCAAAAAAACATTGCGATTTATTTACGATTTGCGTGATTTATTTATGCGAAAATAAAATAAGTAAGAAAAAGTTTTGAGAAGAGAGCGACTAACGCAGAAATCCCGCACAGGTAGCAATAATTATATTAAGTGTTTAAATTAATTTAACGCATCTATAATTAAAATGCCTTCAAGAGTCAAAAATAAAACGGTAGAAATAAGTAAAGCAAACAATCAAAGCTTCACATGACAGCACTGAATCAGACTGACTGACAGAAATCATAGACTAACCAATAAAATACAAAATGCCGTAGCCATCTAGACCCTTAGTGATGTTCATCACATAGTTTGAATTTGACTTCTCTACATTTCATTTTTGTCTTTATTTCTGTTTATTTACACACAAAAGTGATATTCTTCAATACATTACGTAAATAATAATTAAGGCGAATAAAAAAAAAAAAAAAAAGTAAAATAAAATCGTGGCAAAAACTCTTTTGTCAAGCACTTAAAGGTCAGTTTACAGCGAATGATAATACTTCATAACTGATAGTGTAACAATAAAATCTTTAATAAAATATCTAACTTTATTAATTTAAGTTCTAGCAGAACTCTGACCTTTACTTGAATTCAATTAAAGTTTTTCGTGACTGTTTGTACAGTTTGATGCAAACTTTATAAACCGTACGCATTTGTCACTGTCAAACAAATCTAGTATCAGCTGTAGGTCTTGCCTCCAAAATAAAATAAATAAAAAATAAACATGAATTAAAACAATTGCGCTACAAAACGGAATGCTTAAAAAATGTCTGTACCATGTGAGATGTTATTACATCCGGAGCTCTTGACGAACGAGCAAATAATATACGTAATTCTTGAAGTACTGGACACTCCACTCCCTCTGTCAATTTTATTTTTCTTATTTTGTGTACTGTGTCGTATTAAACCGATTATCTTCTATTTCTAGCGACACTTGAGGATTCCGAACCTTGAAAATATGCCGAGGGAGGACTTATTAGACATTTTTCACCAGTTTTGTGTACCCTATGGACAGAGGAAATACAGAGATTCTGGTCGAGGCAAAGTGTTGAATAAGACCCGTCCAATCAGCCCACAGCCTAACCTGAACCTGACACTGAATAATACTAGAAAATTTACGCATCCAGATCACTGCCAGAGATTAAAACCCCCTCCAGATTTGTTATCTGGGCATATTAAAAGGATCAAACTGGATAATGTGGAAACAGATATTAATTTAAAGAGAAGAATGTCTATAGATTCTGTAAGTATTATACTGTACAGTAGTTTTCCCTCTTTCAAAGACGGATCTATTACACCATCATCACGCGGTGACCTCTCAGTGCCATCAATCAGTGCGACACTAAAACCTCCCTTAATTATTTTGCTATATTTATAAAGAATTAAATTAACAATCTCGCATAAATTGACCTAGTCCCGAACTAAGCTCTGGGCTTGTTGTTGATAATGGACAACATTAAACTTATAAAAAGCATACATAGATGATTGATTCTATGTATTATATTATAATTTTATTACCGGTTCCGGCGTTCGAACATAAAAGTCGATTGTCAGTGCTCTCTGTAAAAAATAATCGCTATCTCAGTGCAAACGAAGCAGAAACTATCTTGCAGTGTAGAACACTATAAAGAAGAACTTAAGAAACGGGATTCAGTGAAAACCTCAGTGTTTTACGTTAAGATTACGACACAAATCAGTGAGAAAACCGAAGTGAAACATAACCTCAAACTTAATTGTCATATCTCGTAACCATAAATCGATCGGTCGTTAAATCTGCCAACATAACGGTGAGAGGGCAGTGTTGTCAGCACAAATTAATAATCTCATCTCAGCTGAAGTGACACATCAGCAAGGCAAGCAACCTAACAAGAAAAGTACGCTCCATTTCAAGCAAACAGTAAACGTTCCGTTATTGCATCCTGAAAAAAAAAGAATAATAAAAAAATAAAAAAAAAAATAAAAAAAAACATGGAGGAACAAATGAATATACTATGGATTAAAATGAAGGAAGAGTTCCAAAATCAAACGGATGTAATAAATGAAACAGTTCATAAAACCATCTCGGCAACAATAGAAGCAAAGTTACTACCAATCGCACAAGAAACTGAAAAACTGAAAATTGAGAATGATAAATTAAAATCAAAAATAAAAAGCCTGGAAATTGAATCGAGAAAAAACAACGTGATCATTCATGGCATAGAAGAAAGAGAAGGCAATAATACTGAGCTGATGGAAATAGTTCTGGAAACTTTGAATACTGCCAACAAAAAACTAAACAATGCTGAATGGGATAAATGGGAAATTAGCAGAGCGGAAAGAATGGGGAAAAAGATTGAGAAGAAAATAAGACCAATAAAAATAACTCTCACATTAGGATGGCGGAAAATGGAACTTCTTAGAAACAAGAAATTCTACCCAAAAAATGTGAAAATAACTGAAGATTATACAAAAGAAGTTCTGGAACAGAGGAAGGCCCTCATACCAAAACTGTTAGAAGCAAGAGAGTCAGGAAAATACGCCATCATAAAACATGACAAACTTATTATAAAAGAAAAAATAGAATCTAAAATGGATAAAAGGAAAAGGGTACCGTCTTCACCCCCCTCCACACCACCGAAAAGCTACGAAAGTGTCGGAAATCAAAAGAAAATTAACCAGCCTGCCAAACAATCCAAAATTAACCCATTTGAAGCGATGTCAAACAGAAACAACTCACAAATAGAAGCACAGCCAAAAAACCTCTAATTTACAGTAACCGGAATAAAACTAATTATAATACAACAACAATCAATCAAACCAAAACAGCATTCCCCAATCCGGCTGGTCCCCGTGGGGAATTAGACCGAAACCCCCCAGAAACTCTAAGAAAGACAGGGAATCAAATCTACATAGCAACATTAAACACACGCACGCTTAGAACCGATGATAGTCTGCTGGAACTAACAATGGCACTAGAAAACATAAATTGGAGCATCATAGGATTAAGCGAAGTCAGACGCACAGGCGACCAAATAGAAGATTATGGCAACTTTGTTCTGTACTATAAGGGACAAACACCAGGACAACATGGAGTTGGTTTCTTGATCCACAGAAATCTAAAAAATAACATCATTGAACTCAAAGGTATCTCCGAACGAATAGCAATTCTTAAAATCACACTCCCACCAGATAATAATGAATGGACAATAGTTCAAGTATACTCACCGACAGAACAATCAGCTGAAAATATCATCGAAGATTTCTATAATAAACTCAACAACACACTCGCCGATTTAAATTCAAACAATCTTATCCTAATGGGTGACTTTAATGCCCAAATAGGAACTAGGAAGAAGGGAGAAGAAAACATCTTAGCTCTACACTGCAGAGGGAAAAGGACTAGAAATGGCGAGAAATTAATAAACCTAGCTCACGAACACAATCTTGTCATTTTGAATTCACTTTTTAAAAAGAAAGAAAGCAGGTGTTGGACCTGGATGTCACCAGATGGCCGATATAAAAATGTAATAGATTATATTCTGACCAATCGAAGTAAATCTTTCGAAGATTGTAGTATCATAGCCAGCCTTAATTTCAACACAAATCACCGAATGGTTCGAGCCCGACTTAAATCTATAATACCTAAACCTACAAGAAAACATGTCCACCAGTACAAAGAAACAAATGACCAAGAGTCACAAATACCACCTGACCAACTTATGGAAGAATTAAAGATCATAAAAGAAAACTTATCAGAACAGAACATACCAGACACCTATAATAAGCTGAGTGAAGTTATAAATAAATGTAAGAGACCAAGAGATGTAAACAAAAAGGGTAAAGACATATTATCTGAAGAAACAAAACAATTAATGGAAAATAGAGCAGAAATGATTCAATTAACACCCAAGACAGCAGAAGCTAGAAAAGAAATAACCCAATTAAGTAAACTTTTAAGAACAAACATGAGAAAGGACCGGCAACAACATAGACAAAAAACTCTACAAGATCTAATAGCTACAACTGGAGGAACTAAAAAAGCAATAAAAATACTACTAGAGAAAGAAGAGTGGATTCCTAAACTAAAAGACCGCATCGGCAATGATAGAACTAAAAGAAAAGATATTATTAGTACTGCCACTGAGTTTTATACAGATCTATATTCCAACCCAGATGCAATCGAATATATAGACCTACCAGACACAAGCGAAGTACCCCCAATACTACAACGAGAAGTGGAAAAGGCAATCAGCACACAGAAAAGGAACAAAGCTTCAGGGCCTGATAATATTTCCAACGAAACATTATTTGAGACTAAAGAATATATAATACCGACCATGACGCAAGTCTTTAACTGTATCTTAAAAATTGAGGTAATACCAAAGCAGTGGACAGTATCAACCATTAAACTTTTGCACAAAAAAGGCGATAAAAACGACATCTCCAATTATAGGCCAATAAGTTTAATGTCGAACATATACAAAACTTTTTCAAAAATCATCCTAAACCGCATAACAAAAACATTAGATGAGAACCAACCAGTAGAACAGGCGGGATTTAGAAGCAATTACTCAGCAGTGGACCACATACATGCAGTCAGACAAATACTCGAAAAATGTAAGGAATATAACATCACTTTCCACTGCTGCTTTGTGGACTACTGCAAAGCATTTGACTCATTAGATCACACGAAGATCTGGGAAGCACTAAAAAAGCAAGGCGTCGAGCATAAATATATAAGGATTATTAGAAACATCTATACAAATTCCACAGCAAGGATAAAGTTAGAAAGAGAAGGAGAAGACATAAAAATACAACGAGGGGTTAGACAGGGTGACCCGCTATCACCCAAGTTATTCACAGCAGTCCTGGAAGAAGTCTTCAAGAAGATGGAATGGAGAGACTATGGCATGCGCATAAACGGTGTTAAGCTTACCCATCTGAGATTTGCGGATGACATAGTGGTATTCGCTACAACCGCAGAAGAATTGCAACAAATGATAGAAGACCTTGACAGAGCTAGCAGAGAGGTGGGACTCAAGATGAATGCACAAAAAACAAAAGCTATGTCCAATGAGATCAATAACAAAATCATAAGACTGAACAACAATGTAGTCGACTATGTCCTGGAGTATACATACCTGGGCCAAATAATATCTCCACATGACTCAACTGGTAAAGAAATCGACAGAAGAATTGGAAATGCATGGAAAAGATACTGGTCTATGAAAGAAATAATGAAAAACACCCAATTTCGTATTGATATAAAAAGAAAGTTGTTTAACACATGCATTTTGCCAATATTTACATACGGCTGCCAGACTTGGGCACTAACCAAGGCGCAATGTAAAAAATTGAACGTTAGTCAAAGAGCCATGGAAAGAAGCATACTTAAGAAGAGAAGAATAGACAAAATTAGAAATTCAGAACTGAGAGACAAGACAAAACTCGAGGATGTAGTGTACAAAGTCAAACATCTAAAATGGAAGTGGGCAGGACATACAATAAGAGGACCCGAGAAATGGAGTAAAATTCTAACAACATGGTACCCAAGAGGTTGTAAGCGAAAGAGAGGTAGACAGTTTAAAAGATGGGAGGACGAAATAATAGACATGGTCGGAAGGACGTGGACCAGAGAGGTCACAAACAGGGAGGAGTGGAGAAGACTGGGGGAGGCCTTTGCCAGAAGGCACACAGAAATATGATAACTTGCGGTTACTGTAGTTTTAAGAATTTTTTGTATATTTTTCTGAACAAGAGGCTATAAATATAAATATAAAAATTATATTATAAAGATAAATGACGTCTTTTCTTATATGTTTTAGACATTTTATTTTAACGGTTGTTGTTAACGATTACAGATCACACCAGCAGCAGACAGCCCTCCAACTAAAAAAGTCAGAAAACCTATAACATGGCCGTAGTTTTGGCTAAATATAATTGTAAGAACGTAACAATTAAGTAGTAATCATTTTACTCCTAGAGTCATTTTCGAGGAGTCACATTTCTCAAGATTCATCAGGTACATAATTTTGTCAGTAATGTTTCAGCAGTTTATTAGAACGGATAGGTGTAATCTTCTATTTGTAGAACTGTGGTTGTATTATGAAAGTTCTAGGGAGTACAGATATAAGTGAATAGGGTCTCATAACAAATAACAATGCTTGATATAATTTAATTTGGAAAAATATCATAAGATATAACAAATGTTACATACAACAACAAAAACTATGTTTTCATTTAGTATAATGTTTAATTTGCATAACATTTATTATATACAATTTATTAAGTTATTAATAAGTAAATAAAAAAAAATTGTATTGTATAAGTTCATTTGGACTAATTTAATTCCTATAAAACACATAAGTAATTTTTTTTAACAGGTTCTCAGAATGGTACATCATAAACAGTGATCGGATCCAGGATGAAAATTCCAGAGGTTTAAGTCTGTTATTATAACTAAAAAAATTGATTAAGACAGCAGTCAACTTTTGCAATTTTTATTACTAGTAGAAAATCAGCCACTTTCAAATTATTCATAAAATGTTTGAGAAAGGCACTTCTCTACTTAGGAGTAAGCTGGGCCTATTCTAGGCGGTGAAAATATATCGACTTTGACCTGTTACAGTATTGTTTGAAACTCTGCCACCTTACTATTAAGTAAATAAGAGCTATCAAAACGTTAACAATACGATAACAGGTCAAAGACAATATGGTTTTTACTATCTAGAATCTCGGCCTAGAGCTGTTTTAAAATGTGTTTCTTACACCATTTTTAGTTTTTTGTTTTATAAATGATTCGTAATATTATTTGCTGTAAATAGGTAGGTATATTTTCTTAAAATTCCGTTTGATGTATCTATTTTTATTAAGTAATAAGAATAAGGTATAATAAGTGAAGCCAGTTACAAGGAATTTACGTATGAATAATATGTTTTGTATTTTAATAGTACATTGTTGCCGAGAGTAGAAAGTACGGGATTAATGGACGAGTCATATCGTCCTTTTACTTTCTCAACCTCGTATCTGATCGAATAGTTACATAGTAAAGTAGTCTTTATTCTTTAGGGAACATGAGTGCTTTTCCTATCTAACTATTCGAGCAGATACGTGGTTGAGAAAGTAAAGGGAAGATAGAGAGGGCCTTAACTATAAATTGCACATGCTCACATGCACATGCTTTGATGCTTTTCTCAACTACTGCCAGGAAATAAAACATTTTTTTTTGTCATTAATTATTTACGTAATTAATTTGTATGAAATAGGCCAGTTTTTTTTTTAAATTTATTTATTTATTTATTGTTTATTGAGAAACAAACGGTCTTATACAATTATGGTAACAATAAAAAGAGATAAAAAATATAACCTACAGTTTCCTTAATTAATAATTATACTAAGTAGACATAGCCTAAATGTAATAACCCAAGTAGGTACATGCTAAGGAGGCACTATTACATGCATAAAATAAAAACGACCTTTCATGAGTGATCTTTTCCAACCGTTAGCCAGACCACAAGTTTTCATATTTCCAAGCAATGTTGAGAAAATAATATTATTTAGTTGTTAATTATTTGACAGTAAAAAAATATGACGTCACAAAATTAGTATTTTATTTGTTGAGCATCATAATGTTTATTTTTTTATACTTATACTACCTTCTGCCAGCGTCTTCGTCCGCGTAGATTTCGATTACAGTTGTTCTCTCGGAAACTTTTTCCGGGATGAAAAGTAGCCTGCGTGTTAATCCAGGGTATAAGCTATCTCCATTTCAAATTTCATCCAAATCTGTCCAGCAGAGTGAAGGAGTAACAAACTAGCACAGACAAACTTTTGCATTTTTAATATCATATTTAAAGTATTTCAATAACTTTATGCCTTTGAGAAGACAGTTGACGATTTTGTTGAGAAGAATTGTGAGTGTGTGGGTACAACTAATCCAAAATCACTGGGGTACAGTCGCAAGAAATGGGTAATAATAATATTATATTCAACATTGCGCTCAAAAATATCTGACACGCTCTTATGCCTCTAGTAATAGAGACGTGACAGATTTTGTTGAGATTAATGTCGGATAAAATATTATTTGTTACTAATCGTCAATCAAATTTATGTATGAAAAATCGTCACTAAGAAACGACTCAAGGTCATCTCACACTACAACGCCCCAGCAACAGATCAGCACCGCCTCAGCTCAAGGTGAGCTTTGACTTACGAATCTTACGATACATTTTTCAGTGGACAACGCCAGTCCAGCGCTATCTACTGTTTTCATTATAACTTTAAAAAATGTACCGTACTAACACAAGTCAAAGCTCAATTTTCAATGTTTCACTTTGAATTGAGGCGGTGCTGCTTAGGGCATGCATCCTGGTATTCCGGAATCTCGTAATTCCGGGATCTCGGACGATTTTTTTCCGATATTTCAATTCCGGGATTGAGCGTTTCAATATCGTAATTCCGGGATTGATTGAAGACAAAAATGTATCTTTGTTTTATTTAAAATAAGCTTTTGCGTTGCCATACTTGCCATTTGAGACTGCGAGCAGGTAGTAAATTAGTTGTTAGACAAAGGAATGTGTTGTACCCGAGAACCTTCCTGTATTTACCTCTCTCTTTCTCTCTGTATTACATGTATTAAATTGTCTTATTATTAAATTATTGAATTGTAAGACAACTCGTATCATATAAGAAAACAAGGAGTGATTGAAACTGTGATTAAAAGCCTATTTATTTATTTATTTGTAGTTAAAAACACGAATGGTAAATGTTTTATTTTTTATTTACCTATTCAAAATCAGCGTGCGTGGGGCATTTTATAACCTGAAATAATAAAAAACCCAATCCCGGAATTAATACCGGTATTCCGGTATTGGGATTTTAATATCGAAACTCAATACCGGGATTGAAAACCTTGCGATATTGCATGCCCTAGTGCTGCTCTGGTGCTGAGGCGGAACTGAGGCTCTACTTCGAAAATCGAAGTTCGAAGTTTCGTTAGCTCCGTCCCTGTTACTCGTCAGTCAAGACTAAATCGAAAGAAAGGGATAGAGCTACCGTAACTTCGAACTTCCATTTTCAAAGTAGTACCTCTGATCTGGTGCTGAGACGTTATAGGCACTGGGGTATCGACTTTTTTTATCGCTCAAGAAACGAACAAAAGATATAGATCCCGTGTCAATAATAGAGACACATATATTAATAGTTGATCGCTGGCTGTTCACACTGCCGGCGAGAACTCTTTCCAATAGTTTGCTGAAACAAAAAGTATAGATCGCGTGTCAATAAAAGAGACAAATATTAATATCGCTGGCTGTACTCGCTTCCCGCTCATCGTCGGCGGTGGGACTAGTACAGTCAAGGACTTATTGTCATGCCACTATGGAACCCTGTCGCATAACGTTAATAATTAATTTCGGCGTAATTACTTTCATGTGATTTGACGCTGTCACTATGACAGGGTACCATAATGTACGATGACCTTAAATCGTCATTAACTGCGTGAGTTCGGCCATTAAAAAAAAATCACTTGATGCAACCTACTTTGTAACTTTATTCATAGATTTTACATAATACATAACGTCAAATCCAATGACACTGTCATTTATAACATTTCACACCCAAACAAATAACTGAAACCATAAAGAAGATCATAAACACGATCTTTAAAGCATGTCGAAGTCCAAAGATCTGACCAAGGCAAAAGACGAGGATGACGCCAAGAACAGGGTGTCTCTTTCCATCAGCCCTGTGCCAAAGAGCGCCAAGTCAATTAAGAGTAGACTGGACACCTATGCCCAAAGCGTCATCAGCGTACGCAAATCAAACGGGAGCACAATATCAAAAACCCAGTCTCACTTCCTCGTGCCTCCAGAAAAGCTAGATAAAGTGACAAGGAGGGTGATAGCTCCGTACGCTCAGATTGAAAGGAAAGGGTTGAAAGAGGAGGAGCCAAAGGAGGGGACTTATTTGGACATTAACAGATTCAACGTGTTCTTGGAGGATACCGTTGACTTGGACTCGCTTTTGTATGAGACTGCTACGGTGCTGAAGACTGTTACAAACAGTTCAGGTACCTAAAACTTTAAAAATAATGTCACACGGTTGAAGTCATAAGTAGCAGTACATTAAAGTACCTTGTCGCAGCTATTCATATATAAATTTAAACCATTCTCACTCTAATACGTCACTGCGACAAAGTACAGACAGCATCAGAAGTAGCTAAGCAGAATAACATGCTCATAATGATCTAGACACGACGTATTTTATTGACAATAGAGTCGAGTGCAGAGGGTCCCTGCCAAGATGCATTGCGCTAACTAGCGTTTCTATTCGATTCGTCAAACCAATCGCGTCACTGGTAGATGACGTGCTACGAAAAGTCACGTGACGCGATTGTTTTAAAAATGAAACGAATAGAAACGCTAGTTAGCGTAATGCATCTTGTCTAGATCCTCACGATCATCTTGACCTCTTCGGTTGCGTAACTACTTGTGATGCTGACTGTACTAAAATATACTGTTACATATAAGTTTGACGGTACTTTCTCTACACTATCTCCGTAGACAGAACATCATAGTTCAATATACGTTCACCTAGAACCAAATCCACCAGGCCACAATACATATGGTCCCCCAAAGGGGATGGGGAATTTTGTATGGACCCCGTCCCTACCCTCCAACAATCACGGGATGCATGTTAGGATCCAAAAAAACACAAAATACCTATTTAAGTAGCAAAGTTTATTTTAGTTCAAGACGTAAGGCAAGAATGTGTTTATTTTTAAACTAATTCCATACGATTCGATTATGATTTTCCAATAAAACCCTTTACATACTTGAACGATCGTAGTCATAGGTACTTAGTAAAAATAGATGTATGAAAATTAAACTGAGACTTGTTTCATTTCTGTTGGTGGGTGAGGATATTTTTGCCCATCGTCCTTTCAAATTTACTTAGTACCTATATAAAGTGCCTAAAAATTATAAAGTCAGTGCACAGTCTGTGAGCACTTAGAAGGTGCTTCAAGTGTGTACTTCTATCACACTCGCTCTTAATAAGAGCGAATGGGAGCGAGTGAGAGACAAGTACAAACCCGAAACACCCTATCGCCCTGTATCTAGCTTAAGGGTGCGGCTCCACTGAGGCGGAGATGAGTGGAGTGGAGCGGAGCTGTGCCAATATTAACCAATAGAATCTAAACTAACGTGCGCAAGGCGCGCTCGACGTGACCGCATGCGCCTTCTTTTGGTTAATATTGGCACAGCTCCGCTCGTCTCCGCCTCAGTGGAGCCGCACTCTAACTCAAATGCCAGTCCTTTTGTTACGGTAATTCCTAACAATATTCGTTTCGTGTAGCTTCACCTTCAAATGGCAGCCTACCAATTATCTTCCAGGAGTGTTCGTGTACATGGTGGACGAGCTCAACAACGAGCTGGTGCTGATGCCCAAGAACACGAAGAACCCTGAACGACACGAAGTCAATATTCCAATTGGTAAGTCATGAAATGGGTGTCATTCGCGATCCTTAATATCGTTTGTCCTAATCGTCATTTGTCCTAATTTATCGTTTGGACTAAACTGGTTTTCAGCTGAGTCAGACAACTTTTTAAGCTTTTCAAAAATACCTGCGGTTAGGTTAGGTTAGAGTTGTGTTATAACAGCACTAAAAAGTTTTAAACATCCGGCGGAAATGGCTTTTAGGACAAACGATAAATTAGGACAAATGACGATTAGGACAAAGGATATTATGGATTCCGATATAGACCCTCGTGAAATGTATGCATGTAGGTATCCGTTTGCACCTTATTTTAATGGAATAAGGACCAAAAGCTGTAGTCGACAGGCTACTAAGATTTTTAAGCAACTCTCCTCTCTGGTCGTTTATTTATTAATAGAGGACGCCCACGACTTCGTACGCGTAGAATTAGTTCCCCGCTCCCCCATTTCTTCCCGTTGGGTGACGATTCTCGAGAAATCCTTTCTTAGTGCTCACTTACATCATGCAAGGAACCCCTGTACCAAATTTCAAGTTTCTAGGTACAGTAGTTTCGGCTGTGCGTTGATATATAAGTCAGTCAGGTTTGCCTTTTATATATATAGATGACTGAAAATCGTGATTCTAAGTAAGTTTTGGAAAAAACGACTTGATTCCATCGGCTTCTGCTAAGTAGTGGCCATTACAAAGCTTAAAGCTCTCATCTTTCAATTGGTCGGTTCATATTGTTGGAGATCTGCCACGAGAACTTTTGCCTTCTACGTTTCTTAATTACTATGATCATCTTTTCCAAGACTGGCACGAAGAAAGGCGGTCACTGACGCGTAGTTGTAAAGGGATTGATACATTTGTGCATTTAAACCACTAAATAACCCAAAAACGTTGCAAAAAGCCTATAATTAATTTCGACAAGTAATTTAAATTTTTATTCATTTTTGAGAACATAATGGGCTCCGTCAATGCTATTGCTGATTCTGCCATTGTCAATGGTGCTTTGGGGGCAAGACCCAGGTTCAACTCCTATATTGCCCCAAGGAAACTGACATTTCTGACTCTTCTCAAAACCTTTTCTAATTCGCTTAACACTAAGCCCTTCAATACATATGTATAATCACCAAATCCTTTCACCAACCTCCCTCAGAGGAAGGCAAGATGGTAGCCGCCCACGTGGCTTCTACCAAGGAGTACCTGGTCCTGGACGACGTGCAGCGGGACCGGCGCTTCTTCGACGGCCTGCGCTGGGTGGACGCCAAGTGCGCGCTCATCATGCCCGTGGTGAAACCTGACGGGGACTGCTATGCCGTGCTGGAGCTCTACCGGACGTATCATGAGGTTTACGACCATGTAAGGAGGTGTTCATACGTCTCACACGTCTTTTTTAAGGTTCACCACCCAAAGGGTAAAAACGGGACCCTATTACTAAGACTCCGCTGTCCGTCTGTGCGTCTGTCTATCACCAACCTGTATCTCATGAACCGTAATAGCTGGACAGTTGAAATTTTGACACAAGATGTATTTCTGTTGCTGCTATAACAACAAATACTAAAAACATAATAAATTAAATATTTAAGGGGGCTCTCATACAACAAACGTGATTTTGTTTGCCGTTTTTTTGCTAATGTTGTATAGATAATGGTACGGAACCCTTCGTGCGCGAGTCCGACTTGCAAATGATCGGTTTTTTTTGTCTACATGAAGTTAAAAGTACACACAGTGGAAAGATAGAGAAATAAATAGAAAATATAAATGGTTTTTACGATACAACAAAAATAAAAATACATTGCAAAAGAGCTTTTCTTGTATTATTTCACTTTTTTTTGTTATTAAACACGCTTTAATAACACATTAGGTATTCTGTACAAACAAAAACTCTCCATCTATTACGGTTCAAAAGATACAGCTCTTTAAAATTAAGACGGACGGACGGACAGCGTAGCCATATTAATAGGGTCCCGTTGGGCAGCCTTTGGGTACGGAACTCCTCAAACCGTACAAACTACGAAATTTTTTTTTTGTTATTTCAATCGCATACGTATTGTCACGGTATTTACTCACGGATATTTACTTACAGTAACTATTAAACAGATAAAAACTTTCGATATAAGTAATGGCGACCCTTTCTTTCTGATATCTCTCTTTTAAGCGGAGCAACCGATTTTCATAAAACCTAGATAAAAACCCTCCGGATTATATCTTTTTTGTCGCGAGTTAAAAAGATCATGGCTCAGCATGTAGCAAAACACTGATATTCGTCTATTGGACCCAACGTTCGTGAACTATCGTAGAAGGCGGTGGTAGTAAATGATGGTGATTATTCCAGAACGTGGTGTACACGGTGGTCAGCGTGGCCTGCTGGGCCGGTGCTGCAGCCCACCAGGCTGCCGCGAGGGTCACCCTGCAGAAGACGGAGCACCTCAACGCGGAGCTGAGGGCGCTGCTGCAGAGCTACTTCTGCGACCTAGCATCTATTGACACCATGCTCACAGATATGCTGGTATTACGGCCATTTTGGTGACGTGATTAGCTTGGTTGGTATAGTGACCCTGCCTATGAAGCTAGCGTGGTTCCGGGTTCTAATCCCGGGGGCAATTATTTGTGAGAGAAACACGAAAGCGTTTCTTCTTGAGTCTACTCACTCACTCTTATACGCTGTTATTAAGAGCGAGTGACCAAGAAGTACAAACTCGAAGCACCTTCCAAAGTGCTCACAGACTGTATGCATGATTATGTGGTTGTGTACTTACGTTGCGTTGTGAGTTTACGACTTAGGTCAATTTATTTTTACTGATGTTAGGACAGGAAGAGTACAGGATTTTGTACGTAGAAGAGCAACACTAAGAAAGTCAGAAAAATGGAGGTAAGTATATTATATTTTACCAGGGAACCTAGACAAGGTGCAAAACGCTAACGTAACTCACGACCAGCGCACGCCGTCTGTGTGTGATCAAGTGGTCATCCATATACGCGCATAGACGCGCATGACGTGATACGAAAAGTCACGTGATCTACCAGTGACGCGATTGGTTAAAAACGAAACTAATAGAAACGCTAGTTAGCGTAGTGCATCTTGGCAGGGCCCTCTGACTCGGGCTGGACCCACGCCATTCAACGTCTTTTACGCATAATCCACAGATAATCTTCGGCTATATGTGGACCACTATCGTTCTGGAGACGTAATTGTTCCCAGGCGGTGGTGAAGTCGTTCATCGGCGCCATGCGCAGCAGTTTCTTCATCATCGACCGGGAGCGCATCGGCGACGAGCTGGTGGCCGACATGTGGGACGACGGCTGGGCCGCCGAGCGCTCCACCCTCCCGCGCAAGAAGATCAAAGTCAAGTAAGACAGTGCTGCCGGTTTCTTAATAGCTTAATAGAAATTTTTGGATCGCTACCACCATCTTATTTATCCTTATGGCAAGCAGTATCTTATCTTATCTTAAATCGATTTGTCGATAATATCGATAAACAGCGGTGTTCTCTCCCTACAACTTGTCAAAAGCCGCCCCCAAAATTCCGGGCCCTACTAATGATGATTGGTGAAACGTCACGACCGGCACAGTTTCACCCGTTCTCTTCCCTGTCGCACCAGCCTCAGCCAGGAAAGGTCTCCCGCCGGCATGGCGGCGCGGACCAACATCAAGCTGAACATCCGGGACGCCTACCGAGACCCTCGGTTCGCGAGGGATGTAGACCCCACCACCGGCACCGTGGTGCGGTCCTGCCTCGTGTCGCCGATCACAGACAACAAGCGAGGAGTTCTTGGTGAGAAGACAGGAGCTTTTTGTGTAGTATAGGCAATTGGCCAGTCTAAGGCTGCGGCTCCACTGAGGAGGAGATGAGCGGAGTGGAGCGGAGCTATGTCAATATTAACCAATAGAATCTAAACTAACGTGCGCAAGGCACGCTCGACGTGACCGCATGCGCCTTCTATTGGTTAAGCGCTGCGCTCCGCTCCGCTCGTCTCCGCCTCAGTGGAGCCGCAACCTAAAGTAGCTATCACATCGATGCTCAAAATACGGTGACGGTAAGGAATCGCAGTGACGTGCCGTAAACGTCACGACTTTACCGCATGCTCTCCACGCAGCTGCCGTGACGTTTACGTCACTGCAATTCCGTACCGTCATCGTATTTTTTCCGTACCGTCTGTCTAACATACGTAAGCGTCAAATTTGGTACCTATGATTATAGTACGAACCCTGAAGAAAAACAACAAATACTAGTTACAAAAAAATCGTGCTGACTCCATTCGAAATCGAAATAAAATCACAAATTATAATAATATTTAGTGTGCAATACGGAATCCCCGGTGCGCGAGTCTGACTCGCACTTGACCGGGTTTTTTTTAGAACACTTTATAAAAATATGTTGTCAATTATTACAGTTTCCGGTAAGTAACATCAAGTATTTCCAGGTGTGGTCCAATTAACGAACAAGACGAACGCGCGGCCGTTCAGCGCGGAGGACGAGGTGATCTTCAACGTGTTCGTGAGCTACTGCTCGCTAATCGTGCACTTCTACAACATGCAGCAGAAGAAGATCTACCACGTGAGCTCACATTCAAACTGCTTGTAGTGGTGTTAGGACTTATTGTTAGTGCTGCCGCACATTATGCTGCGGCTCCACTGAGGCGGAGACGAGCGGAGCTGAGTGGAGCAGAGCTGTAAAAAGAGCTAAGTGATTCCACTGAGGCGGAGACAAGCGGAGCTGAGTGGAGTGATTATAATGTAGTAATGCAGTTACGTCTCCTCTCCGCTCCGCTCGTCTCCGCGTGACTGTTTCCACTGACGCGGAGCGGGGACGAGATGTGGATTTCAACTAATATGATTGGTCAATCCCTACACGTCTCCTCTTCGCTCCGCTCGTCTCCGCCTAAGTGGAGCCGCACCCATAGGCCACTAGTGGCAACCACAGCGAAGGCACTAGTGGCTGCTATCGGCTGCAAACGAGTTTTCTCATAGATTTTGTATAGCATCGGCGCATACCGAGCGTTTGAGTGGCCGCGTCCGAGCCACAAGCTGCGGGAGTCATCCGCCCTCGCTACTAGTGGCGGCGTTTTGTCGCTCAACCGCACACTCAGCCGTGGCCGCAGTTAGTGTCTGCGTCTAGTGGTCTTTGTCTATGAACCACTAGTGGTCGCTTTTAGTGTCGGCGACTAGTGGGTATAATGTGCGGCCGCCCTTAGAGCGTCGATGGCCTAGCGGCTTAGGGATCGACTCGTGATCGTAGGTACCGACAGGGCCCAGTCACTCCATACAACAGCTTGTTATTGTTTCTTACGTCCTTCTTTGCTTCCCACAACTGTTACCCGCATGCTACGCGCCAAAATATGCCTAATCACGCGCGCGTAAAGGAGATAAGATTTAAATTTCATAGTTTTCCTAGCACGTACGTTATACTTCGTCTGAGTAGGTATACCGAAAGCCTCTTATAATTAATTTGAATTTTGTACCAGGAGAACATGAACAAGGTGTACTGCGAGCTCATGCAGCTGCACCTGAAGCCGTGCCGCCACGACTACGAAGAGCTCATGGAGACCAACGGGATCGTCATCGCGGCCAACAACTTCAAGACGTACGTGAACCCTCATCATTGCTTCATCATTCAACTCTGAGACCCTACTTTGAAAATCGAAGTTCGAAGTTACGTTGCATGAAATACACGGAAGCGGCGCGGCGCAGAAGCAGCGCAGTCGGGGCGTAGTCAAGGCGTAGGTGCGGCGCAAGCAAGGACGCGTTAAGGCGTGGAAAGTCGCAGGCGCGATACTAAATTATACAGAAGAGGCGAGCGAGCGATAGGGAGCGATACGGAGAGGCGAGGACCCAATCCTTTTCCGCGCCTACGGGAGGCGCACCGCGCCTTTTGTGTGTATTTCACCACTTGACGCTTTCTTACATTTTGTATGAAAAAGGTTTGGGGCGCGGCACATTCCTGCACTGCTGGCCGCTGCACCTTCGCCCTGTCTGCGCCGCGCCCCTTCTGTGTATTTTCATCCCTTTCTCTCGATTTAGTCTTGAATGACAAGTGACAGGGATGGAGATAACGTAAATACGAACTTCGATTTTCAAAGTAGGGCCTCAGGTACCAGGAGGACATGAACAAACTGTACTTGTTACACAACTTCTTACGAAATTAAAATGGCGCCAGAATTGACTCTTCCAATTGACGAACGCATGCAAACAAAAAACTAATGAGACGAGATAACAATGATACTCTTAAATCCTCCCTCAAGGTTGCTAAGAGCCCGATGCACTTGCCATTGGATCCCTGTGAACTCGGTTGCCTTCACAAAGTTTTGTTTCCAGCTACAACTACCACATAAGCGAGGGCAACCGAGAAGACATGCCGGGGCTGATCTGCTACATGTTCGTGGAGACGTTCGCCGAGAGGAACTTCGACCGCTCAGCGCTGGTCGACTTCTCGCTGACCGTTCTGAACTGCTACCGGAACAACCCCTACCACAACGCGGAGCACGCCTTCTGCTTCACGCATACCATGTACATGATACTGCACACCAATCCTGGATACTTCGATCCTATTGAGGTGAGGACTGGTTTTTGTAAGACGGGAGATAGCACATTTTTTTCACGCAAAGGGTTTTTTGTCGCTCACTATTTGCGTGCACGTCAACTTTTTCCGCCAGGGTGGAAAATTTTCCTGAATGGTGATAGATAGAAGGTTGCGAAGGCTCGTGACTTGGTTGCGGTGATGTAAAAATTGTATGTATGCAGCAAAGCTGCACTCAGAATAGGATTGTTTAAGAACAAAAAACGTAAAAGTAGCAATTTTATGATCATTCGCTTGCTCTAGATCTAAAACCAGCACTCGCACCACATAACTTTCCATTCTTGTATAACAGACTAGAGTACGCCCGCGACATCGTACCCGTAGAATTAGTTTCCCACTACTCTCCCTATTTTAACCCCTTAGGGGATGAATTTCCAAAAATCCATTTTAGGGTTTCCCTAGGACATCCAAAGAATGTTCCCTACAAGTTTCAATTCCCTGGGAGTAGCGGTTTCAGCTGTGCGTTGATCGATCAGCCAGTCAGTTTCTTCTTTAATATATATATAACAATATTTCGTGCAGACAGCGGCGCTGCTGCTATCGGGGCTGTGCCACGACCTGGACCACCCGGGCTACAACAACAACTTCCTGACGCTGGTGAAGCACCCGCTGGCCGCCATGTACCGCACCTCCACGCTGGAGTACCACCACTACTTTCTCGCCAAGAAACTGGTCGAGGTGAGTGTCTGTCTCACAACTTCCTGACGCTGGTAAAGCACCTGCTGGCCGCCATGTACCGCACAGAGACGTATTTACCCTAGGGCCAAGCGGGCCATGCCATGGCCCGGGGCGGCAGCTCTCTCAGGGCGCCAAAGGCCGCCCCTCGCAGCCTTCTCTGGGCGCCTTTTTTCGTTTCAAATTAGCCCATCAAATTAACGAAATACTATCTATGTTTTAATTTGTCTCGGTGAAAACTTATCTACCGGTGCTTAAATTTAGGTTAAGACATGGTTAAGAACTTTGGGGTTTGTAATTAGGTATTTATTTTATTTAGGTCTGGTAGACCGTATTAATTCGATTTTGGATACATGAATAGAAACCGAGAATATTTTATTATTTATTTATTTATGTTATAGGTCGAGGTGAGTAAATTTATATGTTCGTCTCACAACTTCCTGACGCTACGCCGTACCGCACCATCACCACAACTATTATACAGTTAAAATATATACTTACCAATCACCTTCGAAACTGTAGAATACTCTAAATTTTTATATAATTTTGATATTCCCAGGACAAGAACATCCTCTGCCACCTCCCGCCGCACGACCGCGTGCGCATCCTCGAGGAGATGAAGTACGACATCCTGTGTACCGACCTGGCGGTGTACTTCCAGTCGCGCGCGCTGCTGGCGCCGCTCATCGCCGAGCGCGCGTTCGACTGGACGCAGATCGTGCACCGGAAACTACTCAAGGTAGTAGACTGAACAAGGTAGCGGATGAAAGAAGGTAGGATACTGAAAGAGGTAGGAGACTGATCATGGTAGAAGACTGAACAAGGAAGGAGACTGAACAAAATAGGACACTGGACATGGTACGAGACTGAACAAAATAGGAGACTAAACAAGGTAGGAGACTTCTTAAAGTAGGAGATTGCTAAAAGTAGGAGACTATGTAAGAGAGGACACTGTTAAAAGTAAGAAACTGTTCAAAGTACCAGGGGATTTTTTTATCGACCTAGGTGTAGTAATTGCTATTTACTAAGTTGCGTACGATTTTATAACAGAGAAGTATAGGTGTGTCAGACTTAAGTCCTTTCTTGTCCGTAGGGTATACTGATGACGACCAGCGACCTCTCTGGCTGCTGTAAACCCTTCGGTGTCGCTAAAACCATTGCGGAAGCGGTGTACGAAGAATTTTATGATCAAGTAAGCCATATTTTATAGCTTATAGCCAAACGAGACCTCGTCCTAAAGTTGCTGATATACTTGAGCATTTACTCGAGAGCATTCGCTCGATTTATTTAATGTGGTTGTCTTGCACTGTTACAAGTAGTAAGTACTATAAATATATAATTATTATTTTATTTTGCTCTTGTTATGAGTTTTGACACGTTTTCCTGCTCAACTACGCTTGATATTTTTATTTTATATTCATTGTAATATTAAAAAATGACTGACTGTAGAGTTTCTTGCGGTGTTTTTTCTCAGCAGTGGCCTCCTGTTGGGAAGCGCTGGCAGTTTTATGACGTGTAAAAGTGCCCGTGCGGCCTACTTACTGAAAATTTACTAGGCTCTATCCTCCTCGGTAAAACCATGATTTCTTTCGAAATGTTTTCTTATAAGTAGTTAATTAATTAATATTTTGAATTTTGATTATTTTTTTGTACGTCCGTAGGGCGATAAAGAGCGCGAGATGGGCTATACTCCGCTCAGCATGATGGACCGCAAGCGCCACCTGAACCAGCCGGCGGAGCAGATCCAGTTCCTCGGCGTGGTGGTGCTGCCGTGCCTGCTGCTGCTGCAGAACATCTTCCCCAACACCAGCGAGCTCATCGACAACTGCAGGTGACCTTATACGTCGACTTATAAAGTCTGTTCCTATTCGTTCCGTCACTCTTGTGTACAAATCAATTTACCATTATAACTCCATATTCGCGTACTTTTGAAGGTTGACCATAGTCATATTATTTATTTATACACTTAATCATTGTCTTCATGTTTATTTTGAGGTAGTAATCTCTATTTAATCTTGTATTTTTTGATAAAAAGTGATTTTGGTAAAAGACGATGACACTGACTGGTGCTTGACACATACCTACATTTCATTTTTTCGAAATTTATTTGACATGAAAATGTGGAAGGAGTTTTGATAAATTTGACTGATAGGCTAGGTTTTCGTCTCTGTCGCACCCAGCATAATAATACGATGATGATGATGAATATATATTCAACCTTTTTAATAAACTAATTAGAGTTAACATTATTCTCATCGCTATTTCATCCTCTATCTAAAGACAATTACAGTTAGGTATACTTGTTATTGTTATTGGCAGTCTGAATAGGAACAGACTTTAGGTAATTTATATCGAGAATGCCTGATTATACATTTTTTATTCCGTTGAACAGCAATAGACTAGGTTGCCGTGTTAATTAACAGCGTTCCATTTACTCCCCAAACTACCTTATTGTGAAGTCATTGCGACTTAAGTCCGGGGTCTAATCATTAACCGTAAGAGCGGTTGCGCACTACGTCCGATCCGAATCCGATCCGAACCCGTGAAAATACGGTCCGGAGTAGTCGTAGAACTATTTCTATAGTAGTTTACGCATTAGATCCGGTTTCCGTCATCCGATTTTATTATGTATCCGGTCTAGATCCGAATTTTCCCGGGTTCGGATCGGATTCGGATCGGCGTAGTGCGTAACCGCTCTAACAGGTAGAGAGTTGAAATTTTCATTGTGTGTACCATTACCACTATCACAACAAATAAGTACTCATCCCACTAATATTATAAATGCGAAGGTTTGTGTATGTGTGTTAGTTGGTTACTCCTTCACGCAAGGCTGGACGGATTAGATGATCCACCAACGAGTAGAGGGGCCTTTAGCGATATTTTATATTAATAGAGAATGTCAACCAGTTTAGATTATTGGCTTATCGTATTCTTCATTAAAAACAAAAAAATGCTGTAAAAAAATTATTTCCATACGTCTAATAGTTTCCGAGATATTGAATTTTAAACTTCGTATGCGGCGCTCGAAACCCGGCGGCTAGCGCTCACGGATGATGACGTCATCGTTTGGCTGCGGTACGCGCCCTTATATGAATGAGTGAGTTTTCAGGGCTTCTATCTTTTTAACCGTAATAAATAGACAGTTGAAATGTAATTATAGATTCTATCGATTAAATTTTTAAAATGAACAATAAATCAAATCCCAAGAGGGGTCCCCGTACAAAAACCATGAAAAAAACCAATTTTTTTTACTTTTTTATATGGATTGTATTTCAATAATGGCTTCTTATTTTGATGCGATTTTAAGCTTAAGTTCTAGTCTAATTTTCATACTTTACGACTAAATAGAAATCTCAAGTAAAACTGCTACAAATAGGTGACAAAGCTGATTTTATCAACACGATGTTTTAAGCGGTCACCCATCCTGTTTTAGACTACGCTCGTAGTTGCTTAACTTTGGAAGTCGTAATTTTTTACGAATTCGTTTTGATGTGACTATGATAGTTATGGTTATCTATTGTTTTGTTTTACATACAGTTTAACCTGTTTAACTAAACTAACTGTCCGTTGCTGACCGGCTTTTCTGTTTGTAATGTTTGTCGAATAAGTTGGTTAAATAAAAATTGAATAATAATCAAGCACTTTTAATTTAGGGTTCACCGTATTCTACATAAAAATACCAAAACATTAATGCAAAAAACCGGGCAACAGCCTGTCGAACCATGCTCAGTGTAGGGTTCCGAAGCCGTTACTACAAACAAATTAGACCTCGCGACAAACTTAACTTTGCCGTTGGAAACCTGTTATCCCCATACATCGATATAGGTCGCGGTCAGTTTACCAACACCGCAAATAAGTTTTCGGCAGGTATAAACATTTAAACCGTTTAACTCAAGAGCCAATGAAGTCTACTTAGTCGTGATAGTTTTCCTTTGAAGATATTTTTCATATTTTTTATTTGTAGTTTTGGCTGTAGTGGGGAGGGGACGACGACACTTGACTCTAACAAAAATTTGCGCTTTAAAGCTTTTCATAAACGGATACCTTAATTGAAATATTGTTTTCACAAATCCGCAATATTTTGGAAAGACCTATACAACGACACCCCACACTATGGGGTAGACGAGAAAAAAAAACTTCCCCACGTTACGTAAAAAAAAAAATATTTTCATGATTTTACTTTTATTTAACTATGTTGGCGTGACTAATATGTATATTCATGCCAAATTACACGTTTCTAGTACTAAGAGTCTCTGAGCTAGGCTGCGGATAGACGGACACACGTCACACACACACACGCACGCACGCACGCACGCACGCACGCACGCACGCACGCACGCACGCACGCACGCACGCACGCACACGCACACACACACACACACACACACACACGCACGCTATCTAAGCTATCTTGCATACACGAAATAACAGTAATAATGCTCAAAAACAGTTCAAAAACTACCTACTTGCTACAGCGGCCGCTAATACCAACAACTAGCGAGAGAGAGAGAGAGAGAGAGAGAGAGAGGCGGTCTAGTTACCTAACTTATGGCGAGTGAGCCACTTGGCAGCGCCCGCCCGCGAAATTTGAAATCGATGAAATTAATAAGTACACAAAATATCAGAACTACTACCTAGGTCAATCAAAAACTCATGTTTTATAGTTCATTATTTTATACGGTACCTAGCGGTATGAATTCTACATTAGATACGACATTTGTAAAGAAAGGGCTATCACCAAAGTTAAGTAAACACCGCTTAAACATCGTGTAAGATTTTGTTGTTTGTTGTTTTACTACAGATTACTGTTTGGTCGTAAGTATGGAGTTTAGATTATTGTGTGACACCGAAATAAAAAGCTAATACAAATACAACCCGTACTTCGGCTTCCAAAGTTAAGCAACTACCTACTTACAAGCGTATTCTAAAACAGGATGAGTGACCGCTTAAAACATCGTGTTGATAAAATCAGTTTGGTCAAATATTTTTAGCAGTTTTACTTGAGATTGTTATTTAGTCGTAAACTATGAAAGTTCGACTGCAATTTAAGCTTAAAATAGCATCAAAATAATAAGCCATTATAAAAATATAATCCGTATAAAAATGCTAAAAAAACTGGTTATTTGTCATGTTTCTTGTATGGGGACCCCTCTTGGGATTTGATTTATTGTTCATTTTGTAATTTTAAACAATAGAGTTTATAATAACACGTAATCTGTGAAAATTTCAACTGGTTACTTATAACGGTTAAAAAAATATAGCCCTGTAAACTTACTCAATCATATAAGGGGGCGTACCGCAACGAAACCATGACGTCACTCCAGTAAGATGGCGCCCGCACCCTTTAATATTTTTGACCGTAATTTCATACGTTCGTAGAATCAAAACTACTGGGTCTATTTGAATGAAACAAAAAGTAGTATGTTTGTTTATTTATAAGCTTTACTCTTACAAAGTTTCAAGCGATTTGGCGTACCTACTGACATTCTTCATTGTAAGTAAATCTATCCTCAGGACGACCCAGGAGGCCTGGCACGAAGAGATCGAGATCCGCGGCCAGAAGCTGTGGCGCCAAGAGGACTCGCTCATGAGCTTCGGCAAGAATAAGCTCAGCAGCAAGGTCCGGACTGACTCCAGTGCAGAATAGCACTTCAGTGCAAAATAGCACTTCAGTGCAAAATAGCACTTCAGTGCAAAATAGCACTTCAGTGCAAAATAGTACTTCAGTGTAGAATAGCGCTGATGAACCTGTTTTATGCTATGCTATTTTTGGGGCTGACTGTATCTGTAGTTAATCCAGAAAGTACAGTCTATGGAAATATGGTAGCGAGTGGACGTATTTTCGACTTAGTCCTGAGACTGTATAAAATTTGATTATTTTTGTATTTATTTTGAACAATACCTGTGAAATAGGTACTTATCAATGAGATCATGGAAATTTCATAATACAATTTAAAATTAAATTAGGCTAATAAAATATTGATTTTAAAAATAATGTAGTTTTATTCACTGAATTACCCAATGACACTGGCGACGCTAAGGCGAATCTAACGTTAACTCGTTTGTCGGAATTACCCTCCTTTTTCGAATGTCTGGTAAAAAAATGCCTATAGCGCATCTCTTTCGAACTCCTGTATATTCGGCGGTAGGGTAAGCAGCTAAGCAGTCTACTGCTGGCCGTAGATCACGTCTTAAGTAATGAAGGGAGAAGGAAGGCATAATCCCGGTAAAAATGGGTCTTATAAAAGGACACGTTTTCTCGTGGTCCTATGATATTTGTCCTATTGCACAAAAAGTGCACCTAGATTTGATCATCAAATACTAATTGTGGTTGTAAAAGTAGGTAGGTTAGGTATGTTCAAATGCCCGAAGGGCAAAGCACCCAGAAACAAGAGCCCCGCCGAAAGTGCAGTAGGTCAAATATAGTAGGACCACGAGAAAACGGCCATAAAAGGTTTTAAAGTAAATAAACAATAATGACATGATAGCAAATTTATTTATATCCTATTATGATCGACATAATACATAACCCAATGTTAACTCGCGTCCAACAGACTCCGGAGACTTATTATTACAAACAGTCATTTACATCTACCGATGACAACACATACGCTGTTAAATTAGATACAAAACTACATTAATTTACGAATTTTGTACACCCAACGCGAAAAATATTCATTTAACTTAGTCAATTCGTTTAATTATCTACAATCGAATAAAAAACTATCTACTGGCGATTTGTTGTCGATGGTACCATAGACGCCATTTTGTTTAAAACAGAAACTAAAGAGTCCGAAGTGACATCCGTCACGTGACGCCGGTAAAAAGCACTGACCATGATCAAAATGCTAGTTTTCAATCCTCGAAGTCTCGCCCTAATACTCTTCGTCTTTTACAAGATTTTATTTAACTTTTATCGCAAGACAATTTTGAACCAGTTTCCGTTAACGGAATGGGTTGAAATTTGGGCCAATTCAATTCAATTCAATTTTTGGGACAATAATGGCTCCAACAATGTTTTGATGATTCTACCCACAGAACAGAAAAAAACAGTAGAAGTGTCATGTGGGCGTCTAACGTGTGGCATAGTTATGCGGAGTTTCGCATAACCTACCATACTTTTGCCGCGATCGCTTATTTCGATATTTCGATATTTCTAGAATAGGAAATAAATCCAGAAGCATACCTTATTGTGCTATTTTGGAGTGTAAAAACGATAGCTGCACCAAAAACATTTTCCATGGTGGCGTGTTGTTTTTATGATAGTTTGAGTATTGGCGACAACAGGTCTGATACTAAGCGAAGCTCATGCCACTTCCACTGTTTTTTCTATTCCGTGATTCTACCAATGTCGAGGTTGGATAGTGCACTGCCGTTTGACATTTTAGTCTTGTCAACATGTAAACCCGGTGACAATGCAATATGGTATCAACGAGCTGATCTGATGATGGACTCGGAAGGTGGCGACGGGATTTCAGCTTAATTTAACACAGATGTTAGGACTCATTAGTTTGGGTCTTGATAAGCAGATGATTGCAAAAAAAGTACCTACCTACAGCCGCCAACAACCTTTATTTATGTGTAAGGTCCAAAAAGTTGGGCATGCTAACTCACTCAATTAAATTTTCTTTGGTCCTTACCCTTATGGCGATTCACCGCATATCCGCTATTTCGACAATTTCAAGTGAGTGAGAATATAATCAGTAAAGAAAATAAATCAAAGTTGAAATCCGTACAATTTTCAATCGGCCATCTTTCCTCCCTGAAGGTTAGGTACAGGAAAAAAACCTCCCTACTACTTGACGCAACCATTTAACGACAAAGAGTGTCGGGACGCGCCTTCGTAGATTGAAAACGCTACTTGGTAAACAATCAAAAGGAATAAAAATCTTTTTTTTTAAACAATGTACTGATTTTACATGAATATAATTTCGACCATCAACTTAACGATTATGACAATCAATTCAAGATATCTATAAATAGGGCTCTCCGATCATTGCCCAACTGAATTTACCATTTTATCTTTATAGTCTCTGTTTTGCATTATTAAATATTTTATTAAATGCTAATCCTATTAAAACATACTTTTCAACGCGAAAATCAAGACTTGCAATATTTAGTTACTGGGAAACCATTTCGAAATTTACGTCAAATTTGTGATACTAGGATATTCAATAATGAACACTCGAATGGTCAGTGCTTGTAAGTTTTTAATATTGACAATCATTATAGTTGTTAGTTGTGACGGCCAGAAATGTCACGTGACCAGCCAAACACCTTTCAATCCAACTAAAACTAAGTTAAATCTAAAATCAGATTAGCAACGACATTTCTTTAGTCACTTGTGGCAAGTGAGACATAACATACAAAATAAAAAGGGTAAATAAATATGACAATAAGTGCGAGAGAGACGCAGATCCATTGTCATGTAGAGTTGGTAGAGTATTTCTACTTTTTGATATGCGAGTACGCTCCCTCGTGCGTTAATTTATAAAAATGAATGATTACAAAGCAAACCAATAAGATTAAAAAAACAAGCCGTAAATAAAAATACATTAAAGTAAATTTGCCTTAATTTTAAACTATTGACTACAAAGTAATTAATTACATGCGACACTAACTGAATACACATATAGATATGAACGAGCTAAACAATTTCAACAATTCCAATAATATTGCTTAATTTCAAACAATAACTTATCCAATTTTGTTCTAATTTTATTAGTTTGATTTACCGATTCCGCACCAGATGTCTTACTGTCCTTCGAACGCAAACAGGTTAAATTAAAAAGTTTAAAAAAATATAATCTGTGGAATGCAGTATAATGGCAGCTACTCACTGCCCAACCGAAGGCCCGAGTGAACGGGGCGCTTTAAAATAGGGAGAAAGTGTAACAAACAGTACGGTTAGAGAGTGAGTAACTTATAACGTTCCTTCGACATTGCATTAATTACGGACAGGATTTTCGCGTTTCAATATACATCCGATGAACACTGTTACAATTTTCTAACATTTACAACTTTGAAACAATTCTCATGCGATCTTAAAAACTTATTTGTGAAAATTCCGCTTAACTAGAATTTTCTTGATATTAATTAGTTTATATAATATTTGCTGTGAAATTTGAGACACTTTACGACATTGGAGTTATTGGATAGTCACTAAAGTTTATCTTTTTATTTAAATGTACGACATCTCGAATTTGGAAATAATTATTGACAAAGACCAGCTGTCGAAATATATATTTAAAGCTTTCTTTATTTAGTTGCTAATGAGATGTACTTTGCAAACATTAAAGTAGAGATAGGAGTCAAGGGTTTGTAGTTAAAAACGTAAAAAATATTAGAAATTATCATGGTTCCATCATTTTACAATGAGACCACAAAATGGAGTTTTAAATATAAACCAGCAACGCTTGCTCAGATACTAGTACAGTTATTTCATAATCAGAGCATGATAAACCTGAAACTTTCACCTTGAATATTAATTAAAGCGATCAGAGCATTTTAACTAAGTTACAGATTGACAGAGCTTGAACAAAATAACAGAGGTGCTGTTGTAGTCTGTTGATAACACAATCTAACTTCTACCCAATGACTGCCACTTGAAAATATTGTCGTTTCCACCTGTCACCGCAACATTGCCAAGCTGTATAATATAAGCCACCTCATTATTGAAGAAAAGTATGACCAACCTTGTGTAACAAAAAAATCCAGGTACCTCTGTAGTCGAAGTGATACAAAAAACCTAACGCTAGCTTAATGTTACTTTACCAATAATGACATCTAGCTTCTGTTAGGGCATCTGTATCATTCGTCCATTTCAAAGTCTGTCTCACTCGTGTATCTTCAATGAGCCATATCTCCAATAACGATGGTAGCGGTCAAAAGTCTCGGATCACTGTTGAGAACGGTTCCAAAGCGCACTATAGTTGTTTATTATGTGTTTCGTATTTTGCCAGGGACGTAATTCTTATCGATGGTGGGCTCTTGAAGGAACATGTGCAGGCAGCGCTCATTCTGGGCGAGCGGGTGTCCGGCTATCTTGTTGATGAATACTTCTAAGCCTGAAAATAATATTTAATTTCAATGCTAACATACTGAGCGCGGTCGCAGATCAGGTCAGGAGTACGGCGGGCCTATTTTCCTAGTCTACACTAAAATCATAAAGAGGAACGATTTGTATTTTTGTAACAAATCAACTACTGGACAGATTTCAATAATTCTTTCACCATTAGAATGCTACATTATCCCTGAGTAACAGCTAGTTCTATAATATGTATAATATAATCAAGGCAAAGGTGCGGGTGGGTTGGGAGTTTAGTGTGTTTTGCGTTTTATCTGTAATAATAAATCTAACGGCGTAAAGAAAATCACCCGAACAGTCATAATATATTCCACAACTTGAAGCTAGAACTTGGAACGGTAATAAATGTTTCGGAACAGAAATTATATCATGTCAATGGGTAAGTAATTAAAAAATAATTAATTTTGACACAAAAATCAATAGTTTCAAATTAGTGTTTTTTATGAACACAAGTAACTTGATATAAGGTTTTAATACTAGTTGATCACTATCAGTTAAGCTTAAGGTCTCATAATGCTGTATTCATTTTATTTGTGATGTGCATTAAAATCTAATCAACTTATGTATTATTTTATATCTTTAGCATTAAATAACAAATAAGCAGTGAAATCTACTGCATACTGTTTTGACTAGTTAAGTTATGTGAAAACATAGGTAGAAATCAACAAGGAAAGGAATAATTATTATTGTAAGAAAACCGCAAAAAATAAATAAATCCAAAAACATAATATAATAAATGTATGTAACTTTATATATTGAAGTTAAAAAAAATCACACCAGCCATGTATTCATCATCATTAATTAAGTACTAAAGGATGAGTAATAGTGGTTGGTAGTAATGATGGTTAGTTAGTCATTTATTTTGAACATAATCAACAAAATAATAAAATGTGTAATATAATATCAGGTCAACAGATATAAAGCTTGAATGGAGATGAAATGTTAACCAAATATTTTAATGTTATCAACCTTGTTATTAACCACTAGCTTTTCCCGTGCCCACTATGTTGGGCAATAAACATTTTTTTTGTTTAATATATAGACACTCGCAAATAACGTGGCTTTCTATTGGTAAAATAATTTTCAAAGTCGGTTCAGTAGATCCAGAGATTACCCCCTAAAAACTCACAAACTTTATGTCTTTATAATATTATTATAAATTACCTCTGTCTATATAGAAAAACAGAGGCAATTTTAACTTTATGTACAAAGTCAAATAAAGTCATTGAACTTAACGCTTATCTATCAAGCAATACACAATAACAGTATATTTATTAGTTAAAAATAAAAAAATCTGCTTAACACTTAATAACATTGTGAAATGTACAAGAGCAGGTCAAGTTCCCCCAAGGACATCAACATGCTAATGAAATTATCATTTGCTAAAAAAATATTTTTCCTTTTCTTGATAGTATAAACAAGATAGACTTAGCTAAGTCCTGTTTCATAATAATATCACGAAATATCAAAATATAAATTCTCTTTGAGACCATAATCTACTAAGTGAGATGCTAAAAATACCTTCGAAGTTGTGCACAGGTTTAATAAACATCGGAAATCCCTTCTACAATCCCATGTGTCTCATGATGACAGGAAGACATCATCTATTTATAAAAGAGTAGATAGGTCATCTAATCTACAAAAAGTCTATTTATAACAGTTTAGGACATCTAAGACCTGGAGAAGCTCAGTTTAAAAAACTTAGGTCTCAATCAAGCAAAATGGAATTCAGCAAGTCTCAAGCCGCTGATGATTGAGGTATAACAGAACCACTTCCACATTATCATCACAAAGGAGGGTGAGTTTAGCTAAGGACCTGGCAAAGCAGCTTAACAATGAAGAGGGAATAATCTAGGAAGTGAGATGATGATGAATAAGTGAAAATACTTATGAGAAATTGTGGTTGTTTCAAAGAATCGTCTATTTCAATGGGGCTGATGTTGAGGGATGCCTACACCGATAGAGAATGGAGTTTAAGCCCAGTAGCCTGACCTACGACGATACGTTAGCCTAGTTGGTAGTGACCCTGCCTGTGAAGCTGGCGGTTCTGGGTTCAAATCCCAGTAAGGGCTGACATTGAGTGACAGGCATGCGAGTATTTGTTCCTGAGTCTTGGATGTTCGCTATGTATTTAAGTATATATTTCAGTTCATTAATGTTTTACAAAATCCCATTACATAATTTTATATTTTTTGTGGTCAAAAGTCTAACCTAACCTAACTTATTTAACAAGCCCATGTGTCCTATGTAATATGTAATGGTTTAAGCACAATTACATTTGTGCGAAATTAAATTTTGTAAAATGACATTGTTTGCCAAATGATGATTTGGTAAAAAGTCAGGATACCATTATATTTCTCTATATAAGTAAGTTTATTGTGGTTTAGTACAAGCCTAGAGCTTAGGGTCTAGGTCCATTTGTGTGACACTGCCCCTGAATTTTATTAGTATAATATTTAAAAAAGTTTTTACCTTTTCTACGGTCCTCAATAAATTCTTCTTCAAAAATTCCATCATCACCCCGGAAAGGAAGCTGTCTTTTCAAGGCTTTGCCTGGCAAGGGTGGAACTACAATCTGAAAAAAAGAAAACAATGTTGAGGTTGCACAAAACTTGAGTAATTTTTTTTTATATGGTATTCGGAGGCATAACTGGCTATCTATAAGGGTACCAGATTTTAGAGAGATCCATGGGGCCTCACATGAGGATTTGTGGGTTGCCGGTTTATTTAAAACAAGTTTATTCACCACTAAGCATGCACCCAAAAGCACCATCCACCAAAAACCCCAGATGGTGTAAAAATGATTATTTTATCACAATGTCACATCTAAATTATCTTAATTACTCATGACTGACTATTTATAGACTGTTTTAACAAAAAAAAATTGCCTAAATATGACAGATAGAGAGGTAGATCCATTAATTCTATTTGTAAGCAGGATCTTTCTGGTTTGGATAGAGTTGACAGATTTAAAAAAAAATAGTTTGTTTGTTCCGTCGGAAATGGTCCAAAATAATGGAATAAAAAGTAGATTTCTACTAGGCTATCTACACAGAAAGGACCATAAACTAAAAAAAATGTTGTAAGTTAATGCAGCTTATCTGTTGGGAGAACTAGTCTCAATAGATAATGATTCTATACACAATATTGGACCATAATTCAAAAAGGTGCCCAAAAATTTTGATCAGTTGTTTGGCTCAACGCTTAATGGCTCAAGAAGGTTACGGTTAAAAACGACTAACCCACGATCAGTTTTGATCACATTAGAATAAGCAGTATTTGATAAGCATTGATTTGAGTTTGGTTTCTGTTTTTAGTATAAATAGTTAAACGGGAACTCTGTCATAATACCAATGGCTAACTGCAATGCAGTAGTCGAAGCATTCTTTACTCTGTTGGTGCCCATATCGTCCTGTTACTTTCTGAGCCTCGTATCTGATCGAATAGTTAGATAGGAAAAGCACTCATGTTCCCTAAAGAATAAAGACTACTTTCCCATCGAACTATTCAATCAGATACGAGGTTGAGAAAGTCAAGGGACAATATTTAATTTTAAATGCTTATTCTATTACTAACAAGTTAGCTGGCTTCTTTGTTATTACGGCAGAACTGTTCTGATCGGAATTTTTGGTTAGTCAACAAGAAACGCCCATTATTTTTACATATAACAATGAAAAACTAATTGCGAAACTTACTTTGTTTTACTTTTATTTTGTTGATTATCAAAGCATAATTAAAATACTTCAATTATTATACCCTAAGATCAAATAGTCGCATACATTATGCATGCAATGCATCAATGAGCAGTACAGTTTGCAATGTTATGATGCTGTGTTTTTAAATGAATAATGTTCAGAATTCAGATGGATAGAAAATTCAAGATCAAGATCAATAACACTCCAAGTACCTACAAACCAGTTATCAGCCATTGCAAGTCCAGCAACAAAACCGAGCAAATTCGTAATTCAAATATTATTGTTGTCAAAAAGATAAGAGAAAAAATTGACCGTTTATCAGAGTCAAGAGCACATACCTTACTATCTCTTTCTAATTCGTTTCTGAGCCATTCAAAATCGCTGTACCGCCGCCGCACGCTCGACTCTTTCACTTTGAACACTGGGAGATTGGTCTGTAATCAGGAAATGGACTTAACTAGAATGATTGCTACAAATCGGCGTATTGACGCGCTGCTCTCGCGTCACCTTGGCCCTCGTTATACGCCCACAAAAAACAACACAAAGTCACCGAGGATGCGCAAACAGATAATCTAATTAGTCTACTCTAATAATAGATGTTTCGAGAAGTTCTTACCCTCATGCGGACTTCATAATCGGTGTAGCGTTTCTTCCCGACTCCCATTGTGGTCACTGGGTTCACCACGTCAATTTCGAGGAAGTTGGCTGGCGCCGCATAGGCGTCATCCAGGGTCTGTTTCTTAACATTTAGCCGCTTCGTCGCGTCCGCCGTCGTGTCCTCGGCAGCCATCATAACGATTTATTTCACAAACAATCACAAACTTATGAATTGGACGGCCCACTAATCAAAAGGAAATGACATGATTTGACGTTTAAAAAATAATGGCGATGTGTCATCGGTCAAGTTTAAAAATCTACCAACATATCGTTCTGAAAACTACCAAGTAACACCGACATAATAATTACGCAATATTTCTAGGCGTTTTAGGTTTCTTTTAACTAGCTATTACTTTTTATTGATGTTTCTTTATTTTTTTTAAAGTGCTTTAAAGCAGCTCGACGCACATTATAAAACTACCATTTTGGTAGAACATTTACTAGGCAACATTCAACAAAACGTTGTCGTCATAATATTCCGCGAGTCATGCAATGGAATTACTCATACAGCCAATGCATAATAACGCTATTCATAATGCTTAACCTTAATTGCAATAACCTTAAGTTTGTTGTTAACACGCATAAATAATGTTTAATACAGATATATCTGAAACAAAGGATTTTATTTTCAGTCGTTATGTCCGGCCATAAACAAATAGTGTCATGAAATTCTGTTCAGTCTTTGTTTTAGAAAAAAATCCCTTTTTTTGTACACTTAATTCCAAGGCACTATAAATTAAACTCAAAAATATTATTACTATAATATTTTTTGTTACACGAAGACCTCATCCTCCGAAACTAACCATTTTTCTTGGTTGTCTAGATTTTGTCTGACCCGTCATCTTGGACGATCCACCTTTGCAGCGTTTCACTTTCGGTCCTGGGGCTCTACTTTGAAATCAGTAATTCGAACTACGGATCGCCCCGTCACTTTCTTGCACATTAGTGATGCGTCGAGAGCAAAAGGGATAGCAATAGACGAAGTTCGAAATACGGATTTCAAAGTAGAGGCTCTGAAGGTTCTTTCATTAATGTTTTCTGTTAACTTAATCAAGCCTTATTTATACGTAACTACGGCTATTCTCATCTACGATCCCCTACGAGGGCACTTTCGGAAGGAAAAACCCCAAGTCACTACGCATTTATTTTAGTGGTACTACTGGGCATTTTCCATTGTCGGAAAAAAAGTAACTATCACAAAAAAAAAACCGATTGATTTTAATAAGTCATTGTATATGTTCAGTGGGTTTAGAGTTCCCAGTAGTTCCTACTGGTAATTGAAAATCTGGTAAAATCCCAGTAGGTGTCACTGGAAACTTCCCTGCGGGCATACCTTGATTTTTCGTTGCAATTACTTAGTCTTATAGACCAGAAGGTTCTTTCTTAAGGGAAAAAACATGAAATAATGACACGGCTAATTTACAAATATTTATTGTATTTGCAAGTCTACACGAATTGGCTCATAGGGTCCTCCTCGCGTTTCCTCTTCATTCTGTAGGCCTCCATCTCTTCCTCCGTGGGTTCCTTCGCCTCGTACATGCTGTTGTATGGTCGCTTTCTTTCGTCCATAGACAAAAGATACGAAGCGTGTTTCTGCTGGCGTTCCTCCATGTCTAATGCCTGTAGACAAGTATTTGTAAAGTAAATATTAGCTTTACCAAAAAATATTGTAAAAATGCTTTATAAACGAAAATGTTTTTTTTTGTCAAAGTTCTAAACCGCATCCAAACTAGCGGTTTGTTAGATAATTTTCACAAAAGCATTTTTTCATAGTAGCGAATTTTCACATCGCGTTCTTTCATGATCGCAAATTTAATTATTCGTCTTTCTTCATGTTGCGATTTTTCATATAAAGCGTTTTATAATGTTCGCGTTGATTTTCTTCGCATATTTTACCAGTAGATTACTTTATTGGTCTCATTTTTTCGTAAGTAATTACATCGTAATACGTTGGTAGGTTAGGTTCGTTTTTATATTATAGAGGCCCTCGCCAAGATACATTACGTTAACTAGCGTTTCTATTCGTTTCGTTTTGAAACCAATTGCGTCACTGGTAGATCACGTGACTTTTCGTATCATGTCATCTACCAGTGACGCGCTTGGTTTAAAAACGAAACGAATAGAACCGCTAGTTAGCGTAGTGCATAATGTGAAAATTCGCTTCTATGAAAAAATGCTTTTGTGAAAATAATCTAATAAATCTTCAAACGTCGTCAGTTTGACGAAAACATATACGGAATAACCACTTTTAGGGCTGATTTTTCAATCCCCAGTTTCTTTCATATGAATTCAGAAAAGGATAGTAATACATTTAACTGACGGAGAGTTTTATCTGGGGATTGAAAAATCAGCCTTTAAATAGATAAACAAATAAAATATAATTGCCTTCTTCAATTTGTCTTCCTTCTTTTTCTCTTTCTTCTCCCTCTTCCGCTTCTTCTTGGACTTCTTCTTCTTCTTCTTGCTAGTCTTCTCTGTCTTCGACCGGAAGTCGGGCTCGGACTCCGAACTGCTAGAACTTGAGTCTGATGACGATGACGAGGATTTTTCTGCTGTTAAATAAAAATAATAATTTCAATTAATTTTATGTCTTACGATGAGACATTTTGGGATTCTCTTTGGGTTTTTGACAAGATGGCGTCGCTTTCTGAATTGTTTTCGATTTTTTGCATATTTTGTTGTTTAATGGATAGTAATGATGTATTAATATGCAGTAAATTAACATTCAAATGTGCAGTATAATGAAGAATTCAAGTTTGAACACGTATCGCCTTTGGAAGGATTGCTCCAAGAAAATCCCATCTGGTCTTCGTAAAGTTCTACCTACATCGCTTCACAATTATGTTTTTTTTGATATGTATATGTAACTCCTAACCTTGACACTGGCAGAATTGTCCCAATGGACAGAAGCCATTTAATAAAGAATTGAATTATGAGACATTTTCCATATTTTAGTTCGATGGCATACACATGGATTGATGGACAGATATATAAAAAAGTTATCTTATCAGGGTTGTTTTTCAGTCTTTGGTATGGAACCCTAACAATATAAGTTTTACAAGCTGTAATATTATTTTCAATTGTATTAACCCATATGTGCCCAGTGGGTCGTTTTCGACCCATTAAGAAAAACACCCTTCCCAGCCTCACACCCCATATCTTCAATAAGAGTCTTCATTAGTACCCTTTGAAACCAAAAATAGTTCTGGGCATATATGGGTTAACCAGCTGTAAATCAGCGCTGTGGCTATCTGCAGCAGCATTTATGCTGAATTGATCATCCTTTTAGTGTCTTTAAAGTCGCCGGTCAATAGAATTTGCGAACTATGTATGTCAAATTAGTACTGTTCGACACATAACCTCAAATATTCACCAAGCCTGTTTTTATTAAAAATAACGTATAATGAATAGTTATTTCATCTTAAACTTAATATGAAAATAATGATTTAGTGTATAAATCGTTACAAAGACCTCATCTTTAAAAGTACGTGATTATCGAGTAATCATGGTGAATTGGGTCGTTTGGTTTTGTTTACATAGTTCGCAAGTTCTATTGACGGCGACTTTAGCTGCGAGTATTCATAGTTATAAAGGTTTGCATTTTGCGTTGTAATTGTATATGCACTAAAGAAATGATTTTTCTCCTTTCTTATTTTTCTCAGTGTTGCCTACCTTTGGCTTCAGGGTAGAAATCATATTATGGGGCTTTATTTATTTAGCCATCCATATTACAATCAAAATTTTGTCTTTATAGTAACTCTTACTGTGAAGTAAATAAGGGCTAATATAATGTCAACATGATCACGATATAAAATCAAGACTAGCTAAAAGCTAAAAGAAATCCAAATTTAGTCCTGAATTATTGGTTTACTACCACTTTATTTAAAAACTGTATCGGAACTAATTAATCTATACCTTTTTTGTCCTTTTCTTTTTTTTCTGAGGTCTCTTTCTTGGCGCTGGTCGAAGGCTTTCCCTCGTCTCGGACCTCTAAAACTACTGACTTGCCCGCCTCGCCCACGCAGTATGACATCTGAAACGATATAAAGTATCGTGTGAATATAATTGAAGAATCATCAAAACTGAGGCAGAACTTGTTTGCTAACTAGAAAGATTTCTAGGCCACTTTGGACTATGTTAAAGTGACGTTGACAACCAAACGTTACAGACTTCTTATGATTTGGTTTACAACGTCACATTGACAAAGTCAATAGAGTCAAAATTGGTTGACTGTACGTATGTATAAATGATAATGAACATGTAACTCGTGGTGTACCTTGATGAAGGAGTGGCAGCAGCGGTAGCCCCACTGGCCGTCGCGCCAGTACGAGCCCCACACGCTCGTGTGGTTGTTCACCAGCACGTCCTCCTCGTACTTGCTCCTGGAACCGCAAACATAACGTTATCAACATTCATTTAAAAAAAACATACCTCGCACTCGCATATATTCGCATAATGTACCTAAATAAGTAGTTCAATTGAAGTATTATATACTATTCAATGCTATATACTTGTTTTACTTGAAAAAATGACGTCAGTATACTCGACTAAATAGTTCGGCTAACCATAGATACCTACCTAACGTACTGCATTAGATACTAAGGTACTTGGAATTGCATATTACAAATACTAGGTATTAAATACTAACCCCCTTACTAATAAACGTTGAGTAACGGTGGTATAGCTATACAATATTTTGTCCTTATCTGTCATTGTGACATTTGGATTTGACAGATAAGGACAAAACATTTTATAGCTGTACCACCGTTACTCAACGTTTATTAGTACGGGGGTAAGTACTTACTGGTACTTACAAATACCTTATTCTGACAACTCGAAGATTTATTAATAATAAGGTTCAAAAATGGATACATCTCTTTGTAGGCAACTGTGCATCGTGAATGGGACAAAGTGGATAAAATAGTGAGAACTACTTGTAAGTAATCGACTGTACAGTCGACTACAAAGAAATGTATCTATTTTTTAACCTAATTACGGTTCAAAAGTGGATACGTCTCTTTAAAGAACACATTTTAACGATATTTGTTCACGTACTTGGCGAGTTGCTTCTCGGGCCCGTTGGCCACAGTGCCGTCGCGGTTGTACTGCGTGAACACCTCGGTCTGCGCCAGCAGCAGCTCCCTCGGAGGCACCTTTAGGTGCTCCTCGCCGCCGTACTTCTCTAGCACCGACTCTTTCACCTAAAAAACAAAGGATTCATAATGGATTATTCATCATTTAGTTTTAGACCTAAGAAGGTTTTTTTCTACTCGCGTACTGTAAACCGCTAATATTGATATCGTTAACAGTATCAGAATACCACCTTACAAATTATATAATGAGCGTTGCCATGGTCATAACAGTTCTATAATAATTATTTTTTAAGTTGTCTCGACTAAAAGAAAAAGTTGCTCTAAAACTTGGGAAAATACTAACGAGGTTATTTTCAAACACTATTTAACGACGCGTTTCTCAAATAGGAAGTAAAAGTAGTTTAATTTTTGATTGTAGTTCCATGAAACATGTGCAAAGTTTTTCATAATTTGTTTTTAAAAATGCGTAAAACAATAATTATTGTTATTTGAAACGAATTTACTATAGATAAATATTTTTGATAGTTCTGTTAGCTGACTACTCAATGAGTTGGAACCACGTTCGCGTGAGATGTAAAATTTCAATATAAAATATTATAGGGAACTCTGAAACGGAGAATGTTTGTGCATGTGTGACTTGCGACTTGAACTGGTGGAACTTGTCGTGGTACTGCCGCTGCAGCATCTGCAGCTTGGTGGGCTCGGCCAGCAGGTGCACGTCCACGCCCTTGGCGTGCGCCGCCCGTGAACCGGACGAGGTTATACCTGCGACTTGAACTGGTGGAACTTGTCGTGGTACTGCCGCTGCAGCATCTGCAGCTTGGTGGGCTCGGCCAGCAGGTGCACGTCCACGCCCTTGGCGTGCGCCGCCCGTGAACCGGACGAGGTTATACCTGCGACTTGAACTGGTGGAACTTGTCGTGGTACTGCCGCTGCAGTATCTGCAGCTTGGTGGGCTCGGCCAGCAGGTGCACGTCCACGCCCTTGGCGTGCGCCGCCCGTGAACCGGACGAGGTTATACCTGCGACTTGAACTGGTGGAACTTGTCGTGGTACTGCCGCTGCAGCATCTGCAGCTTGGTGGGCTCGGCCAGCAGGTGCACGTCCACGCCCTTGGCGTGCGCCGCCCGTGAACCGGACGAGGTTATACCTGCGACTTGAACTGGTGGAACTTGTCGTGGTACTGCCGCTGCAGTATCTGCAGCTTGGTGGGCTCGGCCAGCAGGTGCACGTCCACGCCCTTGGCGTGCGCCGCCCGTGAACCGGACGAGGTTATACCTGCGACTTGAACTGGTGGAACTTGTCGTGGTACTGCCGCTGCAGCATCTGCAGCTTGGTGGGCTCGGCCAGCAGGTGCACGTCCACGCCCTTGGCGTGCGCCGCCCGTGAACCGGACGAGGTTATACCTGCGACTTGAACTGGTGGAACTTGTCGTGGTACTGCCGCTGCAGCATCTGCAGCTTGGTGGGCTCGGCCAGCAGGTGCACGTCCACGCCCTTGGCGTGCGCCGCCCGTGAACCGGACGAGGTTATACCTGCGACTTGAACTGGTGGAACTTGTCGTGGTACTGCCGCTGCAGCATCTGCAGCTTGGTGGGCTCGGCCAGCAGGTGCACGTCCACGCCCTTGGCGTGCGCCGCCCGTGAACCGGACGAGGTTATACCTGCGACTTGAACTGGTGGAACTTGTCGTGGTACTGCCGCTGCAGCATCTGCAGCTTGGTGGGCTCGGCCAGCAGGTGCACGTCCACGCCCTTGGCGTGCGCCGCCCGTGAACCGGACGAGGTTATACCTGCGACTTGAACTGGTGGAACTTGTCGTGGTACTGCCGCTGCAGCATCTGCAGCTTGGTGGGCTCGGCCAGCAGGTGCACGTCCACGCCCTTGGCGTGCGCCGCCCGTGAACCGGACGAGGTTATACCTGCGACTTGAACTGGTGGAACTTGTCGTGGTACTGCCGCTGCAGCATCTGCAGCTTGGTGGGCTCGGCCAGCAGGTGCACGTCCACGCCCTTGGCGTGCGCCGCCCGTGAACCGGACGAGGTTATACCTGCGACTTGAACTGGTGGAACTTGTCGTGGTACTGCCGCTGCAGCATCTGCAGCTTGGTGGGCTCGGCCAGCAGGTGCACGTCCACGCCCTTGGCGTGCGCCGCCCGTGAACCGGACGAGGTTATACCTGCGACTTGAACTGGTGGAACTTGTCGTGGTACTGCCGCTGCAGCATCTGCAGCTTGGTGGGCTCGGCCAGCAGGTGCACGTCCACGCCCTTGGCGTGCGCCGCCCGTGAACCGGACGAGGTTATACCTGCGACTTGAACTGGTGGAACTTGTCGTGGTACTGCCGCTGCAGCATCTGCAGCTTGGTGGGCTCGGCCAGCAGGTGCACGTCCACGCCCTTGGCGTGCGCCGCCCGTGAACCGGACGAGGTTATACCTGCGACTTGAACTGGTGGAACTTGTCGTGGTACTGCCGCTGCAGCATCTGCAGCTTGGTGGGCTCGGCCAGCAGGTGCACGTCCACGCCCTTGGCGTGCGCCGCCCGTGAACCGGACGAGGTTATACCTGCGACTTGAACTGGTGGAACTTGTCGTGGTACTGCCGCTGCAGCATCTGCAGCTTGGTGGGCTCGGCCAGCAGGTGCACGTCCACGCCCTTGGCGTGCGCCGCCCGTGAACCGGACGAGGTTATACCTGCGACTTGAACTGGTGGAACTTGTCGTGGTACTGCCGCTGCAGCATCTGCAGCTTGGTGGGCTCGGCCAGCAGGTGCACGTCCACGCCCTTGGCGTGCGCCGCCCGTGAACCGGACGAGGTTATACCTGCGACTTGAACTGGTGGAACTTGTCGTGGTACTGCCGCTGCAGCATCTGCAGCTTGGTGGGCTCGGCCAGCAGGTGCACGTCCACGCCCTTGGCGTGCGCCTCCCGTGAACCGGACGAGGTTATACCTGCGACTTGAACTGGTGGAACTTGTCGTGGTACTGCCGCTGCAGCATCTGCAGCTTGGTGGGCTCGGCCAGCAGGTGCACGTCCACGCCCTTGGCGTGCGCCTCCCACGCGAACAGCTGCGCCGCCGCGTGCTCGCGCGTGTCGCCCGTGAACCGGACGAAGTTCTCGCCCGTGTAGTCCGACCTGGTACCCGAGTAATAATAAATAAATATCAGGGGACAATGTCACATCAATTGACCTAGTCCCAAACTAAGCTCTAGGCTTGTATTATGGGTACTATACAAGGATATAAATACTTATATAGAGAAACTAGCTGTCCGCGCCCGGCGCCAAACGGGTGTAATTATTTTTTCATACAAACCTTATTAAATATACCCTATTCTCAAACCTACTGAATATACACACAAAGTTTCATAAGAATCGGTCAAGCCGTTTCGGAGGAGTTTTGTTACAAACACTGTGACAAGAGAATTATATATATTAGATAGAAGAAAGATTAGAAGATGAAAGATTGATATACATATATTTAAATGGTGTCCCCTCGTTTCACCGACAATTATTTCATAGAATTCTTCACCTTCAGCTCACCTTGCAGAATTTTAGTTTCATAGAAATCTATTTTTTGCTGAACCCGTGTTGATTTCAGGTTATTGTATGTATTTCTCTATATAAATATGTCTACAATATAGTTTAGTACTAGTTAACGGTGATATTTATTAATCTATACTTACTCGGCAGCAGCGGGATTAGGGTTGTCCCTCATTGACCTCGTCTTGGGGTCGTAGTACGCAGAATTAGGGTCCAGATTCCGCAAGTACTTGGCGGTGTCCTCTCTGATACGTAGATTACGCACTGTGATACGTTGTTTGGAGTCCACCTGTCATCAAACAGATTAAGTCGTGTCTCTAAATTCTAAAATGTTAGACCATTTTTTTCAATGAAGCATGTATACACATGTATTCCAAATTTTAGCCCATTCTAATATGCACCAGCATGGGAAACACTGGCAAGATTTTAATTAAACATAGTGACAAACAAACAGTGAAGTTAGATAGGTGAGTATAAAAACCTTTGTGCCAGGCATGTCCACTTCATCCACGTATTTGTCCTCGTCTTCCTCAGCGTTGTCGTCATCTTCCATCGCCGTTGGATCTAAGAAGAAAAATAAATCTTCACTGGTACTCAAGGGATATCTGGGGAATCCATTATGTCACGCACGAAGAAACTCTACCATATATCTGTAACTTTTCAGTCGAAAATTGTTTCTTGGAAAAGGGCCTAATTTTAAGTACCCGAAACCGACATGCGTGCATGACTCGATGTATGAATGTGGAAGAAGCGAAAGAGATTTGCCAAGATCGTAGCAGGTGGAAAGAAGTGGTCTCTGCCTACCCCTCTGGGAAGCAGGCGTGATTTAATGTATGTATGTATGTATGTACATGTTACATTTAAGTTTCAAAACCAAATAAACTTTGCAAAAATATAGCAATCAATAACTTACCAAGCTCCAATTTCTTAGCCCTCAGTTCCCTCTTAGCATCCTCAATTTTCTTGTACTCCTCAATGATAGCCTTGTGGTCAGACGCATCGTAGCCATTCCACCTGTCTCGCTTGCCGTCGTAACTCAGGTTCAGTTCCGGCTGGCTAAACTCATCCGCTGCTATTCCAGCATTCGTGTATTTGGCGCCAATCTAAAAAATATTTAGATATTAGAAAGTACTTAGGGCTTGTTTACGGAGACGCGGGGCGTGCGTCTTGGAGTCGCGCGGCGCGTCGGCCTTTTTCTCCGTTATAGAGGCGGTGCGTGCAGCGGCCCGCGTCATCACACGCGCAAACACAAACATAAGGCAATATACAAGACAGAAGGTTCCGCCGCGAGCGGCGCTGCGGGCGCAGTGGCATTACCGCCGTTAGACGCGCGCGACGCGACGAAACGGATTCGCGGGTAAATGTGGTCACACAAATCAGGCTCTACTAACGAAATAAAGGGCGCTCACGTAGCAGAGCACTGGCCTGACGCGATGTCGAGCTGGCGTCAAGCTAGCTATCTTTAAGTTTCATTTTAAGACCGGTCCAAGTGTAGCAATGCTTCACGACGTCGCAGTAACCCTGTTTTACGAGTTTATGAATAATTTATTCACTATAGAACTTGTTGCATGGTGAAGTTTGTGAGATGGTCTGTGCTGTGCAACCATTGTAATACATTTTTTATAATACACTTTCTTTAAAGTTGTTTTTCTCGGTTACTTGCTACAAGCACAAAACTTGTACCACATAAAAAAATATTTTTTAATAACTTACTTTTCTAGGCCTATCCAAGCAATCCTTTTTCTTGTGCGTCATGGCCCCACAATTCTCACACGCTCCCTTTCTGAACTTAGTGGCAACTTTAGTCTGAAATAAAATATGTTCAACAAAAACTATATTATAGCTCTTAACTGTAATTGCCGAAAAAAACATCGGGATCGCTGCGATTCCGCAATGATTTCGCCAATGTCAAGTGACTGAGAATATAATCAGTAAAGTAAATAAATCAAAAGTAAAAGCTGGACATTTACTAAAGGTTACCGATATTTCCAAGGCTTGGCTAGGAAAACGTACCGTATCAACACCCTTGTTGTAGAAGGTGTCAAGTTTAGTGAACCCTGCTTCTCGGTCCTCCTGGGGCCTCTGATGTTTGAGAGTAGGGCCCGCAGTGCCGTAGTACCATGGTGCCGAAGATATGTATTGTGGAATGTGCGGGTTGATATCCTTGCCTGAAAAAAATAGATTTATTGTAATTGCGAAACATATTTTGTTAAATGAACATGTCATTCACACAAATAAAAATTATTAAATGAGACCTGATTGCATAATGATCTGTTCATTATAGTGATTATGCACAGGCGTGGATCCAGCCTTCAGATTAGGGGGTGGTCACTGCCGAACGCAGAAGTTCGCTCAAGTTCGAGTCAAACACGCAACACGACTATTTACATGGTCATGATGTACTTGACCACCCCTGTGGATCCGCCACTGATTATGTATGCACTAGCTATAAGTTGCTTTGTTATAAATGAATAATAATCAATTACCACAACATTTCTACTGTTTCAACAGTCCCATTTGACCCCATATGCTAAGGCATAGTTTAGTGTTCAAACTTAACATTATACTGATTATCTAAAGATTTTAGAACTTGGTAATGCCTCCATATGTGGGGTTAATGACCAAACTAAAACAAAACCCCTATGAAACTTACGCAAACTTTAAGTAATAGCAAACCCGGTTACCGTTTCTTGTCTAACAACATTGTTAAAGTGTGGAACAGCTTGCCTGAGACAGTGATAAGTGCACTCTCTTAAACTAATTTAAAAAACAGACTTTATAACCATTGAAATCTATACTATACAAGCATTCTAAATTAATTAATTAGGGTGGAAGAAAATTGCTATCCTAATGACTCAATCTTTTGTAACTTGATGAAAAGGAACCAAGTTCTAGTCTTTTTACATAGATTCTATTGCATATTAAAGGCATACGAAAGGTTATGCGCAAAGTACATAGAACGCAAGTTAGGTCGGGCAGTAATTTCAGCAGACAGATCACAAGACTGCAAATCTAAAACTACAAATTCGTTACAAACCTTGAGGACTAATAAGATGGTTTGCCTCTATTTTGTCATTGTTTTTAGGTTAGGATCTAATAAAATACCTGTTTCATCGACAGCAGCAGGCGCTGTTCCTGCTTTTCGAGCCTCCTCTAGCTCTTTAGCTTTCCTCCAGTCCTCGCGAGACTTCTTCTTTGGCTCATCCTCTTCTTCACCGTTGTCGTCCTTATTGCGCAGTAGTTGCGAGACGGACGCCCTTGTGGTCACCGCCATGATTATTTACTAATATTTATACATTTGAATTAACAGTTAAATTGAAAGATATCTTGCGCTGTTTAATTTTCTACGCAATCGAATTAAATACAACACAACATTTGCCATTTGCGTAGGAATCTAGGAACTGTCAAGTTTTTTCTTAATAAAAATGATGTTGAACTTGGATACTAGGGTTTTTAGCCATTTAGTGGTGGTACTGTCCAAGAGATGGCGCTGACTACTAGTGAATCTGTCTTTAACTTTGGGCGCGGAACCCAAAAGATCCTGCTTTCTCAAAAGCTCTTAGATTTTGAGAGGAATTTTCGTACGGCGGAGGGTAAAAAGTACTAAGTTCTAGTGTCTTTCGATTAGGATTATAAAAAGATTATAAACAAAAAATGTAATGCAGAAAATAAAAACATGTAATTGTTCAAAAAATAAAAACCATCTACGCTACTGGATAAAAACCAAATTGCCTTTGACAATTTTATCATCGTTTTGTGTAGTAGGGTTTCCCCGAGTAGAATAGAGCCCGTGTATATTTATTTTCGTGTTATTGTTGTGAATAAAGGTTTTTCTTTCTTTTTTCTTAACATACGGGGGGTTAAGAGAGCAAGAAAACGGGGTAAACGAATACCAACAACATATTATTGCGAGTATTGACTTTTTTTTTCTTTTTTGTTTTTGTGGCCGCTTTATACATTTGAGACGGTGTTGCTCCGGTGTCTGACGGTCATTTAAAAGTAAAACTTCATTTACATAATAATTCCTTTATTTACATTTGATTCAGTGTCAAACAAACAAAAGAAAGATCTATAATAAAAATAAAAATAATAATATTCTAGCATATAACGTCAAAATTATTCATTATGGCATTCAATGGCCAAGGGCTGCATTCTACTCATATTCTAGTCATATTGCTTCTGGCATGTTATTGTATTGTTTTTTATCTCGGCCGCCATTACTATCTGTACTAGTAGAATAGAGCCCGTTTATTTACAGCAAATTATATTGTCGGTAGACAACCAAGTCACTAAAAACATTAAATATCTTGCCAGGTATAATTATCACTTTGGAAGCCAATGACGCCTATTGGTTAAGGCGCATAACGTCCCACTCGCAAAACGTCCCTCCAGCAAAATTACGTCCCATTCGCAAAACGTCTTCTCTGCAAATGGTCCCTTATGTAAAATACCCCATTCGCAAAACGTCCCTTTCTTAAAAGGTCCCACCCCTTTCGCAAAACGTCCCTATTGCATAACGCCCCTATCGCGAAACGACTTTATTTATGTGAAGGGACGTTTTGCGAACGGGACCTTTTGCAGAAGGGTCATTTTGCGTAAGGGACATTTAGGAAAGGGACATTTCGCGAAAGGGACGAAGGGACATTCTGCGAGTGGGACGTTATGCGCCCTAACCCGCCTATTGTCGTCGGTCGTAAGGGGTTATTCCCATTTGTTACCACTGAACGTTTTATTGTTGCCACTTTGAACTTTATTCCACTGTAATAAGTCAGCAAAAGTGGGTGGTAACAGATGGGAATAACTCGTCATAAGCTGTCGCGTCCGAGTCATCGAACATGGGCCGAGATTCTAGGTGGAAAAACCATACCTATCGTCTTTGACCTGTTATCATATTGTCAACGATTTGATAGCTCTTATTTCCTAGACAGTAATGGCGGCCGAGTTAAAAACAAAACGATAACAAGTCAAAGACGATATCGTTTTTTCCGCCAAGAAAAGAGGCCTAGATAGTTTTCAGAGGTACATTTTGAATTTTGAATTTTGATAAAATTTCGATCATTCCAATTTCAAAAACGAATGATTACTCAGCCACTATATTAAAATAAATCAGAAAATGAGCTCAAAACAGTTCATTTTCTAACCGTAACTAGGTTTAAATTGGTCCCAAGTGACAACTGTCACGTGATCTAGGATCTAGAGCCGACGGCGGGTGCGCGCGCGGTGGTAGCTAGGGCGCGGCACGCGGATCCGCTCGCCGCTCTCCCCGGCCGGCGAGGACTCCTCCAACGGCTCCGGTCGCGGTGTGAACAGCTTCCGCCGGCTGCGGGTTACGCTAAACATAGACAAGTAAAAAAAAAGTTAGGAAAAACATGTAATAAGCCACTATTGAGAACCCAGTTGGTATATGTAATAGTTGGTATAGTGGTTTCAATGCATGCTATTCTCAATTGTGGCGTTATCTATGAAAAGGGACCTTATTGTCGATGGCGCTTCCGCCATTATTAACGATGCTCTGATATAAATACAACGTCGCGTGATGCAGTGCGGCGTAAGCGCCATCGACAATAAGGTTCCTTTTCATAGATAACGCCACAATTGATTTGTGTGTGTGAATGTACGAGTACGTTAAATTAAGTTGTGGGCGGAACTTCGGCATTTTATTTCATACTAATTACAAAAAAATACTAATTCTAAAGATAGGTGAATCCTCATCTGAGTTTAATATAGGCTGACGGTTTATTAACATAATGGATTGATTACAACTTGCAATGTTATGTTTCTCAGTATAATTTTATAAAGTTGTATATGGCTACTTTAACACATTACCAGTGACTTCAAGTAGGTACACTGTGACAATTTGAAAGTTTTGAAGAATGATATTATGCTTACACTACTAAACTACATTAAGAGTGAGTTGACTAACCTTTTAGAAGGACAGCTTTGAACTCCCATCATGGGAGGCAGGTTTTCACTGTCGTCTTTCTCCGGCGAAGGCATGTCTTCCACAATTTTCTTCGCAGCCGGCACATCCATAGTGACATCAGAAAACTCCTTCTGCAAGTTCACTATATCCTGCAATTTAATATCGTCTTCATCTTTTTTCTTATTTCTTCTTAATCTAAGCGATTTCTTAACAGTTTTAGTTGCACATTTAGCTGTATTTTCGACGAGAACTTCAGCGTCAATTTCTGGTTCATCCTTTTTATGACGTAGATTGTATTTAACGATTTTTTCAGTGTTTTCTGTTGATTCCGATTTACTTTGTTTGTCAGTGATTTCTTCAGTACGTATAGCGTTATCGTCTGTGTTTTCAGTTTTAAATTCCAATTTCACGTTTGATTTTTTCTTGTTGTTAGTTTCTTCAGTATTGGAGTATAAATTATGGGTGTCATTTGTTTTTCCTGCAACTAGTAGTTCAAAATCGGTGGCCCTAGGCATTGTAACGTCTTTGTAGATATCTTCAAACGCTTCTAAAGTGTTATTTTCTACAGATGTTTTGTCGGCATTGGTGAAGTCATTTAATTCCAGACTGACGGTTGGTAATACTTGTGACTTGACGTCTTTGTGGTGAAATACTTCTTTAGTGGGACTGACTTTTTCTTGTTTAATTCGAGTCTCTTTCTTAGCTGAATCATGTTTAGGTAACATTTCAGGTCCTGTAACCAGGTCAGGTACCATTTCGTCAATTTTATTAATTTTATTTGCAGTTGCACATTGGGGACTTTTAATTTTAGCAGAGTCATTTAATTTTGGGACCACTTTATTAGCTTTTGGTGTTTTCGCGGATTCCTTGTGCATGCTCTTTTTAGGTGAAGGTTGTTTATGCAATGAATTACGCGATTCCTTTCTTTTGTCACTAACGCTTTCTGCTTCGGGTTCAACTAGAACTTTTTCTTCTTCAAAAACGGCACCATCGTCTTGATTATCATCATCACATTTCTTACCCAATGAGATCTTTTCAACAAATTCTCTTACCGTTTCAACAGATTTCAATACGTCTAGTTTCTGACACGGTGAGTCTACCTCTTCAAAAATATCGATAGAGTCATGGCTTTTCAGTATTTTACTTTTATTAAACGATACAGGTACCTCTGTGGTTTTAGTGAAACTCTCTCGCATTAGCTTGTTGATGGTCGTCGGTTTGTAATTCTCTGGTATGTCGTCATGAACTATAGATGGAGACCTTAATGCATCATGTTTTTTCAATAAATCTGTAATTGTATCAACTTTGACACTAGGTTCAACGTTATCAAAATACTGTTTCTTCTCTTTCATTTTTCTCGGACTAATAATATCCATGCCATTTGCACCATCGTCAAAATATCTAGAAGGCTTTTCTACTTTTTCGAATGTTTTTGCTTCTTTTTCTAATAACTCGAAATTAGTTAGAGAGGTGTCACTAGAAGCAGTGGTCATTGCAATTTTTTTCATTCTATCTATTGGAGTAATAATACGTGTTAAGGGCTTTATCTCTTTAAAGAAATCAGCTTCGCTATTATCTTTTAAAGATACATCGATTCCTGTATCCCCTGAACAACTTATTTTAGAGTCACTAACAAAATAAGTTTCTCTAGATATCGGTTTGATTTCATTATTGAAATCACCACCAGACGTGACTTTCTCAAAATTCCTACTTGAACGATTTCTATCAGCTTTTTTAACAGTGGCAGGACAATCCATAGATTGATTATTACTCTCATTATTAGAGATGTCGTAAGTTTCATCAGTATACGTTTCACTTTCAACCTGCATTGTGGAATCTCCTTTACGATTTTCTGTTACATCAGTCAGATCATTATCTGTTAAACTGTCATCTTTAAGCGTGTCATTTGTTTTTTTCTTAGCCGTCATTGAGGAATCTCTTTCAAAATTTTCTATTACATCTGTGAAACTATCATCTTTAAGTACGTCTCTTGTAATATTCTTAACTTCCATGGGCGAATTTCTGTCATCAGTGAAGCTGTCATCTTTAAGCGTATCATTTGTAATGTTTGTATTATCATGTGTGGTATTGTGTGAGTTATTAAGAATACTGTTTTGCAGTATGAGTCGGGAGCGGTTGATATCTTCCTTCTTGAAGGTCGGCTCAAGGCTCTCGTTGCAAATGTCGTCTACATCGTCGTTGTCATCTTCACTATCAGTCAATTGTATGGCATCCTCATGGTTTGAATGATCCGATGCTTTTGCTGTAAAAAAAAAGGTCGACTAGTAATTTACAAATAGGGAACATTATGTTACTTGACTCTTAGACCACACGTTGGAATATGCTTACACGAAACGTATGAAGTGCAGAACATAATTGCTGTCAAATTCGTCTGTTCTATAGAGGGGTTATTCAAAAGGTTCAGCAACAAAACAATATGGAAAGTAACTAACTGTTAAGATATTTTAAGCGCCTTGCGATAAAGCTAGGGTTAAAATAATAATAAAAAATTACCAGGGGAAAATTCCTAGATAAAGAAATAGACGTCAACATTAATTGGAGAGAGCGGATGAAAGGGATAAGTCAACCAAGGCAGTTTAAAAACCTATTGCACTATTTGATACAATGCCTTTAATGTGGATTTCCTTTATGAAATATATTACCATCTCTTTCCTCGATGCAGGCGCGGAGGTGTTGCAACTCTTGCTCGGCGCGGGAGCACGCCAGCCGCGACGTGTTAAGTTCTTCCTGTTTACAACGAAATAGCAATGGGAGTTCAAACAATAGCATTTTTGAAAAATACAATATCAGAATTGGTTGGTTTTTGTATTTTTTTTTGGGGAATATATTTAATAAAATAAAATAAATTAAAATAAATATACCATGGAGCTGTTTCTCCTTTTCTTATACAGAAAGTAATCGGTTAAAAACAGATAACAATCTTATTTAAAAATGTATATAATAACCTCCAAAATAGCCATTTGCTGCATCAACCCCATTATCTGAAATAAAAAAAACATCGAAATACATTAGCCAACAACCAAATCACATAATGAAAACCAACATGACCAACAAAAATGGTCTTTTCTAGTCTCAAAAATAACTACGAAAGCGTTTAAAAAAATCACTTACTATAGTCGTGCCGTTCTAAAAGACCCTATTTGATAGCTGTCAGTGACTCCGTACAAAATTGTGTTTGAGGCATGTTTGAGGTTATGTTTATTGTAATGCATTGACAGCTGTCAAATCGGGCCTCCAAGAACGACGCGACTATATTTTTTTTAAATTTCTTCAAGGCCAATGAGCCTTATAATCTGTACAAAATTTATAAAATCAAAAACCAGACTGCGTAAAAAAACATAAATAAGTGATCATTTATGTACCTTGACAATTTAACGTCGTTTGAAATATTATAAAAAATTGTGAAACGATTGAAAGCGACAAGGTACATAAAAGATCACTTATTTATGCGGTTGACTGTACAGTAACACCCCAGCACAATATCAAGACGTTAAAATGGTTATAAATCCTAAATGAACATTCAAAATGAAAAATAGAGTGCCACAAAGAAACAAAAATACATACATAATTATAGGCTGATAAACACATTACTCTCTGCGTTACACATTAGTCTATGGTACCCAAAGAGTAACCTTACCTTGTTTCTCAGAGAGAGCACCGGAGTACCCTCACCCTCTCCGGATTTCTTGCTGAGTCGCGCTTCATACTCTTCTCGGAGCTCAGCCAACTGAAATAATAATTTTAGAACAATAAATAAATATTAATGAAATACACACGAACACAATTACTTTTACAGATTAAGAATTAAAACAAGGTCAGCGAATCGAAGAACACATCGAGGGTTAGGTTAGGTTAGGTAGATATAAATACCCTTACGGCCTTACGAAGCTACCCTTAGTTAAGCTGCGACCACACCGGTGCTTAAAATACGATGACGGTACGGAATCGCAGTGACGCGTCATATCAGCACCGTTTTTGACGCAAGCTCCACTGCTTAAAAAACGGTGACGGTACGGAATCGCAGTGACGCGTCGTATCCGTACCGTTTTTGACGCATGCTCTCCACACCAATGCTTAACGGTGCGTATATTACGGTACGTCAAAAACGGCGCCATGTTGTTACTATGACCCCGTCGTTTGTTTAAGCAACGACACCGTTTTTTAAGCAGCGGTGTGGGGAGCGTGCGTCAGAAACGGTGCTGATACGACGCGTCACTGCGATTCCGTACCGTCACCGTTTTTTAAACATTGGTGTGTGGAGCTTGCGTCAAAAACGGTGCTGATACGACGCGTCACTGCGATTCCGTACCGTCACCGTATTTTAAGCACCGGTGTGGGCGTAACTTTATTATTTAATTTGAGCTGTGTTGCAATAGGTATAATGTTTATTCTTCTATGTTCATAAACTGAAAATTGCATAATAATAATAATAATAATAATAATAATAATAATAATAATAATAATAATAATAATAATAATAATATCAAGGGACGATCTCACACCAATTGACCTAGTCCCAAACTAAACTCTAGGCTTGTACTATGGGTACTAGACAACGATATAAATACTTATATAGAGAAATAAATACTTATACATAGAAAACATCCTAGACTCAGAAACAAATACTCGCGCTCATCACACAAATATCTGCCGTTACCGGGATTTGAACCCAGGACCGCTAGCTTCGTAGGCAGGGTCACTATCAACTCACTGTCAACAAACAAACAAACAAACAAATACACAAACAAACAAATAAACAAATTATCGTCCCTGTTTGTAGTCAGGTAGATAAGGCCGAGGCTCCCCCAGTTATTATTTTACCTCCGCCTCGTGTCTCTCCTCCAGCGAGTGCAGTTGCGACTTGTAGTACTGCTGCGTGATGTCCCTCGCTTCGTCAACCAGCTCTCTCACAGTGAGCGCGTTCTCCTCCTGCTTGTCTGCAATATCGGTCATCAGCTTCGCGTTTAAGACTTGAGCTCTAGAAAAAAACGTCATAAATCGAAAAACTGTTGGAAGGTTTCTTAATATGATTTGATTGTTCTACTATAGATCCACGCTGGCTTCGCCCCTGTTTAAACAAATAAAAAACAGTCTATGTCCATCTGGAATAAGGTACTTTTTCAATGGCGAAAGAACTTTTCAAATGGGTATGTAAAGTCCATACCAATTGACTAGTCGTATTAAACACTTTTATAACCTAAAATAACAATTTTGTCATAAAAACCATCCATGATGTACAATCAGGAAAATGGTGTGCAAAATGTGGTCTCTAGCTGCTTTGTTCAGCAGAAAACGGCCATTTTATCCAAAAATGATGCATATTACGGTAATAAAATTGTTTACTAAATAAGACAAGTCAGATGGTATGGACTCTTTATTGTACAATAATAAAAAAGAAATAATAAACACAGGCAATATAACAACAAGAAAATCAAGTACAAAGGCCAGACCAAAGTCATCGAGAATAAAAAAAAAGAGTAACAACGCCCAATCATTTTGTGGTCTCCATGTATGACACACAAAATCCTAGTTTTCCGACATAATATTTTTTTAAAAATATACTCACTGCACCAGCTCGTAGTGCAGCCTCTCATTGTCTGCTCGGAGGCGAGTGACCTCGGCGCTGCAGACCACGGTAGTATCCTGGGAGCAGCTGCTCTCCAACGTGGATATGGACTCCGCTATCGTGTTATTCACCTCTGCGGACACATGTATAATATATTTATAAAAAAACATGCTGTCAGGCCAGCAGTCGGGTAATCTTGGACTATAGCTAGACTCACGTATGTCCCACTTGGACTATAGCTAGACTCACGTATGTCCCACTTGGAGTTTAGCTAGACGCACGTTTGTCCCATTTGGACTATAGCTAGACTCACGTACGTCCTACTTGGACTATAGCTAGACTCACGTTTGTCCAAATTGGTCTATAGCTAGACTCACGTTTGCCCTACTGTATGTTCCATTAAGCTTATAGCTAGACTCACGTATGTCTGACGGAATATAGCCAGACTCACGTATGTTCCACTTGGACTATAAGTAGACACAATTTCTCACTTGAACTACAGCTACACTCACGTATGTCTCACTTGGACTATAGCTAGACTCACGTATGGCCCACTCGGACTATAGCTAGACTCACGTATGTCCCTGGCTACAGCGGCGAGCTGCAGCACGTGCTTGGTCTCGTTCGCGTACGCAGGCGCCGGGTTGGCGGTCACCACCATGCTGACGGCCTCGCCGCGCGCGCCTGATAGCCCCGCGCCGAGTAGACGGGTTAACTTGGACTCCCTGAAAATGTAAAACAGCTGTAATAAATGTTAATAAACCCTTATGGTGCGACTCCGTCCGACAACAGTCATAGCATGCACGTCAATATGTTCAGTAGGACCCAAAAAAAGATAACTGTTTTTGTTGCATAGTCCTACTACCTAGAAACTCGTCGACAGCAATGTATACGAAATTGTTACGTGTCGCTGCGTGGCTGTTGAACTAGGGGACAGATGGTGACTGACCCGTAGGGCACTGCTGGTGAACTAGGGGACAAATGGCGACTGAATGTAGGGCACTGCTGGTGCACTAGGGGACAGATGTTGACTGACCAGTAGGGCACTGCTGGTGAACTAGGGGACAAATGGCGACTGAATGTAGGGCACTGCTGGTGCACTAGGGGACAGATGGTTACTGACCCGTAGGGCACTGCTGGTGAACTAGGGGACAAATGGCGACTGAATGTAGGGCACTGCTGGTGCACTAGGGGACAGATGGTGACTGACCCGTAGGGCACTGCTGGTGAACTAGGGGACAAATGGCGACTGAATGTAGGGCACTGCTGGTGCACTAGGGGACAGATGTTGACTGACCAGTAGGGCACTGCTGGTGAACTAGGGGACAAATGGCGACTGAATGTAGGGCACTGCTGGTGCACTAGGGGACAGATGGTTACTGACCCGTAGGGCACTGCTGGTGAACTAGGGGACAAATGGCGACTGAATGTAGGGCACTGCTGGTGCACTAGGGGACAGATGGTGACTGACCCGTAGGGCACTGCTGGTGAACTAGGGGACAAATGGCGACTGAATGTAGGGCACTGCTGGTGCACTAGGGGACAGATGGTGACTGACCCGTAGGGCACTGCTGGTGAACTAGGGGACAAATGGCGACTGAATGTAGGGCACTGCTGGTGCACTAGGGGACAAATGGCGACTGAATGTAGGGCACTGCTGGTGCACTAGGGGACAGATGTTGACTGACCAGTAGGGCACTGCTGGTGAACTAGGGGACAAATGGCGACTGAATGTAGGGCACTGCTGGTGCACTAGGGGACAGATGGTGACTGACCCGTAGGGCACTGCTGGTGCACTAGGGGACAGATGGTTACTGACCAGTAGGGCACTGCTGGTGAACTAGGGGACAAATGGCGACTGAATGTAGGGCACTGCTGGTGCACTAGGGGACAGATGGTGACCGACCAGTAGGGCACTGCTGGTGAACTAGGGGACAGGTGGTGAGTGACCTGTAGAGCACTACCGGTGAACTAGGGGATAGATGGTGACTGACCTGTAGAGCACTGCTGGTGAACTAGGGGACAGGTGGTGACTGCCCTGTAGGGCACTACCGGTGAACTAGGGGACAGATGATGACTGACCAGTAGGGCACTGCTGGTGAACTAAAACACGGATGATGACTGACCTGTAGGGCACCAGGTCCTGCGTGTGCACCTGCTTGCGGCGCAGCGTGTGCAGGCAGCGCTCGAGCACGTGCAGCGAGGTGTTGATGGCGCGCGACTCGGCCATGCGCGCGCCGGTGTTGCGCGTGCGCCGCGCGCGCTCGCTGCCCGCCAGGTCGCACAGCCGCACGTACGAGTGGCGCACGCCAGACTCTGTGCAGTAAAATGTAACGGTATTCCTTAATTTTTCATAATTTTATTTGCCATAATTTTCACTGGCTATAATCTTCATTTGCCCTAATATCATATACCATATTTTTTGAGTGCCATAATATCAAGTGTCATGATGTTAAGACCGATTTGCACGAACTAAAACCTAACCTACATAATTAATGTTGAGGATATCGCGATTTCAGCAGAAATACAAGAGACACAATACAAGAGAGATACAAGCGCAGAAATTAAATTCGGTAAAATGATGGGTGACCCTCCGAGACATCAAGATAAGATAAAGATAAGGTCAGTCTCCCACTGACCGGTCTCTGTGAGCATGGTGATGGTGAAGATGCAGTGCGACCGCGAGCTCTGTGCGTGTATACCCGTCGCATGCACCTGCAGGTTGTGTTTGCCGGCGACCATCACGTCGTACGCCTCTTCCCCCGTGCGTACGAATGCTTGCGTCGCGCCCTGGAACCATTGAAGATATTTATAGTCATGGAACATTTTACAATACAATACAAATACTCCTTATTGAACGCCACCAAAGAAAACACGCAACATTGGATAGACAAAAGTTAAGTACAGTACAGAACTAGCAGTGTTTATTTCGTTAATTAAAAACAAAGCCATACTTTGACAAAGGCATTGCCGTTAGGATCCTCACGGATGCGCAGCTTGGAGGCGGCCGTCCGGTCCGACGACACCAGCAAGTCGTATATCGCTTCGTTGTAGATCTCCACAAATGACACCTAAACATGTAACAAAAAACTCAAATGTATTATTTTATTAGTACTCCAGCTCGCTTCGCTCGTCGTCACACCATTTATTTAATAGACTCAAATTTTATGGCAAATTATCTTCAGATGATTCCAGATGCTATAAGTAAATTGCAGTACCCAAATATCTCCATCAACCAAAGTTTGGCCTCAAACAAACACATATCTAATTTCTAAAGCAATCTCATTCTGCTTCTCCCATGCAGTGTACAAACTTCAAGCAGAAAAAATTTTTGAAAAATGTTATGGTTATTTTCTTGCTTTATTTAAAAGATAAATAGTTGTTTGCTTTGTACAATGTTGGCTAGAAATTACTGTTTAACACGTTCCCTGTTCAGCTGGCCCCAATGTGGGGTCATGAAGATTTTTTTCAGGAGTCACTCTGGGGTCACATCCCCATACTGAAAGCACAGTTGGACTTGTGACATTGTCAGATCGTTTTGTATGGGGACAGTGAACGTAAGACAGGTTTCTTAAACCAACTATACCACAGTATAAACAGAAGTTCGCCTTCAAACAAACGTATATCGCGCGTCAGAAACTGCTGAAGGGCCAGAGATGAACCACTTTTCTATTTATACTATGACTATACCTCTTAGAGGTTGAGAATCTGTAGTCATATAATTACATTAATTACTGACCAGACATTCTGTTACATGTTCTTTATCTAAATACTAGCTGTACTAGCCGGGCGCGGGCCCGGTGCCGCCCGGGTGTAATTTTTTTGGTCATACATACCTTACGAAATATAATTTACGTCCTATTCTCAGACTTACTGAATATACACACAAAATTTTATAAGAATTGGTCAAGCCATTGCGGGGTAGTTTTGTTACAAACACTGTTACATGTGAATACACTGTTAGATGCCTGATGTGATGACCTTACGTAGATGTAGTGCTTGGCTTCAAGTCTCCATCGAGCCTGCAGAGCTGTGGCTTACTGCATAGCAATAGTATAGGTAATGATTTTAAATTAGTTACATAGAGTATAGAATGCTTTGATTACTCCAATGCAGTTAAGCACCTTCTTTGGTAACGGAGTGTGAGACCTTACCCAGACATAGTGCTTGGTCCTGTCGGATAGGTCGATGGTACTCTTGGTCATGTCACTGACGAGACGCGTGCTCATGCGCCGGTACTTCTCGCGCAGCGGCGCGGACACGTGGCGGAGGTGTCGTACCCACTGGGGACAAATAAAAATATTATAGTGTAGTGTGTGCGACATAGGCATAATGGGAAGTTTAAAAATATTTCAGTTTTTTTTTTCTTTCGCATTTACAACACATTAGAAATAAAAACGAATATCACTAAGTTTACATTAATTCTCTCTTAATTTAAATATTTCAATAGTTATGCTTGTGTATGAAAATCAAATAAAGAAAAACGCACAAAAAAAAGCTTGATATTAGCCAAGTGTATGAAGTTTGAATATCAGTATTTCCCCCACTGCAGTGCATAAATTTTTATAGATATATTTTTGTAAGGTTTTCCAATCAAATGGGATCAAAGCAGGTGTCAAAGCAGATAAACTTCGACACTACCAATACAGCAAACTAAACCATACCGACTAGAATTACTACATGAAAAGCTTTTCCATCTTTACCTGTAGCTCATGCTCCTGCTCTGCTGGACTTAGCTTGACGGCCCTGCTCTCACCCGGATGATACACCGGCATCTGTGCAGCATCCACTACACCGTTAAACACATACTCCAAAGAGCGTGGCACTAGCCCTGGTGCCTTCACTGTACCCATCAGTGTGTAGGTCTTCCCTGACCCTGAGGCTCCATATGTGAGGAGCGTGAAGTTGTATCCATCGGGTAGCTTGCGGAGATTGTCTTTTACTACATGTTCGAATATTTCCTAAAAAAATGCAAAGAGGATTTATTTACTAAATTGTAACTTATAAAAATATTCTAGTGATCTTATACAAATTGATCTAGTTACAGAATAAGCCTAGCGTTTGTAATGTGGGTACTAAACTATCAAACATAATACTAATCACTGTCACTACTGACTAGGCTAAGAGTTGTCTTAATACTAGAAGGGTTTTTTTATTTATGGACACGTACATATGGTGCTCTTATGCTAAAACAATACTGTCTAAGTTTAATTAGATAACATTTTCCACTTAACCTGTCGTTTACCGCTGACCTACCTATGCGTCAGCCATTCTAATTAAGATTTTGAATTTAAATTTTATTGACAAAAGAATCAAAATTCGAATTTTAACGGTTCAATTAAAATCTGTCTGGTACACTACAGGTTAAAAGGCAGAGTAAGGTAACAAATAAATCTGCATTTCAAACTCAAACTGAACATTGTAAATTGCAATACAAAAAACAAACATACATACTATTTAGTTCTGGATTACATGTCTGTTCCACAAAATATACCTCGGCATTTTAGGAAGATTCCTCTGACAGCTTCATATTAAAATGAATGATAAATAGATGAGTTTTGAAATTACAAATTACAGCTGTTACAGAGGTCATTCTACGTTGATCTAGGCATAAATATTACATGACATCTATTATTCTAGACAATTTCAATGATTCATAGGTGGTAGCAAAGTTCCAATACATATACGGACCTTCTGGTTGGCGTCGGGTCCGAATATGTGCGAGAACGCGTACATCTTGGAGACATTGTGCTGGGTGCGGCGCCCGTGCCCGGCGGTGGCTGTATCCAACGAAGTCACCAGGCACTTGTCCGACCTGACCTCGTACAAGTTGCTCGGAATATTCGTAGGCTTCAACCGCAAGTACACTTGCACTAACTCTGGAACTTCCTCCTCGATAGAATCCTCTTCGAACAACTCCAGCAAATTCGTACCCTTCTGAGGCTTCGGCCTCATGAACGGATTTAGAATCAAAGGCGGCCTAGGCTCAATAAACGACGGCACATCACGCTCACGATTAGACGCTCTTGAATATCGTTGGTCAATTGTGCTGCGGCAATCCATCTTTGTTTCAATAATATTATAACATCGCGCAATACTTCAATTTATTTTCGTTTCGTTTCGTCAAACGGTTGTATTTTTTGAAACGAAAGCTGTCAGTTTTGTTTTTTAATAGAGGTTGGCTAACCCTTCATTTGACGTTTGGAGATAACAACAAAATTCAGTGCGCAAAAAATATTTTTTCATACGGAATGTAATTGTTTTTTTTTTTTTTTTTTTTTTTTTTTTTTTTTTAATATTTATGGCCTGGATCCTATGTCCTTTAAGCCATGAATGTAATTGTGGTTATTATATTTGAGAGTACCTAATTAATCTTTTATATCTTTTTGTAACGATAAAATATTGAGTAAAAAAATAATGTGAGTTAGTGTTTTATTCAGTGAGGCAACCCCGAGATGATCAATCAGTCAAACCAACCATCAAACAAAATCGTAAAAATGTTGGGAGGACTCTCGTTTCCATTGTTTATTTATCTAATTTTGTGAATAAAACAGCTATACGATGAAAAAAACTCCGGTTTAGTTCTGCCTAATTATCGTTATCGTTACTCCCAGTGCGAGAGTAATCGCGAAACTTAATATTTTATTGCTGAAGTAATTGTGAAAATGTGATTATTCCTCGTATTGGCTTAGTGCCATAGGATTAATGGTTGTTTTAACAGAAATAGGCATTATGAGGTGTTGTTTATTGGTGGTGTTGTTGGTTTGGGTGCGCGGGGCTGTGGGGAACTGCCCGTCGCTGTGTTCGTGCAAGGGTAACCGGTCGGATGGGGCTGACCCGATGCCAGGGGAGATGGTGCGCCTGCGGTGCGGCGGGAGCCCTGCCCAGATCACAGAACTCAAGGAGATAGATCTGAGCAAAATTTGGAGTACAGTTGTCAGCTTGTAAGTCATGTTTTATTTACAAACCTAGGCAAAACTATGCCTGTTATAAACAATTTATAGATCAAACCAAATAGTCTATGATTTTCTTATATGTTTTTAAATTGTGTGTGTAATATATTTTATACAAAGAGACAATGCAGTTTTGTTTCAAAGGATACCTAATTAACAAGTAAATCAAATTAAAATATTCAATATTGTTAGTGTACATTAAAAAACTACATACATGTTGCCATATAAAAATGTGAAATGTTCAAAGTTGAAAGCAAGTTATTTTTTATATTAAAAGGACTATAGTTGCATAAGAAACAAACTGCAGCATTCTGTTTATCAAAAGCTGTGTTTGTCCCCTGTTGTGAAGGGGAACATTCCACATACCTTAATTTATCTCTATAAACAGTTCACATTCATTATTATCATTTGATAAACTTAGAGTACAAAGCTTTAAAGCTATTTTAGCATGCACTGTGGAGCCCTTGTGTTCCAAAAAACAATGTTATGTTTTTATAATCCTAGCTGCTGTATAATAAATAGATAAGATTAGTAATATTTATTTATTTTATTTATTTAAACCTTTATTTCCATGACAATTTGATATAAAGATATTAATATAAAAAACAAATTTTAAGTCATGGCCCCGCTACAGGTATAAGGTCTCCTCCAACCTTCTCCATTCTTTTCTGTCTCTTGCTGTTTTCATCCAGTTTTTGCCAGCAATTTTCATGATTTCATCTACCCATCGGTCTTTAGGTCTGCCTCTTGTCCTTTTTCCGCTTGGGCCTGCCCATTCTGTTACATGCCTCGACCATCTCCCATCTGAAGTGCGTGCAATGTGTCCTGCCCATTTCCCATTCCCAGATTAGTAATAACATAAATTATTTAAAAGTGTCTCAATTGACGATCCCAGTTTTGAAGAAGTTAGGAACATAAAATATACAATATTAGCAGTTACTGTATTAGGTACTGAAATTGCTTGTGAATGACCTATGTGGGTTTATAAGTCATATCCATATTAAGATCACAATGTGATTGTTTTATTAATAATATTATAAAATAAAATAAAAAATGCAAGATAACTAACTACTACTTTGGTGAGAATCAAGCCATACAATAAATAAATACATTGAATTTGTGATGCAACATTATGTATTTTGTTTTTCAGGAATATGTCAGGCAATGCAATTAGCACTTTGTCAAGAGAACTGCACCTGCCTAATTTACAAAAACTGTAAGTATACAATTTACTTCTTTTAAAATTGTAATGTGGCCCACTGGCAGGGCTTTTACCCGGTGTATGTAAGAACTTGACGTAAATAATAACAGGGCTTTCCTTACCGGTTCTAAATATAACTATTATTACTGTATTAAAAATGGTAAAACATACAAGGATCAAATTTGGTATGATTACAAATTCCAAATTCTGAAGAAAAACAACAAAATACTAAAAAATGGTCAAGTAAACGTTGGGCTACGCTGATTCGAAATCAAAATCAAATTGGAATATAATAATAAGTAACTTCTGTGCGGTAGTACGGAACCCTCGGTGCGCGAGTTCGACTCGAACTTGACCAAATTTTTTTAATTTGGGAAGCTCCTATCTTGGTCCACTGTCAAATACCTAATACGAATTGTAATACATTTGTATATTATTTTTTATTACAGAGATCTTAGCAGAAACCAGATCAACCTCATTGAGTCTGATGCATTCTACAACATCACGAGTCTGCAGCGGTTAGACCTGTCATACAATCAGATCAGCACCGTGTACAAGGAGATGTTCAAGGGTCTTGTCAATCTGGAGCGACTTGTCTTGGCCCATAACCTGATATCTGTTTTGGCGCTGGGCACTTTTGATCACCTTGTGGCGTTGAAACAACTGTAAGTTTTTTTTGAGTAATTATTTTACATGTATGCATGAATTCTTTAATTTTAAAGGTCCTAAACCACAGTAATTTTTCAAATGTTTCGTTTCTTAACAACAATGGCTGCGTTAAGTTAATTGCAGACTACTAGGGGCCACAAAAACTTTTTAATGCAAACAGCTCGCAGTTTGCCTGTATTTAATACAATAAACCCATTGCCTTTTCTTTATTATTCTTATCACTCCACCTTAGCTGTAACTTTGTACTCTTGTGTCCATTTGTCCTTTATATATGAAATTACACTATTTTTTGCTAATAAACAAATTTCATCAAAAAGCTAATTTGTCAATGCTATCGATAAGCAACATGTACTTGTTGCACTTCTTGCAGTAGGTTTTATTGCCCCTATCCAGTTGCTAATGGCCCTACAACACGCTAAACACGTCGTCAACTAAGACATCTACTACTAAGTCTCCTCAGACCTATCGACGTGGAACGGCTTGAGACGGTAAGAAAGCGACGTCATTTTCGCTCTAATTGCATGGACATAAAACTTTTTCATACCGGCTCAAGCCGATTCCATAGGTCTGGGGAGACCCTAAGAGTGGTTCTCGGTGCGTCTTTGAGGAGTTCGTCGAGTTTCTGATGCCTATTGCCGCTCGGGCGCTAGGGCTGCGACGATCGCCGCTCGATAATTAATGCGCACACGCAACCAAACGCGGCGACGGTTCGGCACCGACTAAACGCCAACCAGCAGCGCGATGTACCTTTCTGACTATTGTGATACTGATCTCGTCTTGTCTTGTTCTTTTGTCTCGTTTATTCTCATTTCGTCTTGCCATGACGGCATTACGAACTATTTCTATTAATCTCCGCTGTATCGGCTTAAATACCATCATCTTAATTTATTTTGAGGTTATTTTAACAGACTAGAAATTCATTGTGTAAATCCTTTTGTTTTCAGAGACATAACAGAAAACCAGCTGATTTGCGACTGCGACCTCCTCTGGGTCGGGGATTGGCTTCGCAACACGAGCATCAGACTCGTTGGCAACCCTAAATGCAAGTTCCCTGAAAACTTGGCCACTAAAAACATACGCAAGCTGAAGATATTCCTGGATCTCACCGCTTGTGGCAGCGTACTCCCATTAAACACACTCATTGTAAGCCCTGGTCACGACCAAGTAGTTTTCGAAGGAGATACTTTAACGCTGTCTTGCAACGCGCCTTTTGCTTCTGTGCTAGCTAAATATGAGCTAAAATGGGTGCATCCTATGCTAGAAGTCTGCGACGTCAATGTTACCAACACAGACATGTTAGAAGAAGGTTCCGCTGAAACAACCGTGTTCTTCCCAAACATTACCAACCACCACATGGGTAATTGGACTTGTATGTACGCAGACCAGAACCACGTGAAGCACAACCACACTGTCAAAGTGTTGGTGCTATCGAACAGAACACAGTACTGCACGACGAACTATACTGTGGATAGTAAAGGGTTATACTCCTGGCCTCAGTTGTTGTTGAATCATACCGCTGTGGTTCCTTGTAGAAGTGGAGAAGGTACAGCTACGAGATATTGCCATGGGAACGCTACTTGGGGACAGGCTAATACTACGGAATGTTCATACATTAGCAACGTTACGAAGCTCTTACAACAGTTTGCTTTGCTCAATGTCAGTTTAGTGCAGTATTCTGCATTGAATGCTACGGATAGACTGGCTATGTTGATTAGAGAGAAGACTTATCCGTTAGCTGAGATAGACGATCCGGATGATGTTATGTTCATAGCACAGGCTATTCAGAATTATATGCAGTATATACCGGAGGAAAAAGATTTAGGTAAGTCTAGGTTAAGCATGAAGAAAATTAAAGACATTAAAATTAATATTTGAAACTATTGAATAATTGAGTCATTTTAAAGTGGCCCTAAGACTTTGTACAAAAATCTCCTGTGTAACTAAGTCAGTGTCATACATTTTATGAAACAAACAGAAGAGATTCGTTACAAAGTTTTAGGGACATAATATACAGAAATTATTTACCTTATATAGTTTCATGCACACTGCATGATTTTTATAAATCGAAAATAGTGACGAAGTGTTTGAACCGATGAACCAATGTTTTTATTTTCAAGATCTGAGGGCTTATTGTCTAACGCACTCGCAATCGCAACCAGCTTCAAAGTGCAGCAATTGTTTTCATTTTGTATGCAGACAAGCCTTCGATTTTCAAAATGAAATCGATCGTGATTGCGAGTGCGTTAGACAATAAGCCCTCTGGTCATGAGATCCATGCAAAATCAATAAGACTCCTGAATAATTTGGAGTCCGTTCATTGTTTTTTTTATCCTCTTGCGAATAATTCAAGTAGTTATTATTAGTGATCGTTATCAACGTGCTGTATTGGTAGCAAATTATGGTTGACAAAAAAACAAATACACAAGTATTTCAAGCATTATATATTTCACAAATTATAAGATTTATATACATATTTATAATCACTTATCCAAATTATACCGAATAAACGACTTAAATTTGTTAAACAGATTTGGCTGTCAGTCGTTGACGACGATTGCAAAAAATCCATTTTAAATGACTAAATGGCCTTTTTACGTTAAAAGGAACGTAAATTAAGTCTTTAAAATAGTGCACGCAATTTTTATTGACGCCCTCCGGCATCTCCACCTCTTTGCCTTCTATCAGCTGCTGCATGACTTTTACAGTAGGTACTCTAACTGGGGTTTTTCTTCGGGACATATTTTAGTTTAAAATAAACTTCTTAGCCCGTGGGATGTAATCACAACTTTGTTATTATTTAATCAAGCCAGAGACAATTTTTAATGAACTTTTAAGTTCTAGTTTTGGATCCTCCAGCAATTGAATTGACTTGGAAATAATGTTGAATTTATTTTATAATTAAGAACAAAAGTGAATATTCAAAATGTATTAGTTTTTTCTGCCAACCATACCCTTTGCTACGAAAAGTGCACGTTGATAACGATCACTAGTTATTATTATATTTATTCGGCAGGTTCGTCTCTGCTGGACGTGATCAGTTCGGCAATGAAGATCACCCCGGCGGTGATGGCGCGCGCGGAGTCCAAGTACGGGGCCTGCACGAGGATGCTGCGGGCCGCCGAGGAGCTCTCGCATATCAATAGCAATAAACAGAAGGTGGGTGCTACTACACTCACGGACAAAATTAGAGGAACGCAAAAAAACAACTAGACTAATAATGTATTTTGTACGTTGTAAGTCATATTAATAAAAAGGGTTATTATTATTACCTTAAAATTAATGTTTTTAATTGTTTTCTAATACTTCATTTGTTTTTCTTTTGGCTTAACTGTATTGTGATTTTCTGGAACATTTGAGTCGAGTCGTATCAGGCCCTAAAAGAAAAGGCTCTAGAAAGAGAGTCATGGAAATTGCTCCACCGACAAGAGCCTAGCTCTTAAATTTAATAAGAAGAGTTTGTGCAACATAAATTGTATATTTTTTTTATTTTATTCTATTAGTACACGCACTATTCTAAAATGTACACACAAACCTTTTATTGGCCGGCAACGCACCGACAACTCTTGAGTTGCTGGTGTTTATGGTGGTGATTACTTTCCATCAGGTAGCCTACATGCTCGTTTGCCTCCCACTTCTATAAAAAAATCTTGTTGTTAAACTGTTGTCCTCTAAATTTTCTATTGGGTAGAAGTAAATTTAAAAAAAAACGAGTGGATTTAAGTCGGGTGAACGGGCTGGCAACTAAAAAAAACGAGTGGATTTAAGTCGGGTGAACGGGCTGGCCACAAAGTAGTGCCAGCCCGCCCTATTCACCTGTAAGGATATTCTCGATCGAGTTACATGTCAAAAAAATCTGAGAAAAATAAAGATTTGCGGTCACAGCACTTAGAAGATCATCACAGGGCGACAATTTTCTCGATTTTTATTTGCATTGTTATGATTTTTTTAAGTACTTGACGTAGATTTTTTTAACTTTCTCATTATTGTCACCGCTCGCCCTATCTCCCCCTTTCGGCTTGACATTGATTTTTGGGACACCCTGTATATCGCGATATATTTGTCAATTTTGATTCGGAGTTATGAAAGTGTTTACTAAGTAAGACTAGTAAATATTTTTGTATGTAATTTAGAGTCAAAGCTGGTCTTTCATTGGGACCCCCCAAGTGAGCTCGGCATGTTTGTTCCCAGGAGAACCTCGCGGTGGAGAGCTTCCCGGTGCGCGAGGGGTTCGGCGGCGTGACGTGCGTGTGGTACAGCGCGGGCGCGGCGCGCCGCCTGCACTGCACCACCACCAACCGGACCGTGGCGCCGCTGCTCGCGCTCTCCGACGCGCTCATACACGCCAGCGTGCAGGTACACTTGCGTAACCACACCGAGGAAAGGGGCTATTCTTATGTCATTCATGTCATGTGTAGATATTAACATGGATACGCCCGGAAAAATAATATTAAAAAAACAAAACAGTTTATTATGATTAAACTCACTCGGATCTATCAAAACGTCAAAAAAATCGTTTTTACGGCGACGTAAAGCTCTTAGCTGAAAGGCAGCCTAAAAAAAATCATTTCATTAATTATTAAATGACACATGGGACGACTACCATTAAATGACAGGGTATGTCTATGTTATGCAAACTCTCGAAACAGTTCAATCTTTCCGAGCTCTGTACATAATAGTTATTTTTCTACTCGCGTACTATAAACCGATAATATTGATATCGTTAACGGTATCAGAATAAAACGTATAGCGTAGCCGAACTGTGAAAACTGTTCTATAATGAGTGTTGCCATAGTAACAACTGTGAACTACTTGACATCCGAATTTGAAAAAATGATTTAATAACAATTAAAATGACGTGGATTAAAAACAAAATTAATTTTGAGACAATTAGCTCTAAAGAGAAATGCCTGTCATTAGAGCGCTCGCTCCGCCTCGGCACTCGTACCTGAAGAAGCTTCATTATACCAGTTACATAAATAACTATTATGCATCTGACATAATAATGAAGTTTCAAACCACGCAACGGATTCTAATCCCGTTTTTCTACAATAGACAGAGTGATTAAAGAGGAAGGTTTTTATGCATAATAAATTCCGGTTTATCGTTAGTGTTAGGGTATTACCAGACCAATCGATCGATCGTCGATCGACGGCATCGATCGATTGTAGAATTGATTAGTCGACGTCAATCGATAGTTCCTACCAGACCAATCGATCGATCGTCGATCGATGGCAGAATGGATTAGTCAACGTCGATCGATAGTTCCTTCATCAATTAAAGCTATCAGACCAATCGATCAACGTCGACCGGCGATCGATCGATTGGTCTGGTAACACCCTTACAGACAACTTGCATAAAGCGAAGCGAAGCGATGGCGGGGCGCTAGTAATTTCAAATTCCATTATGACATGCAACATTTTACAATATAAGTATGAAAATAACTAATGAGAGTATGAGTAACGATGGCTCCCCCCCCCAGATCCCCCGCACCCTGCTTGACTCGCTAGAGGGCGCGGCGCCGCGCTCGCTGGTGGTGGCGGTGTACGCGGACGCGGCGCTGCTGCCGCTGCTGCCCGCGCCGCGCACCGGCCAGCGCGGACACCGCGCCAAGGACTACTACGGCCGGAGCACCAAGCGCGAGGACATGAACATGGAGATCACCTCGCCCGTCATCGGGTTCCAGCTACGTGAGTTACCACTATCACGAGTCTTACTGGTCTATACTAATATTATACAGGGTGTCCCAGAAACCGACGTCAACCCGACTAGGGCTGGCTGATTCGTAATGATACTAGTTATGTACGATACCACTGAAAAACTTATGAGATAAAACATGAAATTAATGATTTTTCGTGACATGTCCCATAAGGGAGAATTACAAATATTCAGATTAAATTGATCAATATCTCCAAAACTTTACAAACAAACAAAAAACTAGTTTTCTGGGACCGCCTGTATAATACGAAAATCACTCTGTTTGTTTGTTAGGCTTCCACAGCTGAATCGATGGCCCGATTTTAATGAAATTTGGTATGAATATAGCTCAATCTCCGGGTACTTTTTATATGGAAAAAATTAGACAATTTTAAAAGGAATACGATAAACAACTTCATACGCGGAGGCTCAAATTTCAACGTTAGAAACTCTCGTTACGTTTGGAATTGTAGAGTGTATACTCTCTGTAAAAACACGAACCTTTACGATTAAAACCGAGATGTCACGAGTGTCAAAGTGGAAATAATCGCACTGTATAGAAACTGCATTAATATTTTAATTATTAAAATAGACTATAATTTACTTTTTATAACATATGTGACGGCTTAGTTTTCAAAATCAAACGACTTTGCTTCGAATGAAATTATCTGTAATTTACATTTACTAATTTAATATTTGTATTTTTAATAATGCGATGTAATATAATAATTAAATCAAGCCACATCTGTGTTATTCATAGGTCTACTATAAAATATTTCATTGTGGCAGGTGATCTGCATTACTGTTTTAGAGTGTTAAGTGCACACTATGATATTATGAATATGCTACAATGTGTTGCGTGCCATTTGTACGTCCGAACTGTCCAAAGGTCCAATTAATGGTACTGTACTATAGACCTTTTCGCTTTGGTCTGGATTCGATAGATCACCATCGCGGGCTATAGTTAATATTCCTTGATTGTAACTGTGTATTGGTTGTGGTCAGGTAACGGCAGTATAATGGGCTCCCTGCTGGAGCCGGTGATCGCGACGGTGCGCGCGCCGGGCGCCGGCGCCGACGGCCGCTGCGCCGTGTGGGACCCGCGCGCGCGCCGCTGGCAGCACAACACCAGCGGTGAGTCCGGGGCAACCAGTTACAGCAGCCCACATATCTGCCGTAATGCCAAACAAGGCGGCTTATGGCCGAATCCTATATTAAAACCGCGGATAGATAGGCTTAGTTCGGATTAAAATTTGACACATTTTGTATGGGCAAGTGTCAAATTTTAATCCGAAGTAAGCCTTATCTATCCGCGGTTTGAATATAGGGTTCGGCCGTTAAGCGGCAATTACACTACATCTTACACCCAATGGATTTGTTAGATCACTTTCACAATAACCATTTTTTCCTAATAGCGAATTTTCTTATTCGTGTTTCTTCAGGTAGCGTTTTTCATATAGCGTTATTTAATGTTCGCGTTTATTTTAATCGTTAAAATTACCAGTAGATTATTATATTAGTCGCATTCTAATTTGACAGAGCTGACGGAGCTCCGCTCTGCGGAGCTCCTATTTCTGAGTTAATTTAACCCTCCGGGCTTGATATAAAAACAGACCTAACCTAACCTACCTTCATATTGTGATGTAATTACGATTGGGAAAATTTGCGATTGTGAAAATTCGCTACTACGAGAAAATGCGAATAGTACAAATAACGCTATATAAAAAATAGCTACATGACGTGAAGCGATTAAGAAAATAAACGATTATGAAAAAATGCTATGTTAAAATTGGCTTTATGAAAAGATGCTTGTTGTGAAAATTATCTAACAAACCACCTACTGCTGTCGCCGAACTCTTTTCAAACTACTTCGGCCAACGAACGTTGTCTTCACATTAGTCTGTCCGCCTACTCCGGTCACCTAACTAGGCAGGTATGCTGAAGTCGGTAGTGTTCTGCGATCTGGAGCTCAATAATATTATACTGGTTATTTTTTCCTTGAAACTGTTAAACGCGAAAACACGATTAGAAACTAAAACCTCTGTAGCTTTATTTTTCAAACATGACATCATTTTCGCATGTTTTTAATTGAATCTTCGTAACTCTACGATCTTTAAACAGTGATTTTTGATTGAATAGTTCGAGTACTTATAACTTTTAACCATTTATCTAATGAATGTCATGGTTTTGTAGTAAACAGCAATTGTTTGAATTTGCGATGCTATCAAGCCGCGTGCAAACTATCCCTTTGTCACGTTCTTCGCACAGAAGCACATAAATCCAACCCTTTTGATTTTTGTGTGGACGCTGCAGCATAATACCTATGTGGGGCCACAAACAACATTGATATTTACATTTATTAGCGTATCGCTAATTTATACAGGGTTATACAAACTTTGAGAGCTAAACAGCCGAAATGTGAGCTGAACAGCTGTATTTTTTTTCGCGATTTGGATGTTGGTCCCATGATAAAAGTTGATGAGTATGACCTACAGAGTTAGTCCCTGAAGTTTGTCCAACCTTCTGCCGAACACCCTGTATATTGTTAACTCTTTTCGTCATGGTGGTCACCTGTGACGATCTGATGAGTGAAGGATGACCGCCAATTATCAGTGTGTTCTTGGTAACTGAGTTATCTAGCGGCAACGTGGCATTATGCGTGAGCAATCACAAGTACTAAATTTGTTAACGTCACGTCGAAAAAATTGCACCTTATTACCTATTGTTTTAGACTTAAATAAACTACTGTAAAAATTACGTCTTTATGATTTTCATTATTTACAAAAATCTGGACCTCAAAGAGTTAACTATATGAGAATGCTAATGCATTTACAGTAATAGCTCTGTAATGAGCATTTCTATGATACACAGACAGATGTTAAATTCATAAAAGCCTTGTTTTTTTAGGGGTTAAAAATCTCTGCTATAAACACAATTCATAATCATTCTTCGGGAAATCTTTGTTCTGAATCATAGTCGACCCAATATTTTTCAATCCGCAGACTGCAAGATATCCCACGAAGTCAACGACATGATAATAATAAGCTGCACGAAACTCGCGTACGTCGGTCTCCTGCAGAACGTCGAAACTGGCATCTACGGCGCCAGGACCGACGGCGCCCGCTTCAAGGTCTCACACCCGGCCGTCTACGTCGGGAGCCTCATCCTCATTGGCTGCGTGAGTTGTGCCACCCTTACATACATCATGTGCTACCCCGCCATACAAATGGCAAAGAAAACCAAACACGCTTTGATCAACACTTGGATAGCCATAGGCCTGCTATGCTTCATGTATACACTAGGCATCTATCAGACTGAAGAAGTCCGTCTCTGTCAGACTTTAGGCCTGCTCATACATTACCTATCCCTCTCCTGTTTATTGTGGATGTGTGTATCCGCTAGTAATATGTATAAATGGGTGACTAAGACGCATAATCCTGTTAGAACCCCAGAAGACGATATTCCGCCTGATGTGCCAGTGCAGAAACCTATTCTAGGCTTGTATTTGGTTGGGTGGGGCATAGCGTTAATCGTGTGTGGTATATCTGGCGCTGTCAATTTGAAAGATTACGCTGGGTATGCTCAATGTTTCCTGAGCACTGCCCCAGCTTTGAGCGCTTTATTCGTACCGGGAGGGATACTTCTTCTATTTTTACTCATTCTGTTTCTTCTAATTCGATGTACGATAAGAAATATGAACGTACAGTTGTCAGAAGGCACGCAAGCAACAGAAAACGTTGATTTGGAAATGTGGGAGCCGAATCAGACGAATGATAATACGGAACGAAGGAGTATTAAGTCTGGTGTGGATTCAGAAATTGATGACGTGGAGCATACCCCTATTATACAGCTTAGAGCGCAAGTTATAGTACTATGTCTATATATGTCTGTGTGGACTTGCGGAGCTATAGCTGTGTATAGACCTTTGCCGGCGTATCTACCGTACCAAGAAGATATATGCAGCATAATCTACGCAGTATGCTCAACAGTATTAGGTACCTTTATACTGTTCTTCTATGGTATAGCGAGAAGCGATGTCAGAGCTCAGTGGTCGATGATGCACTGTTACATTCAGAAGAGTAAGCAATGCTGTAGAAATAGAAGCGTGTTCGATAGCAACCCACAGAATCTACCCCCAAACCCAACTAACACCGCTCCTTTGAACTCCATCCCTAATGACAATAGGTCTAGATCCGGCAGTAGAAGTTCCAACAGAACTAATTCCAAAACCAATAACAGTGGAAGCTTCAGAGGCGGCGCAGAGTTGAACGGTCAGACATTACAGAAAGACAAAAACATAAACGGAAAATCTCCAAACATCAATCTTGTAGTTCTCCACAGACAGCAATACAGGTCTAATAATTCTATGATGACGTATCCAGAAAATTCTTCGTTAGGTCCAGAAGTGTTCTACAATCCCAATCAAATGAACGTCGCTAAGAAGTTTTTCAAAAAACAAAGGCAACACATGAAGAGGAATTGCCTAGAGTTGCCTATAAGACGGGACTTTGATAATGACTCTCACATTTCTCTACCGTTGCCAAGTAAGGAAGCCTACAATGGTGTAGCGAATATTATCAATTCAGGCACTAAAGTTAACAATACTAATTTACACGTAGAACGGTCTAATAATGGAATAAAAGAGACGCGACACGCTTTGAATCCAAATCTATTAGATGATGACTCCAAGGATTACAAAAGTTATTCGACCGATCGAAAATCTTGGAACAAGAATGACGATGCCAAAACTAGTCGGCAACAAGTGATGAATATATATACAAACGTGCCGGAAACACAAGTACCACAACATCAGATTATCAAAGCTAATGCGCCGAAAAACTTCAACGTGCAAAGGAGTAGTGTATCAGAGGAATGCTTGCAAAGCCACGCGAGCGATCCACCAGAAATGAGAACCATTTCTCAACAATGCAGCTTGGAGTATAGCTCAGCTTCAGAAATAGCGCTACCACACACTTGTTCCGACCAAACACTGAATACGCACTCTGAAATGACGTCTCTACAAGAGACCCAAAGTGCACTATGCTCAACAAACGAAATAACAGACACAGAGAGCTTCGGACAATATATTGACTACCTCCAACCGAGCAAGAACCCTGAATCTAAAGAGCCAGTTGACAAATCCTTGCAAGATATTTCAGAAGAATGTACGATGAACAGCGATGACATCAACCGGTCCAGTACTCCTCAACATTTAGAAGAGACTGGCTCAAGTGAGATGGATAACTTACTACCTAATCCTGACAATCTAGAAGCTTCTAAAGAGAAACTAGACGAAGACAAAGAAGAATTTTTCGCAGCCAAAACAACGTATGACTTTGAAACTTGCAGTACTAACGCAAGCGAGCAAGGTTTCGAAAACGAAAGCGATATCTACTGTCCTAACTACCAAATGTCTGAAGTCAGTATACGTAGCCACGGTCTTTACGCTCCTTCGCCTTCGTCGATGTGTCCTAACGAAATCAGTTTCAGCAACGAAGACGTATCAAATACAGAGAGTCAGTATGTTAACTATGACCCTGGATGGCGAAAGACTATAAAAAGCAATCCTAAATTAGGTAAATACGTACCAACACCTGCTGTAAGTTGTCCTGAAGTCAATAGGGATAGTCCTGTGTCCTTTGCTAGTGATTTGGATGAGTTATATACTCAGATTACTAGTAGGGATAAGGACAGGACGCCTAGGAAGGACACGGGGTTGGATGTGACGGTTAATAGTGATGTCACGCTCAAACCTGCGGATAGCGACAGTTGCGTGAGCGAGGCGGTGTCTGATGTTGAAATTAAAGGCGAAACGACTGTGTAAGTTATAGGAACGCGCAATTTTTTAAATGGTTGTAGATATAAGCTTGTTTCTAATTTGCCGCGGATATATTTCGTTACATTATTGTAACTTTAAAAAAATTGGCAATGTGATGTCGTATTTCATCCCGAATTAACGAAATCTATTCGCGTTCTTACTGCCGCACTCAGAGACGTCAATTAAATTTAATGCTTGTTTAGAGACGTGATGTCTTATTCTATTGCTATAGCAAAGAAAGTGACAGCAGGGTCATATACAGATTTAGGTTAGCGTCTTTCCTGTGGACATACCCGAAGTTAACGTTTTCAAGGCCCAATTTTCTGACTCAACCTACATCCGCATAAACGGCGTCAGGTCTGCTTTAGTCCTATCATATTAAAACATAACTTATATGCACACAAGCCTTTAACTATGGACCACAGGAGAGACAACTTTTGTTTCTGTGAGTAAGTATGACCCAGCAGCTACTTTAATCAAGCATTAATTTTAATTGTCCGAGTACGGCAGTTAATGTTGGTAACGAGCAATAAAGTTTAAAACGGAGTTTGGATAGGTGGTTTATTATTTATAAATATACAAAAATATTGGACAGAAGAGCCCTGAACTCGTGCTCAAATTTGTTAAAAGTATTATTGGTGGTCGTGAAATGTCTAATGATTTTTCGCTTCAAATTTTGCATGAAAATGAAGTGTTTTTATTGTAAAAACAGCGTATCTACCAGTTCAGTGTCAAATCCTTTTATATGCAAAAATATAGTTTGGTTTAAGAAGATAATAGTGCCATTAATATAAGTTTGTATAATGTTAGTATAATTAAGTTGTAAATTGGTTTATTTGTACATTTATTTATTACTAAGTTTATATGGGTCTGAGAGGTAAATGTCGTGAATAAGTATAATTACTGTAAGTAGGCGAATTTCATTCTGCCATATTATTATAAGTTATAGATAACCCCTTATTGCTCTTTAACGATTAACTTAAAAACTAACATCGAGTTTGCATAAAAAACTACTTAATTCTATTGTGAATTTCTCATTTAAATTTTGGATTAGTCATTGACATGATTTAGGTCAATCCTAATCTAGCATTTACAATATTAAATTATTTAAAAAATCTTAATTTGTTTATTAAGTATATTTAAATTTTCTAATTATTTACGACGTCGTGATTACGCCTGTAAAAAGTTGTTTGATAATTGTAATAATTATTGTGCCAAAATTACTTATTGGAATGTTGAAAATACGTTTGAATCTTCCATATCTTTGTTATAACTTGATTATGAATAAAATATACAAAAAAAAAGCAACTGAATAATCTACTTCTATTATTTACTGTTAGAATTAATCTAAGGGTTTGTATAGGTACAGAATATACGTTCGGTTCGGTTTACTTTTTTCTTCAATATGGTATAAGTAAGTATTAAGCAAATTTTAGCCTGTACTATAAAAACTTTAGATACTGATATTGTACACTAAAATATCTAAAGTCGTTACAAGTTATCAGCAATGTTAAACTCAATTTAATTTAATTTTAGCCAGTTTTCAGTATATTTATTCATAATCAGGCTATAACATATAACTCCTTAAAAATTAACCTATCATGTAAATTTGACTGAACTTTTTTCCCGCCTTACTCCCTTCTAGTCTCCTGGGCTTTCCAAGAACAAATTTTGTAAGCGAAATAATGTAAGATAAAATCGGATCATTCTTATTTATCTTATCTAGTAAATAAGAATTTAGTCTAAATTGGGTGTCTCACTGACCTAAATATTGAAATCTGAGACTAGAGTAGGTATATCATCTGGTCCTGCACATTCTTCCACCACCCATCCATCCATCCATCATTAAACTAACCAATTTACCTCTATTTATTACTCCATAATCAACTTTTAAAGATCAAGTGAGGTCGATTTCATGATTTATACACTTGATTAAATCACTATTAATTATACGTTGAAAAAACACGCTCTATGAAGATTTGAGGTTATTTGAGATTATTTTTCAAACAGTATTAATTTGTTTACATCCTTGCCCATTGCTTTTGATACCAACCATACATGTATTTTGATATGAAGAAAATGTATAGGTACTATTTATTTATTTATTTCTTCGTATCACGTCATCTACCAGTGACGCGATGGGTTTAAAAACAAAACGAATAGAAACGCTAGTTAGAGTAATGCATCTTGGCTAGGGCCTCTGGCTTCACTATCTCCTGATGCTTGAGCCAGAGAAGCCTGTCTTTGTCGATGATGTTAAGCTTGACCACATGACAGCTGTCAACTCAGTACAAAATATTATATGTTTGAAGCATGTTTGAGGTTATATTTCTCAATAATGACGTTGGCGGAAACATCGACAGTCTCGATGAAGCCATAACCTACAAAAAAATTAATTGAGGTTATATTTTTTACTGGGTTGACAGCTGTCAAATCTGGTTTCTTAGAACGACGCGACTATAGGACCTTTTAGACTACTTTTAGGTTTTTTACCAGATAAGATAACTAAGGATGATCACTTAGTGGAATACGCAGCTAAAGTGTGCCTCAATGTTGTATTTTAAGGCCTATGTTATTTTGCGTTATTAATGTTTCAAATGATGTGAAGATGTCAAAAATGCATTTAAATATTTAAACCTTAATACAAAGCGAAGTTTGGTTTAAGTCATCTACAACCGGTCCAAAACAAGTGTACGTATTATAATATATGTTTTAAACACATTGATAGATATGCGTTATCTAATTAACAATTAAATTTGTCAATAATTCAATTTCGCAACGAAAGTACAATACTACCAGTACCTCATTAAGTATCGGCAATTTAAAAAATAATAATAATTAAAATAGGTTTTATTCTGGGTATGATTATGAATAAGGGTGTTTCAAAAGGGCTCCTCGCTGTAAAAGTTTGAGAACCGCTGTATTAGAGCATTCATACATACATACAATTAATCACGCCTGTTTCCCAGAGAGGTAGGCAGAGACCACTACTTTCAATGTGTTTAAAAATAACTGGACACGCGTTAAAAATAGAGATCAGCTATTTTTCACTACCTTATACCGGTGTCCCTAAAACCAACGCCAAAACTAAGAGGGCTGATAGAGCAGCTTATAAGCTATAGATTTATGCATTATTTAGATTTATTTTTTATTTTACCTGTGTATGTGCAGCTATTTTTACTAGTTTCGGAGATATTGATCATTTTAATCAGAATTTTTGTAATTTTCCCTTATGTCCATGTCACGAAAAATCATTAATTTCATACTAGGTGTCCTAGTGTTTGCTTTTCACTTTGTATGAAAAAAAATAACTTTGTGACTACTTAATTTTTTTTTTTCAAAAAACTAGTAATGCTTCTAATAATTTAAGATACCACTGAAAAACTTATGACATAAAACATGAAATTAATGATTTTTCGTGACATGGACAATTACAAAAATTCAGAGTAAAAATCGCTGAACATAAATAGGGGTTAAATCGATAGCTTTTTAGCTGCTCTATCAGCCCTCTCAGTTTTGGCGTTGGTTTTACACCCTGTATATTTCTATATCTTGATGGTGACCGTACTTGCCCTGAATGTCCTATTAGCATATTTCGTGCATCCCCGATTGCGGCAACTTTAATCTAGATGGTTATGGAACCTCATTTCTTGCATTAGCCGTAGAGATATATATATATGTATTAGCTATTTCTGTCAGCAGCTGTTGCTATTGTGATATAAGTCTTCATTTGCGCAGTTCCATGCGCACTGTAGCCTGTAAAGATGCGTCCACACCGCAGTGTTATAGTAAATTTCTTTTTTTTCATGAAATATTCGTAAGAAAGCTTTTTTATTTACTTTAATATATGGGGGTAATTTAAGTTGCTTTATGATTTAAACAATGCAAAGTATAATTTATAAAAGGTGGTGTGGTCGCACCTTTACATATTTTCGAGAACTATTGTCATTTTGTGAATATATTATATTGATAGTGAAATTTATAAATGGTTAGCTTTTGTGGGCATATTGCGTAATAAAAATGCATTTGCACGTATTTCTGTGGTTTCATTTTTAATAAATTATTCGATATCATTATTTATTGTCTAAGATCTTTGGTGGAACATAGTGAATTAACACTTAATAACATTTTTATTATTTATATGACTCAATTTTAAGAACTCTGTCTTTGTTAATTGCAATTAACAGACAGAGTAAAAATAATAAAACTTGTAATACATTAATCTCATAATAATATGCTTATTTAAAAGAGAAAATGCTTCATAACTAATTAGTGATTAATTAACGTCCAGAGGCCCATTTCAAGAAGCTACAAGCTAAAAATTACAAGCGGAAATCTCTTTCTAAACCCTTTTGCTAGAAAGAGAGTTCCGCTTGTAATTTGTTACTTGTAGCTTCGTGAAACGGATCACTGTACTCAATTTTAACTAATTATTATTTAAATTTGTATAACAAATGAACTTTTAAAACAATAATATCATGTGATCAAACAGTTTTTTTTATAAAAATATGTATAAATTATTAAAACAAATTAAATATTAAAATTAAAAAACTCTTATCATGGTGTTACAACATAGGAACTTAAAACCATGGTACAGTCAAAAGAAATGAACTATTTCATAAGTTTCAATTTGGACAGTAAGCTCATAATTAAATTTAAAATGAAAAAAATAATTGAGCTTAGAACGCATATGATCGTTATTAGGGAATGCAATTTAACCGGTTATTAACCGTTTTTGTATGAAAATAACCGGTTAAAACAACTTATAACCGGTTATTTGCATTCCCCAATCGTTATCGCATTTCTTTTGTTCAAGCTCACTTTTGCAAAACGTTCCTAATGCCACAGTATAAACAAGCCAGTAGACCTCTTCGAACAAGGTTACATCGAGCAGCACATCTGTACCTACACTGAACATTAACCTTTTGAATGCCTCCGTCGACTATAATTACGAGAGACGGTAAGATGCCATATTGCCAACGGAAAATAACTTATAACGTGGCATTTTTTTTCGGAAATAAGGTTGCTGTTCTGAGTAAAATTGGCAACATGATCCAATTTTTTACCCAATAACAATTGTGCTTATTGAAGTGTTGCCATTTCAAAATATTGAAATTAAACCTATCACCACGTAAAACTCTTTGCCGAGCAATAATGACAGTTGTGCGTCCACAGAATTAAAATCCATTGTAGTGACTTCTCGACTGTAGCATTTAAAAAGTTAAAGGTTTATTAAGGCCCTGGCTACTAAAGTCCTACAAGTTTACGCGCATCTGTCATAGAACGGTCAACAACTTAAATTGTTGAGCACCTATAGAACACTGTCGCAAAAAGAAAATAGTTAATTTTGACGTAATTTATTTCTTTAGACTTGACGCTGTCACTATGAAAGGGTTCTATAGATACTCAACAATTAAAGTTGTTCCCTTCCCCGCCCAGTCCACCCCCGCTAACGCCTTGATGCTTTGCACAGGAACATTTTTTTAAGGTAAGAAGAAGGCAAGCAAGCAGACAGGCCATCTGATGGTACCTAAGTGAGATCTCAGACAAAGATATTTGCATTTTGTTTTGTCTATGTCTAATTCTATTTCGTTTCAGTTTTAAATAAACAGAAGGTGGTTTGAAATCACGGCAGATTGGAAGTCTATTGAATGGTGTGTAGGTATGTCTACGCCTGTGTGGGGAGCACGTATCGCTGCGTGAGCTCCCGGCCGCGGCCCGCCACGGCGCCGAGGAGGCCCATGAGCCCGGCGCGGGGTACGCTCTCTTTTACTTCTCGAAACTTGTCTTTGGCTGCGGAAGAAACATGGTTTAGGTTGAGAACATTTTAGGAGGCAATTTTTAAATTATCTAGTTAATGCTGGAAGATATCGTAAAGGCGTTTTTATAGCAAGAAGTTAACTTTACCGTACAACGTAAATTTGTTAGGCGGGACGCATCTTCGTGGGTTGATGACACTATACGAGTAGAGATGCATTTGTTTCTTTGTTATAGGTACATATTCGGGGTGTTTATTCTCGACTTAAAACCAAGTTAACCTTTTTATCGCGATTGTTGTATGTGCAACCGTCTTTGTTCTAGTCTGCAGAATAGTACTCACGCCGCAGGAACTCCAGTAGGATCACCTGAGGCTCTACTTTGAAGTCCGTAATTCGAACTTCGTCTATTGCTATCCCTTTTGCTCTCGACGCGTCACTAATTCGCAAGAAAGTGACGGGGCGATCCGAAGTTCGAATTACTGATTTCAAGGTAGAGCCCCTGTAACTGAGGGTTGGCAGCGTTGGGTGCGTGTACCACCCACTAGTAACGCCGAGGGCAAGCATAGTCACGGAAAAGAGTAACGCTGGGGAAGAGAGAGGCGGTTTGTCGCTCACCGACATTACCGACAACCATTGTCCAGTGCCCAGGTTGGGCACAAAACTCTTTCCCAGATATCATCTTCGAAGACTCGTCTTCGTTGTCACTTACCATCGAGGGTGAGAGTAACTTTAGTCATGAGAGTAACGAAAACGAGTGTGCTCGTATTCTCGTATTTTGGGTGTGTCTGGGTTGAAATTATACACGAATTGTCTGTACGGCACTTCCGTTTAATTAATTTTTACACACAGAATGTTCGTGCACTAGTTTATTACTAGTAACAAGAGTAAACATTATTATTACACCAAAAACTTGACCGTTCACCATTATTCGCCATAGACCTCTAAATCTCGCCGGGCGCTCTATATGTCGGCGCAGGCGGCCGGCGGAACAGTTGTCTAATTGGCCCACAGATGGCAGGAAGTTCCCGCGTTACAAAATCTCAAACAAAACTCTTTAGTCATATAAATGTATGACTAATTTTCGTTACTCACATGACTAAAGTTACCGTTTCTTAATTTTAGTTCTTAACTAGGTACACTTTTATAAACCACCCTCAAAGAGGACAGCGCTAGTCACATTTAAAAAAAACAATAGTACTCACGTCGTAGAAACTCTAGAAGCACCGCCGGTAGTTGTGGGTCGGCAGCATTCGCTGAGCTTACGAGCCGCAACGTTGCGCTCGCGCAGCGCGCCGCGCTCGCCACCAGCTGCGCCGCGCCCGCCGCGCCGCCCACCAGCAGCGCCGGCGCGCACAGCGGCGGGCTGTCGCGCACCGACCACCATGCCGCGCCTGGGTCATACACAGATTTAGGTTACCGAACTTTCCTGTGGACATACCTAAAGTGAACGTTTTCAAGGCCTTATTTTCTGGCTAAACCCAAATCCGCATTAGGCAGAAGCCAGACGAGCGTATTTTTTGAGTTGTGAGTCGCGTTATTTCTTCTCCTCCATTCAGTTTCATAGCAGTAGTAGTAGTATGATGAATGGAGGAGCAGAAATTACGCGACTCACAACTCAAAAAATACGCTCGTCTGGCTTCAGCCTAAACGGCGTCAGGTCTACATTAGTCCTATAAAATAAAAACATAACTTATATGCACACAACCCTTTAACTATTGACCGTAAGAGACAACTTTTGTTTTTTCGAATGTGTATGACCCGCCTACGGAACACATTACAATTAAGTACATTTGTCATCAGCAAAAATCCGACAAATTTTGACGCAATCGTCCTGCGAGGCGACTGCCAAAATGAGCTTCCCTTCCCTACACGCTAAACAGCCACAGTATAAACTAAACAGTAGAATATCTCCGAACAAGGGGGCAGCACCTACAGCGAACGGCTTGTACTACATCCCCGTGAAGCCACGATACTATTAACAGAGAGATTTTTGTAATCGGGAATTTGAATCTAACAGCAAGGAAATAAAGTTTAAACCTTTGCTCCTAAATGCCATTTTAAATTTTGATACAAATAAAAATGAACTTTATGCTCACTAAAAATATGGTTTAATTTAAATTGCCTTAATTATTCAATCATCATCGTAAAAAAATACTACATCATCACCAAGTGATTCTCAGGTTCATAATTAGAATATTACCGAAATATTTAGCTTTATCGAAATATTATCAAATATCAAGTCGTAGCCGTTGTTGTAATTATCACGACACCATGATCATATCATTATTATATCAATACCATTATTATTGTCAATATCAAGTCATCACTATTTTTATAAAATTATTACATCATCATGTTATCAATTATAAAACCATAATTATTAATTATTAATTCATCTCATCATTATCAATTATTAAGTCATCAGTCATCACCATTGTCATTATTATTTTATGCTTTTCTTCCTTCCTGGAGAAAGTGATGCAAAAAATATTTGACGCAATTCAAGGTATTTTCCTAGCTTCAATTGTTTATTATGGTGCTCCCATACAGCGGTTATAACATTTTATATAACGTTATGAAACATTTTATAACACAATAACATTCTGAATGTTGTGTTACAAAATGTTTCATAACGATAAATAACCGGAATATGGGAGCATCATTAGCTCCACAGGTTATAAGGATCTTGAAAGGGCGAAACTATGTTATTCCCGCTTTGAACTAGGATGTACTGACCTCTGACGTAGTGGAGCGCGCCGACCCAGTCCCGGGCGCGCGAGGAGGCCCAGCGGCCCTCGCTGCCCTCCAGCGCTCCCTCCGCCAACCAGCGCTCCGGGAAATAGGGCCACTGGGGAGTAGACAACCTATTGGTCACTATAATACTTTTAGCGGAAGCTTACGAGTACCTTTAAGGTTGACTTCCATGGGTAGCGGCTGATGCGACAGACGCGTGCGGCTGACGTGCGCGACTGTCGCGCGCGTCTCGCGACAGTAGTAAACACTATGAAAACGTATGGCACCGCTTCCGTGGTTAACGGCTGACGAATCTGCAAACCGTGCGCGGCTGAGCCGCTTACTACGGAAGCGGTGCCATACGTTTTCATAGTGTTTACTACTGTCGCGAGACGCGCGCGACAGTCGCGCACGTCAGCCGCACGCGTCTGTCGCATCAGCCGCTATCCATGGAAGTCAACCTTTAAGTTAAAAAGTGACGCCTTACGTCGTATACAAAATGTGTCTCTCACACGCCAAACATGGTTGCTATGCTATGCAAATTAAAACTTAGTTGATACGAAACAAAGTCTCTTTTAATCTTGCACTTGTGTCGGCTGTGGCCGACGGAGGCGTCAGTGGCTTTTAGTTGTCGGCCAGAGAGTGTATTCCCTGTGGCACAACTAAACGGCGCAACTGGTCAATATTAGTATTATAAACTAGAGGACGCCCGCGACTTCGTACGCGTAGAATTAGTTTCCCGCTACTCCCCCCATTTCTTCCCGTTGGGGGTCGATTTTCGGAAAATCCTTTCTTAGTGCTCACTTACATCATGAAAGGAATCTCAGTACCAAATTTCAAGTTTCTAGGTACAATAGTTTCGGCTGTGCGTTGATATATAGATAGAAGATAGGGGGTAGGTATAGGTCATGTTAGATCTTCAGCAGGCTCGAAGGTCTAGGAACACCCAGAAACAGGAGTTCCGTCGTCGCCACTGTTAAATCGCTTTTGGTTCGAAAAAAATAGCACAGATATCCATCCAATGTTGGATAATATATTATTGCTGGTGACTGTACACGTACATACCTGTATAAAGTGAAGCGCGTTCTTGCAGAAGTCGGCTGGTGGGTACTGCCAGTATAGATTCGGATGGGGGGCACCGATCACGCAGAACTTGCTGATCAAATCCGGGTGGCAGTGCGCCAGGTACCTGCGGACAATTCGTTTATTCACTTGTTAGGTTAGACAAAGCAGATAGTCTAGTAAGCGGTGACCCCATGAAGCTAGCGGTCCCGAGTTCGATTCTCAAAAGTTACCTGAGTCTTGGATGTTGACCTAGGAACAAATACTAGCGCCCGAATACGAATCGAAACCGGATCCACCTAGCTTCGTAGTAGAGTCACTACCTACTAAGGCTAACGGTATAGTTGGACTTTGATTCTAATTGCAGGATCTTCTGAGTAATCAATTAATCAGACAGCTAAAACATTGATAAAGGCATAACCCCGAGCGATAATTATGTTTGTTGTTCCCAAAATTAGAGATAAACATTTTAAATGGTTATCGCCAGACGTTTAAAATAGTTTCATTAGTAGATGATCGGTGTCTAGGTACTACGGATACCGATGATAACAATAGGATGTTTAGTCATCGTTCAAAGATTATCTGGATTATTTTAGCGAAACTTTAGACAGTTTAGACCCTAAAATGGCCAGAAAAAAATTCTTGTTAATGTTAAATTTTCTATATGACTTTTATGATAGAACCATAAAGATTGTGACACTTAAGAGAATTGTGAAGCTGGATTTTTTTATACACAATAAGATAACGTTCATCACACCGTGTAGCTACGTTTTTCTTTTCAAGAAAATATTTCTTGGACAGAAGCAAAGGAAAAACAAACAAACCTAGTCTTTCATAAAACGGACTAAAACGGTCGATAATCGCTCAATGCACATTGTGTGATAGGTACTTACGTCCATTAAAAAGCGTAAGCAACATAATCAATACAACGGAATATTATGCAAGCGCTATCTAGCTTTGATTGACGTCATTCAATTAACTTTAACCTATACGAGTAATTATTTTATAATGTAAGATTCCGTTTGTTTTGTAAAAGTTCAGGTCACGTCATTACCTACTTATGTCCTTAGTGAAAGTCGATGATAACTTCTTTATATTTATATATTTCCTGCTGAACTACGCATGTTATTTGATACCTATTATATTTAATTTAATATTTATAGCTTTATATAATGCTAGGCTAAGTAGTACCATTGTGATAAGAAATATGTTTAAAAAAAGACTGACTGCTGAGTTTCTTGCGGCGTTTCTTCTCAGCAGTGGTCCCTTCTTGGGAAGCGCTGGTAGATTCTTGACGTGTAAAAGTGCCCGTGCGGCCTACTTACTGAATAAATGTCTTTTATCTTTTATCTTATTACCCGATCGCGTTAAGCCAAAGGAAGGCTAAAGAGTTTAACAGTAGAAGTACCTGGAAGACCAAACGTCATTCAATGTCGCTGGGTTTGTAAATTGTCCCAAAGACAGATTCATTTATCGCCCTCGTAAGTAAATCCCTACGTTGCAAATTTCATCGTCGTTTTCAAAGTCGTTTTCGATAACGTGAATACAAATAGAAAAAATGCTCGCTTAATAGTAGGTAGGATGAATAGTCGACCAAGAAAGTCCTTTACCACTTTTGGACCATTATCTCATACAAATAGAGTCGAAAGTGGTAAATGAGTATCTTAGTAAATAATACTATAAATACGAGTATGTACAATCGTGTTCTTAAATATGTATACACTTTGGTTGCTTGTCTATTTAATGTCATGTTCAAACTGCTATAATATGAATTATCACAGCGATTAAAGTGACAAGGTAATAAAGTGTAGGTATACATATTTATGAACTCGACTGTACCAGCTTCCTAATAGAATTCGGCTGGTTTATATTATATTTGTCACTCGTTTTTGATAGAAAAACAGAGATTGCCGATCGCTATAAAATATTTATTTATGCTTATATTCCCCTGAATTTTTGAATCGATTTTAATGGGTCTTATAAATTTTACGTGCACGTCGGATTTTAGATTTTTAGAATTTTTTATTACTTACCTATTTCGTTCATTGCTTTACAGTGACGTATAAAAAAGACTTAAAGGGTTACCGATTGTGAAAATGTCTAAAAAAACACGGCGGAAAAACTACAAAAACACTATTCAAATGTTTCGTCTTTATAAATACAACAATGCTTCTTAAATATATGTTGTTAAAGGATGTACTTATTCACGTGAAAATGTAACCATCAATAAGGTCTATTATTATCCAAGTTGATTGGTTACGGAATCCACGGATCAAAGATAGCAACAATTTCGCAAATGATTCACATATTTAATAGGAAATATTATAAAATATGACTGCGCAGATCGTTAATGCAACCCACATGATTCACACCATTCAAAAGCCTGTGTGTATCCTTGAAGGCATTCACGGACGACCGGACAAATGTCATATTATTAATCATATAAGCACGGTAATGCGTTGAGAATTGTAAGAATTGAAGATTATGAAATGTTGTGGTCTGTTGGCATGTTTGAGCACAAATTAAACAATAAGACGCTCATCTGCTAAAGACGCTGGAAGACGATGTCAGTTTTGAGAGGTGCCGACAAGAAACTATATTCGTTTTGTTACGTCACTATGACAGTTCTTGGGTGGGTCATAGGGTTATATTTTGCCGATTGTCCTCTTTAGTAGGTAACTCCAAATGGATCTGGTCCAATCGTAGTCAATCAAAATGGACGCAGAAATTTTAGCCCGCTCACGACATCAGTTTTAGCTTTAGATTTTCGTTCGCAAATGGATTTCAGTTCGTCTATTCACAGGCAGTATGGCGTGATGGCATGCTCACAGTCACCCTTCGTAGCAAGGTTCTTTCACTCACTGACTACCAACGGCAGGACGGAAATCTGAGCGTCCAAGTCCAAGTACGTGCCAGTGAAAATTTAGAGAACCTACTGCCGTTTGGACGAAATATTTTTGGTTTGATGTATCATTTCCTAAAACCAATGTTATTTTTGTTTTATTTCCCAGATTTATGACTACAAATAAATAGAGAAAAGCTGCGATGGTAAGTAGCTTTACGGCAAATAAAAAGTTGGGAAAGGACTCGGCCAAAATTGTTTTTCCCAAAGAGACCCGAAGTTTTGACATTCATGAATTATGGCAGTACGCCGCGCCAACTAGTCCGATGGACTGACCGTCAATTTGTCGGAGCGCAACGGCGATAGCGGCGGGCGGGAATAAAGAAATGCATAGACATGGACTGGGGTCCTAGTGAAAAAGGGTACAAGTCGACTTAACTCGTAATAAAAAAGGGTATATACATGAATATACTTACTTTTAGACTTAAACCCTTTTTCACTTGACCTTCAGACGACTAAGGACCCCAGTTAAAGCATGCCACGAGTCGCCGCGGCATTTTCTTTGCATTTGTTTTGTCTGTTTCTTGTTTGTCTACTTTGTGTTTAGTTTAAGCGCTTGTGTCGCGTCGCGTAAAGGAAAAAGGCCGTTATTATCTCAAGCTAACCAAACTCGCTGCGCTCGTCGTCCCTCCTAATTTCAAATACAAGTGAGTCTGAAAGTCTGAATAAGGCTAATAAATTAATATTTTGGAGTGACTGGTTTTGGTGCAGTTGGTTATTTGTGGCATGCTTTCCAAAACATACCTACATTTATTATTTAAATACTAGATGACATCATTTGCCGATGTCGCAATATTTTAAGTCATTTGCAAATCTATTAATTACAGACAATCCTAATTTTATTTTGTTTTGCTCTTAAATATGTTGTTGAATAATATGTTGTTGGTGTAATTAAGTTATCTGTGTTGTTAATTACGAGGTACAATGTTTACTTTTAAATTAGATAACTAATTAATAATTAAGGTTTTGCAAAGCAAAAAATTTCATGAGTATGTGAATACATTTTTATTATGCACTAGAGGACGCCCGCGACTTCGTACGCGTAGAATTAGTTTCCCGCTACTCCCCCCCATTTCTTCCCGTTGGGGGTCGATTTTCGGAAAATCCTTTCTTAGTGCTCACTTACATCATGAAAGGAACCCATGTACCAAATTTCAAGTTTCTAGGAACAGTAGTTTCGGCTGTGCGTTGATATGTCAGTCAGTCAGTTTAGCCTTTTATATATATAGATTATGATTATATAAGTGACCGAATGAATTAGGTATCCTAGATTTTGAGAGTTATATTCATTTCTTAGAAACACTAGAGCTAGGTAAACTGGGTTGTAAACTTATTACATTTAAAGAAAAAACATAAACCACTTACCAAGTTAGCATCCCACCGATGCCAATCCCGATGACAACAGCTGGGTTATTATCCGTAACACCCAAAGCTGACATCAAAGTAGACAGCTCTTCCACAGCCCTTGGCGGAGACAGGTCACTCCGACTGCCCCCCTCGCTGGCCCCAGTTCCCCGGAGATCCAAGGTAATAATGTGGTGGTTTGTGTCCGCTAACCGTTTCACCACGTTGGACCATATTGGGCCCCAAAGGTTCACGGTTTCTGGTGCATCACCGAGGACTATGACTTTCTGACCGGTTTTTGGTCCAGTTTCTACATAGTGGTACTTTACACCCTAAAACAGAAATGGGGTATAATCAGTTATGACACATTCAATTAACACACAAATTAATTGTTTTTATTTTGCAACTTTTAAATTAAAATTGTTAGTGAGAAATTAAATAAGTTGAACACAACAAAAAATATAATTATTTGGACTACCTATATGTTTTGAATCATCAATTACTTTAAATTGATAAAAAAAATATTTAATTACAACTTCAATAAGTTCAAGATTGCTAAAAACATATTAAAACTCAAAACATGTGGGTAGTTACATAATATTAATTCTGACAAGACTTTTACTTTTAAATAAACATCATAACAAACCCATATTTAATTTAAATTATAAATAAAGAAAAGCAAATTTTTAATACATGAATATACTGAGATAATTTATATTTAATTCCCCGACCGGTAGGTACGCTTGCTGACTTAAACATACAGAGAAACTACTAACCAAAACTTTAATATAACAGTGTCTTCCGACCGCAGCGTCTTCCGTAAGTTCAATTTGCGAAATCCGTATTGATTTTCTTCGGTGCCCTTTCCATAACCTTTTCACACACATCTGGAATAATTGCCAAATGCCTATGAAGAAACACTTCAGCACTATTTCGACTGCTTTCCACCCTGTGGCCACTTGTAAAACCTCTTTGCTCGCGCCCATCGCGCAACTTTTTAAAAGTTTGTAACTATGTAAACAAAGTATGGAATTTATACTATTTAGGAGAAGTATAGTGACGCGTTAGAATCGTACGATAAGCTCAAAGGTCTTCGTTTAAGTGATCTTGAGGCGATCGGTGACTGTTATCAGTTTTTATCAAATAACATTTTCGAAGCTAACTGATGTGATGTGAATTCATGTGAAGCGCGTGTCAACTGTCAATGTCATGCGTGCAAGTGTTTCGTTCAGAAATATGAAAAAAGTAGTGTCTCGTTTTGAAATAAAATGTTTTTTTTTTCGTCTATGCCCGTAAATCTTTTGTATATTTTGAATTCAATCAAATTCTTAAGAGATTGAGGGATTGGAGGGGGTACTTATAGTACCTAACTTGAATGAAATGTTTTTATCCCCCCGCATGCGTTAAGTTTAAGGTTAATTTTAACTTATTGGTTGATACAATTTATTACGACAAGGTTGTTAAGAAGCGCAAAGTTGTTTGAGGGTGAATCACGCATAAACGATTGACCGAATTTGGGTAAAATTTACCACAAAAATAGTCAACTTACTTCCACTTTTAATTCAGAAAAAATAAATGGCACATGGAGATATAATGATAACACGAACACACTCGTAGACAAAAGCTAGTCATCCATGTACAAACTTACAATATCGCTTAGACAATATTGAAAGCCTGTCTAACCTGTCCATCCGTAACCAAATTGGAAGTATGTTTACAAAACAACGCCCACTGTAAAAGGGTTTGTTTAAAAACAAATTAAGCTGCAGACGGGGCACTCAGCGGGTTAATGACAATCGCAGGAACGGACAGTCACGACCGCTAACGATCGACGAGTACAGGTAGGCTGTGGGCGGAGGTTTGAAGGATGCGGAGATGAAATACTCGATAATTTGAACCTACCGACCTACGCTACGTATAACTTGGAGAAAAATACTTTGACGTGATGACTCTTGATTGATGATGAACTTTACAATATTCTTTTTTTTTTTGTAGTAAGGTAATGGCATCAGTGTTCGACACTTTGAGGTGACATGCACCAATGATCGACACTTAACTCTTAATTCAAAGATCATACGGTCATAATTAAATTGAGTGTTACAAAACAAATGAATGAAATGAATAACCCTTATATCTTCTATAAAATAAGAATCAGTGTCGATCATTGGTCCTTGTCGAATACTGGTTCCATTACGTTAGTTATTTTTCCAAGTTATACCTACTAAATAACAAAGTACCTACGTAACGTTTTAAGTGAACCTTAAGTGTCAGATCCAGTAGTGGTGCCTTTATTAGGTATTAATTTAGGATGAAGATGGTCAAGTATGTATGTATGTAAACTCTTTATTGTACAAAACACAGAAATTCTTATACAAAATTTACAGAATGTACAAATGCGATCTTATCCCTTTAAGGGATCTCTTCCAGCTAACCTTTGGGTGATTGAGGAAAATGAGAAAACAAGAACATGGCAACGAGTAGACTCAAGTACAAAAACAAAGTTTACAGAAACTGCGTGAAGTAAGCTTTAGACCTATCAAGATGTCGCACAATGAAAAATACAAAATATTTGCTATAAGTAGGTACTTAGATCAATTCAGTGCTCCTTTTTACCTTGAGATTGGCATCTTGTTCATTTAAGTTATGTTCCTTAAGTGTAACTAATTATAACAATACAGAATCCACCCGTGTCGTTTATTTGTAGTAAGCGACTTGTTTTTGGCCTTACTTCGTGTTAACCGTTTTTGAGCATCTTATTGTGGAGTGCCCATTCCACTAAATTCAACGATCCATGGCGCCCACGTCAGCGCAGGACTCAAATTGATATTGAATTGATATTGTGAGTCTCGAGAGATACCTCAGCTATTCTGCATGTCATGTGCAGTGCAGTAATTGCAACTGGGGCTCTTTAGGCACATCACATACTGATAGATAGACTACGGCCGAAACCTATATTCAAACCGCGGACAGATAAGGCTTACTTCGGGTTAAAATTTGACATTTGCCCATACAAAATGTGTCAAATTTTAATCCGAAGTAGGCCTATCTATCCGCGGTTTGAATATTGGGTTCGGCCATAAGTGGTAACCATTTTTGTACCTATAATAGATGGCGGAGGCAATAGATCGTCAGCTTACGTCGACCCGAAGCGTCAATCCTATACATCTTGACAGTTTTCGAAAATACTTACGTTAGCGAAGCGATAAACTTCTTGCCAAGGTTCTTTAGGACTTGAAAGTATACTTACTTTATTTTTACACACAGGGCCTCCGATGGTAGGGGGATCTGAGACCCATAGACAATTCAATTCTCAAGACTTCTATCTTATGACTGTTATTATGGCAGGAAGACAAACGAGCACATAGGCCAGGTAAGACTTTATTCTAATTTGTTTTAGTCCATCTTACTTTTATATCTTAATCATATTGTTGACGTTATGGCAGCTAGGGCTCTATTCTTCTCGGTAAAACAATAGTGCTTTTGTATTGTCAACGTTACGATAACTCTTAGGTACAGTCGAGTTCATAAATATGTATACACTTTAGTACCTTGTCTATTTAATGTCATGTTTAAACTGCCATATACAGGGTGCCTCTGACCTTGGGGTTTTAAATGCATGATTAGTTTCTACTCCTGAAACTGAACTACTTTTGTTCTGTAACTTGTTAAAAATATGTCCAATTTATTTTTTGTTTTTTTGTTCAAATTAAATGTAATTTACTATGTATTATGTAAACTTAAGTTATTTTTTAATGTTGCAGAACAAAAGTAGTTCAGTTTAGCAAATAGAATCGATCGTTGCATTTTAAAGCCCCAAGGTCAGAGGCACACTAAGCTGTATCAATTGTCACAACAATTAAAGTGACTAAGCACTAAAGTGTAAGTATTTTATATTTATGAACTCGACTGTAACTGAAACCTGACAGTAATGGCGGCTCAGTTAAAATCAGTAGGATCACCTGTCAAAAACAATATTGCTTTATCGAGAAGAATATAGCCCGTGGAACTACTAATATAACAAAGATTTTAATTTTCATGAAATTTCAAAATATAAATGTTTTAGCAAGTAAAACGCATTGAAATAAAATATTCGAAATTCGAGGAAAAAACCGCCTACACTTTTTCTTATAGCAAAAGCATCTATCTATCACTTCCCTTTTCTTTTAATGTCAGTTTTAATTTGAAAATGCGTTTACCTTCGCTGACTAGTCAGATTTTCAGGATTAGCATAAGTAGAGTCAATTGCAAAAATACGTATCGAAAGAATGCTCTCATAAATATGTTACGAAGTTCTTATATTACACTGGAATAGGTGCATTGGAACCATTTGGAACATAATATTTGTGATCTTGCGTTCTCCTATTTTAACATTTGACTGTACAAGTACAACACGTGTAGGGAGATAAGTTCGCCTTTGTGCATTATGTATATTGACGCAAACATGTCTTGTTATTGTTTATGTGCAATAAAGAGTTTAAATACATACTACACACATACATTAAAACGGCTGCACCATTTATAGCAAGCATGCTAAAAGCCGCATATGAATCCATTTGCATGCATCATACACCCGCCCTCAGCATGCTATTGTTTTATCGGGCTGGTTATTACCCGACCGTATGTATGTGGGTATGTCCGTTCCATGTGACCTCCTGTAGCCTAAACGGCTCGACCGATTTTGAGAGTGAGTCGTTAGATTCGTCTTGGTTGAGGGAGTGAGATAGGCTATAATATTTTAATCAAAATAATGAGGATAAAAAAAAAACAATATCAAAAATGCAGTCGCGTCGGGTGTTTTTAAAGCTTGCTTTCCATTAGTTACCTATTATCTATTTCATTCTGCCTTTAGTCATCCTAATTGCCCTTTTCAAATTTGAGTTTATTTTATAGGTAGTGTATACACCAAGCCAAGCGACCATAGATAATATACATTACTATACATAACAATAGCGACGTAATCCAAATGATCCGGAAGCTGTCCCCAGTGGCGCCCCCTCGCGCAAGATGGCCGCGGTGACAGGCGATGCGCTGTCACGTTCTGTGCCCGACACTATGGGGACCGGGACGTGTCATAAGCTGAACTTATACATAGTTATTTTCTATGTAAAATTAACAAAATTTACCATCGTATAACGCTGTCGAAATGACACTCTCAAACTTGAGATGTGGCGTATAATTTAATAAGTCGCTGTATTGTAACAGGGTTCTACGGCGGTAAAACGAATATATTTTATTCAACAAAGGATTCTGCACACTATTAAAGCCAGTTCTTAGGTATATCGACTTTTGGAACCGACAATGTCAGTAAAGAAACCTACGTTTCAAACATATTTTCCTCCTAATTTTAATAGGAAGAAACAAAAGAAATGACACAAAAATTACAAGGTTTACAGAATTTATACTCAAGTTGTGAGCGAGGCGTCCTCATTCGTGCTACATATAAACCTCTCACAGAATTAATTGTTCTTTATAGTAAAAAAAGAATTAAAACAATACAAATACAAAACATACAACAACATAAATTCACGCCTTCATTCTCAGAGTGGGGTAGGCAGAGCCACAGACTCACCAACAACTCCAAAAACTTGTTGATAATTCTGTGACCACATTTTGCTCAACCAGGCTAAGATGTTATCCAGTGTATTAGTGACAGGTTGCAAACCCATCGCCTAATAGCCCTACACAGCCTTTAGTCCCTTAGTCGTCTCTTACGACATCCACGGGAAGACATACAAAACATATCGTCACTTGTAGGATCAATTAATGTAACCGCCAAAACACGATTTTTCAGGAGAGCCAAAAAACGATTTCGTTTTTCGAAAAAAAATTGTAACTTTTTATTAATTTATCCAATTAAAATGATGTCTAAGGCACAATTTCTTAAAATCTCGTGTATTTTTCATTCAAACAGAGTGCATAAGCCCAGCACTTGTAGTTTCGGAGATAGCATGGTGGTTACATTACTTTTTTTGATGAAAATGTGTCTTACGTTAGTAAGTCATCAAAAAGTAAAAACGCATACCAACGTAACACACAAAAAGAAAAAAAAACTTAAAGTATGTCACAACGTTTTATACATTTTGAGAGTTACATTAAAGTTAGTCTACTGATGAAATTGAGCCTTATGCCGTAATCATAAGTACCAAAATGGAAGAAATATTATTTGGGTTCAATAGCTTGTCAAACAATAGTATCCACATTGGATCAAAGCCCAATATATCTGTCAACTAAAATACACAATTAATTACATTTTGTTCATATTATAGTTAGTTAGATTAAGTAAATTTATTTTAGTATTTAGTTTTAGTTATAATTTTACATTTTTCTGTTTTATGTTTGTGTCTGAATAAAGTTTATTTATACATTTTAGTACCTTAAAAAATATAGATTGTGCGCAATTTTGTCATGACATGAACACGAGAAATAAAATAAATAGTTAATTGTTAGCAGTAGTTAATTGACTAAACTAATAGGTTAAACCGTTGAACTAATAGGTATAAATAAATCTTACTTATAAAATAGCACGGTACATAACAAGAAAAATTGAATGGATATGACGTTAAAAAATGCCTTTTGTTTCTATCTATTTACCGTCGTTCTTTTATTTATCAAGTTAAGAATTGCCAAATACCTTCAAATCTTACACAGTTTCGTTTTATACGTCCTACCTTACATAGCGATCGCTCAAATGATATTTTTTATAAATGTTTTGTTGATTACCCGCAGAAAATAATTTAAAATTTAACGAACTAGTAAGCATTTAAATTATCTGTAAGTTATTAATGCAGAAAGAGAATAAACAAGAATAGGTAAAACAGGTAAAAGCTGGTTAGCTTAAAAATATTAACATAGTGTGAAAGGTGACTTCAGTTTTGTCCAAAATACACGTTTACCTATACTTTTATGTTTGATTCGTTTAGAACCTAGATTTTTTTTGGGTAGGTTTCACATACTTACGTCTAGTCGTCTGTTACCAATACGTCTAGATCTCAAAACGTCTCTGTACCACAATGTTTAATTTCTAAAATTCCTGTTTTTTCTTAATATACCCAATCCAATTTGAATTTATAGCACCTTTTTCCTAAAACACCTTAAAACGCGAGAAATTTGAACATAATAACTGCTTTACTATATTTCATGACTGCTTTACTATCCTGCCGCTATTTTATTGACTTGACATTTTGAGACAGACATTTTCCCTTTCAGATGTTTTGGATTTAAGTCATTCTAAGATTTAGTCAGGATTCAGGCATTTTGGAACTAAAACGTTAAGAATCAAATTATTTTTTCCGGTTCTTAAGGAAGAAGCCAATTTAATTATTTAACCTTATCGTTGCAATGGTCGCTCTTATATGTCGATTTATAATTATGTTATTATCACAAATGAAAGTCCCAATTTCAAGATAATTTTTCTGAATCTAAAAGTTGAATCATCTGGAACAATGAACCACGCTTTTTGATATTAACATTGTACACCATGTGATTGCACCCAACGTAAGCGGGACGTACAGTTGCGCCTTCATTACTGTTAATGTGTTTTAATAATCTTAATTATTTACTTATAATTAAAGACGGACGATATGTTTGTACATACAACCGAATGAAAAAGGCCAAAATTACATAAAAAATATGAAGTATCGTGATAATTATACTTTACAAGTTGTGTACTTAATTATTTATACAATAAACCGATCGCCTTCGATTTTAAAACAATTCTTAAGTTAAAGCATGCAGCAGTGTTGCAGTTGTTGCAGTGTTTAAGTTTATTAAAAAACGTCAGGTGACGCCCAGTGAAATTTTAAATATTTGTAATTAATTATATATATATTATTTTACTCTAACTACTTTAGAATACCCTGAAAACGATATATATGAAGCACTTTTCTAACTGTTAAAAACGACGAATTATACTGTAACCGCCAGATTTTGTAATGAATTTTGCAAAAATATGATATGACCATTGATTGCCGTTAACGTAACACGCAGTAGTTCGCATGAAAAGTGTAAATTTTTAATGTAAGAGTCAATTTTCTGTATTTTTTTTCTTTGGCTGCGCCTTACGTTAACTACCGAAATCTAAATTATAAATGAATGTTACTTACTCTAAAATTTAATCCAAATATCCAAAGTTTATCTCTGATTTCGATCAATGTAACTCACATTTTTTTCAAGATAGAATTTTTTCAACAACCCTATCCGATGCAGAAAAAAATTTGCAGTCGAACTGTATATATAACTCAATTTCGTCAATTTGGCGGTTACGTTAATTGATCCTACAGGTGACGATATAAGTAATATATTTTTGATCTGTGCCATTACCTCAATAAGGAACCCATAACCCACTCACTACGATTGCTACGATGCCGAGGCGAGCCATGGGGCGCTGATTTTACTAAAACCGCTAGGTACTCGTATATAAGTATTACTGCCCTGGATCTAGAGGCAGTTATCGGAGTAGGTATCTATCTACCCCGGCGGTAATTTAGGGGGACGCCAAGTTGATGTCTCTTAATAAAAACTTGTTTCATTGAAGTGCGCTAGGGTGCCCAAGTCTTCGAGGAGGGCTCAGAGATACGACTCTTTTGCGCAGTATAGCAGGAAATAAGTATTAGGATTCGTGAACATCCCTGAAACGCAGCATACTTACTGATTATACCTACATATTTAATTTAACCTCGGCTCGAGAAAATCTTGATTCTTATATTACTGCAGCAGACCCTAAGCTGTACATTACAGTATACCTATGGACCGGTGTCGCCGCGAGCACCCTCTTTCACTAACGAACCCACTGTGAGACCGACTGGCACCTGCCCGTCTCAGCTCGTAGGTAGGTATTTACTTAGTTATAAACAATTCGGTGACAGTCCATCTATATATATAAAAGGCTAAACTGACTGACTGACATATCAACGCACAGCCGAAACTACTGTACCTAGAAACTTGAAATTTGGTACAGGGGTTCCTTTCATGATGTAAGTGAGCACTAAGAAAGGATTTTCCGAAAATCGACCCCCAACGGGAAGAAATGGGGGGAGTAGCGGGAAACTAATTCTACGCGTACGAAGTCGCGGGCGTCCTCTAGTCTTTTATACAAGGGGGAGCACGCATGTTTCGAGGTGAAAAGTAGGTACCTAAGTGATCTAAACTCCGACAACTCAAGAAACCCTTCTTGAGCAGTCGGTCCGCTCGCAGCCTTTTAGGGAAATTAAAGCTATTTATTGAAGGCCCCCTTAGTTAAAACTCTAAGAAATTTTCCTCAATTCTATTATTATGACACTTTTCCTTTAACTTGGCGTATTTGAAGACAGGTCGACTTGTAAAGGAATTTCGTATTATGCAGTGAGTAACTACATTTAAATATCGATCATACATATAGCTCTCGCTAGTGGTAAGTAGTTATGGTTAGTTATTCAAACGCCATTACTTAATATTCAACAAATCGCCGGAACAATAACGAAGTAATAAAACCACTCATCGTAACTCAATAACGCCACTCAATAAAAGCAACATTCACCCTCGACGTCCAAACAAAATGGCGTCACGGCGACCATAGACTTTATAGACTAAGGTCATTTATTCATCAAGATTCGCAACGTAACAAAAATATATCAACTTTTTTTCAATAATGGTGCACAATGGAAATGAAAGTACATGGCTGGGTGTAAAATAACATTTTAAATAAATCTTTTTGCTGGGGTGCCGTAATAGGTATTACAGGCTCTCACAATAGACTGACGCACCCTCGGTAGGAAAATCAAAACGCGGGGGTTTCACACAGGAGGCGGTCGGTCATGAAAATGTAGCAATCTTTTGTAAAATTCTCATTTTGTGCTTACATGAACTGTCGGTGTGACATTAGTTTTTCAATAAGTTTTTATATACTTAGGTAAGTACACACTTTTTAAACGTTATAAATACTGTAGAATACAGAATATTAAATACCTTTAATTTAACCTACATTACGTCAATTTTCCATCGCATTATTACCCTGAAGAATAAAATGATGTAGGACGAGCTTTTACTGTCATCGTCAGATGCCCACTAAATTGGTGCAATACTAAATGTCCCCTTAGCTCCTCAGTTCATCAGACAGAGGACGCAAGCGTTCACAAACGAAGTTACACAGTCAAGTAGGTAACGAGTGGCCCTCGGCATTGTGAGCCGCACGTAACGCAGTTAGACGTAACGTAACGCTGTTACCGGCCGGCGCGCATACTAATGCCATACGCGGGAAAAAGAAAAAATAAAATGGCGGACTGTCCGCCCGGCCGTCAGTAAACTGGATTCCGGTTTTTTCATTTCAGAACGTGCGCGTGGATTTTCGCTGAAATTGGTTTTTCGAATTCTAGGTTTTTTGCCGCAGAATTAAAAATAAAATACTAATCCTGTAACTTGGGAGTAGAATGTAAATAGGCAATTCTGTTAAGTATTTTTGTACATTAGTGTTAAGTAATTCGTTTCTACATAAATTCCGTTAGAGCGAAATTGTTTTACAATTCAAATGACGAACCGATGTCTCCATTAACGTTATGGGAGTCCATTATTGAATACAAACTAGATTCGAGTTCTCGCGTGAAACACGAAACTCTATAATCGGATTTGGTGGGCAAACGACACCCCTATTAAGTATCTGCTGCGCAAAATCAATCCTACAATGCGAGTGCGGTATAAATACCAACATAACTATACACCTGCTTTATCAATGTGTTATTAAGAAGTAGGAAGTTTTAAAGATGTTTTAACGGCAAATATAAATTGGTTTGAAGACGTTTTATAGAAATGAGAGTTAGAAATATGATCGTGGTTACCTGAGTTTGATAAATATCTCAATATCTGTGCATTCTTCGGCGTTTATTTTATTAAAACTCGGTACAAAAAGCGCATTATAATTATTGTTCGCTTTTTCATTGGATTACCACCGCATGCTACGCCTATCTACGCGTTTTGTCAAGGGTGTACTGTATTGTATTATGATATCTTACGTGTCTGTGTTGTGTACATAAAGGTATGAGATAGATATCTTGATTTCACTGAAAAACAGCTGGTTTTCGAAGTAGTAAATTCGATACTTTGTAGCTGAATTATCTCCTCTAGGTAAGTAACTGTGGGGTGGTGGTTTTCGTAATAAAAGAGCGTTAAAGACAGTTAATAATACATTTATTTTAGAATATTATTCGCGGTTGTTTATGTATCAAAATATTACCTACAAGGTTCTTCTGGTTTCTCTTCACGACAGCGATCTGTTATCCATATTAGACAATACCCCGCATTCCTGTTTTAAATAGGTTAGAGGAACAGAGGTCTTACAACCTTCACCATACCTACCTAAGTAATTTGTTACAAAGCTGACTAGGCACATTATATATTTACAAACTTGGTATAAAATATAAGTACCTACCTAACGTTTTCTAGCAACACATCCTCTGGGGCCTTTTTCTACTATTTCACCTATTGTTTTAGTATTGTGAACGTTACGATAGCTCTTAAGGCCGTTAAATACAAAACGATGACAATAGGTCTAAAGACAAAGTAGAAATACTCGTAGCTAAGATGCAAACGCTGCAAACGTTTCTGTTTTCTATCGATTCCAAATGCATGGAGTTGACGTACCTATTAATAAGCGTTTGACGTGATCTGTTATCAGCTTACGTCAAGCTGATACATTTTGTCGTTTTTCGAAAATCGCTAACTTAGCGTAGCGTTATCGTAGCGTTATCGTAGCGTTTGCGTAGCGTTAGCGTTATGCATCTTGAATAGGATCCAAGGCTCATCCTCAGATAGCGTAAGCGTGAGCCAGTTCATCAGTGCGCTCGCAAGCGAGACCCTCACTTTACAATAAGATTTTAAATTAAGACATGGATAATGTAAATCACATCGATCGAAATTGGCGAGCCAAAGTCGTCTATATTCTATTTTCATTTATTCAACTTTTGTATATAAATAGATAAAAAACCTCTAATATAATGGTGACCCCACTTCCAGAGCTGATATCTCCCCTACCGATTTTCATTCAAAATTCAAAATTCAAAATTCAAAATATTTATTTAGTAGGTAAATTGGCCACCTGAGTGCTCTTTTAAACATCGGTAATATGTAGTGAATCTACTAGCGCTTCGGAAAAGACCATCATTGCGGAGAAGAAGGTCATAAATATATGAAGCTTAGCCAAAAATTAAACTAGCTATTTTTTACCGCGTCCGAATCGGTCCAAATAAGAACAACCCCTTTTTTTACGTAGAGGGTTGATAAAATGTAAATCTACGAGACCCACCATTTTCCACATCAACGCTTCCAACCTCACACAAACCACACGCGTCACTCCCGCGTGTAAGCCCGTGTTAAACGACACTACACGCCTGACTTTTGGACACGGATCGTACGTGACAACTTCAATGGCGCGGAACGTACATAGGGCTCCCTTGGCATAATTATTAATCATCTCGCGGGGCGCCTCCCTTGGATTTACATGACAATCGTCCCGTCTATGTGCCACAATGTGCCATTAGCGCTATGTGCGACGGGGCTGCGTGACCGCTGCGTTTCGGGTGCGGTTGCGTTGCGAGCGGGTAAAGATATACAGGATGTAAATTTTCAATAATAAATATCTATGAAGTTTGTCGATGCGAAGGTTTGTTTCTAAATCAGACTCCTTATATTTTTTTAGTCTGCTATTGTGTCCAATTGCTGGGAAGATACTCTTCTACATGCACCCGTCTTTAAAGTTACCTTTAAATATTAATTCAGAAAAGGTCAGACATTCCACCTGGCTCTCTATTTTACTGGGTAAAACCATATTGCTATTCGCGTGTTATGGTAATTCGAATGTTAGAAGCTCTACTCTTTCCGCTCTCAAGTTGTGACGCGATACGCGATAGAGTGGAGTTGTTCACTTTCACAGTTAAGATTTCTTATAATATAATGAAAGTGATACCACTTTCATTATATTATAAGAAATCCTTACTAATATTATATTACTTACACAGACAAAAGTCTGTTTCTTTGTTTGTTCCGTATTCACAATTTAAAAAATGACACGTATGTATTACGATTTACTCGGATTTTCAGAAATATTAAAAACGTTGTATAAACGAGAAACTCTACGACAACAGATGGCGCTTTCTTTTACCCTATAACCGCTAGATGTCGCTGTTCAAACCGAGCACGGAGTTTTCTTTCGTAGATTGTATAAAATTGTACGCACCAAATTTTGAAATCTTTATTTACGCAATAACTAAGCAAGCAAAGCAATAAATACTATATAAAAATCATCCGCTAGCAAAGGGACCCCGTTTATAAGGGCGCACTTATCACAGTGGGAGAGCGTGCTGCGTCATTTCGTAGGTGCTCGAGAGCAATCCATATTATTACGAGTGCACTGTTGTTCTGACTCTATATAATATATTATTACATGCAGCCTGTTGAGTCCCTGCCGAGCTGACCACCTCCCACTTTTTCCAATTTTGCTGTATGTATAATCAGGAGAGCAACTTGCGAATAAATGTCTAAAACAACCACGTGTCATCGCTTTACAAAGAGCATAATCCGTAGGTACTAATAGAAAATTACTTTGTTTGTCTGTTTATTACGTTTTCACCGCTGAACCGATTTCCGGTAGCTTGAGTCCCAGGGAAAGACAAACATGAATAAACGGTTTCTAAGCGGACGGATTCGCAGCAAAACCCTTGTACATTAATAAACTGATCTTAACTGAGATACAAAAAGACGCAAACAGTGTTATAAGTTTTACTTGTGTATTGTGTGTCTGTCTGTACCATTATAGCTCCCAAGCGGATGAACCGATCCGGACACAGTTCATTTTAAAATTAAGGTAATTTAATCGGAATTGTTTTAAGCTAGGTCTCATGAAAATCTGTTGAGTCATTTAAGAGATACATGTAAATAAAGCACTTAAAATACAGTTTAAATTAACACACCCTGTAAATAAAATTTTTGGCGACTGTCATGGATCGATTTGTTTTTGGTTTGGTTAGTGTTAGACCAATTACTTTGGTAGAGCGGTTTCACGTCGACTAAACCTGCTATCAAAGTCGAAAAACAACTTCAATGTTAAATTCATATTAATACGCTCGACCGGTTAAGAATAAGTTGATTTAATGACAGGCGATTTTTTTAAACAATAACTTAACAGAAGTAAATAAATCAAACTCTATGACTTCACATTCATTCTCTTCGAAACAAAAATATTCTATTCTCTGCAACCGATCAAGCATACACAACTCTCGTAAAACAATTCATAGATGGCGCTAGTAGTTCTTTACGTATGACGAAGTTTCCATTTTAGTATTGAACGATGTACGGCCGAAGTCAAAACTTCAGGAGTAGCTTTACACTGTAGTACCTTGCCACAGCTATTGATATGACAGGGCCTCTATTCTAGACGGTAATAAAAACCATATTGTCTTTGATCTGTATTGGTATTGTTTTTAACTCGGTCGCCATTACTGTCAAGTACTTAAATAAAAGCAATCACAATAGGTATACAATACGATAACCAGTCAAAGATTATAATGGTTTTCACCGCCTATACCGCCTAGAATCTCGGCCCTGAGGGCTTATTGTCTAACGCACGCGCAATCGCAACCGGCTTCAAAGTGGAGCAATTGTTTTCATTTTGTATGCAGACAAGCCTTCGATTTTCAAAATGAAAACGACGTTATTGCGAGTGCGTTAGACAATTAGCCCTCTGGTCTCATTATAATACGTTAATGTGACAATGTAATCAAATGGACAGTTATCTTTGAGTTCGACGTACGGTAATAAAAACGAGGTATTTCCCAATTCATAAAACGAATAGTTTCAACGAACATCACTATCCCGAAAGCTATTTTCTGCTGAACTCTCGATTACGAAGGTAAGTTTACGTTCAAACGTCAAGTTTGAACGCATGCTGTAATCCCACATTTTACTGTGAGAGTCTGACGAGATGAAAATTCCTCGAAGTGATACGCTCTCGAGATTCCAAATGTCAATTGGTCTCCGGGGTCATAAATATTGTGAAATGAGTATGAATGTAATGCAACAATGGGTAAACGTGTGCGGGTAAAATGTATTCATGGAACCCTGTCACAATATTCAAGATACGTAGTCAATAAAACTGGGTAGGTACTCACTAGGGAGTGTTTAATACCAAAATTATGGATACTTCTCGTTTGATTTTTAAAAAGTTATTGATGTCATTTTACTCATTAGGTAACGTAATTTCGATATCAGTTTAAAGTTTTTTGATATCTGTAATACTTAGTTACGGAATAATCGCCTGGACACACTTAACGATTACACCCCGTATATACGAGTTTACCAATTCCTCAACTAAAAACATAAAACCTCAGTTATGAATTTATGAAACGGCATGGCGTCCGCAAGTTATCATTTTCTCCCATCTACGTAAACACTTCATATTGCCTTTGTCTGCGGCGGAACTACTGGTCGCTTCCGACCGCCATCTTGGAACGGCATTTTTATTGCCCTATTCTGAATTCAAAATTACTTGTTTTATGATCGGCTAGTAATTATAGATGGCGTGTGGGGTTATCCAAATGGAATTGTGAATTCAAATGCGTTATCTTTCTTCTGCTAGTATTTTAAATTGGTTTGCCACTAGGTATTTATATTCGTATTTCTCCGAGCTTCAAATTTAACATAGTTAAGTATTATTATTGTTTGTTACTCTGGCCCAAAAATGAAAATAAAAATTAGGCAAAGTGATATATTTACCCAGCTTAGATCAACGAGATATTTCCAACACGTCATCTGCGTTTATTTATTTTTCTAAACGTCAGCTGACCAAACTGGAGTACAAAAGTTATTGATACTAAAACGGGCCGCATTCTTCCCTGGCTACTTGAGTTTAGTCTATGGTCGTGTCTATGGTCTTCGTTTATTGTCAATGGTCACGTCCCGGCATTGTGGCCAACCTGTTTGGTGACCAAAGCGCCCGTGTCCAAATACAGGATGCTGTGTTATTTCAACTGGACCACGCGTGACTCGGATACGTAAGATGAATTGTTTAATTAGGCTATAGATAAATATTTCTGTGAACGCCTTTACTGTCAAAAAATAAGGTCTAAATTGGAGTGGTTTGTGAGAATTTGTGAAGTATTTCAACTATGTTTTGATTTATCTTATTACCCTTTTAAATGTGATATGACAATGGAGGATGCAATAATATTTCATGAATGTATGCATGTTTATTTTTAATAGGGGCACTTATTTCTTTAAAGGACTGACCATTGCTTGACCCCTTTTAACCGTTGGTAAAGCGAGGAAGCTTGTTATTTCTCCTAATATTTTTTCGTGTTTGTGATATTTAGGTCCGCGTCATCATTAGGTAAGTACTCCTAGATTTTTAGGTAAGTCAGAGAGTTTTTAAGTTTGCAATATTTGACTGACGTTTCCACCTCTTTGAAATAGTCCAACGGATTTGGGTACGTGTTTTTTTTTTACAACACCAATTAAGTTATAGATTTGATAGTGTTAAGGGCACTTCAGTCAGACTAACAGTTTACCTGCAGTTCCAAGTCTGTCAGTGGCATTTAAAAATCAGTAAAGAAATATCTGCACTTTAAATCCAACAGTGACACTAAATAACGAAAAAGACGTACCTAATTTAGCTTTTGCAGTAAGTAATTAGTTTAAAATAGTGTCACTCTTGGATTTAACGTACGATCGTATAAAACTTTAAGAGGAGCTGATGTTCTGTGTGTGGCCAATCAACAAAGTACGTAAACACCAATGTAACCTATTTGATCGAGGAAAATAAGAAAATGAGTCCACAGTAAAAACCATGAAGTTTCAAGGAACGTTAAGTATATTTCCATGTCGCGTAATGGCGGGGCGCAGTGACTGTTTAACGACCGCGATAGCATCGTTACACAGCTTTTATACTACATTCTTTGTCATACCGGCTCATTTATAACTTTTATAACATGTGGTCGCGTTGCCCGCACCCCACTGTTACGGAGTGGTAAAAATAATTCGTTGATTGTTAATAATTAAAAATGTTACAAGAAAGAGTGATCGATCAATCTGAAATTAAATACTTTTTAAAAAAAGGTATTATGTCATTAGAAAACATTATTTTGTTCCGTGTGAAAATACTTCTGTCATTTACTTAAAAAAAAAATACTTTGAAATTACTATAGTCGGTTAGCGTAGGTAGTGATAAGAGTTTTGGCTACAAAGACAAACATTGCGGTTTGATTTTCGTCAAAGTAAGGATTAAGTATAATAATATCTTTGTCTTTGAAGTTGTTGGGTGTAGGTATTTGTATTGGTAGTGTAGACCATAGGTATTCAGTTCACTTCGAGATCTTGAGTTTGTCTAATGTTAAGTTAATAAGAAATACCATATTGCAGCAAAAACCTTTGTGATACTCGCCATTTTCTCTCCTAAATATCCGTTTATTACTTTTATTAGTCTCATTTAAAATAACTACAACCTGTATATAATATGAATCGTTTGATAGCCTGTACCGATCAAACGATTCCTATAATATACAGGTTGTAGTTATTTTAAATGAGACTAATAAAAGTTATTCGCGTCATGTACCGACAAATCACGGTTCTATCGGCTATGTGTGTATCCGTTACACTGGTTATGTGTTGTGGGTGTTGTTTAGGTGTGCGTGTAATGGATACAGCCCTACTGGGCGGGGCGTCAGCGGCCAATCCAGTAACTGATACCCTACTTCTTCTTTAAAAAAACACAAGCTTTTATAAACCTTAAGTTAACCCCACTGAGTTGAATTTGAATGGGAGCTTGATGACTATAATGTAAACGATACCCTAGTTCTTTATTGAATAAGTAGAAAGAGTCTACTTTGTTTTAAGTGCGTTAGAGTTTAGATTTGAATAAAGTTTACAAGCGAATATGTAAGTGATAGCCTAGTTCTTCTCAATGTTTTGAAGGAAATTAAGCTTAATAGTAAGTTAGTTAAAGTTGATGTTGGAATGGTGTTGTTTGTAATGGATAGGTTTGTTTTGTAGCCGTCATAAATTTTATGGCTTGAAATTGTCGCCTATTGGCTTTTGGGTCTTTAGATATATAGTTTTATAAGTTTAGGTAACTTTTTAAATGGTGGTTAGAAAGTTATTGCTATAATTGTTTTTAATATTTGAAGGATTACTTACTATCTGCTAAAATGTAATCAAGGGGATATATTACCTACTATGACCATTAGATGCTTATTTATGAAAGTATGCTCAAGACAAATAAAAATAAAAATGTGTTTTTTCAATTTTCATAAACCTGTTCGTAGGTAATTTTGCAATACACCCTGTATATGTATTCGTTCCACTTCTTGGCAAAAGGCAAAAAACTTTTAACTTGCAAGTCTGACTTAGGGAAAAAGCTGAAGTAAAGTTTTTTATTACTATTTTACTTAAAAGAAATAGAAATTTCATTAACAAAAGAGTCGGTTAGCAAACAAATGTAGAAATAAGCACCTGACGCAGGAAGTCATTAGTAAATATGGCGATAACACCCTACTCCCCGAAATTACTTAAAACCAAATTACATTTGCACTTAAATAAAGCAAGGCAGCCTTATATTTGAAAGAAACTCAACCTTAAATTTCAGTAAATAAATACAAGCTTTAGTTAGATTTGATTTAGCGACAGCATCGTTAACTTTGTACGTTCCTAATACAAACATATCTTTGCACCTCGTTGCGCTTTTTTATAATTTAAATCAATCTTAACTCCTTGAGTTAAGGTGTATGATGAAATTAAAAAAAATGTGACCGCTGTAGAGGTAACGTGGTATTAAAAAAAAATATGGTTCCTGGCTACACCCCATTGAAGGGTTATCTTTTGTAACATCTTTGAGGTACTTCCTGGGGTTTTACTTAAATACCGAAGATAAGGCTTTTGGGGTGGGTTTGGAATACAGCTATATAAGTACCTACCTATAGATTTTTTATTCTGCTTTTTGCTTTTGTCACTTTGGGGAAGGGAAATCCGAATGCGATTGTTAGTGTTAGTAGGTAGAGAGATGGCTATTATATTGCCAAGTCTAATCTATGTTATTAGTCGAAATCATGGCATTTCTTAATGAGGTAATTAGTTACCTACGTAAAAAAAAAACTAAAGTAAAACCTCTCTTCCAGGGTAGTGATTCTCTCAAAAGCAAAGGTGAGTTTAAGTAGTCCCGTCAGAGCGAGCAAAACACTTTAGCGCGTGTATTCAATGTGTTGGACATGATCTAATTGTATTTTTTACTTGTAGGAAGTAATATACCGACTGCTATAAAAAATTAACCACATGTTACGTGGGCTTTTTCGTTTTGTAATTTGTAAAATTAAAAAAAATAAAAAAGTCAAATATATATAGGTATAAATAAATCGCAATCAACATTATCAACCGTTCATAATTGATAATCAAACTGGGTCTCTCAGGCCCAAACACTAAAATGACCAAAATCAACCGGCTCGTTACCGGGTCGCCAATGACGGCGGCGCAAACACCGCAATCAACCCTTCCGCTGCTGTTTGCATGCATTATTCATGCGGCTAATTGTAATCAAATTTACGGCAGCAGGGTTTGTATGAGGGATGCTGCTCTTGTTGTTGTATGGGATTATTAGGAAAAAGGCTGCGATTTTGTGCGGGATTAGTTTCCCGAGAATTCTTCAGTTTTGGAGTGAAAAGTAGCACAATGCGCATTTCAGTTATCTAAATTAAATTAGGTATCTAGAAATAATAGATGGTAAAACTAACCAAGTACCTACATACGTATATTTTTATGTTTATGTAGTACCTACTTAAGTTGCCTTATGGTGTACTACTTAACTACTTGAGATATTGTACACTTCTTAGGTTTGTAAACTTTTTATAGGTAGTTACGTTATTTACACCTTTAGGTATACTGATTGGCATTTGTCTGCGACTTCGTCTGCGAAGAACTCGTTAATCGTTTTCCTCTCATACAACACATGGACTATCCCGGTGCTAAATTTAATGTTCACACACTTTCACACTTAAAATATTAGTAGAATATCTAATATAATTGTAGTAGGTTACTCATTAGTCGTGCGTTTAATTCTAACGTTATATCAATGTTGTACTATAATATAACCTTACTAATATTGTGAGTGTTTTGTAACAAACCAATAACTATAATTATACATTATTTTATGTATACTAAACGAACGCTGTAATAAACAACATGTCCGTTCATCCCACGAAGCACTCTGTCACAGTTATTGCTCTCCATGTGACCCCGCTCTAACCGCAGTCTTATTACTTTATTAGTTCACGCGCGATTTAATCACGATTGTTGGTTTTGGTAAGCTAATAGAGGGCGCCACTCGGAGGCGCGGGGTCCTTTAGACCCGGCGGGCAGATGACGGGTTGGATTTTTATATTTGATTACCCGATTTTAGTACATAAAGTTATAGTAATAGGTACCTACTTATGCATAGGTATTAAGAGAAACTTAAGTTTTTTTACCCAACTAGGTACGTCAGATTAAGGGTTATGTTCTTCGAGTGTACCTATGTATGAGTGTATGTATGTACGTGTGTATGTCTATTTCTTTGGCACGCTCTGCAGCCTAAAAGTTTTGATGGATTTTAACATATGGGGTGTCGTTAGATTTGTCTTGGATATGGGAGCGACATAGGCTATAATATTTTAATCAAAATAAAGAAGGGGGCTAATTGAATAAAAAACGACGATAAAAAAAAAAACTTTATAGGTACTAAAAAAAAAATTTTTTTTTTTGTTTTTCTTATTGCAATCTATCATCAGTGGATATTCAGCAATTGGTGTAGGTAGTAGTAGGTTAGGGCTTGTGCAGCGCTCTCTTCACTTGGGAGCCTGTCTATTCATATAGTCTCATGCAACGAGGTCTTGTGGGCACTTTCTGTTTAACCTTCTGGTAACTGGCTTTGGCTGCATTTGGTTTGTCGTCAATTTGTTGGGGTGATGTGCCATTCTAACTTTATATGCTTTGGTTCTCTCTACGATTTCTTCTTGCACAGTATTGATGTAGCTACTAAAATGTACAGCTATTTCTGAGCTCAACTGTACCCAAATAAAGTATTACTGCCGAATCACTTCACCGACTTGACATTGTCATAGCTGTCATGTCACTCCCTTTACCCCGCCGACAAAAAGCGTATTAGTATAGCCTCAGCGGATGCGCAGGCGCCGGCGCTCCGCCAGTTGGGCTGCGTCAGGGCACGCGCCGGTGCTAGCCATGAGCGGAGAGCGGAAAACAAACCTTAAAGGCCCTACTCCACGATGGACCATCATGGCCATCATGTGCCAACGTAGGGACAAAGTAATGCATAAGAGTGAGATATAAGAATGTGTTGCTCACTCTTAGGTGTAAATTCGTCTCTTTCCCTCGCCCATAATGGGCCATCGTGTAGAGGGCCATTAACCTCTGAAGCATACTAACCGCAAAACCGAAACGGAAGCCAACCAAACCTATGGCTTTCAAGATCAGGGCTGATATTTATTCTACACGCTAAAAACTTATTGTTTTTGACGTGTTTCCGTATTTTCAACATTTTGATATCTCTATTTAGGTATTAAAAGTAAATCAAAATACCGTGTAGATTAAAGGCATGCACTGTCTCTAAATGTTTTTTGATACATTCACGTAAGGAGAGTATGATGATGGCTTTAAAAATAATAATAAACAATATACCTAAATTGAAAAATCTTTGAAGTTCGAGATTATTTAAGAAAAAAATAAAACTTATAGTAGTGTAGTGTGCGTGTGCGTGTGCGTGGCGTGTGTGTTGTGTGTGGTACATTTGTGTGTTTATTTCAATGGACTGCCTCAGTTTCGGTTCGCAGCCAGTATGCGGTACAGAATTACGGTTGAAGTATACAGTACATTAAGGGTGCACATATTTGGGTACAGGACTTTGAGCAGGGTCCTTCCAGAGCTTACCATTTAACCCTACCCCAAGCAGCAGCATTCTAGTTGTTATGGTTGTGTTCTAGTGTGGAGATAAGATAACCAGTAAAATTACTAGCAATTCTTAGCGTCGAATCACACTAAAAAAATGTACCTAGAACATTGTGATTGTTGAGAATAAACGTCTTGGTTCCATACGAGCCAAAACGTTAGATACATCTACTAAGATATAAGTTAAACACACAAAAGAGCTGAACCCGCTACCGCTCCAGTGCCCGCTCCCGCTCCCGCCTGTGCCTTGGGCGGCCGTAACCCAATCCTCAGGGTTGGGAGATCAGTAATGAACTGCTAAATACAGTGTCAACACGTCACGGCTATATTTAAATTAACACCACAAGATGGCGGATGTCTTATACTCGTAACGGCAGTCAGTTAGATTTCTCTGAAAAATTACTTAAACCAAGGAAGTCTAATGTCTATTCAATTTATATGAATAAATGGAAATGGGGAAGTGAAATTTTAAAATTATTATAGTATTAGACATTTATTAATCCTTGTACCTATTGACGTCGGACGACATGTTTATTAGATGTTTAATTATAGTTTTTTTTAATTATTAATTTATTTCTCTGATTATTAGTATTTATACGTATATTTAAATACTTTGCTACACAAAATTAAAATAGTTTCTAGTCATCTATTTATGTTGACGATCTCAATGTTATTTTCTTATTTATTGACATGCACTGCAATTTATATGTATTGTATTGTAATAGTACATTGACGAATACTAAACTATATGAGTCATTAAAAAATAAAACCAAGAGTAAAAAAGACTAAACGTAAGTCCTCTACCTACTTCCGTAGTTGTAAAGCCAACTTACAAGTACATAATCAATCAGGGGTGTTATTCTCTTAAAATCACATTTTAGCGCGTGCATTCTCAATTAGGCACTGTATTACTGTCGATAAGATCGAACGTATAAGGCTGCCTATTTGAGAACGCACGCGCCAAAATATGTTTTGTACGCTCTGAAGGGACTACTTAAAATCGCCGGTGCTCTGCGTTCACTCGTTCGATCGACTGAACGCCGTTTTTAAGAGAAAACACCAGAATATAGTAAGCGCCGCCCTCTAGTGGCTACAAGATCCTAGATGACTTTTGGATTTAGATGACCATAGCGGATAATAAAACTTGCAGGAGCTAGAAATATCGCTCGTTTTTAGAACAATACTCGATTGCGGCCTGTATTCTAGGCGGTATTCTTTTTGATTACTGTCACTTAAGTAAAAGCTATCGTTACGTTGATGATACTAATAAGACGTCAAAAGCAATATTGCCTTGACTTATTGGTCTAAGATCCGAATAGGAGACGATTTGCACCGGGCTGCTTATTCGATCAAAAGTATTTTATATCAAATTTGATACGCTAAATAATATGTGGTGAATAGGTTGCCTGAAAAATTTCAGTCCAGTCCATATATCATTAAAACATTATTAAAAATGAACGTTTTTTTTTAAATTGCAAATGTTTGTTTAATAGACAAATTACATACTAATCGAAAGTATGAAGCCTATAGAATATGCAAACGTTCGGTTTGGTGCAAATGATTAGTACTACCGACTTACCTGTTTATACCTGCCTATCCAATAGTTTGACGGGAAAAAATAGTCAACCTAACGTTTGCAAGTTCTATAGGCTTCATACTTTCGATTGGTATGTAATTTGTCTATTAAACAAGCATTTACATTTTTTTAAGCCAAAGTTAATTTTTAATTTTTTAATTAATTATATACTGGACTGAAATTTTTCAGGCAACCTATTCGCCACATATTATTAAGCGGATGATATAAAATACTTTTGATCGAATAAGCAGCCGGTGCAAATCGTCTCCTATTCGGATCTCCTACTATATTTTTCTTATATTCTTCATTGTAAAATGCGACTTAAATGTAGAATTCCACTTTGACGGTAACAATATCATAAAACGCACAACTCACTCGTATGTTAACCACTCCACTGCTAAAAGAAACGCCGCAAGAAGCTCTTTCAAAGATCAACATCTTATAGCCTAATGTTTTCAATATTTGTAATGATAACATTTCGAGCGTGTAGTGTATTCTTTTGGCCAAATATTTCTCGATTCTCCCCATTACTCGCCTAAATAAACAATACCTACTTCCGCCATGACATTAGACGTTTTGCAAAAAATAAACATAAGTATTAAATTGCAGAGTTTATCCGAATTTGGGGATTCTCACGAGGTGGCGCCAGTTTTTTTTTACAAAATTGGCCCTTTCCTTTTGGGATAAGTAAATAAGTGTAGTTTTGAAACCTTTCCCTGGTTGTTTCAAGTAGGATGAGTCGGATAATAAGGTAGAGGGTTGGTTTGTAGAACTCATACTACAAAAAAAGATATGGGTATCAGAAATAGGACCATATCCTTTTTAAATGTCCGTCATAATATTGTTGATTTACTTTGGAACAAATGTTTGTAATCTCATATGTTTGATGTACTCATTTACAGTATTTAATTCTTATTCCTTCGAGGAACTTATCACGTAAAACATTCTTACTTTAATTTGTACTAGCGAATGGCCCTCGCTTCGCTTCGGTTTATGTGAGTTCTGCTGTAACACCCGTACATAATCCAGAATTGATTATACATAAAAACCTTCCTCTACAATCACCCTATTTAATGATGAAAACCGCATTAAAATTTTGCGTTGTTTGAAATAATTAAGCCTCTATACAGAGGGACAAACGGCGGGAAGCGACTTTGTTTTAAAATATGTAATAAAGATTATACTTCAAAAGATTGATACGTACACCTAATCTATTTAATCTAGGGATCGCCCTACCTTTGCCCCTAAAGCTCGACTCATCATGACAATCTGACACTCATCGCAAAAACATGTAATCTTTTTTTAATTAAAAGGAAGCCCTGTAATGAAGTCGTCTGGTAATTAGAGGGCGGTTCTCTGCGTAATGGGCCCGCTGTGACTCGGGGGTTTTTGTTCTGTGACAAAATATTTAATGGTGATTTTGTATTCTATTTTATGTATTACTAGCTGTTGCCCACGACTCCGTTCACGCAGAAAAATAAAACATAGCCTATGTTCATCAAGGATAATGTAGAATTCTAATGGTGAAAGAATTTTTCAAATCGGTCCAGTAGTTTCAGAGCCTATTCAATTCAAACAAACAAACAAACAAACAAACAAACAATCAAATCTTTCCTCTTTATAATATTAGTATAGATAGTATAGATAGTATAGACAAGCTTTTATTAAACTTGCACTGTAGGTATGTATGTAGATATGTTTGTAAGTTGTCCGTCAAAACTTGCATGTCAATTTTGAACCGTTAATAGAATGGGCTGAAAATTGGACCAGAGAGTTTATTGTCTAACGCACTCTTTTTCATTTTGAAAATCGAAGGCTTGTCTGCATACAAAATGAAAACAATTGCTCCACTTTGAAGCCGGTTGCGATTGTGAGTGCGTTAGACAATAAGCCCTCAGGTAGGTATGTAAACCCGATGACAATGCATTAAGTATTATGGTATATTATTATCCTACATTGGACGCACAAATATCTGACACGCTCTTATATCTCTAGTAAAAAAGACGTGTCAGATATTTTGGCCGCCAATGTTGGATAATATATTATTGCTGGTGACCGTACCTAATTAAACTACCTTTCGTATTTTCAGGCTGGCCTGGGCCTCTATTCTACTGGGTAAAACAATATTGCTTTTGACATGTTATCGTATTATTTACTAGACAGTAATAACAATACTAGGTATATCACGTCAAAAGCAATATGGTTTAACGTCGTAGAATAGAGGCCCTGAATATCGAATTAAAGCATTTCCACAAACAAAACTCTGATAAGAAGCTATCATTATTTTCGTGTTGTACAGTCGAGTTAGTAAATATGTGTACAATTTAGTACCTTGTCTATTTAATGTCATGTTTAGACTGCCATATATGCATTGTCACAGCGATTAAAGTGACAAGGTACTAAAGTGTACACATATTTATGAAGTCAACTGTAACAAAATCTTGAACAAGTTGTTCTATGCTTGTACGGTTTCGGTTATATTATTTACCAATAAAATTATTTCAAAAAACAATACTATCGAAGCCATAAATCCACGAAATCAGCAGTACTCGCGATTGTCCTACTTTGATCACTCCAGCCGCGTATAAAAACATCTTATCTGTTTAAATCACTGTTATTACAATAACGATCTTATTATTAATAGATATACGATTGTCTTTGTTTTACTTATTAATGGCGCTTGTGTTCTTTTAGCTTACGTCTTGGCGCTATTCACAAAAGATGCCTGCCAGTGTCAGAATCGGATCGCGCTATGATTGACGGCCTATTCGCGGCGCGAATAATACCAAGTTATATTTGCGTGCACATAACCTTACGCTACATCAATATAACCTTTATGATTAAAGAAATAAGAGGGCAAAGTCTAAATATCGAACTGTATTAATAACTTCGCAAACGCATAAAAAAACAATTGCACGTTTGCTGCTGTCCAAACAAGAATAGTTCCATTTTCAACTCTTTGCCTTTGTGTTAACGTCTTCAAGTTGTTTTATATTTGTGATTTGTTATGTGTGCGTCTAATAAGTGTGGAGGCTTCGACGCTGGTTGGAAAATGAGTTTCCTTGGGGGGTAGAGGGGGGTGAATGAGGGGGGGAGGGGGTAATTGTCGCCGGATCAAAGCGGCGCGTCTGATCTGGTTGAGGTGTGTTCTCGACAGGGTAGCAACCGTTTGGTTACCACTCTTCTGTCTGAAACTATGTGAGTCTTGAAAATTTCAACGATGTCCATTCGGTTGTCATAAGGTCATAATCATAAGCAATTCGTCGTCGAATTTTCGATGGTGAACTGCTAACCGAGCGCATAATGTTGCGTCTGGCTACAAATAAACTACTGACGCGAAACCTGCTGACAATGCAATAATCTAAAAGCTCATCTGATGATGGAGTCGGAAGGTGGCTGGATCTTCACTATACTTAATAGATCCCTCGTGTTAGGACTCATTAGTTTGGTTTTGATAAGCATAAAAAACAGTCCCCGTTAATGGAACGGGCTTAAAGAACCACTTATGTAAACCTAATGACAAATGCAACATATTATGGTCTCTAAAAGCTGATTTGATGAAGGATTCTTAAGGTGGCGACAGGATCTCAGGTATAACGTAGACTTAACGTGTTGGGACTCATTAGTTTGGTCCTCATAAGGAAAAAATGACGTTACAAAATAAAATACTGTCTATGTCAATGGAATGGGCTGAAATTTGAACCACTTAAGTAAGTAAACCTAATGACAATGTAATATTATGGTCTCTAAGAGCTGATCTGATGAAGGAGTCAAGGTGGCGACAGGATCTCCGCTATACTTAACGTCAACCCATTTGGGATTCTTCCGGTAACCTTCTGGGAGGAAAGATGGCTGATTGAAAGATGATTTTATGCCGAGGTGGACCGCCATTATTTAAAAAAGAAGAAGACCTCCGTGTTGGGACTCATTAGTTTGGTCTTGATAAGCATATAATGACTTTCCAAAAAGAAGTACAGTCGGCAACAAAAGTTTGTCCCAAAAATGTAACTTATTCTCCTTAAATCGTCGCGAATCGGGGCTAACGCACGGGGCGCGCACCCGCGGCGCCGTTTGATTGTTTCCCAGTTTTTGCGCCGTCGTAATGCAGTTATTTACGACACGGACGCTCGTTACTGCTGCCGTATATTAGCCGCAGTGACACTAGCGCTGCTCTAGGTGAGATTAAAAGCTAGTTTACTCCTGCGCATGTATAGTCTGTTCGTCTTAGCTTGTCTTAAGGATTTTCAATCTCCAGTACTATCTGTCGTTTAATTTAAGCTTTGTCCTTTTCTTTTATGTGACAAATTAAAGGACACCGATAGCTTTAACTGTCAAATGGTTTTATCTAGAGATAAGAAAAATCGCCCGCTAAATGATAAAAAAATTACCTAAAAGTTTACTGAAATAATACAAGCTACAGACCTGAAAATATTGTCTGCAGCTCTAGATAAAAATAGATTAAGTATCAGTCAGATTTTTGCATAAAATGGCGCTGGGAAAGGTTCATAGCAAGACAAAAATAGAAAATGTTGAGTTTATGTCTGCGATCTAGGATAGCCAAAGTTAGTCGCAAACGCAACTCGTAGCGACTAAGAGAGAAGAGCGGGTAATAGGCTGAAATTAAGAGGACAGTCGACTACAAAGATATTTGTATATCCACTTTTGGTCCCTATTAGGTACAAATGCAATTTGAAAAAGTCGATACCTCTTTGTTAGTCGACTGTTCATTTTGACATTTATGACATATCTAATTCTAATTATAAGCTGAGGCCCTACTTTGAAAATCGAAGTTCGAAGTTACGTTAGCTCCATCCCTGTCACTCGTCATTCGAGACTAAATCGAGAGAAGGGGATGAAGCTAACGTAACTTCGAACATCGATTTTCGTAAGTAGGGCCTCTTGTCTGATGATAGAATACGATGATGGCAACTTGATCTCCGTTGTAGGTGTTTCATGTAGACCCACCGAGTTATTGGACTCGCAGTACCCTAACCATGAGTTTCAATTACCGTACTCGCTAGAGAGTCGAATGCTCTGTCCCTCGCACTGTCTAAAAGTAATGTGAAGGTCATAGCTATACCCCGTTATCTTGTCGCACTGACGTCACTTTTTTATAGGGATTGAATTTTTATTTTATCGACTATTTAAATGTCGATGGTATTGTACTTAGAGGTAGGTATATGTCATGTCACACTATTAAAAATATGATAGAAAATAATGGGATCAATAATAAATAAATAATAGGTAAATAGTTGCAAATAAGTAAATTATTTATATAAGTTTATCGCATCTTGTTAGAATAATGAGGTAATCTTCTTATTTTTAATTAAGAAGTTTTAATACCTACGCCGCGCCATATTGAGATTTAGCAGAGATTTAAAAGGCAAAAAATCAGTCGCATTGTGGCATTATAATATAAACTACAAACATCGATGTAGAGAGGGTCGATAAAATAAACATTCAATCCCTAGAACAGAGCGACGTCAATGCGATAAGATAACGGGGTCTAGTCATAGCATTCGACTTGCTATCGAGTAAGGTAAAATTGTATATAACACATGGTAAGGGTACTGCGTCGCTTTTGCCTAACCCACTCGCAATCGCAATCGGCTTCAAAGTGGAACAATTGTTTTCATTTTGTATGCAAACTCGCCTTGGGACTGTCAAAATGAAAACGATTGCGATTGCAAAGCGTTAGACAATAAGCCCTCTGGTGTCCATAAGGACCTGAGGGCTTATTGTCTAACGCACTCGCAATCGCAACCGGCTTCAAAGTGGAGCAATTGTTTTCATTTTGTATGCAGACAAGCCTTCGATTTCCAAAATGAAAACGATCGTGATTGCGAGTGAGTTAGACAATAAACCCTCTGAAGCCATCCTGAAGCAAGTGCTAAAAAACGTACTGTCAGCAAAAAAAACTTGGCTCAAAATTATCTTTTCAAGGTATATTTACCAAGATCACTTGATTGTCTTGTCTTGACAGAGGCGTTTTTTGGATGTGTTTGCGCGGACATGTTTGCCGGAGGCGCCTACCGCGTATTGTTTTAAAGCCGATCCGAAACCCGAGCGCGCTTGTATTTGTTCAGTTTAAAAGACACGTCAACAGCGGTGGATTAGTAGGGCTGGCGAACACGACATGGTAATTGAAAAAAAAAATGGATAACGTCACACAAATTCATCTAATCATAATCTAATCACAAACTCAGAAAGTTCAAAATTGTATTATTTGTTTAGTAAATTGGTCAACCAAGGCTTCAGTGTGTTTAGGGTTAGCGCAGAGCAGAGCTCACAAAGCTCCAGCTAAATAAGAAAGTTAAAAAATGTTTTGCTAACTATATCGTGTGCCAATATGATATTAAAGGGCTTGTTGTGAGAATCTCAAATACATTTTTTTGTTAATTTATAAATCAATTTTGAAGCTATTTAAGAAAATAGGCGAATTTTGACCACCCCCCCTTATCTCCGTAAATACTGGGCCTACAGTTTTGACATCAGTTATTTATCTATAGATTATAGGAAAAGCTATAAGAAGTCTATGGTACATACCTATTTAAAGTAACATTCGAAATTTCTCAAAACGTACGGAACCCGTCTCTCCACACGAGTTTAGCCCTCACTCGTCCGGTTTATTTATATCAGGAACTAGCCCGACAATATTTTGGACCTTACTACCTACTTATTATGTCTTAAAAACAAATTAAAAAATATACAATTTAAAACTATAACTGTAAATCGGCAACCCTACAGACTTGACAGTTGAAACGCGACACTACGCGGAGTAGTTGTTGTTGAAAAACACCTCGCAAGGGACATAGACAAACAGACAAACATGGCGCCGGACTGCTCCCACACATCCTCTGGAATATAACAGGACCTGAGACATTGACTGGGAAGAAAAAATTAGGTAGCAATATCTTTGAGTTATGTGGAAAAGTGTTTTTTTTTAAAGCAATGTCTAAAATCACACTTTTTTAGTTGGATTGGTACCTCAAACTAAAAAAGATAGATTATTGTCTTGAATAGCACATAGGCTACTTTTTATCCCGGAAAATTGGACAGTTCCTGAGTTAATAGCGGTAAACAACTTCTGCGCGGACGGAGACGCGAGCAAGCAAGCAAGCATGGTTTATAATCGTCACTTGAAAAGTACGAGTGTTCCAAATTTAAAGTTTGCTCAGTCCCGATGCCATTGATCAGTGTCATGCGCAGAGATTGACAGCCGCCATGTTGCCACCTGTCAGCTGTCATGATATATCAAGTGTCATGGAAAAAACATGGTACTTGATATCCTGGATATAGTTAACTTAAAAGGAGATTGAATCGATTGTATGTAAGTATTTAAAATTTTAAACTCTTTCGATTAAGGTTAATTAAATTGATATTAAATTGGTCAGCCATCAAAATCGAGTACTTTCATGATTTTTCTCTTCTAAAATATGTACTACTAATCAAGTCAAGTAAGGCGGTAAGATATTACAAGGAAAATTGATACATTTGAACTCGTAGGCATAAACGTTTCTTGATACGAGTGTCACTTGAGTCACTTCTGTTATTGCATATTTGTTATTGCCTATTTGTTATAGGTAAGTTATAATGTTTCACTACTGTCAAATCGTTTTTGCTCCCGCGATATCGACGTTTGGTTATGTAGATAACTAATTACAAATATTATACACCGAATGGCTTAAAACCAGACAATGGTAATAGCACGACTTCCAACGGCTGTTGATTGGCTGTGGACCTGGGCCTCTACTTTGAAATCAGTAATTCGAACATCAGATCGCCCCATCACTTTCTTGCGAATTAGTGACGCATCGAGAGCAAAAGGGATAGCAATAGACGAAGTTCGAATTACGGATTTCAAAGTAGAGCCTCTGATTATCATCCTATTCATCGTTTATGGCACGATTCAGAGACAATAGAGCGATGACTGTCCAGTCAGCTGTGACTGGCCATAGATTAGAGACGACAGAATAGCCAGTTCGGTTAACTGCGTGGAACTTGCGTTTGACTCAGACCACACTCTCACATTATAATTATTATAGTTTATTGTAGGTATGCTAAGTGTCTCATCGGAGTAGGTACTAACCGGCAAAGTAAAGTGCAAAGCTGCACGTGGTCGAACGCCCGTATGGCGGGGTCAAGTACTTAGCACCTGATGCGATTTAATTACATACATACTACGCACAAATGTTTATAATATTCTGATAGGACAATTCAGGCTCGCCGGTTAGTAATTCCTCGTTCATTCGAAAAGTGAGTTGTTTGTGAGAATCATCTAACTAATCTTAAAACTAGCAGAATAACATTTTCAGTTTATCCACTAACTTTTTTTAAGGAAAGAGTGTTTGGTTCATTATTTATTACAAGGCTTGTTAAAAAGGTAATGCAATAAGCAACCGCCAGGAACCACAGTCGGTAAAAAAATAATCTTGTTAAATTAAATTAGTGTTACTTAATTTTATTATTTTGATAATTTCATATTGAACTGAAACTCACGAAATTAATTGTAGTCATTAAAAAAGTTTATATTTGGAAAGTGCAAATTTCCTGAATTGATGAAAACCAGGGACGTACTTTTCCTAAAGTACTGCTGTTTTCGTTTCTCTTAGCCTCACAGAGTTTCATGGAAGTGGGCAGTAACACTAATATTTCCTGTGTCACCTCTGTGCTTTTAATCATGCAAATGCAAACAAATGAGTGCATAAAATAACGACCATTATTGGTACTACTATGAATAAATGATAACTGGCCATATAGGGGTTGTATTAAAAATAACGAGAAGGTATTTTTTTAATAAATGTTGCCAGTGACATTTTAGAATGGTTTATTACTTCTTTTATTGTTTGTCTGACATACAATTTCGTCACTAATGTGGTTCCGTGCAGAATGCAGATTAAATGCAGGTTTAAAACTTCATTCAAATTAATATACCTATTTTGCTATGGAACCCTGATGGAACCGTAGGTTTTACGGCTACCATAATATCGTACGATGAGAGGTGAGTCGAGCTAAGTATGTCGTATAAAGCTGCCTAATTGAGAACGCTAAATTGTGTTTTGTACGCTCTGACGGGACTACTTAAACACGCCGGTTAATATTAGCTACGTCGAGCTGAAAAGTGATACGCTTAAGAGAATCACATCCCAGCTCACCACAGTCCACGGTCAAGTATTTGAAGCCATATGTAGAAATTTAGTACCCATTTCACCATACGATGTTAAAACCACTTAACAGACGATTTGAGCGTTAACAGCTGTCAAAATGTATGAACTAACAGTCGATTAACATTGGTTAAATTTGACATTGTTTGGTGAAATTGGTACCTACTAAAACTTTTAATTCTTCTAATTTAACAAGAGCAAGTTTAGATAATTTCTGCATCAACTTACATCTGAGTCGATTTATCTTACGTCTTGTTAGTATCCAATCAAGACGCCCTATTCACGACAACCACAATCTTGTAGGAAGCAACCGCATTTTCAGTGCATTAAAAAAACAACTTGCTTGAATGCAATGTGAAACCTCTTGAGACCCGCCAAAGAAAGTTTAAAGTCCCGGCTCACTGCGCCGACGCATTGTTTTCGGCTAATTGATCAACGGCAACGGAAGCGCGGAGTGTCACGCTGAATGAACGAAATGAGCATACATGTACCACAAGAACATAACACCACAACTCAAGGTTACAGTAATCTAAGTTCAGTTCTGCGCCCGAGTAAATAATGTTGTAAATTCCATGTGTCAAAGATTGGATTTGTATTATTTTAGTTGTGAATTAGTATAATGATTGAATGGGATTCTATTCTAAGGCTTTGTATGCATTGAGCGTCAAAGGACGCCGGTTTGAATGAGTTTGGCACGGCGCAAATTGGAAGGTGAAATTAGTGGGGGTTATGTTTCGGGTTGTATGAAAGTACGAGTTTTGATGGAATTTACTCACCTGCCTGGAGTTGACGCGCATTCCATTTTTAAATGTGGTTGATAGAAACTTCCGAATGGGATTAAATCAGTCAGACAGACAACCTGCTAAGTTGGGGCGCGGTAGACAAAGTTCTTCTAGTCATTTGACGACGCGCTGGCCTAGTTGGTAGTGACCCTGCCTACGAAGCTAGCTGTCCTGGGTTCAAATCCCGGTAAGGGCAGATATTTGTGTGATGTGCGCGAATATTTGTTTCTGAGTCATGGATGTTTTCTATGTATTTAAGTATATATTTATCTATATAAGTATGTTTATCGTTGTCTAGTACCCATAGTACAAGCCTAGAGCTTAGTTTGGGACTAGGTCAATTGATGTGACTTTGTCCCCTGGTATGTATTATTATTATTTATTATTAATGTATTGTATTTATACTTCATAGGTGTATGACAATGTTTATTTGCAAGAATATTTTGTTTACTTACAAGGTTCTACAGACTATTTACCTACGGTTTTTCAAGATGTTAACAAAAACTAAAAAACGGGACCTTCTTAGTGGCTCACATCCGAGGGGTGGGGACTTTTAGTATGTTCATCTCCTAACTAGTAAAAAAATTGGACAGACCCCGAGGGAATAGCGATAAACAACTTCTACGCGGACGGAGTTGCGGGCAATAGCTTAGTTTATTTTAAACTGAGCTGAGTTCTTCCAAAACATTCAAAGGCAACCGCGTAGAATAGAGTCAATATTGTATGGATGAAGAGTAGAAGAAGCGTAGAAGAGTTGTATTGGAGAGATTTGTCAAGATTGTAGCAGGTGGAAAGAAGTGGTCTCTGCCTATCCCTCTGGGAAACAGGCGTGATTTAATGTATGTATGTATTGTATGGAAAACAGAGAGCATGGTATGGTATAGTTTAAACTTTTTGAACTGAGCTCTTCCACTTACCTGTAACCACAATGGTCATTGTATTTGGACAATGGTTATTGTCGAGTGTCGGGCGGATGTAAAATGCAAAAAAAATGCTTACCATTATTCTATTACTGTATTTTGTAGTCTATTGTCTAAAGAAAAAGAGTCGAACCTTCGAAGGCGGTTAAAATCTGCTTTTACAGCGAGCTCGTTATCCTAAATTTGTGGTTAACTACACAATGGATTTGTATTCTTAAGTAGATAAGCTCAGTTAAAAAAGTATAAACTATACCAAATATATAAAAAATGGCTTCTACCAAGCCAATTCTAATTGAACCAGTAGGTATGGTGTCGATAACTCTAACCGTGTAATTTGGAGTATCATCACGCATTAAACTTTCAAATGGGTTAGCGTGCCACGTGGCGCGTCATCAAGGGCCTTTGTACTCGGGGGTCGGCGGGGCGTTCGCCACGGGCGATTATCGACAGTGGCAGCGAATATTCCAAATATTAATGCTTGGCGATTGTTAAGAGAGGATCGTTTTCAACATTATAAGTATTATAACACCTTGGCATTAAAGTCGTTTATTCGATTATGATGGTGACATAGGTTACGTGGTCAATTATTTTAAAATGATATTAAATGACCAGGCAAGAGCTAGCCGGACCATGCTCAGTGTAGGGTTCCAACGCCGTTACTATAAACCCAAAAAACTATCTGCAAAAACCAAAAGCATGAGCTAATTTTGTATTTAAAGTTTTCTTGTATGATTTTCAGTAAGTTTAAACATTTTTGTCTTACCTAACCTAACCTAACAACCAATAGAGTCGGTAGTGATAGTTATTATTTTTTCTTTTTTTTCCGGACCAACCAGCATTGATCTCTTTTTCACCTGATGATTAATGATGATGAAGTCTAGGATGAAGCTCGCTGGTTCAGTAGAAACGTCTTGATTTGAGGACATCCAAATTATATCCCTCATGAAATACAGACGGAGGAAGTGAATCCCACCCTTTAGCAGTTCGCAATAATAGAGAAGCAGCGAAACGCTTTGGGCAATTAATGGTATTTCGACAGCATAAGGGTGAAGCCGCTCCCTCGGCCTGGACGTCCGATGATGGAAAGGGATAGTGGAATTAGGTTAGGCAATTCCTGCGCACACTCTCCAAAGTGTAACCTATAAAAGGCATGCTATTCTACGTCGATGCTTGAAGATCAGGGTAGTGATTCTTTCAAAGCAAAGGTGAGCGAACGCAGGAGTGATGTCCAAGCGGCGATTTTAAGTAGTTCCGTCAAAGCGAACGAAACACATTTTAGCGTGTGTATTCAATTTGGCAGCATGGCTTCTCAAACGTATAAGGCTGCTTAATTGAGAATGCACGCGCTAATATGTGTTTTGCTCGCTCTGCCGGGACTACTTAAACTCGCCGCTTGGACTTCACTTGGTTCCTTGTTGACAACAGAACCCTAATTAAAACAAATCTTCCAACTCTATTAAAAGATTGAACCTTTCCAAACACCCAACTAAATGTTAGCTCATTAAGGTAATCGTAGACGGAGTCAAATTCGATCCCAAACGATCGCTATCGAAATTCGACTCGATTCTCTCCCTAGTCGAACGCGCGCCGGCGAGCGCGGGCGCGGGTGTAATTGTCGAATTAGCGCGCAGATCAAAGGATTCGGCGATTCGACGCTTTTTGATAATGTGATAAGTTTCGCGCGCGATTACGTTGGGGTGGGGCGCCGGTGATGGCGGGGCTGCTTGTTAATCTGTGAGGGAGTTTTGTTGTCAATAATGATGGCTTTCATTCTTATTGTTCACAGGATCGAATGTTGATATAGTCGATATGTGTACACTTTAGTACCTTGTCACTTTAATCGCTGTGACAATTCATATTTGGTAGCTTAAACATGACATTAAATAGACAAGGTACAGTCAGCTGCAGAGAAAAGTAACCATCCCTGCATACAAGTTTACTAGCAAAGGGGGTTACATTTCTCTGCAGCTGACTGTACTAAAGTGTATACATATGAACTCGACTGTACCTATTGTGTTTACACTCATTAGCATAGCGTTTCCTGCTGGCCCAGCAATATTTGTATCTTACCTGCCGACCTGGAGGACAATTCACGAAGTAAAATTTGTGAGATTGGAAAAATATGTGAGACATCGTGACTGTGAAGGAAAAATAGTTCGCTCAAAACCAAAGAAAAGCCCGTTTGATAAAGTTAACTATCAAACAAACCGTAAGCGACAGAAACAAAAAGAATGAGATGTTTATACAATGTCTCACTTTTCGGCTACTTGTGATTCCATTTGAAATACACAAATACATTCACATCGATTTTGATATTTCATTTATTACATTCTCTTTAGGGAGAGATAGAATCCAAGAAAATATCGGCGTCTGCCGGTAGGATTTCCCTGTCATTTTTTTTCCTATGTTTCCATGTCTATTGCTGTGGTTTTTTTTTTTTTTTTTTTTTTTTTTTATTTATCTAGAAACAATTATTTTTACAAAAGATTAAGTATCTGCCAAACTGCGTCGCAGTTTGTTGGCAGTGAGAAAGCTCTCTATGCCTAACTTAATTAAAAAAAAAATATACCAGACATGTTGACGTATATAGGTACCTAATATTAGTATGAAAACAAAATCGGGTTAGTCGGGTATAAAACTGTACGTCAAACATGTTTTTTTTTTAATAAATAAAAACATATGTGACAAATGCATCGATCAGGCTCGCTCCAAGTGGAGCCCCGCACGGGGGCTGCACCCTCGCGAAAAGTATCCGCGGGTAATTTCGCACGCTTTGAGCCGCTACCGGGAGTCGTTTACTCCACGTACCCTTCTGAGGCCTTGCTGAGGCAATTCGTCAAAGAAACGATTATACAAGGCGTTTGGTACGCTGCAGGTGGAAATAATAAATAAATATCAGGGGACAAACTTGCACAAATTGATTTAGTTCCAAACCAAGCTTTAGACTTGTAGGATATTAGATAACAATAGCATATCGCTTTTGAGTAAGAACGCCCGCTCGTCGATATTGTCTTGCTCGACTCTTTGATCTGGGTCATTATTTAGGCGTTTGTTCCTAATCATTTTAGTGGTCACATTTATGTAGAATTGGCTGCAGATTTCGATTTCTTTTCTAAAGTATCTAAGACTCTACGTTTACCGGACATCTAACAAATATCCGTCTGAGTCGATCCTTGGGGAAGGCCTATGTCGAGCAGTGGACGTCTTTCGGCTGACCAGCGGGCTTAGCACGCGAGGCGAGATTTACTGTCAGATTTGACGTTATCCATGAATTAGTGTCAATTAGCAATACCGAAAATGACACATGACATTAAATCCCACTTCAAGATGCTTAGTAATAAAAGGACTCAAGTCACACAAATTACACTTTTATTTAAAACCTTAAACGTTTACTCTTACGTTAGAATATGGAATAGACATATTTGACACTAAATCTCGTTTGACGAATTTTGACGTAAAATCCTCACCTCGCGTGCTAAGCCCGATGATGATAACAAATATCCAAAAAGGGCATCAAAATATACGCCCAATTCTTCAAAAATATGTCCACAAAAGTGAAGCGGTAGAACCGCTCGAACCCATCTCGACTAGAGTTAAAAGCAAAACACATACTTATACATATATATACTAGAGGATGCGCGCGACTTCGTACGCGTAGAAATAGTTTCCCGCTACTCCCCCTATTTTAACCCCTTAGGGTATGAATTTCCGAAAATCCCTTTTTAGTGTATCCTTAGGATATCCAAGGAATATTCCCTCCAAATTTCAAGTCCCTAGGTCCAGCGGTTTCGGCTGTGCCTTGATCAATCAGTCAGCCAGTCAGTTTCTTATTTTATATACAATAATATACATATAAAATTTACCATTTACCGGAAATCTAACCAGGGACCACTAGTTTTTGTATGCAAACCCATGGGCTCTAAATGATATTGTTTGTAATCGTTGCTGTTCATCGCATATGTTTTGTTATCTCTTGCTTTGTTAAGACTGTAATAAATACTTGCCTAGAGCCTTTTGTCGCTTACGTTTGACTCGGAAAGTTAAATTCCGCGCTTCAGCGACCTTTATTAATATCAACTCGTCACTCCCCACAGACAACCTAAGCCCCAGAACGGTTCAACAACAACCCACAATAATTGCTCCCTTCAAGATTGATGTTTATTTGATTAAGGTAAAAAAACACGGCCCGACAATTAGGGACGATCCGCTAACGTACAATGGGATAAATAAACCGTGGTAAACGGAAGCCTTCGAATTGTTTTTTAACTTTTTAAAAACAGTTTGTCTATGCTCGTTAGTTTGGAAGTGGCCAGTGACGCGCCTACAATGAGTTGACGGCTCGGCTACCGATTATTATTCTTTTTAATTTTCTTTTGTATTTTGACAGACGGTGAGCGGTCGTGTTTTGGTGTATACAGCCAAAATGGCGGATTAACGTTGGTTAAATGGTGGTGATGTGACGTTTTGGGTTTAACTTGGTTTGGTAAGACGATTGCTAGTAGTTGGTAGTTAGCTTCTGCTTCTGTGGACATTAGGAGATTGCGTAATTTTGAATAATTGCTTAGCTTTTGAAGATATGAGTCGGGATTATGGTTTAAAGATAAATGCTAATGCTATGAGTCTTGTTTAGCAGGCGCAGCAATTTAAGCTAACATATTTTTCTATCAGTTTGTTTGTCTGTCGGTCCTGTATGACATGTCCTAAAACGTGATGATAAGATGTGTCAAGTTCTAATACTTAATACTTTTGATAACTGTTTTATATTGGGCCCATAACCTGTTTAGCACTTGACATTCAGTGGCATTGTTCCACGTCCCCTATTACCCCTCTCGGCGGTACTATAAATATTGATCAAGTGTCACCGTTGACTAATTGCCCGGGGGTCGCATAGGTGTGTTTAGCTTGTAAACACGCATTGAGGAGCTTAGTGTTAGCGTTGAGTTGGAAACAAACGGGGGTTTTATTACAATCGGTCATTTGACTGTCTCACTTGTCAATTCAGTGTATATGGCGTAGTTTGTATGAAACCCAGTGATCTTGGAGAAAGTTGACTTTGCAATGTATATTGAATATTCACCAGTTCTTGCCAGGTTGGTGAAATAAGTACGGGCAAGAAGCAGTACCTATTAGGGCAAAAATGGGTCATCGCACATGTTCCTAATCTTTTTAACTAGCTATAGCTGACATTGAGTGCATTCTAATGCATAGAAGAATCATATAAGCCTCTTAAAACATATTTATTTGCGTGGCGGTGAGGTTAGTGCATGTATTTATTTATTTGACTAATATTAATCTATTCATATCACTACATATTATGAAACAAATTCCCGCCGCGTCTATCTGTCTGTATGTTCGCAACGATATCAAAAACTCCACAACGGATTTTCATGCAGTTTTCACCATCAGTTACATAATTCCCACGGAAGGTTTTTATGTATATCCAGGTGTTACAGGAAACTCGCATAAACCGAAGCGAAGCGAGGGCGGGTCGCTAGTGTATTATAAAAGTTATAAATATCCCAAGTATAATTAATTACATTTAAATAATAAATTCTTCTTTGTGCAAACCCTGTATGTATCTTACTCTATGTCCTTCCTCCGAGTCCTTCAGGGATAGCTTAAAGAGATCCCATTTAAGGATAAGTTCACCTTTAATTAACTGGTGTAATTTGTTATATTTTTAGCAATAAAATGTATACATATATAAATATATACCTCTGTAAGTACCGACGTACATGCTTCTAAAATGACATCCCGAGCGGTGTGGCAGCGAATGGGCGAATTGGTGGCATCCTGCGCGCGCAATGAGGATGCGCAGGCGGCGCTGATTGGCGGATGTCCACCACTCCTGCGCCGACGCACGACGCGCCGAGAAGATCCTGCGTTCCAACCGTTGGCCTCCAACGGCTACAACTAACTAATAACAGAGCGAAAGTATCCGCTTGTCGTGATTAGGTACAGTCAACAGCATAAATAAGTGATCATTTATGTACCTTGTCACTTTAACGTCGTGTTTCAAATGTTATACAAAATCGTGAAACGATGGAAAGCGACAAGGTACATGAATTATCACTTATTATTTATGCTGTTGACTGTACAGGGCCTGTAATGTACAGCGTAAACTATAAATAAATAAATAAATATCGTGAGATAATGTCACACCAATTGACCAAGTCCCAAACTAAGCTCTAGGCTTGTACTATGGGTACTAGACAACGATATAAATATATGTAGAGAAATATATTAAATACATGGAAAACGTCCATGACTCAGGAACGAATATTCGCGCTCATCACACAAATATCTGCCCTTACCGGTATTTGAGCTTCGTAGGCAGGGTCACTACCACATTTAACCGAAAAAACAGTAGAAGTGTCAAGTGGGCATGTAATGTGTGGCATAGTTATGTGGAGTTTCGCATAAAAATAGGAAATAAATCCACAAGCATGCCTTATTGTGCTATTTTGGAATGTAAAAACTATAGCCGCACCAAAACATTTTCCATGGTGGCGTGTTGTTTTTATGATAGTTTGAGTATTGGCGACAACAGCAGCAACCAATCGCGTCACTGGTAGATGACGTGAAACGAAAAGTCACGTGATCTACCAGTGACGCGATTGGTTTCATAACGAAACGAATAGAAACGCTAGTTAGCGTAGTGCATCTTGGGCAGGGCCCTCTGATACTAAGCGAAGCTCATGCAACTTCCACTGTTTTTTCTATTCTGTGTTCACTACCAACTAGGCCAAAGCGTCGTCAATGTACAGCGTAAACTATTGCCTTTGACTTATGGTATTGTTTTTCTCGGCCGCCATTACTGTTGTACGCTTATACGGCGTCCTTCATGGGTTGTTAGTAGTCGTTAGACTTACTAGATAAGTAAAAGACACTGTCTACAGTGACACGTACTTTTATCACTTACTTAAGCAGCCGGCCCAGTAGTCTGCGTCTATATCGCGTGTCAAACGTGGATAAAGCATCCGTCACTCTCGTACTTTATACACGTGTCAGAAGGTGACGGATGCCTTATCCACATTTTGTCACGCGATAAACGCAGCCATATTAGGCCCCCAGGTCACGTTTAATAAAAATTCATCAAACACAATGTTGTGGGACGTTGGAAAACCTAGTCGGCGAATGACCAATCAATTTTTAAACCAATCGCGTCACTTGTAGATGACGTGATACGAAAAGTCACGTGATCTACCAGTGACGCGATTGGTTTACAAACGAAACGAATAGAAACGCTAGCTAGCGTAATGCGCCTTGTCTAGCCCCTCAGAGATAACTTATATCTATCCAGCCTTGGAAGTGAGACAATTCGCCACACTGTCAATAAATAAGAGCTATCAAAACGTTGAGAATACACAGGTCAAAAGCAATTAGGTCTAGTCCAAGTAGAGTAGAACCCCAGTTCACTTATTTATCTTTAAATACATTTAGGTAAAATTCTTCTGTGACTGACTCACTGACTGACGACCACGCACAACCTAAACCGCTGGAGCTAGGGACTTGAAATTTGGAGGAAATATTCGTTGGGGTGCACTAAGATAGGACTTTTCGAGAATCAGCCAACAACTGGAAGAAAAGAGATAATAACTAGTCCTCTACTTCAACCTAACGATCCGTGGAACAATTTCATCCTCCTGTTATTCTTACACAGTATTTCCTTCAAACAAACAAGTCGAATTATTTTAAAAAGAAAACAATTTAAGCTGACAGAAGCTCATTGAGCAGCGAAACGTATTCAAATATCGAAAATTGTTGACAAATTAAGTTCCCTGCCCGAACTCGAACTCCCTTACCTACCACTTGAGAGCTCGTCTCTCCAAAATTGTACAACTTTAGCACGTCACCATTCAGCCCAGACGCTAAACACATCACCTTTATTGCAAAGAAATAAAGTTTAACATCGAATGAAAAGCGTTTTAACAACTGAAAATGTAACTAAGCAATTTTATTCGAAGGGACGGGACAGCCGTTCGTTTTACTAGTTACTCAATTAGGCCCTTTGTATTTGTTTATCTGAGTTTGTATAGCCGTAGAAAGAGACACGCATACGTCGCACCCCAAACGAAAAAGGGACAGGCGATGCAAAGTAATTTGAGACAGTTCTTTTCACCGGCGCGGTAATACGTTCCTATTTTGAACGGCAACACGAAACTGGCGGGAAATGCATTTACATTTTTTCTTTTTCTAATTTGTGTAATGGCGGCTGTCACCGATTTTCTTTGATACATTCTCGTTTGGAAAGTAAATGCGGTTCTTTGATGGTTTTTGTGACTGCTAAAAATGTTTGTATTGACTTTAATGTGGCTTTTTGGGAAATCCTCTAAAAGTAATTGGTTTTTAACTTGGGACTGGCCGAAACGTTTAGCGTTCGATGCGGACGGAGAGAATCACATCGATTTGAATTTTGTTTGAATTTCGAATGCGTTTCGTTTCACGTTTCAATTTAAATAAAGAATCCTTTGCAATTTGGTAACATTTGAATTAAACTAAACGAAATAATCAATCACGGAAATTTCACATTCAATTTGCTTCAAAATAGAGCACCCCAATGTTGATCCAAGTTTTATATTCGTGTCATACACTGACTTTAGGTGTTACAAAAAAGATTTCCGTCCCGAGTTGCCCCTCCGCAAATATCGTAATATCGGAGACTTTGTGCGATCGGGACCGATGGTGCATAAAACATCGCGACGAAATCAAACAAAAACTGGACGGTGGCATGCGGAAGAGAAGAGAAACAGTTTTTACTAAACAATGCTAAAAGCGCGTGAAGACAGTTTCAGAAGTGATGCTGCTTGTAGAATCAGGGTTCTGCCGTTTGGCCAAATTATTTTTCGTCAAATGTTTCATTTGGTCAAACGCTATTTTTTCCGAAACTGTAAATATTTCAGGATTTATTTCAGATCCATCGTGTAGAACCCTATAGTTTAAGTTAGGTTAGTTTTATAAAAATCCTGAAATAGGTATTTACAGTTTTGGAAAAAAAAAAGCGTTTGACCAAATGATACATTTGACGAAAAATATTTTGGCCAACGGCAGAGATCCTGTAGAATCACTTAATCAAGTATTATGTTTTAATATTATATTTATATGCCATTAAATCATTTGGGTCTTTTGGCAATGAGAAAATACTTAGAGCCCAAGAATTTTGTATGTAAATACAAATAGTACAACGGTAGTTATTGGGGTTCTTCGTATTTTCGTGTGGGAAAGTTTGTTTATTAGTACTTTCGAGTGACTTGATGACCTAACCAAATCCTACAGTTGCGGAATTTTCACAAAATCGTACAAAATCGTGTTTTGTTCATAATAATATACTAAACAATATAAAACAACTTTCAGTTTAATCATAAGTAGGTAGTGTTGCTTGAGTTTATTTATGCTTTACTCAAATCAAGTTTTATGAAGGCTTTTACTAGCTACATCACTATTTTATATAAGAGTTTAATTTGTCATGTTACTTTAACGCTTAATTATATATTGATGAGTTGGTAGTGACCCTGCGTACGAAGCTAGCGGTCTTGAGTTCGATCCCCGGTAGAGGCAATGTTTTCTATATATTTAAGTACCTATATTTCTCTATATAAGTATGTTAATCATTCTCTAGTACCCATAGAACAAGCCTAGAACTAGCGGACTATGTCAAATTGTGTAAGATTGATCTCGAATATTTTTATTGTATTTATTATAGTACCTACCTTAAAAAGAGTTTTATAATAAACACTGTTGCATAACGCCATCCATTTATGCATAGCACCCTCGCACCCTTCACGCGACTTGAACTGGGGTTTATAACGAACTAGCATCGGGGAGTACATGCTAAACTAAACCGTAACTCACCCAGATAAGAACGAAAATACAAGCGAGTTAAAACAGTGGTTGACTGTACATTTTGCGTCTTATAAAGTTTTTTTGTAAAACCCGTTAGCGCTGTTGACTTTAAATCATGAAGTGTTTATTGACAGATCTAATTTTAGAGGGCTCTTTTGCATTGAGAAATACTGGTTAAACGGATAGAAATATTTTGAAATCTTGGTTATTTTAAATGTCAAAAGCTTTGCGAAATGTCGAGTGTCTAGTAGCTAGACTGGAACTATTAAAATGGATTTCCTCATATATTTTGAATTAGCCATCATCATAACAAGTGAAAAGTCAGAAGGCAAAAATAAATGATTCAATTGAAAGTTTAACCATATCTCCTACTTTCTTATCTATCTTCTATATATATAAAAGGCTAAACTGACTGACTGACATATCAACGCACAGCCCAAACTACTGTACCTAGAAACTTGAAATTTGGTACAGGGTTTCCTTTCATGATGTAAGTGAGCACTAAGAAAGGATTTTCCGAAAATCGACCCCCAATGGGAAGAAATGGGGGGAGTAGCGGGAAACTAATTCTACGCGTACGAAGTCGCGGGCGTCCTCTAGTTGTTTATAAAAACCCCAAAGAGTATGAGTATGTGAATCCGACAAGGGCTATAATCTTTAACTTGCCATTTTTAAATAAAATCCCATCACTAATAGTGATGTATTTTGGTTACCAAGCTTTTGGTAGGTAACAAACCGTCTTTCTTCTTAAATACACTTGCATTATGTTATGAGTTTAAAATTAACCTTACCAAAAGACTCCATGATATTTCCCGTGTGAAAAGTATAGCGTAATAACTCCTTAAACTTAACAATTTGTATTTCATTATTACCAACACCATAAAACATTTCTAAAGCAAAAAAAAAACGAAACCGTTCTTGACTTCTCAAGTCAAAAATAAATTAATAACAATTAACAAAGCTAGAAAAGTCAACAGTGAAAACCTTAACAAATTAATAACAATTAACAAACTTAGAAGTCAATTAATTCCCACGTGAGTTTGAAACAAAATGTTGAGGAATTGCTCTTAAATTGTGAAGTGCTGTTTGCAAAATAGAGTTAAATGGAGAGTTTAATGCGGAGTGGTTGGTCGCCCCTTTTGTCTTAAGGGCTGTAAAGACCCCTCGATTAGTCAAGTAGTGCTTATATTGTTTCACTGTTTTACAATTTGTATTGGTGGGAATATTGGAGACTTTTTGACTTTGTAACTTTGGGTAGCATTAAAAATTAGGTTTTGCAACCGTTTAAAATTTCTCACAAGGTGTACCATGAGTGTTTTAGCTTGGTAGTAAGTAGTTTAATTTAAATTGTATTTAATAATTAGCATATTAAAGATGAATTGGTTTCGTAGGTGATAATCTAGTTGTGCTGTGCATACATAACCTTATTAGATTAATTAGTTATATAGACATATACATACATACATACATACCTACCTTCAAGCCTGTCTCCAGGTGCACCACCGGTCCAGACATACAACTTTGGTTTCCTCTACATAGGTTATATGGATATGTTCAAATACAAATACAAATATGTTTATTTCGCATAAAATGTGGTACATAAAGATGGCAATAAAGTTGTACAAGTTTCGCACATTTAACCAGAAACTGGCATGCAAGATTTATATGTCAAATAAACTCTAAATTGAGCTGAGACCGCATAATTAAACCGCATAGTAAATAATTCACATGTTATAATTTTTATTTAAAATAGTCAAAATATTCTTCGACTGAGTAAAAACATTCCTTTATCAACCATTTCTTAAGTCTACTCTTAAATAAGTTCAGAGGTAATCTCTTCATGTCATCTTGTAGACAGTTATACACTTTAATTGACATGCTATACGCGTTCCGACCATACAACTTCGTCTGTTTGACAGGTATCACGAGTTTACTAGGCTGACGGGTATTGAATTTACAAATGTCTTTTTTTGTTTTAAAAATTGGGTTGTGTACTTTTACAAATAAATATACCTCGTATATATACATGCATGGCACTGTAAGTAGTTCTAGTTTCCTGTACAGTGTTCTAAACCCCCAACGCAAACAAAGAAGTGTATAAGTTAAACGTGTGTACTATATGTCTGTCTGTGTACCTATCTGTATGTCGCATAGTGGCTCCCAAACGGACGGACCGGTTTTTAATCCATTTAAAATTTCATCCAAATCCGTCCAGCCGTTGCAGCGTGAAGGAGTAACAAACTAACACTCAATTTTCCATTTATAATAGTAGTAGGATCTAGTAGGATTAGTAAGTATTATTTTAGTTTAAGACCGTGTTCTTTCCATCTAACCTATAGTTGGGCCAATCTTAGATGATCCCAGTGACAGCTTATATATAGATACGAATTCCGCTAGTTTATATATAGATAGATACGAGTTCTGACTTTTCACAAATATTAAATCGATACCAACTTTGAGACGTCCATCAGTAACTTAAATGATCAATTACCTCTTTTTATAAGCCATGCTTGTAAGTATAGTATTGTTTAAAATAACGAAATACAGCCCTGTCACAATATCATCCTATATTTACCCAACTATAGGACCATTAAAACTTCACTGTCCCCAATCGCTCCCATCCAATTACCAAATGTGGTCAATTAAAACTAGTGTCTTACGTTTTTTGGCAATGGCCGTCCGTTTTAAAACTCTAATGGCCTCGTTAAATGTTGGGAGTGGAGCACCCTCGAGGGCTGTCTGTCAGACTTGGTCAGAGTCCAAAGTGTCCAATTGTGCTGCATCATTGTGGAGTTTTGGATGCATGATTTGTTTTTTGGAGAGCTGAATTTTGGGACAGAAAACAAATTGTAGCGAGATGTGATTGACATTTAGGATGTTAGTAATGTCGCTCTAGTGAAAAAGGATACCTACAAGTATTTCGAGTCACAAGTGAAAAACGGTATACTTAACTATATTTAAGCTAAGTTGACTTGTATTCGTATTCGCTAGGTCTACAGAATGTTGATTTTAAAATGTGTCAGATCATATTAGGCTGATAAGGTGGTAAGTTAGATTTGTAAGGTGGTGGTGGTGGTGGTGGTGGTGGTGGTAAGATACAGGCCACCTGATGGTAAAATGGGATCTCTGACCCTACACATATACGTTTTCAAGCTGCAATCTTAAGACTACAATATTAAGACCGCAAATGCGATGCCAAACTTGAGGACTAAAATGGAATGCCTCTATGCAAGTAATTTCACCAACTGTCTTATCCATACACCGGAACACAGCAATGCGAATACTGCTGCTTGGCGGTAGGTTAAAGGATAAGATGGTGGTAGCGATCCGGACCACCACCTATACCACCACCCACCACCACTCCTACCACAATAAATATCACAATAACGTTATAAATGCAAAAGTATGTGTGTTGACTGTTGGCACATTTGTTATAAATATACTACCTACTTCATGATGCTGGACGAAATTGGCTAAAACATACAGGCTACCTTATGCCGAAAAACTATTTTCATGTGATAATTAACGTGGACGAAGTCGCGGCCAGAAGCTGGTAATTAAAATTGGAAAAAAATCGGCAAAAAGTCACGTGGTCTCGTTATCAGTGTTATCACAACTTGTATCATGTTTTAATTAACTCAATCGACAACACTATTTCTACAAACGCTAACTTTATTTCCTGTACCTAGATCTCCTCCGACATTCGGCATTAGAACAACTTTCCTTGATTTCTCCTTCCATTAATACAAAGTGGCTCTTCCATTCGCACACGTATCGCGTCATCTCGTTCCCACCGAGAGTAACCTCTGAGACTATCTTCGTATGATATCTTGATGGAGATAGTTTGAAATACATCTTTATTTTCAAATGAAGTGAAGACGAGACTGAATGATAATTTAACATACGTTACGTGGAAATATATTGAAAATTATTAGGTCCTTACCTATGAAATTGGCGTTTTATATGGAGAATTTTATGATGGTTTTCATACATTTAATTTTGCCGATTATTTAGTAACGTCAAATGCAAACCAAACAAAATTCTGTCAGGAATATTGGACACTTCTAAGCTATATTATACATATCTTAATTACTTAAAAATATTTAGCTTCATAAAACTCTGCGTAATTGAAACACTTGAACTCACAGCACATGAAAAGAGTTGAGTTCACACTTTAATTTTACAAACACTAAGTAAGAAATTGAACCATATTTTTTGTATCTAAAACCTTTGTAACATACTGTATTAATGAAATTTTAAAATAATTTGGAAGTTAAAATTGAAATGAATAAATTCCGTACGAAATAAAACACGTAAAAATAACGCCAATTTCATAGGTAAGGACCCAATATTAGTTCGGGTACTTATTAAATCTTTTAAACAAAAGAGCACACGTTGGCAACACTGGCATCAATACGATTTTTGCGTTATCTGTTGTCATTCAAATACAATACATTTATTTATTATTATTTATTTTATCAGGCGGCAGTTCCTCGATCAAGTGTTCTTTGTACCTACCTACTGCTTATGTGTTGGTCTAATCGGTTTTTAAACACACTACAACACAACAAACATGGTAAAAAAAAAACAGAAGAAACAAGGTTAAAGCAGAAATTGAATTGAATTGATTCGGTCTTCTATTGATCGCTATATTGAACGTTGTGTGTTTATCCTTTCCCCTTTTTTAATTATATGAATATTGCAAACCGGTGATTTTAATTAAACTAACCCAATGTCCGTAAACCGTCAATGTTACGAGAGTTCTTATTTACCTGAAAGTAATGGCCGCCGAGTTAAAAACAATACCATAACAGGTGAAAAACAATATGGTTTTACGCTGTAGAATAGAGACCCTGGGTCTCCATCCTCTATCCGCTAACGATATCCTTCCTATAGTAAATTAAATTAGATTACAATAAAAAAAAAGGTGTCTGGCAACTAGGTACAGTTTTTCACGACCAAATTCACATTACCACAGTATTCAGCAAGTTTTAACGCTTTATTTCAACGCTTAGTAGGAACGTCGAACCTTGCCAGTGCTCTGATTGCAGTTAGACATACAAACACACACACATACATCTAGCTTATAGGTCTTATTATAAGCTCTTAAACCCCACAAATCTCCAATGAATAAATGGAATAGAGCTATAGGAATCATATATCTTTGTCCATTTCACTGCCTGAAACTTGTAAGGATAAAACGTCAGAAATTTACCTATTGGGGCCTGTTTTATAAAGGTACAAATTACAATTTACAGGTTACCTGTTTCCATTTGACACAACCTCGACCAATCACGACCGGCCATTTGAGCAGTGTTGCCAGTTTAGACCTGTAAAATTGTTACTTGTAGCTTTATGAAACACGCCACTGATTTTGCACAAAATTAAAATTAAAACAAATGGCTTCTCATCGCTCCGAGACGTGTATTGTTCCAAATTTGATATCTTAACGAGATACTTCTGCTATTGTTGGTGCCCGATGCTAACCCAATTTGGGATTATGAAGAGAGCCAATTTAAAAATGGAATAACAGCGTAATCGAATGACTTGCTCACTGACCGGCTCACTTTGTTTCATTCCTTTGATTACTCCGCTTTAATTAAGTAGGGAGAAAAATAATTGTTTGGATTTTTGAGTTTATAATATTAAAACATGGCTAAAAGGACCACGTACTTATGTGAGACTGTTTGTTTTGATAATAGTCGACGCACTTTATCATTGAATATCATTAAATTGGCATCTGTTTGTAAGGTTTATCTAGGTACTCTGTTCACATAATACGTAAGAGAGATTCATTACTATACCCAAACTTTAAGAAAAACTGTTGATTTTCATAATTTTCAAGTATCTAAAAGTTAAACAAATTATGTTTTAATGGTTACCTATGTATGTATAGATTCGATGAAAATTAGCTTGTTCATATTTCCTAATCAAGACAGGGATTAAGTAACATTGTGACGATAAAATGCTTTGGAGTTTTTAAAGTAAGTCACGAATAACCATAATGCAATAAACATATTTTGATTAGCGTGTTCAGTACTATTCCCCCCAATATTCATAGAAATTGAACTCGATTTCGAGTTCCTAGTACCAACTGGCTCGGTAAACATCGTTACCTACTGGAAAAATGGGCCTAATTTAAATGGCGCATTTATCGCGTTATTCCGCCGCTGTGCTGGCAACACTAAACTTGGACAATTACAAGCTTTTGTTTCCTTCATTATGCCCCCTCCGCATTGGCTTGTTTCTGGCAGAAACATTCTGCGTTTTGATCGTGGTCGGCGTGGCTGTTAGAAATACTGGCTGGCGAGGTTATTAGTGGCTGGGTAGGTAGGTATAGCTTAAGAAAAAGAGATTGACGTGTTTTATAAACTCTACATTCGTTACTAGTTGATTGAAATCAAATTCAAAATTCAAAACATTTAAGTAAACTAGCCACTGAGAGCTGTTTTACATGTCGGTAAAGGAGTAGATTAATCTATAAGCGCTTCGGAGAAACTCCAAAATAGTTGATAAGTACATTTAATTCATCACTATTCTAAGAATAATTCATCCTTAAACAAAAATGAAATGATATTGACTGTGAAGTGATGAGTTCTTGCAGCGCTTCTCCTCAGCAGTGGTCTCCTCTTGGGAAGAGCTGGTAGATTTTTGACATGTAAAAGTGTACTTACAAAAGAAACATATTTCTGCCTCTAAAAAATGCAACATCTTTCTCTTTCAATTTTTTTCCATATAGGTATTATTGTCAAAACATTGTTTGATTTGTTTCTTCTAGGTCGCTAGAAATAAGAAAGAAACGCCAAATCTCCATATTTCTACACATATTAGATCAAATAATAATACAGAGTTATTGTAATTCCGCCCCACGTCTGTATTACGGCTGCAGCCACGATCGTTGCAGTATGTTATGGTTACAAAGCGAATTATGTCGCAGATTGTAAATCGCATCCCGTGAGACGGATTCGTATTCGCCGGCTTATTCTGACAGCGTGAATGTATCTCGATACTGCGTAGAAATCTGGCGTTTGCTCGACGTTTTGTGGATCGCTATACTCGAAACTCGAATTCAAGACCAAAATCTGACAGTTCCCATCTTGATTATTTAGTTATTTTAACATTATTTCATAAAAACATGAATGAGAACTCGCGTAACCAGTAATATTAGGGTAAGTTTTATTGATAAATATACCTACACTTAAACCAAAATGCAGTAATCACAGCGAATGTGCGCCCGTTGAGGTTAGGATTTTGGTCTTGAATTCGAGTTTCGAGTATAGCATGTAGAAGAGGGTGAGTGGTTTCTAAGGGTGGGTTTAGACCAAACGAGCGAATGCTCTAGAAAATGTTTAGTCTTTACTTTTACAACGTAAACGTAAGAGATAATGCCATAGAATTCTTGTTCGTTTGCTTGGTCTAACACACTTGCCTTGAATATGATTATAGTGACCTATTTTTAGGTTATATAAATAAAAACTTAATCTAAGAAACACGAATCAACGCAATCCTGTATTTAGGCTTCTTCTTTGAATAGTTCGCTTTGCCTAATTGTGTAGTAATTAGTAAATTAGCGCAGAAATGGGTTCATATTGGGTCACATAAAATTGTTTGCCCGGCATTGTCTCCTACTACCATCCTATTGTAATTTGTTGTCCGATTCAACACTTCTGAATTGATTACTTCATATTTTTTTACAAGGATCTACTGTACTATCGGAGTTCATAACATAACAGAGTATGATTAGAAAATATTAGTTCATACTGACATTACTAAGTGCCAACTCACCACCTTATGCAACACATCCGCCCATCGAGCTTATAGCTTCTGCGATTCCACTCTGACCGGCCAATAAAGGCAAACCAGAGGTGAGGATATGTCCGCAGCCGGCCGGTGAAAGCAAGCGTGAGGTGAGGAACAGGACGTACCTTCGGGCGCACTCAGATCCGTGGTGTCGCTCACCAACAGCTCGCCACTACTCATTTAAAGCAAAAATACAGGGTTTTAGGCAGAAGGTTGGACAAACTTCAGGGACTAACTCTGTAGGTCATACTCATCAACTTTTATTATGTGACCAACATCCAAATCGCGAAAGAAAAAACAGCTGTTCCATAAATTTCGGCTGTTTACCTCTAAAAGTTTGTATGGAACAGCTGTTTTTGTTGATGAGTATGACCTACAGAGTTAGTCCCTGAAGTTTGTCCAACCTTCTGCCTAACACCCTGTATATTCTGGGGCAACAAAATGACATTCCCGTAACATCCGTAGCTCTCAGAATAGTCCGTTGCGCGGCCGACGAAGATTGAATTTGTCCCAGAACAATATGTCCCCGGGATCGCGGCTGATTCGATTTGACGACCCGATACGGCCATTTTGGATTGCTTTACAAATCTGACTCGACTTGCTATAATGGCTCTAAAGTATACACCTATATGAAGAAAAGATAGACAAACCTTGAATCGTGAACAAGGAACTAAATCAAATGAAATCAAATCGTTCATAAATAAAAACAGGGTTCATTACAATATAGAGTCTGTCAGACTCCAAAGTAGCCGGCCAGTATCTCGGACGTCTGAGAGTGCGATTAAAAAATTGAGTAACATAATAAAATAAATTTCGAATGAACTTAAACATATAAAATCTGACAGGAGTGAAACAAAACAAGGTTAACTGATAGAGATGCCTTAAAGGTATAGGTTCACCTTTGTATTACTTTTATTTCTTTAATTTTAATATTGGTGTAATGTAATTGTTTAGTTCAATAAAATGTTCGTACCATAGAACGGTGTCACAGTGACATTATAAAACAGTTTGTTTGACACTTCTTCCGACTTGAATTATAACATCGCTGTGACACGGTTCTGTGGTGGTTCAGGGTTGCATTGGGCTGATAGTACCTACCAAAATTAGATATTAGTGGTGACTGCTTCATTCAGTTTTTAATATCTCCTAGAACCACGGAATAGAAAAACAGTGGAAGTGGCATGAGCTTCGCTTAGTATCAGACCTGTTGTCGCCAATACTCACACTATCATAAAATCCACACGCCACTATGGAAAATGTTTTTGGTGCGGCTATCGTTTAAACACCCCAAAATAGCACAAAAAGGCATGCTTCTGGATTTGTTTCCTATTTTAGAAATATCAAAATATCGAAATAAGCGATCTCGGCAAATGTATGGTAGGTTATGCGGAACTCCGCATAACTATGCCACACGTTACACGCCTACTTGACTAGGGAATGCAATTTAACCGGTTATTAACCGTTTTTGTATGAAAATAACCGGTTAAAACAGCTTATAACCGGTTATTTGCATTCCCTATACTTGACACTTCTACTGTTTTTTCTGTTCTGTGCCTAGAACATAAATAAAGTCTCGTTTCCGAGGATCTAAAGCTCCATTCCCGTCATATTCTGTAACCACATCGCCCTCATAAATTCATTAAAAGCTAATGTAAAGCTTCCCTGATCCGGAATATTATTGTAATGCGCCAACTCTGGAGCAACGGTTCCCAAACTGTACGGTTCAGTTAATGTTTTTAAATTATGTTTGCAAAAACTACTTACACTTTGTCTTAAGAATAATTAATTAATTTATTTATTTAATCTTTATTGCACAAAAAATACAAATTAGAGTACAAAAGGTGAACTTAATGCCTAATGGCATTCTCTACCAGTTGACCTTTGGAAAAATCAGTTTTTTTTTGTAGGCGGTGCAATATTGTATGAAAAATAGCAATAATGTAGGTAGAGCAACAAAATTAAGTATTCTGCTAAAATATGATTACTGTTGTTGACTTTGATGATGTTGCTTTGTACGCCATTTTAAAATACTACAGGTATTCGAAAAAAAACACAAATCTACATCAATCTTCAATCAATTTGTACTTTAATTTTCTTAGTAAGTATTTAACTTAAATCGGATAGCAAACGACTAGGTTATATAAATTCAAACCTAATGTATGTAATCAAATTGCAAAATACATACTTAAAACAAACCGGTGCAAATGATTATAAAACAATAAGTTGACAAACCTCTAAGTTACAATAAAATACGTACATTGTTTGACTAGATAAATAAGGAAATAACTCTACCAAAACCAAGCTTTGTGGGCGCCCAAGGTCGCCAATACTGACCAGTTAGCCAATACAAAACAACGAAAAAGTAGAATTATCATATTGTTTTTAGCCGCCAATAGTTTCAACTAAATAAGTATTATCATAACGTTGACAACTTGATAACATGTCAAAAGCAATATTGTTTTTCCAAATAGAATAGAGCCCCTGCACATTATTTTTTGACCCGTTCATCGTAAAGTTTGAGGGCGCGTGTGTTCGCGCCCCAAGCAGCGAGCATGGAACATCGGGTTATTTTCTCATCAAGCAGATACCAGAGAGCATAATAGTACCGGATTAGGGTATCGGGTTACGGGTTCGGTGCCCGGTAACGACGTTACTAAACTGATTCTGATCATGTTAGCATATTGCCTTAATTGAATCTAACTTTGATCGTATTCGTTGGGATAATTTAAAGTATTTATTAACGATAATGTTGTTACGATTTTTCTGACATCTGACTGATTGATAGATAACGCACTACAGCACTGAACCTAGGGACTTCAAATGTGGAGGTAATACTCCTGGGTACTCTAGCTTGCATTAGCGGCCTGCACACGTAAAGTTCGGACCACGGGAAACGCCACGCGCCGTTCCAATCTTCGTTCCGAACCGTACGTGTAAGTGCAACTGTAATAGTAAAATAGTAAAAAATATACGGTTCGGAACGAAGATTGGAACGGCGCGTGGTGTTTCCCGCGGTCCGAACTTTACGTGTAAAGGCCGCTATTAGGATATGATTTTTTGCAATATCGACCCCCAACGGGAAGAAACAGGGGGGGTAGCGGGAAATTCTATGCGTACTACGAAGTAGCTGGCGTCCTCTTGTAAAATAATGAAAGCAATAATTTTAGTATTTAAAAAGCCCGTAACTGTATTTTCGTTGCTGAATGACAAAGCTTTTAAACATTGATAAAAAAACTCACTGTAGTTATAAAAAAAACAAAATATTTTTAACTTCCTTTGACTTTGTTATCCCTTTACAATGTTATCGATCTCCACTTTTCCTGTTTATAGTTATGTGCAATCAAGTATCCAGTAACTACATCCTTTGTACGTAATCAGGTAATCACTTAAATAAATACTGACATAAGGCTAATGTTGATTTCTTACTATCCCTATTCATAAGCGCGTAATACCTAAACTTACTAAATTTGCTGTGGCCTTCTCTTTCATTGTGAAATTTAAATTCGAAAGAAAGAAAGCAAAGACTAACCATATTAAGTTTATTATTATGTGTTTAGGCCCGGAGTATGTACCCTAAACCGATGCACGTGTATGAAGCAACTTATGAGTGTGGAGGAAGCGAGGGAAGTTTGTCAGGATCGTAGCAAGTAGAAGGAAGTGGTTTGTGCCTGCCTCTACGGGAAAGAGGCGTGATTGTATGTATGTATGTATGTATTAATTAAGACTTAAGGATAAACCAAAGAAAGCGACTGACTGCAATGTAGTAGTCTATTACAACATTAAATTTAAAATTCTTTGGTACCACAGCTTAGCCCGGGTGTCCCTCGGACTCCCTAACAACATTTGTCCTAACACATCGTTTGTCCGAATTTTCAGTTGCCCTAAACTGGTTTTCAGATGAGTCAGGCAACTTTTAAAGTTTTCCAATTACATCTGCGGTTCGGTTAGGTTAGGATTGTATAATAATTTATAATAACACTAAAAAGTTTTAAAATTTAAGCGGAAATGGCTTTAGGATAAACGAAAATTCGGACGATGCATTAGGACAAATGACTATTAGGGGTTCCATAGGGGAACCGCTTAGCCCTTATCCTAACCCTAACAAACGATTTTTCTTCCCTTTTCCACTAATAACTAACCTACCTCCCAAGCTCCTCAACATCAACCTAGTAATCAGTGGAAAACAAACCGTCCAACGATCCAGCTACATCTAAACACTCAATTTGTTAAAATGAGCAATTAACCTTACTCTGTGTATCGCAGTTCCCTTTGCCAGGCCAGCGGAGCCCCGGGCTACCAATTAGCTCCACAAAGCGGGTCTGTGTCGCGTCTTCCTGGCCTGATATGATTTGTCTGCTACTACCGTAGGCAAGTTACACTGGAATTGGAAGTTTACTGATGCTTCGGGAGATGGTTGCGGAGCGATGTTAGAACAACGGGAGCGTTGAAAGTTAACGATAGATTTTATCAAAGTGTGTTGAATTAATATAGGTGAACGCATGATATCTATAATCTAAACCTTAATTTTGATTTTGTAAAGCGCTAACATTTGCAGTAAGCATGTTATTTGTTTAGTGACAGCTTGACGTTCAAACTTTAAATAACAGAAATATGATGAACTAGGTTGGATTCGATTAAACATTACTGAAGAAACGGGGTACTGTTCCTTTTTTTGTGACTATATATATTGATGAGAGACGATCCTTCAGAAATTCGCAAGTATAAATTACGTCAGATGGCATGTCGCAGTAAACTATAACATCTGACTTAAGTACCTAAACACTTTTCGCCGTTTAAAGAAAATAATCGTATTTATAAATCTAATATTCTATAATTAATTATATTTCTTTAAAGTAAGCACGAACCCTGATTGTTTTTGTTTGGCCATTTGGTTGAATGGTAAAAGGCTGTCTTAAGAAATTAAGTCTGAAATTTGTATTTTTTTTCATAAAGTTTAAATAGATCCAAGTCTGATTCTCAGTAACCTCCAATAGGCTAAACAGCTTGACACCTTTTGATATGTGTGGTTTGTATAGATTTTTATCCAAGAGTATGAGTTAGTTGTTTTGTTTATTTTATTTCCTTAATGTTGCCAGTTAACTGATTGCGATTTTTATGTGTGTTCGATAATATCTCGAACGAATGTTCGTTTTTTTGTCTATGTTGTCCTTTTTTTTTCTTTTTCTCCGAATGATGTTTTGTGTTAAGTGTGTCACTTTCCGTCTCTTCACCAAGCGGTTCCGACGGAAGACCAGTGCTGGCTTTACGGCTAGCGAATGCTGAGTTGCGACCGTTTCGCAACAATTTCTCTGTCTTGTTTTTTTTGTATCTACCTAATGTAATCTTGTATTGTTGTGAATAAATGTCTCTCTTTATCTTTATCTAGTTGCAAACATTTTCATAGTTTCTTTATAACCCCAGCCTCCTCTGAACTGTGCCGTTTCTCCCAGCGCCGTCTAACAGACTCCTCGCCCGCGGGCGCGAACAGCAATATACCGCGCCGGCCGACCGTCTCATTTCGTTACATCTTCGTTATATCGCTCCACCATTATCCCCCTAATATCCTCGTAATGAACATTCAGACGACTGGGTTTGATTGCATTTTTGGGAATGTTGTATGAGTGAAGTTTATTTGCATGTTAGGTAGGTATGTTATGAGAATTCACCCCGGCTTGTCACGCTTAAATCGCCATACAAAAAAGTATACCTAATAGAAATATCAGGGGACAATGTCACACCAATTGATCTAGTCCCAAACTATGCTCTAGGCTTGTACTATGGGTATCTACTAGACAACGATATAAATACTTATATAGAGAAATAAATACTTGAATACATAGAAAACATCCATGACTCAGGTTATTTGGTAGAGATCACTTAAAGCGGTAGTTTCACCTTTGTACCTACATACCCATTTTGTAAATACATATTGTATTTGGATTTTGTGTTTCGTACATGTGTTTTACATGGATACTTGTACACGGCTTGGCGGCACGTTCCAGGGTAAATGTGGTAGCCATTCCAGCAGAGTTTTCAATCGAATCATACCACCCGTAAAACGCTATCGTAACCTTTATCATTATTTTACTGCCTGACAAACTAACCTATTATTCTTTAGCGGCCTTTGCTATATTACGGAAGTTAATAAAACAAGCATTTTGCAGTGTAATTAACATTAGCTGGGCTGGCCGATAAGCAAATATTTATGTCGTGGGACCCGTGCCGCGCAGCTATGCATCACGATTTTACGACTACTGGGCTAGTTGCTGCTGTAATAGTATTAGGGTTCCGTCGGAAGACGGCAGGGAATTTTTTTATTTTTTTATTTGCAAGCTTTTGTTTAACTTGCAAACGAAAAAAAAACTTGCAAGTTAAATTTGACCAGCTTCCTGGTTTCCGATGAAGCTGAATATTTGTATAGGTACATGTGTAAATTGGATGACAATGCAATACTATTGACATGGAGCTGATCTGATGATGGAGTCGGAAGGTGGCGACAGGATCTCCGCTATACTTAACCTAGACCCACCGTGTTAGGGCTCATTTGTTTGGTCTTGATAAGCAGATTATAATGACTGCAAAAAAAAGTACAGTATAAACAGTAGTTTTGTTCTGTTTAAAGATCTGTTCAAAGGTAATTTTGTCTTATTCACACACAGTTATTATTCATTTTACATAGAACCCTACAAAAAATTCAACATACCTACTCCTTGAGGTCACAGTATAAACTGTAGTTTATCTTCAATCAATCGTAGGTATATCGCGCGGCTTGCATGTATGCTTGCATATAGCAACAACAATATCCAAAAATACAGTCTAGTTTTTAATGACATCTGTTTAAAGGTAATTTTGTCTTATTCACACACACACAGTTATTATTCCTTTTAAATAGAACCCTACAAAAAATTCAACATACCTACTCCTTGAGGCCACAGTATAAACAGTAGTTTATCTTCAATCAAACGTGGGTATATCGCGCGGCTTGCATGTGTGTGCTTGCATATAGCAACAACAATATCAAAAAATGCAGTCTAGTTTTTAATTACATCTGTAGAAAGGTAATTTTGTCTTAATCACACAAACACAGTTAATTATTCAATTTACATAGAACCCTACAAGAAGTTCAACATAGTCGCACTTAGAGGAAACATCTGCTTCTTATTAAAGCGGAATGAGTTTAACAAAATTGCATTAATTACGAGCCGGTTGTAATTGGCTTATCCCGCGCGGTACTTGCACTAGTTGTTTATTATTCAATAATAATTAAGTTAATGGGTCAGCCAGGAGCGCCTGTAGGTAAATCTTAGGACCCATTTCAAAAAAAGTTGTTTGAAGCGGTCAATGTCATTAGAGATGTCAAGTCATTAGTAACTAATAGAAACTCGACCGTATTACTGTAGAATGTCAGATTGACTTTAGACTGTTTGGACCTAAGTGGGTCACCAATTTAAGTCATTGACTGTACCTCGAGCACGAAGCTTTTCCTTCTCTTTATGTCCCTTTCTACCTTTTAGTTAAAAAACGGTTTTGTTTCGTAATTTCTATGTTCCCCGAAAGTTGAATTAAGGTTAAGGACAATTTATCTTGAACTTAATTTCTGTTTTTTTTAAGCTGTAAGAGGCAAACGCTGCTACCGATTCTGTTTTCTATACCTCTAGATTCGAAATGTATGGAGTTGACATAGCGGTCGAACGGTCTGTCATCACATCAGTCTACGTGAATCCTACGTAAGTATACATTTTGTCGAGTTTCGAAAATCGCTAATTTTGCGTTATTCATTAAAGACCTCTAATTCATAAACGCATAATAAACCCACTTTAGTTAAAGTATTCTTTGTTCCTTTCTGTAAAATTTAAATATCATTATTATGGATAAGGACAGAGCATATTTTAAGCACACTAGCTATTCCGCGTTTATGAATAAGATTGGCTAGATTAGGCCCCCCGGTCGTAATGTCATCGAGAAGTAACCTATGTGGGCTTAGCCTGTGAGGCGAGGAGAATACGTCAAACGCGATTTAGTGTCAAATATGTCTATTCCATATTCGAACGTAAGGGTAAACATTTAAGGTTTGAAATAAAAGTGTATTTTGTGTGAATTGAGTCCTTTTATTACTAAGCATCTTAAAGTGTGACGTTATGTCATATTTTCTTATTTTCATATGACTGACGTAAAATATGACAGTAAATCTCGCGTAGCATACTATGCCCTATGGCATTTGTAATCAGTAACCTCACCATGAGATACAATTACCGTATTCGCTAGCGAGTCGAATTCTATATCCCTCACAGTATTGTTAGAGAGTACGAAGGACAGAGCATTCTACTTGCTAGCGAGTACTGTAATTGTAACTCATGGTAAGGGTACAGCGCTCCGTGTCCGTATTTAGTTAGTACTAAATTTCCTAGTACGTTCACATTGACGATGAATTTCGTATCGCCATCGAGTAGTAAAGATAAAATACGTAAAATAATGAATGAATACGTGAGTTTTAGGGGTTTGGATTACGTATAGATTCCGGAGAAGTATAGTCCACGATTTAGAATAGTCGAGGCGAATCGAAAACGAATATGGTTATGGAACTGGTAGTAAAATCTTTCACTAACAAAGGCCAGTAAATTATTGACGTTTTCTCTTTATTACGCGAACCACAAATTAACGCTAAACATCTCATATGTGGCGTTATCTATGAAAAAGGACCTTATTGTCGATGGCGCTTACGCCGCACTGCGTCACGCGACGTTGTATTTATATCGGAGCATCGTTAATATTGGCGGAAGCGCCATCGACAATAAGGTCCCTTTTCATAGATAACGCCACATATACTTTAATGTACTAATAGATTCATTTAATATTTCATCATCATTTCCGTTTAAATTGGTGTTAGTTTAAGCATGTACAGTCCGCTGCAGAGCAAAGGAACCAAGAAGTTAAATTCTGAATTCACCAAACATGCCTTAATAATGTAATATATATAAAAACAATGTCAGGCAACAAACTAACACATTATCTAGTCACGAAACTATGCTCTAGGCTATATATCAGCATGTACCTACTTACTAGGCAGTGACAAACATAGCCACAGTAAAACCTGAGTATTATTGGAGCGAAGCTCCATTCTTCCCCGATTCGGATTTTCGTTTGTCCCCATACTCCTCCCAAACTATTACAGATATCAAGGTCAAATTTAGCCCGTAATACGACATCTAGCCATAGATGGTTTAGAAAAAATAAAATTGAAAAACGGACATAGGTAGGTACCACCGAGGAATAATCACCGTAGTGCGTACGATACAAACAAACTTTAATACAATTCGTTCACGCATAAGAACAATGTAGGGTTAGACGGTTATGACTTGACTCCTTCTATCATGCATGAATTGGTACCTTTTAGGTGCAAGCCAGACAGAAGAGCCGTCTGCGCTCGTTTCTTTTGTATGTTTTGTATCGCGAAGCTCCTATATATACATTTTCTATGAAAGTTATTGAAAAGGGACGTCGCGTTCGCGACTTGAACTCATTTATAAGGAGTATTTTTTTTCCGAATATTCATTTGTCCGAGCTTTCATTTTCCAAAAGCAATGTTATGTTATGCTAGAGCTATTTTAGATTCGATGCATAATTTAATTGCTTATACGTAGGTTAGGTTAGGTTTGATTTACAAACGATGTCGAAAAATAAAGTGTTCTATCAAAATATTGCATTCGGTTCGGAATTATGAAAATTCAGGATTTTAATGAATTCGAAATTTCGACTATTTGGAATTATGTAGTGTCCGCGACGCGTCCTTGTCTTATATTATCTTTCCTGTCTTGCCTGTAGGTAACTAAAAGGTACCATTAATGATTAAACGAGTCAAATCCAACTCTAAATTTCTACAAGGGCGAACTGCCCTATTTTTTTCCACCTACCAATTATCGGCCCCATGAACTTTAACGTAAGGCAATAGAGACGATAATTCAACAAACACTAGGTGTCAGTAACTGGTATTTTAGAGGCCAGTAATTAGGTAAGTACCCAAAATATTGTATGCGTAGACGCAATGCATCTATCATTAAAGTTTCCGTACTCTCTTCACCGTCATTATCCTAAGTTAGCATTGTTCCGTCGCCCTTTTCTTTCAAACTTGGCGGACTATTAACAATAAGATAACTAAGTTCTCAATAATTTAATCAAATCAAACCACATAATCTTAGCTCCACTTTCACATAAGTATACCTACATAACTTGGCTTTATTTCCACATGCGTGTTTTCGGCATCAGATTTGACGGCAAGCCAGCCGCTGTAAAGTGACAACAAAACTTTATGCGTTCCGGAACAAAGGACAATGTGTGCATCCTCAGCAAGCCTTTGTCTACGTTATTACTGTGTTATTCAATCCAGCGGGTTCGTAAAATGCATTTTGATTACCCTGTTGTAGGGTTGCCAATTGGGGTGTTATTTGAGTTCATACCGGCTTGCGTTATTTATCTTTTCGATGTAATATTATAACTTATAATGTTCTCGAAATGTCTATAGTCTATCTTTTGATTATATTTGAAATGTTAATTTTGGGTATTTTTTAAATTCTAATAATGTTTTTGATGCATTTTTTTTTCAAGAAAATATCTTAATTTCAATTCGACAAAACATATAGCTACTACTCACCTCAAAAAACATTGTCTAATCGTTTTAAAAGCAGCTAAGCAGACTGGTAGCTCCTCGTAGTAATGTTATAACTCTTATAAGTATAGACTATTTAGCTAATTACAATTTCGCCATCTATAAATCTTACTTTATATAGATATTTCGATGCATATACCATCTCATACCTTGGCTCTATTTGCAACAAAGATGTTTCGGAACTAACTAAAAGAGTCAAGAGGCATGATAAGTGTCAGCCCTAAATCCAGCCAAATCAGTTTTCTTTGTGCGAGCGGGGACAAGGAAAAACAGAATTCGGTTAACTTAGCGAAAGGGCTATTGCGTATCCCGGCTCATTCCGTGTGTAAGAGCGGTTTCAGTCAGACTAGCGTTTTTCTACGCGTTTTAGGCTCGTTTTGGCATACGCGCATACCTACGCGTGTGCTACATTTCGCGCTTCAATAAAATGACCGCACGTGTACCGCGCTCATCCCGGTCGTGTTTGTTCCAACCTTCTCGAAACTCACTAGTGATATTAGTTTACTCAATATAATTTTCTACTAGTCTACTAGTGAAATGTACCGCGTGGACTAATGTTATTAGTCTAGTGAGTCTCGAGCAATGTGCCCCAGGGGGCTTATATAGTATGCTACGCGAGATTTACTGTCATATTTTACGTCATTCCTGCCCGTCGTCATATATAAAGTACATATTTCAGGAAACTTTTTCCGCTATCTTGATAGTTCTCTTTTATAACGATAACATTAAAATTAAACACTAAAGACCTGAATCAAATAAAAACAAATATACGTAAGTACTCCTACACATATCCTATTTGTCATTTTGTAAGCTTTAATAAAGCTCAAGTGCTAAGCAAGTGGTAAAAGTCACAGGAAGGTCAAAGAGGAGTCAATCATCGGCGCCTGCGGCGGCAAATTGTCGCGGCGCCAATTGGTCCTTCGAGCCGGATATTGACAAATTAAGGGTTAAGTCTAGGGCATATTGCACAATGTTGTTTTAAGACTATTAAGAATCCAATCAAACTTCAGCTGTATTTATACACTAATTTTTAGGTACAGTCACCAGCAATAATATATTATCCAACATTGGGCGCAAAAATATCGTCTTTATTCCTAGAGGTATAAGAGCGTATCACATATTTTTGCGCCCAGTGTAGGATAATATATTATTGCTGGTGACTGTACCTTCGTCCTAACGCGTCGCGTAACATAGGTAGTTGGTAGTTTTTTTTTATTAATCATAAATTTATTACATTGGTTTCCGAGTCTCGCGTGTTTTTTTCTATATACGTATCCGTTTATCGTTGTGTAGTGTGAGTTATCCTATTATTTACTAATTTATTTTAAAGAACATAGATGATAAAACTATATTAAATAATATGGAATACAAATTTTGTAAATGCTGTCCAGGGGCTCTATTCTACTCTGTAAAATCATGCTTTTGACATGTTATCGTTTTGATTTTAGCCCTTAATTAGGTACCTACTGTCAAGCAAATAAGAGCTATTCTAACGTTGGCAAAACGACAACATGTCAAAAGGAATATGCTTTATCTTAATCGTTATCATATCAAAGTTATTTCCATATTCTTAATTTTTTATTTAGTAGCTTTTGCCCGCGACTCCGTCCGCGTAGAAGTCGTTTATCGCTGCTCCCTCGGGAACTGTCCAATTTTCCGGGGTAAAAACTATCCTACGTCGTATTCAAGGACCTAACCTATATGTGTGCCAAGTTTCATCCCAATCCGTTCAGTGATTGAGTAACAAACATCCTAACATTTATACATCCAAACTTTCTCATCTATATAATAAAAGGCAAAACTGACTGACTTATATATCAACGCACAGCCGAAACTACTGTACCTAGAAACTTGAAATTTGGTACAGGAGTTCCTTTCATGATGTAAATGAGCACTAAGAAAGGATTTTCCGAAAATCGACCCCCAACGGGAAGAAATGGGGGGGAGGTGCGGGAAACTAATTCTACGCGTACGAAGTCGCGGGCGTCGTCTAGTTTAGGGTGACGGAACCAGTAATTGACAAGGACGTCAAGGACCAATGATGTACAGTTGATTCTTATTTTACAGAAGATACGGGTTATTCATTTGACGACGCGTTGGCCTAGTTGGTAGTGACCCTGCCTACGAAGCTAGCGGTCCTGGGTTCAAATCCATTTCAACAGTTCAAGTCATGGATGTTTTCTATGTATTTAAAGTATGTATTTCTCTATATAAGTATTTATATCGTTGTCTAGTGCCCATAGTACAAGCCTAGAGCTTAGTTTGGGACTAGGTCAATTCGTGTCACATTGTCCCGTAACATTTATTATTATTTATTTGTTTTGCAACAATCAATTTTATTCAGGACCGTAAGAAATTTAAATTAAGAGTGAAGTGTCCATCACTGGTGCCATTACCCTAATAAGATTTATTTTTAACGTAGCTCATCCCTGAGTTTCCCAAAGCATGTCCCGGCGACGCATTGTCTGTGGAGACTACGGAATAGAAAAAACAGTGGAAGTGGCATGAGCTTCGCTTAGTATCAGGCCTGTTGTCGCCAATACTCACGGGATCCCTTTGAAACGCATAAACTTTTTACGCATAACGTACCTTTAAGCATAATTTTTTTTCGCATAAACACCCTTTTGGCTGACATTTCAAAATTTAATAAACGTCTATTGTGTAGATTAGGTTAGGTTAGGTTAGGTTATAGATTTTTAAAATAATTAAAATAAAACGTTTTCTATTGTAAAAACCGTTTTAGGTCAAACGATTTTATGCGGAAAGATACGTTATACGTAAAAAATTATGCGATCCAATAGAGACCCATACTCACACTACCATAAAAACAACACGCCACCATGGAAAATGTTACACGCCCACTTGGCACTTCTAATGTTTTTTATATTCTGTGGTAGAGACCCTTCACCTGCTTATAAACTAGTTAACAGACTGACTGTTGAGTCTGAGTGAGCTAGACGGCTCGACTACTGGGGCTCTACTTTGAAATCAGTAATTCGAACTTTGGATCGCCCCATCACTTTCTTGCGAATTAGTGACGCGTCGAGAGCAAAAGGGATAGCAATAGACGAAGTTCGAATTACGGATTTCAAAGTAGAGCCCCTGCTTATAAACTGGTTAACAGACTGGCTAGGCTGTTGAGTCTGAGTGAGCTAGACGGCTTGACTACTGACTTCTCTGTTGCAAGCTCGCAAAACAACTGCTAGGTCATTCTCTGAAACAATTTACATTTACAAATGGTCGGGTAATTCATAGCTCGGACAGGACATCGCAAAACAATCGCAACACGGTAATAGAACAAGATTAATAGAGTCGTATTATGTGCAGTACTATTTAATTAAATTTTTCAGTTACATTTATAAAAGGTAACCCAAAATTCTTCATACCTATGTTTGTGAAGCTATTTTCATTTACATTCTTTGTTTAAATATTATCATTCTTTATCTGTTTAATACGAATGTCACATACTGTACACAATAATTCAAAGATATTTTCATCATAAGAGAGCATGGGATAGTTCTTAATCCTAAGTGGACATCTAACCGTTTCTAATTTCACCATATATAGGTATAAAATATTTAGAAATAACCATAAGTAAATAGTTTTACTAATTTCAATTGTCACAAAACTGTTTCAGGAATGCCTCTTTGACAAAACTATGACAGATATGCATGCAACTAAAAAAAAAAGATAAATTACGATAATATCCGCTTTAGATAATCATAATCTTAGGTATTACGACTCTATTGAATCTTGTTCTATTTCCATATCTGTTTTTGCGTTAACCTGTCCTATCTATGGCAATTAATTAACCGGCTCCCGTCAAAACACTATTAAATATTGAACGCGTTTATTTTTGATATTAGCGGCCGGTTTTGTCGTACAAGTCGCTCGGCCAAAGCTTGTAACCAACTACAAAGAGATGTGAGTATCCACTTATAGCCCTTATTAAAATGCAAAAAAGATTAATTAGTGGAGAGATCCACTTTTTCCCCTAATAGCAACGAAGACAAAGAGTTGAAGTCGACTGTACTTAACTTTGCCTTACGAGTTACGCGCCCATAGCGCACGGTGTAGGTTTTTTTTGGGTATAAAGTAGGCAAAGAAGCACACAGACTACCATAAGTGTCAAAAGCCTCGCCATAAATAAAAACCGGTCAAGTGCGAGTCGGACTCGCGCACCGAGGGTTCCGTATTGAAGATAATATGCTTGGTAACCGCAAAAGAAAATACTCATTTTGTTATAAGCTTTATTTTCCAGGCAATAAGGTCGATTTTGACTAGCCTAAATTTTAATACAGATTTTCTTAGTTTTTTTGTTATTTCTCAAAAACTATAAATAATGAACACTGTATTTTATTTTTCCCAGAAAATATAAGTAATTATCTATACGTCAGGATTTTTTTCAGAATTTTTGATTAATAAACTTCGGGGGGGGAACGGTCATTTTTTGTATATTTTTAGCTATAAATCAAAAAGTACATCACAGAAAATTTTCAAAAAAATAGTTTTGAAATGTGCAGATTAATACCTTTCATATGACACCCCAGTTGCTATAATCGAACCACTTTCACCCCCCCCCCCCAACCCCCCATTCTAGACCCCTTTTCAATTATTAATAAAATTAATTTCATATTTTTTTTACTACAAATAGATGCGGGCAAGCAAGTTGTACAACTATGCCAAATTTCAAGTTGATAGCATTTGTAGTTGCTGAGAAAACCTGCTGTGACATACAGACAGACAGACAGACAGACAACGAAGTCTCACCGTAAGGGTTCCTTTTGAACCATTTTGGTACGGAACCCTAAAAAATACTGAAATTAATAGAAAACAGGAACAAAATATTGTTTGCATGCTCACATGTTTGTCTTCACCGGGAATCACTCCAGTGAGGCTGGACAAGTAGCTATTAACGCTAACGTAAATGATTTTCGAAAACTGACTAAATGTATGGAATTGACGTAGACGCTCGACGCGACCGTCTGACAGCTTACTTCGTCACTAACGGGTCATTATCAAATATTTGCGCAGGTTTGCGCGTTGTGATAGGAACGTCATGACGACTCTCTTTAGAGCGTTTTGTCAGACCTTCTATACGTGCAGCCTGTTTGCTAATTGCTCCAAGAAGACACTAAATGCCCTGCGTGTCCAATATAACAACAGTTTCAGGGTATTGATTCTCTCAAACGCAAAGGTGAGCGAACACAGGAGTGAAGTCCAAGCGGCGAGTTTAAGTAGTCCCGTCAAAGCGAGCAAAACACATTTCAGCGCGTGTATTCAATTTGGCAGCATGGCTTCTCGAACGTATAAGGCTGCCTAATTGAGAATGCACTCGCTAATATGTGTTTTGTTCGCTCAGACGGGACTTCTTAAACTCGCCCTTGGAATTCACTCCTGCGTTCGCTCACCTTTGCTTTTCAGAGAATAACACCCCTGTCCCGCAGGTTTGCGCTTTGTGATAGGAACGTCAAGACGACTCTCTTTAGAGCGTTTTGTCAGACCTTCTAAACATGCAGCCAGTGGGCTAATTGCTCCAAGCAGACACTAAATGCCCTGCGTGTCCAATATAACTACAGTTTCAGGATGCTGATGGGCGTGCCCCGTTTTTGTAGCGCTTCTGGCATGTTCGCGGAGGCGCGGATTGATAGCTTTGGCGCCGTGATGCGGAAGCGGGCTACGTCGGCGTGGCGTCGCGTACGGGACAGTCCCAACAGCATCCTGTAGCTGGTCTGGGCCTCGCCTGCCAGCGGCTTCCTAGCCCATTGGGACTCCGTTCATATGGAGTCCAGAGGTAATTTAAATAGGTTTTTTCATTTTTTTATTACCTATATTGTATTACTAACATTGTTTTATAAGACTTTTGTAACTAACACTATATGGACACATATCTGAAATAAAGTATTTGAATTTGAAATTTGAATTATTCGAGCGTTTCAACCGTCTCACTTATGTGGATTGTGGATTTCGGAACAAACGCCCTAAGGACCTTATAACGCCGAATGCATCTTGTCCTGGGCCTCAGGGCCCCTATTCAACACGGTAAATCCATATTGCTTTTGACTTGTTATGGTATTGTTTTAAACTCGGCCGCCATTACTGTCAAGTAAATAAGAGCTATCAAAACGTTGACGATACGGAAACGCGTCGAAGACAATATGGTATTTTTAAAGTAGAGGCCCTGCGCGGCTAGCACAAGTTGCCCGCGACTTATTTGTCGCTCGGATCTCCCTTTCTATCTAGTCAGTAACGATAGAGACGCACTAAGCTACAAGCGAGAAAATACAACATGTGCTACCCGTGCCAACCGTGTCGTCACATTCATATTGTATATCCTTTTGCCTTATAATTACTTCTAGAAATTTTCAATATCATTTTTGGCCATATACTTAGTACCGTAATGTACAGTAAATCCTACTTTAGTGTTAAAAGTGTCCACATTATGTCCACGCTGGAACAGATGCTGCCCATCTGCCTCCCTAATAAGAATAATAAGAAATCATTTAATAAGCCACAATAACTGCGCTCGCGACCTTATGTTAATATAAGAATTATTCACCAATCAAAAATCAAACTGACATAAATTTACTTTTAAACGCTAACCAGATGCAACCCTAAATGTAGTTACAGTCGGTTTAAAATTGTGTTGAATAATTTGTGAGTTATGCTGCTTTTGCAATGAAGTAGCTTGACCGTCTGCTAAATAGCTTGCATTCTGTCACTTCAGTTAGTTCGTTTAATGTATATTTCTTTATTTGCTGCAAATTGACCTTATTAACTAACTAATAGTTCGTTAAGAGGCAACATTTTTTTCATCTCACTAGCTCGGAAAGCCCTTTTTGTTTGTTTGATATCTATTGAGAAAATCGCTTTTTATCCACATGTGAAGAAAGAGTTTTGACATTTGAAGGCAGCTTATTTTATTTTTCTTGCGTTTTATTCCAGAGGGAAAGGCAAAGGACATTGATCCATACAGCCTAGTGAAGGCAGCTTAAGTGATATTTGACAGCTAACAAAACGTAAAACGTTAAGTGCTGATTTTTTTTCATAACAATTAATGAATTGCATCGAGTAAAAAACACAAAACCAAAATGTATTGACAAAGAGGTAAATAAATAATAATTGACAGTAAAAACCCTTTTTTATATTTTCCTCGCTGTAGTGAGGTGAAAAGTTTTGTGTTATACACGGGTGAAAAGTTATTTTACGTCACACCTGGCCATAATGTGAGTTTTATCGCACGCTGCGCGCACGGTAAAACTCGCATTGTGGCCAGGTGAAGACGTAAAATTGTGTACTCATCACGGGCAGTAAAAAAGAAAGCCCTCTATCGCATATTTACGACCCTCGCCTACGGCTCGGGTCTCAAATACCTGCGATTTCGGGCTTTCTTTCTTTTACAGCCCTTGTTAAGTAATGTACTATTACGTCTCGTGTGTTGAAACACTCGCAGGTAAAATACAACTTACTTCACGACAAAGTCTACTTTACGACAACAGAGATCTTGTTTGACGACGAGTTGGCCTAGTTGGTAGTGACCCTGCCTACAGTAAAGCTAGCAGTACCTAGTCCTGGATTTAAATTCTGGTAAGGGCAGATATTTGTGTGATGAGCGCGAATATTTGCTCCCGAGTCATGGATGTTTTTTATGTATTTAATAATATATTTCTCTACGTAAGTATTTATATCGTTGTCTAGTAGTAGGAGATCCGAATACGAGACGATTTGCACCGGGCTGTTTATTCGATAAAAAGTATTTTATATCAAATTTAATATGCTAAGTAATATATGGCGAATATGTTGGCCGAAAAATTTCAGTCCAGTATATAATTAATAATAAATAAATAAAAAAATTGCGCCATCGATCGCCATACTCTCCCTGCACGGGTAGCACAAGCGGCGAGTTTAAGTAGTCCCGTCAAAGCGAACAAAACACATTACAGCGCGTGTATTCCATTTGGCAGCATGGCTTCTCGAACTTATAAGGCTGCCTAATTGAGAATGCACGCGCTAATATGTGTTTTGTTCGCTCTGACGGGACTATTTAAACCCGCCGCTTGGACATTCACTCCCGCATCCGCTCAGCTTTGCTTTTGAGAGAATCACTACACAGCACAAGTTTACGATAAAACTAGTAAACTACGTCTTACAGCTTAACTTGTGTGTCTGTGTATCTGTCAGTCTGTGTACTTTGACCAATGGACGGAAAGTAGAGGCTCAGTAAACCCGCTGGCAGCTTTTCGGTACCTACGGAACCCTAAAAAATACTTATTCCAACTTAAAAACACCACGTAAACTCCCTAATCTCTTCATTGTGTATCAGTATCAATCGATTGGAACAAAAACAGCGGTTTGATTTCAATCTCAGAGATTTATTCCACACCTTCCGAGCCCCGCCCCCCATGCATCACCGCTAACCACCACTATCAGACATCTTGATACTTTGAACACGCCGAAACGAACCGTTTTGATCTTTGAGGTGGAGAGGCAAGGGTGGGTTTGGATTGGGAGATGGAGGAATTGTGTCCGTATTCAGATTGTTAATTCATTTTGATTGCTTGAGAAGCCTGAAATAATATAAAATTTTGCCTAACCAAACCTCAAAAAAACATTATTTTATTTATTTATTTATTTATTTATGATATGCCGAAGGGGTAATTCTACAAGATGTTTTAGAAATACACCGGGTTATACGGTGATTTTGCCTACTGGCATCTTATATTACCAACCCACCAATCGAACATTCCACACAGTTGGTCAGTTGGTTGATAACTATCTGTGGGGGTGATAGGATCTTAGATTTAATAATTTTTATAAGTCCTAATGCATCGTTGTAAGACCAAGATCTAATTAGTTTAAGGCTATTTTCCGCCTTTATTACTTGAGCTTCAGTGTTACTATAAAACTACTATAAACCAGATACTAAGAGTATTCTTAATTTTTGTATGAAAATAGAACATTCTCAATGCTCTCAAATGTTTCTAATAAGGTTCTCAATAATTTCATAACAGTTTTTTCAACTTTAGGGAATGTTCTGCATCTTGTAAACCCTGTTCAGACTTAGGTACTTGTCTCATATGGTAAACAACTTTATAACCTCAAAATGAAACTTTTTTGGCTAAAACAGCTCTTTTACCGTAAATAAAGTGAACTGAGAAAACATTTTGGACATCACTTGGCGAATGTATTGTCCGTGATTGCTTTATTTTATTTAAAATAGCTGTTTCTTACAAAAAAGTTGCATTTTGAGGTTAGAAAGCTGTTTACTACTCAAGACACGTAAGTTTGAACAGGGTTTACCTATGTATCTACATTGCTAACTAGGAGTTACTTTGAGGTATGATAACAATATGTCAAAGACAGTATTATATTTGTTTTCATCTCTCCTGTTCGGAAAGTTTAATTTGAATGGGTAGATAGCCAGGTGGAAAATTCCGTTTTCATCTCTAGGGTGGAAAGTTTTTTTTTTTAATAGTTACGGTCGGCCACGGAGCCTAGATAATTTCCCCTCGAACTATTGGCGCTCTCACTTCGTTCGAGCAGCGCCTGAAATATCTCGGGTGAAATGGGTCATTTTCAACCCTTGGTTATCAATCTACTAATGATTGGTTGGTTTATGTTTTTTTAGTATGGACCTGTAGTAGATTCTGAATTGATCTTAAATTCGATCGCCCAGAATAAGGCACCATCTGCCCGACGGCAATTAAAGGAGATACCATAACATTTGAATATCGGTGTTTAATTTACGCAAATAAAGGTGTTATGGCCGAGAGGAGCCGCGGGCGTTACCACTGCCGTACATTCAAATACTGTGTTTTGTGGGGAGTCGGTGACCAAAACTAATGATGGGTTACAGGTTCAATTAGATTGAGATAATTTAATATTAAACGTTCGATTATGTTGGTGTTCATAATTATGTTGCCGAGTTTTACACGTGGGCAGATAACAGAATCTAGCAGATAAATTAAAGCGAAATCCTTTTTTTTTCATATGGCAGAGACAAAGAGAGTGATAACTTTAACTGACATATTTTTTTTCTGAAGATCGTTTAAATTAATACTTTGTGCGCCTGTAGTTTGAGGGTGCGAATTACATTTTTATCCAAGTTAAATAAACACTCCACTTTTTATTCTCACGAATTTAGTGTAATCTTAAGAAGTACAATTAATGTTTCTGACAAAATTTGACACAATACATTTATAACACAAAAAATAAAAACAAAAAGAAGGTAGGTATGATAAGGTATAAAAGAGTACCAAATAGTGAAATTTTAGAATTGAAACTATTTAAAAACGAATTAACGAGACATGCCTCAGTTATTTCCATATGGCTGTGTAAGATTTTTCCATGGTCTATCTAGTAACGTAACTGGTCAAAAATGGCTGAATGTTTCACCAATTATTTTTTCAAAATCTCTTTCCTCCCTTGGAATGTAGATGCCATTTTCATCCCGCTATTAGATACTTACTTACTTTCCAGGAGTGTTGAAAAAGCAATTTGTAACACCCCTGTTCTTTACTTTTTACTGCTGTCTGCATCTACACTAACGCCCTTACTAATAAACGGTGAGTAACGGTAGTATAGCTATACAATGTTTTGTCCTTATCTGTCATTGTGACATTTGGATTTGACAGATAAGGACAAAACATTGTATAGCGATACCACCGTTACTCAACGTTTACTAGTAAGGGGGTAAGAGTTTAGGTAGTTACGTAGTATATAACTGTCCGATCCATCCTTAACAAAAGCGTCCAGTATGCAGATTGCCACCTCCCGACGACTCCTGAATTTTTATTGTCTGCCCCCCCCCCCCCCACTGAAAAACTTCAATCGTGCGGAGAATATCCAACAAGGCTAGTCTAGCGGGCTTTGTTGTTGACGTTTTGCGGTAAAACTGGACATAGACAAGCTGCATTCTGAAAAGTTAACAGGAAATGTAAATGTGATTTTTTACTGGTTACTTTTTGGTTTAGGTATTTACTTGCTTTTGCGCGTGACTTCGTTCTCATTTATCGCTATTCCCTCGGGAACTGTACAATTTTCCGGGATAAAAAGTAGCCTATTTTTATATTGTTATAAAGAAGGTCAAGTGTATAAATTTGTCAACTATTTATCCGACCAAGCAAATCATAGGAGGCCGAGATCCTAGACGGTAAAAACTATGTCGTCTTTGACTGATTAACGTTATGATAATATTAAGTCTTATTTACTTGACAGTAATGGCGGTCGAGTTAAAAACAATACCATATCACGTCAAAGGCAATATGATTTTATCGAACGCCATAGAGTTCTGTACTGTGTCCCTTTGAACTACTTTTAAACGACTTCAAAAAAGGAGGAGGTTCTATGTTAGGCTGCACTGTGAAAAATGTGGCACTATAAACTAATGTGATGCACATCTTTTTAACCAATCGCGGAAGCACGTAAACTTGATCTTGATCACTCTACATTATGATGCTTATTCCGCAATTTTAGGTACTATGCATTATGTCTTTTTGGTGCTGTGTGCATAATATTGTATACTACTTGCATGATAAAAGATAAGGCATTTGTTCTTTATGTTTTGGTGAGGTTTCTTGCACAATGAAGTTCAATGCCTAGCAGAACAAATTTAGATTCGTGTCACTATTATGCGACACGTTATATTACACGTGTCGCGCACTGTTAGGTATATTAGTGGCAAGCAGTGTATTTCAGAATGTTTGCATAGGTATTTTATTACGTCGTCTTCAATCCATTTTTCTCAGAGTGTATGTGTGTTTTTATTTAGGTACCTATGTTCACCTATTCTTCCGTCAATTGTGTAAATTATTTTTATGCTTTATTGGGTACATATACTCCCGACGTGGTCCCTTTCCACAAAGTCGGTATCTGATAGTGGGATCTTTGAGGAATTTCTCGAGAGAACTCCTCAAATATTATTACAGTGTTATTCGAAATTTACGATGTCTATTAAATAACCTAACCTAACCTAACCTAACCACGCAAACCAAACGCAAATCCCCAAAGCCACGTAACACCTTGCATTACGCACTCATACGCATCCAAAACATCCAATTACACCTCACAAATCAAATTCAGAACAACAGTTAATTACCGTTAATCAATAGTGGTGACCATCGCCCGGACGTCTCAATCGGCAATTAGGGTTCCATTAATTAAGCGTTACGGCACCCCGCCACGCCTCCGCCCTAATACGGAACCCCTGACTTATGGGGTCAGTCGAACCTGGCGATGACGTCGTGGGTTTAGTGTGGATATGATTTTGTATTAGTTTTGCTAATTAGTCGAGGTAGGTATAGGTAATTATTAGTATCCTTCCTTCCTTACTAATCCTATCCTACTAATAATATTATAAATGCGAAAGTTTGTGTGTGTGTGTGTGTGTGTTTGTTATCTCTTAACGCTGCAACGGCTGGACGGATTTGGATGAAATTTGGAATGGAGATAGCTTATACCCTGGATTAACACATAGGCTACTTTTCATCCCGGAATAAATCAGTGTTCCCGTGGGATGGCAAAATTACTAATTCTAAGCGGCGAAGTCGCGGGCAGAATCTTCAAGAGGAAGGTTTTTTATAATAAAAGCTGGTTTATTGTACGGGTGTTACAGAAAACTCTAATAAACCGAAGCGAAGCGAGGGCGGGTCGCTAGTATTAAATATTATAAACGCGAAAGTTTGTATGTATGGATGGATGGATGTTTGTTACTCTTTCACACTGCATGCCTTGACAGATTTGGATGAAATTTGGAATGGAAATAGCTTATACCCTGGAATAACACAAAGGCCCGGAAAAATTAAAAGTTCCCGAGGGAAAAACGATAATCAAAATCTACGTGGATGAAGTCGCGAGCAGAAGCTAGTAATACATATTATAATGGCCCTAGACACACATATACATATACCTACATATTATTTTACATGGGAAGATCGTTATAGTTATTTAGTTAGCTGCCGTGTCGTCAAGCGTTTATAACAGTTCCATAAACATTGACAGTTTTCGAAAATCGTTTTCGATAACGTTAAGCCAGAAGCGCGTGGAGCTAACCCCGTGTGCTTCTGTTTAGTACTGTATTAGAGAAAATACTCTTTTACCGAACAATTGTCTTCGCGTATGATATCCATGGACTTATTTCTCAAATGGGAGTGTCTATAAAAAACTCGACATTGGCGAAATACACCTTAACAGGAGTGAAAGCCATTCATTAAAATTAGAATTAGATATCCAGGCCTAGGGCCTCTAGTCGGTATGGGTGTTATATTATATTCCGTAAAATTCCTAATTGCTTTTAAGATGTTATCGGGCAAAAATACATTCAGGTTTTTAGTGCTTGCTTTTTATTCTAACTTGGAAGTTAGAAGTCGACTTCTGCAATTTTAATTTCTAGTCTCATCCTCGCCTTAAACTGTACAAAAACAAAAATATTCTCTTTTCTTATCGTTTTCAGTCCGCACTTTTCAAACGTTTCGCTGACGTAACGTCTGTGTCTTTGGCGATAAGAATCGGCGCCGGCGCTGGCGGCCGCTCACCTTTGTAACTTCTCCGTTTCGACATCGATACAGACAGACACCTCCGCTTCTTGTGGGTGTGTTATTTAGTAGAGTGCAGATTAACGCCAACGCCTGTATTCCACACTGTATTAGCCTATCTTGCTCTAGTAGAATATAAAATATAAAAATAAAGACAAATCGTAGATTCTAAGAAGTAGGTACAGGAAATCGTAATGAATGAGCTATGCTATCGTTTGATGCTGCCGACTAGGCTACTTCGCCGCAGCACCTTTTTACAAAAGGAAAATCCGTTTTTTCCACTTCCCGCGAACAGCAAAGCTCGCGTCGCGTCGCCATTCGCGTTAGATCGCTTACAGCTGCGGCATTATCCGTAAAAGGGTTTGAAATCGAACTTGCCGCGTGCCAGTTTTTGCCGCCAGATTCGACGAAGTATTCGCCGACATCACGCCGCTTCGCCGACAAACGGTGTTCACGCCGCTCTACACCGACGAGTGAGATATACTTAGCCCTTTAAAGGATATAATTCTGTTGTTTGATTGAGATGGTCTGAGTTATGCGCGTATTGGGAAATCAGCGTGGTTACTTGTTTTTGTCCCACGAGAAAAAAATGTGTTTGCATTAACATTGACAGAAAGACAAGACTAGTAGGTACCATAGTTTTTGCACCCGGGATAACTAATGTATAATGTTTGACCAATCCATTCTAGATCTTTGCATATCAATGTAGAAATATAAAATTTGGAATACCTACCTGGGCCGGTATTCTAAACGATATGATTTGGACGCGGTTTTTTTTTTAAAAGCTTATTTTGTTATAAGCTTTATTTTCCAGGCAATAAGGTCGATTTTGACTAGCCTAAATTTGAATACAGATTTTCTTAGTTTTTTTGTTAAGTATTTCTCAAAAACTATAAATAATGAACACTGTATTTTATTTTTCCCAGAAAATATAAGTAATTATCTATACGTCAGGATTTTTTTCAGAATTTTTGATTAATAAACTTCGGGGGGGGAACGGTCATTTTTTGTATATTTTTAGCTATAAATCAAAAAGTACATCACAGAAAATTTTCAAAAAAATTGTTTTGAAATGTGCAGATTAATACCTTTCATATGACACCCCAGTTGCTATAATCGAACCACTTTCACCCCCCCCCCCCCCAACCCCCCATTCTAGACCCCTTTTCAATTATTAATAAAATTAATTTCATATTTTTTTTACTACAAATAGATGCGGGCAAGCAAGTTGTACAACTATGCCAAATTTCAAGTTGATAGCATTTGTAGTTGCTGAGAAAACCTGCTGTGACATACAGACAGACAGACAGACAGACAACGAAGTCTCACCGTAAGGGTTCCTTTTGAACCATTTTGGTACGGAACCCTAAAAAATACTGAAATTAATAGAAAACAGGAACAAAATATTGTTTGCATGCTCACATGTTTGTCTTCACCGGGAATCACTCCAGTGAGGCTGGACAAGTAGCTATTAACGCTAACGTAAATGATTTTCGAAAACTGACTAAATGTATGGAATTGACGTAGACGCTCGACGCGACCGTCTGACAGCTTACTTCGTCACTAACGGGTCATTATCAAATATTTGCGCAGGTTTGCGCGTTGTGATAGGAACGTCATGACGACTCTCTTTAGAGCGTTTTGTCAGACCTTCTATACGTGCAGCCTGTTTGCTAATTGCTCCAAGAAGACACTAAATGCCCTGCGTGTCCAATATAACAACAGTTTCAGGGTATTGATTCTCTCAAACGCAAAGGTGAGCGAACACAGGAGTGAAGTCCAAGCGGCGAGTTTAAGTAGTCCCGTCAAAGCGAGCAAAACACATTTCAGCGCGTGTATTCAATTTGGCAGCATGGCTTCTCGAACGTATAAGGCTGCCTAATTGAGAATGCACTCGCTAATATGTGTTTTGTTCGCTCAGACGGGACTTCTTAAACTCGCCCTTGGAATTCACTCCTGCGTTCGCTCACCTTTGCTTTTCAGAGAATAACACCCCTGTCCCGCAGGTTTGCGCTTTGTGATAGGAACGTCAAGACGACTCTCTTTAGAGCGTTTTGTCAGACCTTCTAAACATGCAGCCAGTGGGCTAATTGCTCCAAGCAGACACTAAATGCCCTGCGTGTCCAATATAACTACAGTTTCAGGATGCTGATGGGCGTGCCCCGTTTTTGTAGCGCTTCTGGCATGTTCGCGGAGGCGCGGATTGATAGCTTTGGCGCCGTGATGCGGAAGCGGGCTACGTCGGCGTGGCGTCGCGTACGGGACAGTCCCAACAGCATCCTGTAGCTGGTCTGGGCCTCGCCTGCCAGCGGCTTCCTAGCCCATTGGGACTCCGTTCATATGGAGTCCAGAGGTAATTTAAATAGGTTTTTTCATTTTTTTATTACCTATATTGTATTACTAACATTGTTTTATAAGACTTTTGTAACTAACACTATATGGACACATATCTGAAATAAAGTATTTGAATTTGAAATTTGAATTATTCGAGCGTTTCAACCGTCTCACTTATGTGGATTGTGGATTTCGGAACAAACGCCCTAAGGACCTTATAACGCCGAATGCATCTTGTCCTGGGCCTCAGGGCCCCTATTCAACACGGTAAATCCATATTGCTTTTGACTTGTTATGGTATTGTTTTAAACTCGGCCGCCATTACTGTCAAGTAAATAAGAGCTATCAAAACGTTGACGATACGGAAACGCGTCGAAGACAATATGGTATTTTTAAAGTAGAGGCCCTGCGGGGCTAGCACAAGTTGCCCGCGACTTATTTGTCGCTCGGATCTCCCTTTCTATCTAGTCAGTAACGATAGAGACGCACTAAGCTACAAGCGAGAAAATACAACATGTGCTACCCGTGCCAACCGTGTCGTCACATTCATATTGTATATCCTTTTGCCTTATAATTACTTCTAGAAATTTTCAATATCATTTTTGGCCATATACTTAGTACCGTAATGTACAGTAAATCCTACTTTAGTGTTAAAAGTGTCCACATTATGTCCACGCTGGAACAGATGCTGCCCATCTGCCTCCCTAATAAGAATAATAAGAAATCATTTAATAAGCCACAATAACTGCGCTCGCGACCTTATGTTAATATAAGAATTATTCACCAATCAAAAATCAAACTGACATAAATTTACTTTTAAACGCTAACCAGATGCAACCCTAAATGTAGTTACAGTCGGTTTAAAATTGTGTTGAATAATTTGTGAGTTATGCTGCTTTTGCAATGAAGTAGCTTGACCGTCTGCTAAATAGCTTGCATTCTGTCACTTCAGTTAGTTCGTTTAATGTATATTTCTTTATTTGCTGCAAATTGACCTTATTAACTAACTAATAGTTCGTTAAGAGGCAACATTTTTTTCATCTCACTAGCTCGGAAAGCCCTTTTTGTTTGTTTGATATCTATTGAGAAAATCGCTTTTTATCCACATGTGAAGAAAGAGTTTTGACATTTGAAGGCAGCTTATTTTATTTTTCTTGCGTTTTATTCCAGAGGGAAAGGCAAAGGACATTGATCCATACAGCCTAGTGAAGGCAGCTTAAGTGATATTTGACAGCTAACAAAACGTAAAACGTTAAGTGCTGATTTTTTTTCATAACAATTAATGAATTGCATCGAGTAAAAAACACAAAACCAAAATGTATTGACAAAGAGGTAAATAAATAATAATTGACAGTAAAAACCCTTTTTTATATTTTCCTCGCTGTAGTGAGGTGAAAAGTTTTGTGTTATACACGGGTGAAAAGTTATTTTACGTCACACCTGGCCATAATGTGAGTTTTATCGCACGCTGCGCGCACGGTAAAACTCGCATTGTGGCCAGGTGAAGACGTAAAATTGTGTACTCATCACGGGCAGTAAAAAAGAAAGCCCTCTATCGCATATTTACGACCCTCGCCTACGGCTCGGGTCTCAAATACCTGCGATTTCGGGCTTTCTTTCTTTTACAGCCCTTGTTAAGTAATGTACTATTACGTCTCGTGTGTTGAAACACTCGCAGGTAAAATACAACTTACTTCACGACAAAGTCTACTTTACGACAACAGAGATCTTGTTTGACGACGAGTTGGCCTAGTTGGTAGTGACCCTGCCTACAGTAAAGCTAGCAGTACCTAGTCCTGGATTTAAATTCTGGTAAGGGCAGATATTTGTGTGATGAGCGCGAATATTTGCTCCCGAGTCATGGATGTTTTTTATGTATTTAATAATATATTTCTCTACGTAAGTATTTATATCGTTGTCTAGTAGTAGGAGATCCGAATACGAGACGATTTGCACCGGGCTGTTTATTCGATAAAAAGTATTTTATATCAAATTTAATATGCTAAGTAATATATGGCGAATATGTTGGCCGAAAAATTTCAGTCCAGTATATAATTAATAATAAATAAATAAAAAAATTGCGCCATCGATCGCCATACTCTCCCTGCACGGGTAGCACAAGCGGCGAGTTTAAGTAGTCCCGTCAAAGCGAACAAAACACATTACAGCGCGTGTATTCCATTTGGCAGCATGGCTTCTCGAACTTATAAGGCTGCCTAATTGAGAATGCACGCGCTAATATGTGTTTTGTTCGCTCTGACGGGACTATTTAAACCCGCCGCTTGGACATTCACTCCCGCATCCGCTCAGCTTTGCTTTTGAGAGAATCACTACACAGCACAAGTTTACGATAAAACTAGTAAACTACGTCTTACAGCTTAACTTGTGTGTCTGTGTATCTGTCAGTCTGTGTACTTTGACCAATGGACGGAAAGTAGAGGCTCAGTAAACCCGCTGGCAGCTTTTCGGTACCTACGGAACCCTAAAAAATACTTATTCCAACTTAAAAACACCACGTAAACTCCCTAATCTCTTCATTGTGTATCAGTATCAATCGATTGGAACAAAAACAGCGGTTTGATTTCAATCTCAGAGATTTATTCCACACCTTCCGAGCCCCGCCCCCCATGCATCACCGCTAACCACCACTATCAGACATCTTGATACTTTGAACACGCCGAAACGAACCGTTTTGATCTTTGAGGTGGAGAGGCAAGGGTGGGTTTGGATTGGGAGATGGAGGAATTGTGTCCGTATTCAGATTGTTAATTCATTTTGATTGCTTGAGAAGCCTGAAATAATATAAAATTTTGCCTAACCAAACCTCAAAAAAACATTATTTTATTTATTTATTTATTTATTTATGATATGCCGAAGGGGTAATTCTACAAGATGTTTTAGAAATACACCGGGTTATACGGTGATTTTGCCTACTGGCATCTTATATTACCAACCCACCAATCGAACATTCCACACAGTTGGTCAGTTGGTTGATAACTATCTGTGGGGGTGATAGGATCTTAGATTTAATAATTTTTATAAGTCCTAATGCATCGTTGTAAGACCAAGATCTAATTAGTTTAAGGCTATTTTCCGCCTTTATTACTTGAGCTTCAGTGTTACTATAAAACTACTATAAACCAGATACTAAGAGTATTCTTAATTTTTGTATGAAAATAGAACATTCTCAATGCTCTCAAATGTTTCTAATAAGGTTCTCAATAATTTCATAACAGTTTTTTCAACTTTAGGGAATGTTCTGCATCTTGTAAACCCTGTTCAGACTTAGGTACTTGTCTCATATGGTAAACAACTTTATAACCTCAAAATGAAACTTTTTTGGCTAAAACAGCTCTTTTACCGTAAATAAAGTGAACTGAGAAAACATTTTGGACATCACTTGGCGAATGTATTGTCCGTGATTGCTTTATTTTATTTAAAATAGCTGTTTCTTACAAAAAAGTTGCATTTTGAGGTTAGAAAGCTGTTTACTACTCAAGACACGTAAGTTTGAACAGGGTTTACCTATGTATCTACATTGCTAACTAGGAGTTACTTTGAGGTATGATAACAATATGTCAAAGACAGTATTATATTTGTTTTCATCTCTCCTGTTCGGAAAGTTTAATTTGAATGGGTAGATAGCCAGGTGGAAAATTCCGTTTTCATCTCTAGGGTGGAAAGTTTTTTTTTTTAATAGTTACGGTCGGCCACGGAGCCTAGATAATTTCCCCTCGAACTATTGGCGCTCTCACTTCGTTCGAGCAGCGCCTGAAATATCTCGGGTGAAATGGGTCATTTTCAACCCTTGGTTATCAATCTACTAATGATTGGTTGGTTTATGTTTTTTTAGTATGGACCTGTAGTAGATTCTGAATTGATCTTAAATTCGATCGCCCAGAATAAGGCACCATCTGCCCGACGGCAATTAAAGGAGATACCATAACATTTGAATATCGGTGTTTAATTTACGCAAATAAAGGTGTTATGGCCGAGAGGAGCCGCGGGCGTTACCACTGCCGTACATTCAAATACTGTGTTTTGTGGGGAGTCGGTGACCAAAACTAATGATGGGTTACAGGTTCAATTAGATTGAGATAATTTAATATTAAACGTTCGATTATGTTGGTGTTCATAATTATGTTGCCGAGTTTTACACGTGGGCAGATAACAGAATCTAGCAGATAAATTAAAGCGAAATCCTTTTTTTTTCATATGGCAGAGACAAAGAGAGTGATAACTTTAACTGACATATTTTTTTTCTGAAGATCGTTTAAATTAATACTTTGTGCGCCTGTAGTTTGAGGGTGCGAATTACATTTTTATCCAAGTTAAATAAACACTCCACTTTTTATTCTCACGAATTTAGTGTAATCTTAAGAAGTACAATTAATGTTTCTGACAAAATTTGACACAATACATTTATAACACAAAAAATAAAAACAAAAAGAAGGTAGGTATGATAAGGTATAAAAGAGTACCAAATAGTGAAATTTTAGAATTGAAACTATTTAAAAACGAATTAACGAGACATGCCTCAGTTATTTCCATATGGCTGTGTAAGATTTTTCCATGGTCTATCTAGTAACGTAACTGGTCAAAAATGGCTGAATGTTTCACCAATTATTTTTTCAAAATCTCTTTCCTCCCTTGGAATGTAGATGCCATTTTCATCCCGCTATTAGATACTTACTTACTTTCCAGGAGTGTTGAAAAAGCAATTTGTAACACCCCTGTTCTTTACTTTTTACTGCTGTCTGCATCTACACTAACGCCCTTACTAATAAACGGTGAGTAACGGTAGTATAGCTATACAATGTTTTGTCCTTATCTGTCATTGTGACATTTGGATTTGACAGATAAGGACAAAACATTGTATAGCGATACCACCGTTACTCAACGTTTACTAGTAAGGGGGTAAGAGTTTAGGTAGTTACGTAGTATATAACTGTCCGATCCATCCTTAACAAAAGCGTCCAGTATGCAGATTGCCACCTCCCGACGACTCCTGAATTTTTATTGTCTGCCCCCCCCCCCCCCACTGAAAAACTTCAATCGTGCGGAGAATATCCAACAAGGCTAGTCTAGCGGGCTTTGTTGTTGACGTTTTGCGGTAAAACTGGACATAGACAAGCTGCATTCTGAAAAGTTAACAGGAAATGTAAATGTGATTTTTTACTGGTTACTTTTTGGTTTAGGTATTTACTTGCTTTTGCGCGTGACTTCGTTCTCATTTATCGCTATTCCCTCGGGAACTGTACAATTTTCCGGGATAAAAAGTAGCCTATTTTTATATTGTTATAAAGAAGGTCAAGTGTATAAATTTGTCAACTATTTATCCGACCAAGCAAATCATAGGAGGCCGAGATCCTAGACGGTAAAAACTATGTCGTCTTTGACTGATTAACGTTATGATAATATTAAGTCTTATTTACTTGACAGTAATGGCGGTCGAGTTAAAAACAATACCATATCACGTCAAAGGCAATATGATTTTATCGAACGCCATAGAGTTCTGTACTGTGTCCCTTTGAACTACTTTTAAACGACTTCAAAAAAGGAGGAGGTTCTATGTTAGGCTGCACTGTGAAAAATGTGGCACTATAAACTAATGTGATGCACATCTTTTTAACCAATCGCGGAAGCACGTAAACTTGATCTTGATCACTCTACATTATGATGCTTATTCCGCAATTTTAGGTACTATGCATTATGTCTTTTTGGTGCTGTGTGCATAATATTGTATACTACTTGCATGATAAAAGATAAGGCATTTGTTCTTTATGTTTTGGTGAGGTTTCTTGCACAATGAAGTTCAATGCCTAGCAGAACAAATTTAGATTCGTGTCACTATTATGCGACACGTTATATTACACGTGTCGCGCACTGTTAGGTATATTAGTGGCAAGCAGTGTATTTCAGAATGTTTGCATAGGTATTTTATTACGTCGTCTTCAATCCATTTTTCTCAGAGTGTATGTGTGTTTTTATTTAGGTACCTATGTTCACCTATTCTTCCGTCAATTGTGTAAATTATTTTTATGCTTTATTGGGTACATATACTCCCGACGTGGTCCCTTTCCACAAAGTCGGTATCTGATAGTGGGATCTTTGAGGAATTTCTCGAGAGAACTCCTCAAATATTATTACAGTGTTATTCGAAATTTACGATGTCTATTAAATAACCTAACCTAACCTAACCTAACCACGCAAACCAAACGCAAATCCCCAAAGCCACGTAACACCTTGCATTACGCACTCATACGCATCCAAAACATCCAATTACACCTCACAAATCAAATTCAGAACAACAGTTAATTACCGTTAATCAATAGTGGTGACCATCGCCCGGACGTCTCAATCGGCAATTAGGGTTCCATTAATTAAGCGTTACGGCACCCCGCCACGCCTCCGCCCTAATACGGAACCCCTGACTTATGGGGTCAGTCGAACCTGGCGATGACGTCGTGGGTTTAGTGTGGATATGATTTTGTATTAGTTTTGCTAATTAGTCGAGGTAGGTATAGGTAATTATTAGTATCCTTCCTTCCTTACTAATCCTATCCTACTAATAATATTATAAATGCGAAAGTTTGTGTGTGTGTGTGTGTGTGTTTGTTATCTCTTAACGCTGCAACGGCTGGACGGATTTGGATGAAATTTGGAATGGAGATAGCTTATACCCTGGATTAACACATAGGCTACTTTTCATCCCGGAATAAATCAGTGTTCCCGTGGGATGGCAAAATTACTAATTCTAAGCGGCGAAGTCGCGGGCAGAATCTTCAAGAGGAAGGTTTTTTATAATAAAAGCTGGTTTATTGTACGGGTGTTACAGAAAACTCTAATAAACCGAAGCGAAGCGAGGGCGGGTCGCTAGTATTAAATATTATAAACGCGAAAGTTTGTATGTATGGATGGATGGATGTTTGTTACTCTTTCACACTGCATGCCTTGACAGATTTGGATGAAATTTGGAATGGAAATAGCTTATACCCTGGAATAACACAAAGGCCCGGAAAAATTAAAAGTTCCCGAGGGAAAAACGATAATCAAAATCTACGTGGATGAAGTCGCGAGCAGAAGCTAGTAATACATATTATAATGGCCCTAGACACACATATACATATACCTACATATTATTTTACATGGGAAGATCGTTATAGTTATTTAGTTAGCTGCCGTGTCGTCAAGCGTTTATAACAGTTCCATAAACATTGACAGTTTTCGAAAATCGTTTTCGATAACGTTAAGCCAGAAGCGCGTGGAGCTAACCCCGTGTGCTTCTGTTTAGTACTGTATTAGAGAAAATACTCTTTTACCGAACAATTGTCTTCGCGTATGATATCCATGGACTTATTTCTCAAATGGGAGTGTCTATAAAAAACTCGACATTGGCGAAATACACCTTAACAGGAGTGAAAGCCATTCATTAAAATTAGAATTAGATATCCAGGCCTAGGGCCTCTAGTCGGTATGGGTGTTATATTATATTCCGTAAAATTCCTAATTGCTTTTAAGATGTTATCGGGCAAAAATACATTCAGGTTTTTAGTGCTTGCTTTTTATTCTAACTTGGAAGTTAGAAGTCGACTTCTGCAATTTTAATTTCTAGTCTCATCCTCGCCTTAAACTGTACAAAAACAAAAATATTCTCTTTTCTTATCGTTTTCAGTCCGCACTTTTCAAACGTTTCGCTGACGTAACGTCTGTGTCTTTGGCGATAAGAATCGGCGCCGGCGCTGGCGGCCGCTCACCTTTGTAACTTCTCCGTTTCGACATCGATACAGACAGACACCTCCGCTTCTTGTGGGTGTGTTATTTAGTAGAGTGCAGATTAACGCCAACGCCTGTATTCCACACTGTATTAGCCTATCTTGCTCTAGTAGAATATAAAATATAAAAATAAAGACAAATCGTAGATTCTAAGAAGTAGGTACAGGAAATCGTAATGAATGAGCTATGCTATCGTTTGATGCTGCCGACTAGGCTACTTCGCCGCAGCACCTTTTTACAAAAGGAAAATCCGTTTTTTCCACTTCCCGCGAACAGCAAAGCTCGCGTCGCGTCGCCATTCGCGTTAGATCGCTTACAGCTGCGGCATTATCCGTAAAAGGGTTTGAAATCGAACTTGCCGCGTGCCAGTTTTTGCCGCCAGATTCGACGAAGTATTCGCCGACATCACGCCGCTTCGCCGACAAACGGTGTTCACGCCGCTCTACACCGACGAGTGAGATATACTTAGCCCTTTAAAGGATATAATTCTGTTGTTTGATTGAGATGGTCTGAGTTATGCGCGTATTGGGAAATCAGCGTGGTTACTTGTTTTTGTCCCACGAGAAAAAAATGTGTTTGCATTAACATTGACAGAAAGACAAGACTAGTAGGTACCATAGTTTTTGCACCCGGGATAACTAATGTATAATGTTTGACCAATCCATTCTAGATCTTTGCATATCAATGTAGAAATATAAAATTTGGAATACCTACCTGGGCCGGTATTCTAAACGATATGATTTGGACGCGGTTTTTTTTTTAAAAGCTTGTGTAATCAAGATGGTTGTTAACCAGATTTCATGACAATCGGTTGGGCCGTTTAAGAGATATATTATTATCAGCTCTGAAAAGGAGTTGTCATTATATCGGGGTTTTTATCTATTTAATAGTTTTGAATTCAATAGCTTCTGCCCGCGATTTCATCCGTGTAGATTTCAATTATCGTTATTCCCTCGGGATCCAGGGTATATGATATCTGCATTTCAAAATTCATCCAAATCCGTCCAGCCGCTGCTGCGTGAAGGAGTAACAAACTAACACACACACACACAAACATTAATATTAGCAGGATTATAATTATGTGACATAGAATAATGTAATTTCCATTACAAAATAAAAGACTATCTACCTACCTATTTCTCCCAGCTCCATAAAGCCCCAGGCCATGTTCCACCGCAATTAAACCGATGACTGTATCGACGCAGGCGCACCGTGTCATTATCCACAATCACACTTCATTAGCAGCGAATCTGGGCCGATTAACACTTTCTTGGCTTTTTACCCGCGAACCAATCGCGGCCATTTCGCGTAATTGCACAAACAAGATGGCGGAGCAAAATGGCGGCTGTTCGCGGGTTTTTGCGATAATAATTGTATGTGAACAGTATGGGGTAACGAAGATGTAGAATTTATTAAATAGTATATATTTTAATTGCCAACGCTTTCGTTCCCAGGATATTTAATGGTGATCATTAAGTAATTTGCGCTGTAAGGGATTGCAGAATGCGTTTATGTCGTCATTGGTTAAAGGGCAGTCGAAAAAGGAAAAGGTCGACGACATGGTCATGGCGTTGCTTAAAGGTGTTGGTGTGCGTGTGATTTATGTATGTATGTAAACCTATATAAAATACTTTACATAAACAGAACGAAACACAAAAGGAATCCCTTTAAGGGATCTCTTTCAGTTAAGTAACCTTTAAGTGAATCTTGGAAAATCCTGGAAAACATCATGTCAAGTTTCATTGTATGAAAAAAATATACTGAATCTGAAATCTTTGAGTTTAAGTTACTTTTGCTATAAAATTAACATAAAGATTTTTCCAAAAATTTCGCAGAACTTTTTTTAAACTCCGTTGTTTTTTTTTAGATTACACAGACATACTTATGCATATTATTGTCTATAGCCCTCCTGTGTACACAAGATGCATTTGGCGAAGTTTATCGAGTCATTATCGAAGATGTAAAGGACTGACGGTACCTATAGTCTGTACTTTTAGGTATTTAAAAAATGTAAACAATCAAAACCACGTGGCATTGTTGAACAGCCAATCAAAACCGTTTAATCGAACTTTGACGTATATATCACGTGGGTTTTTTGTTTACATCTTTTTAAATACCTAAAGTACAGACTGTAAGCTGCAGGGATGCGGACGGTCATGTCGTTCGCTTATGTCAATTCCGTACATTTTGATAGTTTTCGAAAAGTTTACGATAGCGTTATACAACTTGTCTAGGCATCCAGAGGCCATTGCCAAGATGCACTACGCTAACTAGCGTTTCTATTCGTTTCGTTTTTAAACGAATCGTGTCAGTGGTTGATGACGTGATACAAAAAGTCACGTGATCTACCAGTGACGCGATTGATTTCAAAATGAAACGAATAGAAACGCTAGTTAGCGTAATGCATCTTGGCAAGGGCCTCTGCTCCGATCATGTGGTTAGTGTGTAGCTCCGAAATTAACCACCAAAATCGTTAATATACGGCTAAACGTAATAAGTATAGGTTGTAAAAAGGACACGATGCCCTAAAAACATACATTATACCTCATTCAGAGGGAAGGGTGGAGATAATTTGATTTAAATGCTTTGACATGAGGTTTGCAGAGATGGTTTAACCTACATTAGTGTTGTATAAATGTTTTTATGACCCCTGAGCAGCAGGAATATTGGCGAGTGTAGGGCATTCATTAATGAAACATGTTATTATTACTAACTTGACAGTGATTATCCAGAGATAGTCTTTTTTTACATTCATATTTAAAGCGTAAACATAATACATTTGGGAGCAAACAAATCGAGCCACTTGGTACTGTATTAAATAGAAATTGACTCGATTTCTTGGCTCCCAAGTAGGTATATTTTTAGACGTTTTTTTAGCTTCAATTATAACTAAATTTGTAAGCAAATCTAGAAAGTCGATTTTACATCACTTAACAGACAGTGCGTTTTATTACGTATTAGACTATTTAAATGGTAAATGTAAAAGTATTTAAATTAATGCATAGTGTACGCGTAATGGCCAAACATAGTGATACTTACCCACTGCTACGATTGTAACATTACTGTTACCTATGTTTAACAAATAATTAAATTGATTGATTGATTAAATTACTTTTAACTGTCGAATTAAGGTAAAGCTAAAAGTTTTCATACCTAAGCTATTCGAAAAACAATACAATACGTATTTATAGAGCTGAACCACAGAGTTGGTATATACATACTGTACGAAAATTCAACGATAACCTGGTACCGGGCGAGAGGGCAAGTTATACCAGTTCTGAAAAATAAATTAGAAAAAAATCTACAGGTTGTCCGAAAACTCAACGATAGCCTGGTGCTGGGCGGGAGGCAAAGTAAGTAGTACCAGTTCTGGAAAAAATAAGGAAAATTGTGATGTAGTTTTTTTTTCTTTTTTTTTCCAGTACTGGTATAACTTGAGCTCTCGCCCGGTAACCAGGTTATCGTTGAATTTTGGGACACCCTTTATGATGTTGGAGACGGATGGTGCACATAGAAACTCCTCATTATCTAAAGTAATTCCGTCGAGATACGACTTACTTATCTTATAACAACTGAAATAGAAATTGACCTACTATCATACTAAGCTGGTACCTACTTTCAGCTTGAAGAAAGAAAACAATCGAGAAGGGACTGCTTTGTTTTTGCATGTGTCCCATCACCTCCGGAACGTAACGACATCGACAGTATCTCGGCGCGTAAACCTGGGTCCACATTTGTATCATTTCGTCGTATCGTATCTCCGTCGCGTTGCACCGACGCGTATCAAGATCGCTAGTGTGGACGCACAAACAGCGCGATCATGCGGCGCGCCGTATCTGATCGCTCGGGATCGATGTTGATACGCGTTTATTATATACCCCGCACACTCGCGATCGGATACGCGTATCAAGATCGGTAAGTATGGAAGTTATGATTTGATACGCGATACGCCGTGATCGCTCCCGAGGCGATTTTTCCCCGATCATCAAAGAGGATACGGATAGCGTCCTCACTTAATGATACGGCGTTATGATACGATACGCTGCTACGCTACGGTTAGTATGGACGCATTTTTTCACATGACGATGGTAGTGATACGGTGTGCCCAATATGAGCGTCCATACTTAGGATACGCGAGCTCGATACGATACGCGTGATCGTGATCGGCAAAATGATAGAAATGTCGACCCAGCTTAACGTTGCGTTTCTTATAAATAAATGTGTAAGTACCTACGCCTATTTATTAAAATCTATTTTTAAAGTGTGTCATGTGTTATTACCAGTGATGGGAAATAGGTGAGCTAATTTACCTAAACTTGATGCATGTTCATTCAATAATGTATTCCCTTCTCACTCACGCATGAATGAATATGCGTCAAGTTTAGGTAAATTAGCTCACCTATTTCCCATCACTGGTTATTACTACTTAACTACGAACTTGGTAGGCTTGTTCTATAGGTACTTTTATATTTACTATACAGGGTGTAATGCAAGTCGAGTGCCAAATGAAAAGGGTGGGTAGCTAGGGTCACTTGCAACACGTTTTGGGCCAATTAACACTCATCCTGCCCACGGTGTTTTTTTAATATTTTTTTTAAATAAAATCTCGGTATCTTCCAAAAGTTGACCATTTTGTTTACCTATCTTTTTTTTTAAATGTGACAGCACAAAAGTACCTATTTGTATTTTTTTTATCTCTAATGTATGCGTATTCTAATGAAATGTTATTTTTATTCATATAGTAAACTAATAAAAAAATATTAGCCGACAAAGTGTGAAGGACAGAAAATAAAAATCGTCAAGGTCAACTTTACGGCACAATTAAAAAAAAAGTAGACGCTCCTCAGATCTTCCAACATCATAAAAACTTCTCCAGTTCCTGACCATTCTTACGGTATACCACATGTCTAGAATCACGTTCAGTTTTTCGGCAAAATATGGTTTCAATCTAAAATGGTGGGTTACATTACCTAGTACTTCTTTGAAACTACCTACTTGAAAGTAAGGTTTGATAAATGAATTGAGACTATTTTTTTACTAATAATAAAAAAACATAAAATAGTCATCAAAAATTATTATAAACCTAACAGTAGTATTCATTTATTTCAATAACTAAGTATACGATAGGTACGCAAGTTACGACTAGGTAACCGTCTACCAGAGGGGCTAGACAAGATGCACTACGCTAACTATCGTTTCTAATCGCTTCGTTTTTAAACCAATCACGTCACTGGCAGATCACGTGACTTTTCGTATCACGTCATCTACAAGTGATGCGATTGGTTTAAAAACGTAACGAATAGAAACGCTGGTTAGCGTAATGCATCTTGTCTAGCCCCTCAGGATACAATTGTTTCTAATTGCTGGTAAATTCTTCTTGCTTCTCGGGCCACACAATAGCTCTGCCGTAAGCCACTAAAATATCAGCGTATTCTTCTTCTTCTTGCTGTATGTAACCATGTCAATAAATGTTGATAAAAACAATAAAATTAAAATAATTCTTATCTCTGTTTAGTTAAATGTTTCCCCGCGCAAATAACTTTTTAATTTTCATTTTTATTAAGTGTATTTTTCAATTACATAGGTAGTTTACCATGCAATAAAGTAAAAAAAAAAACGTTATTTTTGGTCGTAACTTGCGTACCTATCGTATACTTAATTATTGAAATAAATGAATACTATTGTTAGGTTTTTAATAATTTTTGATGACTATTTTATGTTTTTTTATTATTAGTAAAAAAATAGTCTCAATTCATTTATCAAACCTTACTTTCAAGTAGGTAGTTTCAAAGAAGTACTAGGTAATGTAACCCACCATTTTAGATTGAAACCATATTTTGCCGAAAAACTGAACGTGATTCTAGACATGTGGTATACCGTAAGAATGGTCAGGAACTGGAGAAGTTTTTATGATGTTGGAAGATCTGAGGAGCGTCTACTTTTTTTTTAATTGTGCCGTAAAGTTGACCTTGACGATTTTTATTTTCTGTCCTTCACACTTTGTCGGCTAATATTTTTTTATTAGTTTACTATATGAATAAAAATAACATTTCATTAGAATACGCATACATTAGAGATAAAAAAAATACAAATACTTTTGTGCTGTCACATTTAAAAAAAAAGATAGGTAAACAAAATGGTCAACTTTTGGAAGATACCGAGATTTTATTTAAAAAAAATATTAAAAAACACACCGTGGGCAGGATGAGTGTTAATTGGCCCAAAACGTGTTGCAAGTGACCCTAGCTACCCACCCTTTTCATTTGGCACTCGACTTGCATTACACCCTGTATAATCAACGATAAAAATACTTATACAGAAAGAAATACTTAATTACTTATTTAATTAAGTGAAACATCCGACTCCTAACAAAATACACATATTCGTCGCACAAACATTTGTCCTTACAAGGGATCGAACCCGGGACCGCTCCTTTCTGAGGCAGAACCACTACCGGGAAAATAATAGCAAGTTTTAAATTGTACATCAGCAATAATAAAATGTATAATAAAGTTTCTTACACATGTAATGCGTCCTTAGCAAAACAGAAAATAAAGTTCAAAAAAACCAGAAATGTTAACAAACTTACTCGTATCCCTTACATATTTAATTTATGGATATTTTAAATACTTTTAGGTAAGTCCAACGCGACACGCGACGCGACGCGTTTGACTAGCTAGTTGCTAGTGACCCTGCCTCCCCTGCCTACGAAGCTAGCGGTTCAGGGTACGATTCCCAGTAGGGTCAATAATTATGTGATGAGCACGAGTATTTGTTTCTGAGTCTTGGACGTTCTCTATGTATTCAAACTATTTCCCTTTAAACGTAGGTTTATCATTGTCTAGGAAGCCTACAAGCCTCTAGGACTAGATCAATGTGTATGTTTTTTTTTTAATTCTACAGAAATGTCTGTTACGAAATTCAAACTTTATTAAAGCGAAAAAATTTCGTCGGTCTTAGGCATGATTCGAACCTACATCCCTCCAAGTATGAAAATGTAAGCGATCACTAATTTCGTGGATCTTAAGTAGGGTCTTGGTGGCATAAGTGGTAATGCGCCTGCATTTGCCCGGATTGCCAGAGGAGATGTAGGTTCGAATCCTGCCTAAGACCGACGAAATTCTTTCGCTTTAATATAGTGTATGATATAGTCTCCTGATATTTACTTAATTTAGGTTTATTTTACACGTAGGAAGTGTACGTACCTACACGTTCTTAAGGTGCATTTTATCTAGAGACATAATCGTTGTTATTCCAGTATTACCCCGTTGCATTGCATGTTACAGTGCAGTTTAGTTGTTTGTAAAGGCTCTTCATTACGTTTCGCTTAAATTACAAGGAAATAATACAGCTTATAGCTTTTAGGGTTCGATAGGAAGATTTCTGTGTATTTTTTTCGTCTATCTGGCTGTTCGTCATTTCTTATATTATAGCCACTATTGAGGAACTATAGTTTACCTTATACGTACTTAGGTACCTGTAGATAATTTTAGCTGTTATAACAAACAGAAAATTAAATGTCTATGTAATGCTTTAAAAGCTATATGCCTGTGAGTATATTTATTTGAAAATACGATAACATAAGCAATAATGGTTTTACCGCGTAGAATCTCTTTTTTTTACATTTGCTAGGATATTAAGAAATGTCTTCCACACGCAAAATAGGTAGGTTAAGTCATTAAAGCACACACACTTTTATGATAAAGTAGTTTTAATTCATATAATCAAATAGGTACCTTAAAACAATCCAATTATTTGTTACTATGATCTATCGAAGCTTTGACATAAAATGTTGTTAATTAATAGCATTTGGAAAATCTTGACAAAAAATAGTACCTATTTTTGGTCGTTGACTATACTTTGTCAACAGTCATCAACTGCTAATCGAGACTAAACTAACGAATCCAAACTCCGTAGGTCGACGATGAGATCTTGTTGCCTACTGCCGACTCCATCATGAGCTCTTAGACACCATAATATTTCATGGTCGTCGCGTTTACAGATATGCATTCCAAATTTTACCTTATCCCAATAAACGTAACAAGTTCACAATCGACTGGCGAGAATGTAACCCTTACATACATACTAACATACAAATGAAGTAAAACAAGGCTTGTAAAAATACGACTGTAGACGTAACGTCATAGGATAAAAACCATGGTGCTGCAAGATTTCCTCGCACTGCCGAAAAATTAGGAATTAAATTAAAAATATTTTCTTCAGCCGCTTAGATATAACGTTTTATCTGGAAGACATACAAAAAAACATGTAGCTCTAGACAAAAACATTGCATAATATTTTCTTGAATATCTCATATTCATTTTTGTCGTAGAGTCAACGGTTACTAAAGAAATATTTATAAATTAAGAAATTTTGGCACCGTCAATTCGAGGTGGCGGCTCGCGCCCCACCCTAAGGGCGAAAACTTGTATTTTTATTAGGACCCCATTCCTTATATTTAGCAGGATAGATAAAAAAAACTCTACTTACCATAAAAAAACTACGATAAAAGTCAAAGTTGAAGGTCGGTCAAGTCGTTTCATCTACAGGTAGTTCACAAAATAAAAAGAAAAGATACCTAGTTAGTTAGGAACATTTAACCACCGAAAAAGCCATTTCCAATTCCTAAACCTTTCCCAACCAACATCTCACGTCTAACCGGGCCAAAACCACCAAAACGGTTATAAAAAAAACCGCTGTTAATTATTAATGTCTTAATTACACAGCCTTTCCCTTTCCGCATGAAACTATTTGCAGATGTCGATGATAAAAAACCCAGGGAGCATCCGCGCCGCCGCTCCCCGATTATGCCATTAAAGGGTGTTGTAAAAAACTAATGGATATTTTTAGTATGCGATGATACGCAATTAAAGAGCGTTCGGGCCGGCATAGTCCGAATGTCGCGGTGCGGCTATCGGTCCGCTTTTTGATTGGTAAATGCCTCGCGGTTTTGAGAGATGGTTTTTACGCAATTAGTGTCTAAACTTATCTTTTGTGTATGTGTGAATTGGAAGTATTGGGACAGTTTAGTGTCTGTGTTTTTGATTTCGTTTGAGAGTCAAAAAGTTATATAATCACTTGTGTTTTTCCTTATATTGGTGTGCGGTAAGATAACTGGTCAAAATTGCTAGTATAGAGGCATACTATCTAAATCCGGGTTGGCAACGCATTTTTAGTCTTGAGATTGTCATCGTAAGATTGCAAATGGCTTCACTGTTCACTTACCATCAACTGACCTGTTTGGTACAAACGAAATGGCCGATGTAATGGCGACCCCAAGTTTCGGAGTTGATAACTATTAAAAATGACAACCGATTTTTATGAAATGAAGTTAAAAACCACGCGGATATAATTAACTTTCTATTAAATTAAACCACGCCTGAATTGGTCCATTTATTTGCGAGCTACAGTGCCACGTACAGACACAGATCCAGACGTTAAACTTGATTGCAATGAGGTTAAAAACGTCCAATCTATATATATAAAAGGCTAAACTGACTGACTGATGTATCAACGCACAGCCGAAACTACTGTACCTAGAAACTTGAAATTTGGTATAGGGGTTCCTTTTATGATGTAAGTGAGCACTAAGAAAGGATTTTCCGAAAATCGACCCCCAACGGGGAAAAATCGGGGGAGTAGCGGGAAACTAATTCTACGCGTACGAAGTCGCGGGCGTCCTCTAGTTTAAATATAAAATACACAAATCCGTCGATTTTAAAGTAAGCTTGTAAGTCTTTATTACCTACTCGATAGTTTTATACTACCAAGAAAAAAGTATGCTCTGCCGATTGTTAGCAGCTGCGAATTATTATAATTGGCTCGAATTTGCCTAGACACTGGCCAGTGACAAATATTTCTTTTTTATTGTAGGAAGGCAAACGAGCTCACCACCTGATGGTAAATGGGTTTTGGGGCACATGGACATTTGTAACTTAAGATTGCTATCTCAACATGCGTTGCCAACCCTGAGGGCTATCTTATCTTATATCGGATACAATTCAACCATGTAAAATCTTCGTGCAAATATTTTTCTTACACTTTCAGTCGGTTGGAGGAATGTGCAAGAAAAGTATTTTTTGCGTCGTAATGATATTTTTAGGGTTCCGTACCCAAGGAGTGCCAAGTGGACCCTATTACTACAAGCCTCCGCTGTCCGTCCGTCTGTCTTTCAGGGGGCTGTTTCTCATGAACCGTAGGTACCGTACCGTACTTTAGGTAATAGTTGAAATTTTCACAGCATCTCTAACAATTTCTATTGCCGCTACATAAATAAAATTAAAAACGACAGGGGAATATAAGAATGCTACGGAACCCTGCATTTGCGAGTCAGACTCGCACTTAGCCGTTTTTTTTCCTTCACCGTAAGAGCATCAGTAACAAAAAAGCACTCATTTAGAGCACTTAAGTTAGAAAATCTGTACGGGGCAGCTGCTTAGGTATGGAACTCGGTACCTAGCGATCACGAGCCGATTCCTCAAACCGCCAGGCCACCGACGACGCTCCTAACCTTGCAATCCTTAGATAGAATTCCTCTGCTTACAAAAACTCTTTTCACCTCCTTAAGGCCACACAACAGTGCAAACGGTGAGCCATAATTTTATAAAATTTCACTTCATCGATTATATCATTTTATCAAACGCTATTTTCTGCTAAAACCATGATGTTTTCAGGATATCTTAAACATTAATTACATAGGTTAGGTTAGGTTAGGTTAATTCGTGCGCTGAGAAATGTTTTTCGATGAAATGAAAATTCTGCTTAATGATACGTTTGTTGAAAGACGTTTCGACAAATTAATATAGTTACTTACCCCATGGGAAACACTTGGCAGCAGGCTAGGGCTATTTATATTACTTATTTTTAATATGTTTTCATATTTTTCTTCTTCGTTCTCATGTCCGGAGTTACCTGAGTTCGTCATCGACAAAGGAGAACATCATTATATGTTCTAAGTTGAAATTCTTCTCTCATGAACCTTTTAAATATCTACATTTACACCCACCGGTACACTGCATAATTCCGAATATTATCAAAATTCCGTTTTTTTATAATTCCGAATGCAATGTCTTGATAAGTAGACAACTTTATTTTTATATCGCTTATAAATTAAACCTTACCTAACCTACGTATAGCAATTTAATTATGGATTTGTTTTAAAATAACTCCAGCTTAACAAGCTTTCGAAACAATGAAAATTCGGACTAATTAATATTCGGATATAAAATCTTAATATTAAGGCGTTCTCGTACTTTTAACTAAAAAGTATTTCTCTAGTAAATTTAAATTATACCAATGCTTCTAAATTCCTAAATAATCATTAATATGTAACATAAATAACAGCTCTCTATAGTTTATGATCAAGAATAGTCATAAATAAAAATGGCACATTGTATTATTTAAATTGGACAGTTAAGCCACAATCGCATCTGTACCGTGACAATAAATTATGTAAACCAATAACATATAGACAGGACAATAATCAGATAAATATTTATAATCGGGCAAGAAACCGTCCGTCAAGCGTGTCATCATAACGCATATACTTAATTAGCATCGGAATGATATTCGTCTTCATCGATCGGAATTGCAAATCTTGGGCATTAAGATCAGCTGATGAAGTCATTTTGAGAAGTTATTAGCTCTATGATAATTTTGTAGGCTGGCTTTATGTGACACAGGGTGTGTGAATTTTGGTGTGGATTAATTATTTATTAAACAAACGACATAAAATTAATACATGATGTATAAAACAATAACTGAAAACTAAAACTAATCTTAGATAAATCTAAATAAACTAAGATTTAAAAATAAACTAAAACATTAAATGTAAGAATGGCCCCCTCCTGCGGCATTGCTGCATTGTAACAAAGATTCTGGCAGCATTCCCTCATTGAATGGCTAAACTAATTCGTTGAGTGAGGAAACTAAGATTGTAGATTAATTGATTTTGCAATGTTTTTTTTATTTAATTTAGAATTTTGAAAATACACGGCGAGTTACAAATTACTTTTCTTTAAAAACAAGCTACCTCGGATGGCGAACAATACATTTTTATGGTTAATTTATTGCCTATAGGATAATCGTCGACAAAGTAGTTTGTGACGTAAATTTTACCTATTTTTATGTAACACTTAGTACCAACAAAAACATCAAAATGTTTTAAGAACATAAGATTAACTTCTTCCTATTTAATACTCACCTACGTCATTTCAAACAAAGCCAATATTTAAAAAAAACTTTAAGCAGTTTAATAATTAATGAGAACTTTCTAAGAATGCTTTGATCTAATACTTATAAACTTTGAACACTACTGATAAATAGCACCAGTAACAAATTACAGCACTGTTTAGTAGTTGTTGGTACCTACCTAATAAATTCGAGCGAAGTTTATATAAATGGTTAGTAAAAATCAATAGACTTTGGTTTTATAGTAGAAATAACTTCGCACGAATTTATTAGGTAAATACAGTACAACCACGGAATAGAAAAAACAGTGGAAGTGGCATGAGCTTCGCTTAGTATCAGACCTGTTGTCACCAATACTCATACTATCATAAAAACAACATGCCTCCACGGAAAATGTTTTTGGTGCGGCTGTCGTTTTTACATTTCAAAATAGCACAATAAGGCATGGATTTATTTCCTATTTTAGACATATCGAAATATCGAAATAAGCGATTGCGGCAAAAGTATGGTAGGTTGCGCGGAACTCCGCATAACTATGCCTCACGTTACACGCCCACTTGACACTTCTCCTGTTTTTTCTGTTCTGTGAGTACAACTATTACAAAACATCACCAACACATAAAACAAACGCGACTACCTCGATTTACTATCACCCTGTACTATAAACAATAGCACATCACATAAAGCATTTTTTTCAAACAAGGAAAAATTTCACACCTCACTCGTTGGAATTCCGAACAATAACTAGTTTAATTCGGATGAGCTATTACTGCCTGAAAAGGAGAATTTTACGAGAAAAATGTGTATATGTCCACCCATTCACGGCCCGGGGTCGTAATTTCTATGTAAAATTGACTCTATTTTACTTATGACTTATTTTATTGGCACTGTTTGACGCATGCGTTGTGCGGCTGTGAATGGCTCATTAAGATTCTTTACACATGTGTGTGCGCCGATCAATCAAGATGGAAGGAAATTTCTAGGCGGCACCAGTGTTTTTCCACCTACTTGTTTGAATTTTTATTGTTAAGTATTTTCTCTATTAAGAATATGTATAACGCGCTTGCGTGATCCGTCATACTTATTTTTTATATATTAAAAAAATACATTTTGTTTTATACACTTAACAAAATAACGGTTTAGTTATTAATTTAATTTTCTCTCTTTTCTACATATATTTTAGTTCAGCAGTGTTCGCAATTTTGTGTTCCGGTGTGGGGATAAGATAACTGGTATATCTATATATATAAAAGGCTAAACTGACTGACTGACATATCAACGCACAGCCGAAACTACTGTAGCTAGAAACTTGAAATTTGGTACATGGGTTCCTTTCATGATGTAAGTGAGCACTAAGAAAGGATTTTCCGAAAATCGACCCCCGACGGGAAGAAATGGGGGGAGTAGCGGGAAACTAATTCTACGCGTACGAAGTCGCGGGCGTCCTCTAGTTTATTATAAAATAGAGACATTCCATCTTAGTCTTCAGGGTTGACAACTTTATTTCTTACCTCTCTAAAGCTGGGCATTCACGATCGCTCCAACAAGCCGAATAGAGCAGCGCCGCGCCAAAATCGATCCGTGAATGTCAAAACTGTAGCTTTTAAAGGTACCTAATTCAAAACAAAAGAAGCAGTTGAAAAAATATTTTTGAAAATATTAAAAATCCGGATTTCGGTCAATTCTAATAATGTCACTTTTTAAATTATTCAGTTTTACCCCCTCGAATGTTACTTTTCATTAGAAATAACGACTGACACCTTTATTAAAAATTCAATTTTTATAAAAACTAAAAAGGTTAAACCTGAAACAGTATGGTATAAGATAGAAATCTTTTCAAAAAAAAACTATTATTTACTCTTAATTATTTAAAGGCGTTAAGTGAACCATGTTCTCTTTAATAAAAGAGCTTGTTAAATGATTAAAACATATTTTAAATCTCCATCACAATCAGGATAATCGTAAGGTAGCGTAAGTAAAGCATAACGTAAGCGTCACGTGTCACGACAACTAACAATCAAATCAATGGCGCGAGGAAACCCTTTAATACTAAAGAATAACAACTTTAAATAAAATACAATACAATTTAAACAATAACTTGCATTAACAAAGCCCAAAGCACAATAAAATTGAATCCCAACTTACACCGTTTTACTTTTAAACGTGTGTAAAATTTTGACGCTTAGTTCGCTCTTCGTTTACAGTCGATCGGTTTCGCTTCCCTTTTACACTTTTTACCCTTTTTACACCAAACTGGCTATTACACTAAACTAGTTGGCGTATAGGTCGAAAAGTGGGTGTCTGCTTAATTAATACGGCGTAGATGTATGCTTAAGTCATTAAGTTTATTTTGTAATTAAATGCCGATAAAGAAACCGTGGTATTACTGCGTGGGTTGAGTTAGAAGATATGTGCGATTGTTGTAATTATAATATGACAGGACATATTTATTTTGATATTTAAATTGTAACAGTAACTTGTATGGTATACAGGCACTGGTATCATGGAAGAGATAAAACAGATTATGAAATATGAGTGATAGTAAAAGTGAACAAGTTATATATTTAACATTTGAAAGATAGTTAAGCTAAAAGTTAGACAAGGTTATCATAAACCTATTTTAAGTTTATTTGTGTAAAAACGTGGATTTTTTAGAGTTTAACTTAGCGGAATGTATTGAAATCACCCTATTTTTCTTAATTTAATAACATTTTGAGAGCTCACTTTTGGCAACATTTTATTGTTCTGATGGTCTAATTCATGACAAGTTGCAGGCTTATTTCATACTAGAGGACGCCCGCGACTTCGTACGTGCACAATTTGTTTCCCGCTACTCCCCCTATTTCTTCCCGTTGGGGGTCGATTTTCGGAAAATCCTTTCTTAGTGCACCCCTCGGGTACCCAAGGAATACTCCCTCCAAATTTCAAGTCCCTAGGTCCAGCGGTTTGGGCTGTGCGTTGATATATAAGTCAGTCAGGTTTGCCTTTTATATATATAGATAGATGGCAAAATTATATTTAATTTCTTGAAAAAAGTGTACTTAGTAGTAATGTAATGTACTGGTGTAGTAGTAAGTGTATAAAATATTTTTTCTTCGTACAACTTACGGCCGAACCCTATATTTAAACCGCGGATAGATAAGCCATACTTCGGGCTAAAATTTGACATTTGCCCATACAAAATGTGTCAAATTTTAAACCGAAGTAAGCCTATCTGTCCACGGTTTGAATATAGGGTTTGGCCATTACACGACCGGGCAACTATTTCCTATTATTATTATTAATTACTCTACTATACAACAGAGGGCGCAAGTGAGAGGCGCGCGCGGCGCTTCTCATGCGCAAGTTGCGCGACAAAAACTGGCCGGACCAGTGTAACGGCCGCGCTTACTTCGCAGGCGCGGACAGCGCATAGAGCAGGTAACACCGCTGCGGTACTAAAATTCCAGTAGCTTTCTATTGTTTTATTTTTCACTTCTCAGGCTCTTAAAATATTAGGTACTGTCACGAGCGTTAATTTGGGACCCATTTCAAGAAAAATGTGCTTGAAGGCGTCAATGTCATTAGAGAGATGTCAAGTCATTTGTAACTTTTAGGAAACTCAACCATATTGTTCATTAAAGAGAAGAAGAAGAAGAAGAACCGTATTGTTGTATAATGTCAGATAGACTTTGGACACAAGGTGGGTACCAAATGAAATCTCGTGACTGTACCTACCTTAGTCTCTGCACAACGGGACTTATAGCTCCTTATTAGTCTCTAAGGACTAAAGTTTTTTTTTTAGTTAATTTGGAATCCCCTAAACAACCAATCACGGTGTTTGTGAATGGAGGATTATCGCCATTTTCAGTGATTGTGTATAGACAATTTTTAGGGCGTGGAACTTCAAAATGACAACTGTGCAAAAATATAAATATAAAACTATTTCATTTCGTGAAACACGATTAATAATTAAGAATATGAATCTATTTAATTATATTAAGAATGAATTCATTTTATTATGCATGGACCAATCAGATGTAAAATAGTTTTCAAGTTTGAAGAAACTTTGTTGTAATAAGTATTATAATATTGTATAGAACGTCGTTTTTTACTCGCATTCAAAGTGAATAATAGAGTGTTAAACGCGAGACTAAACAACCAAAATGACACTCGATCCCTCGCGTGGCTAAACATCTCGTGTCATTATGGCTTGTTTTAGTCCCTTGTTTCAACCCTGAAGCGAAAAAAGGGGTAAGTAGGTACTATTTTAACATGTGCATCTGTATAACTGTGTGTCTGTGTATCTGTGTATCACCGTAATATTTGTTGCACAGTTTAAAAATCAAACGGCGAGCATCACTAATTCACGCAATAAAATGGGAGCCAACCAAGAAAAAAAATCTGTTATTGGCAAAAAGAAAAGATAGGTAATAGGCGTACAGCTTCATTGAGAGCCGAGGTATTCATGAGGTGCGGGGAGAGACAATGGTGATTATAATGAGATTTATCGTATCTCACCCCCGCACCTCGTGCCTACCGCGGCTCTCAAATATGTTGTACAGTCACGAAATTTACTTTGGAACCCACCATAGGTCCAAAGTCAATCTGACATTCTACAACGATAAGGTTGAGTTTCCTAAAAGTTACAAATGACTTGACATCTCTAATGACATTGACGACTTCAAGCATATTTTTCTTGAAATGGGTCCCAAATTAACGCTCTTGACTCGTGACCGTACTCCTATAGTTAAATCAACTAAAGCTGGTAGTAACTACAGCAGGTTCTTTAGTGATTCAACTAACATCTTAGTTAATTAAGGTATCTAATGTCATGTTAGGCTCGTATAGAATCAAAACAGCTAATCTGAACAATCACAATCTTGTCAAAAGCGATCAAGTTTTTTTTTTCAGTGCACGAATTCTTTTTTAACGAAGTTGCGGAAAAATACTAGTTTGCGATAATGAGGTAACAAACAGCTCTATACGATATCCGAGGGTACAAAACTGTTGCAAAATAGCGATTTTTATGAAAATCAGTTGCAATTAGTAAAATAAGCAGCTGGGGCCGTATTAATTGCGGTATTGATGAGTTATGAGCCGTAATTAGTGATTACACCGGCGTCGCGCTACAGCGGTGTTTCTACGCCACTTGTACTGCCAATATAAGACTTCCATCATTTAAACTGGATTATTGTACACTAAGTGTTGCTTGCGACTCCTTGCATATCGCTACTTGCTCGGGAATTTTTAGAAAATTTGGGAAAATACACTAAATCCATCCTTTATTAACGTGACGTGCTTGACGACGACACTTCCCAACTAGCAAAAACATATCTTATAACGGCTAATATGACCAAAAAATGTGTTCTTATAAAAGTCATATTATCGTCTATAAGACTGCATTTGGGCACAAATTAAAAGAGCTTAAACCTTATACTTGCCATATTATTGCTTTACTGAAAGTGAAAGCTAATAACACTTAAACACGTTTTATTGTTGTTAGTATCAAGTTTACTAAGCTTATAATTACATAGTAAAAGTTGTTTATAAGAGCAGTTCCTTTATAGTCGCAACTTTCAAACATTTAATACTTATATGTATTACACTTATTAATATCACATTAAAAAAGTTCACAAGGGCTTTATTCTTATAAAAGTTTTGTCGGCATCCGTTATAAGGGCAATCTTCTTATAAGAGGCGGAGAATATATTTGCTAAAAATTTAATAGAGTAAAACGTCAAGGCAGCGACACATAAGTAAAACTTTTTCTTACCGGCTCAAGCCGATTCCACATCGATAGGTCTGGAGAGACCCTTAGCCACAGGAGGTCCACTGTTTGGGAACCACTGGCGTAAGTACATCATCAACTTTTTACACATTTTAATTGGTGTTGCGCTGGCTGGGGCTCTATTTTGCGCGATGAAACCATATTGGTATTGACATGTACGCTATGTATACTCCTTATTGCACAAAATGAAATCGTTTCATTAAAAATCACTTTTTGAAACAAAATTATGTACAAAGGCGAACTTATCCCTTTAATAATGTAAGTATACTCTGTAGTACGAAAATAAAAATAATTTCGAGACAGAGACAATATAAAAAAACAAGTACGTTTACACTTTGAAAAACGGGCTAGGTACTTACAGTGATCAAATTTGTAATGTACTCGCGCCAGATACCACGTGCTTTTCACACGTAAATTATAAGAGGCATACTTATAATTAAGCGGCATGCAGTATTTGGCAGTGTGCGGCATACGCGTAATGGAGCCGGTTACACACGTAATAGTGGTCGATTTTTGTACGTATTTTACGTAGCGCGGCTACGGGATTTTTTCTCAGTGTACCTACGATGCTACAGGTTGTTTGTTAAAATTTTAATACAACCTTTAATATGATTAGCGTGGGGGGGTTATTTTAAAGTACAGACCTCTGGGAATTTTAGCTAATAAACTTTACTTATATACATAATGTCAGCAATGTTCCAGGGAACAGCTGCAAGTGTCATTGCGCCGGAGCAACAATGAACGTCAAGATTGAATCGCAATCAATTAATAACTAAAAACTGTCGCTAGATTACTGTCTCACGCGCAGCGGAGACAGATACAGCGGGTTTGGTTTAACCCTTAGGTACATAACAGAATGATAAGATGGTGCGGGTTAAATATCATTTTAAAATGAACCTTTTGCCGTGACTCAAAATTGAGCAAAAACATTCAATAAATATCGTTCTTGACTTGATGCTAAGCTCGGTCTGAAAGGCTTATTGATTAGTAGCTAAACATACGAATAGTTAAAATCGTACTCAAATGTTAATTCTGAAACCGTGTCAAAAAGTCTGCCGTGAAATTACACTTCCTAATCTATTCCTGCAAATTCCAAGTGATTGCATTTTGCAAAAGACAAAGTTGTGATGAATAAAAAGAAACGCAGTTATGCGTCCCTTTTTCTTTGGTCAACTGGCTTGTGCCGAGATCGTGTGCAAGTTAAATAAATATCTTTAATACAATTACGGTGTCATCAATTGCCAGGGTAGTTTATATTTATACTGAATTAGAGGACGCCCACGACTTCGTACGCGTAGAATTAGTTTCCGGTCGATTTTCGGAAAATCCTTTCTTAGTGCTCACTTACATCATGAAAGGAACCCATGTACCGAATTTCAAGTTTCTAGGAACAGTAGTTTCGGCTGTGCGTTGATATGTCAGTCAGTCAGTTTAGCCTTTTATATATATAGATAGATTATGCCGCTTATTGTAATGCTAATCAGAAGTCATCAAAAAAGTGACTGCTATATCTGTGTCTCTATCACTGCCTAGAACTTGTCTGGATATTCAAGTTCTGAAAATGGCCGGTTAAATCTCAATATAACCGCCTATTACATTAATGTTATTGGTGTTAGGACCTTGTGCGGGGTCCGTCTGGATTGTTACCACATATCTAATCCTCTAACCTACCGCCTGGCAACATTGTTGTGGTAAAATTACTAGCACAGAGGCTTTCTATCTTGGAGTCTTGGTCCTGAGGGTTGGCAACGTGACCATAGCCTTATTAAAGCAACGGCAATCGAGTTAAAAATAATGCATTAACAATTGGTGTAATATTAAAGGTACTGACAGACGCGCTCATTACTAGCACGAAAGCATGCTTTTATTGAGCAAGTGCTCAATAAAAGCATGCTTTTGTGCCATTGCATGGTGCGACACACGTGCTACTAATGAGCACTTGCTCAATAAACGCATGCTTTCGTGCTAGTAATGAGCACGTCTGTCAGTACCTTAACAAAAGCAATGTAGAATAATCTTAGTCAACGGGGTTGGCAACACATTTGCTAGGGTTGTAGTCTTAAGATTGTAGTCTTGTGAAAGCAAATGTCTATGTGTTTCAGACACTACTGTCAGGTAATCCGTATGTTCGTTTGACTTATACTTGCCATTAAAATGTGAATTATAACACCTGCACTTATAGATAGCTAGATAGGTATAAGAGATCTCCAAGCTTGATAAGTTATTTTACAACCTAAAGAAAGCTTTCCGAAAGCATTTCCGGAACTTATATCGCACCTCCATTACACTGTTCCCTGCTGTGATCACGCGCAGACGTTGTATGTGTCCCAGTAATGAGCCAATTAGAAAACACGACAATCAGCTGAGCGCGCAAAAACACCGCGCAGCCGTAACCGATACAATGCAGCACGCATTTGTACCGGTAATTAGTAAAAAACCGGTTCACCGACTGTTTCTAACGTTTGTCAAACACGCGGGACCGCGAAGGGTTGGAGTGAATTACATTACGGTCTTTAATTAAAAGCTGTATGGGATATTTCAAGAACAAAAAATATAGGTAAGTAATTACATTAAGGTAATGTGCATGAAAACAGAATTGCCATAAGCTGCCAAGTTAACTATAGCTAGCCGTTGTGCACGACTCCGTTCACGTAAAAGTCCTTTATCGGTATTCCCTCTGGAACTGTCTGATTTTTCGGGATAAAAAGAACACTATGAGGTTCAAGTTATCCTTATAAGAATTTTTACTAAAATTTGTTTAGCAGTTTAGCTGTGAAAGCGTAACTAGCCGACAGAGAGAGTTACTTTTGCATTTTTACTTTTAAGTACTTATTCATATTAAGGTATGGATGTCTGTGTAATACAACTTTGCGAAAAGCCTAATCTTATTTGTGAACAACCTGTATATTGTTTTTAGAAGAGTAAATACTTAAGTGTGATATAAATTCGAATAATAACGCTCTATGTATGTACTCACGTTAGGTTAGGTTGTGCTTTGAGACTCACCGAAGTTTAAACAAAATTTAAATTAAGAATTAAAAGTTTTCGAATTAAAAGACCTCATCAAAATAGTAACTGGCTGATAATAAGAAATAACCTAATAAGAAATACCTAGCATACCTTTGAATGTTACTGGCTGGTGTAAACATCTTTAGGAATGCCATTAATATTGTGTTCGCCCTTTTTATACGACCTTCGTGGTTGAGGGCTGTACTGACTGTATATAGGCATTTATTTTTATACAGGCAGATACTTTTGTTTTGATTTTATCTGGGACAGTATAGGGAAATTCTAATCCATAGGATATAAAAGGACACCGTCTTGCCAACCATTATAGGTCTCTTTTTGGTAAAAACAACTTATGCATACCTACTAGTGTTTTTTGGTCAAGTGAGATTTGTAAATATATTTTTTTACACTCTTCGACTCAGTGTCATGTAAAGACCATTTCATTGTATATAGACAGAAAAAAACGGGTCAGCGGGAGTCGGGTCTTGTGACAGATTCCCTGTATTTCTGGTTTCTTTTCCTATGGTCTTCCACACCCTACCGGTAAAAAAAACACTATTTGGCTGATGTTTGCCTTCGTTTAAAATAAAAAGCTCAGAAAAGAACTTCTGTGTTTTCTATGTTTCGGCAAACAACAAAAAACACTTTTAATAAGAGAAAATTCAAGATACAATAGTGGTGGTAGGATCTTGTGGAGGAAATAATAGAATTTTGCCAAGTTTTCAGCGAAATTAGCAAAAAACCATTAAATAGATAAGCTTTGAAAGAACTTCAAGTGCTTGACCTCTTTAAGATATTTTTTGCGACGCTTTGTTGGGCTTTTTGGTTTTATTTGCGTCTTTTTGAAAGTTTACTGTGGCCTGGGCTTTTTTCGAGTAATTATTTATACCAGTCTCACAGAACATAGCAACAGACAAGATACAAATAAAAAAAAAGTGTTTTTACTAATGTTTCTTTTTATTATTTGATTTTAAATAATAAACTTTGGCATTTTTTTGAACCAGCATTTTTTTTTAAACCTATTATCCTGAACCTCCTAATTAAGTAGGTCTGAATAAGTAGTACATGTCACCACAGATTCGCCATATTTTTTTGTCCTGCCATGCGCCTGACACCCTTTATTTACTATAAAGGGTGTCAGGCGCATGGCAGGACAAGGGTTCAACATGAGTCAATATCCATATTAATTATTAACTAAAAGTATCCTTGTAAAGTTTGACATTTATTTAAGGTTGTAATTAATTACTTAGACTCACAACAGCCTCTTATTCGTGTTGCTTTCTAATTTACTCCCAGTCTAGGTCCCTTTGAGTAGGTGCCGACTAACAAAGCTAAAATATCAGATAGCACGTCTTCCGTACACCGAGCGGTAAACACGGACGACGAGGATCTAAAACATTGGTGACTAGTTAGCCTATTTGTTAGTGATCCTGCCTATATATATGAAGCTAGCTGTCCCGGGTTCAAATCTAGGTAAGGGCAGATGTTTGTGTGATGAGCGCGAGTATTTGTCTTCAATGTTTTTTATGCATAGTATAGGGTGGGCCAGAAGTTTTTGCACTTTTACTAGCTCTTCAACGTTGCTATTTGCAAAAAAAATTGGCCCACCCTATATCTCAGTACCCATAAAGTACAGTACCTACAGTATGTCTAGTACCCATACTACCAGTCAAATGCAAAAATATGTATCGAAAGAATACTCTCACAAATATGTTACGAAGTTCTTATTACATTGGGACATATTTTTGATATGTGGCGTTCTACCATATTTTTACACGTTATTTTGGGACTAATTGCCGCACTCAGAGACGTCAATTATATTTAATGCTTGATGAAAGTTGCTGGCTGCTGTCCCTTTTCGTGCTACAGCAATTGAATAAGACACGTTACTAAACTAGCATTAAATTTAATTGACGTCTCTGAGTGCGGCAGTTAGTCAATTTGTGTTGTTTTTAACTTGGCCGCCATTACTGTCAACTTAATAAGAACTATTGTAACGTGGACAATACCGTAAAAAATATATGTGAAGAACATGTAAAAAGGGGTTCCATCTTATAATTTTAGATTGATACGTGTTTGTAAACCTTGACACGATGCTTTTATGTGAAAATTCTCGAAGAAATGCCCCATTCTCAGAATCCGCAACTTGGTCTTCCATCCTTCCTACCCCTATGTCCGCTCTCCAAAAGCTATCGCTATCTCGCACTCACGTACCAAACGATTTACATTCGCGCCCGATCGTCCCCGAGGATCTCCGAACGCCGCCAAGTCTAATATGGCGGCTAACGACGCCGGCGCCTTGTTTGGGCTTGCGTGCTTGCATCGAATTAATGCGAAAATGAGAAGCTAGTTAGAACATTCTGTGTAGTCTTGAGTATTGCGACGGTCTTAAGTCACCGATGCGGCGTCTGCTCAACTTCATCCGTACCCGAAGCACGATCTTTTACCTCGCATCGAGTGCTTAAGTAACGTTAACATATCGTCACGGAGAAGTGTATGGCGATTGGTTTCCATGCCTCGGCTTTTTTATGTGGCACTGATGGAATTTGGTATGTGAGACCCTTGGGCATTTGAATTATCAAGTCAAAAATTTCAAAATCAAAATCTAATCAAAATCATTTCTTTCTTCCAACACAGGTATATTATACATTATACGTACTCGTACGTGAGGTTGTTAGTAGCAAATGTTGTAGTTCAGTTAAATAAGATACACATGCATTTTATATTAACTAATTGTAATTACTAAGTAGATATAAATTCATTAATAGAGTAGAACGCTTTTTCACCAGGGGCACGTTTTATAAAGCTACAAGTTATAATTTGACATGTCTAAACTGGCAACACTGCTCACTGCTCAAATGGCTGGTCGTCATTGGTCGAGGTTGTGTCAAATGGAAACTTGTAACCTGTAAATTGTAATTTGTAGCTTACATACATACATACATAAACTCACGCCTTCATTCCCAGAGTGGGGTAGGCAGAGCCACAGACTCACCAACAACTCCAAAAACTTGTTGATAATTCTGTGACCACATTTTGCACAACCAGGCTAAGATGTTATCCAGTGTATTAGTGACAGGTTGCAAACCCATCGCCTAACAACACTACACAGCCTTTAGTCCCTTAATCGTCTCTTACGACATCCAATGGAAGACATGGGCCCGTATTATGGTCGCCTTTATCGCGGTTGATAAAGCACACGTCACTCTCGCACTTACATACTGGTCAGAAAGTGACAGATGTTTTATCCACATCGATAAACACGACCATAATAGGCTTTATGGAGTGGCAACATTCTAAGCCCGGCACCACACGGGTAATTTGTAGCTTTATAATATAAAAAAGGCCAAAGGAATTTAAATAATTGATTTAATTAAAAGACTGCAATACTAAGACACCAAGTGCGTAGCCAAACGTGAGGACTAAGATGCCTCTAAAGGCTTCCACATCAGTCGGACTGACGGGCCGAGAGAGACGCAGCTATTTAATAGAATAAGAAAGCTATATACGTCTCTCATTCTAAAAGATAGCTGCGTCCCTCTCGGCCTTTCAGTCAGACGGATAGTCTGTGGTAGTCGTCACCGGTTGCCTTATCCCCACACCGGAACACAACAATGCGAATGTTGCTTGGCGGCAAGTTGAAGGATAAGATTGTGGTAGCGATCCGGACGGACCCTGTAAAACGTCCTCATCCTACCGCCTCTTGTGACCGTATTTAGAACAAAAGATAGCAAGTTGATATTGGCTTTGACTTTTGTATCGAGTATAAACGTAGAGTCTAAGTAAAATATTGTATGAAAACGTGAGTCTGTTTTAAAGGTTCATGCTACGGATATGTTCAGATGTTAGTGTAGTGTATAAACTGCGTTTTCGTGCCTGTCATTCAAACCGTACGCTTGCGTTTTCGTCGCTCTACCAACACCCAACAAAGCAAGGTGCCGAGCACCTATCGCTAGGTAATTTCTACGGGCGCATGGGAAGTGTTGTACTGATATTAAATGCATGAAAGTGCAAGCAGCTTCCAGATATAACGCAAGTTTTCTAGGAAAACTTTCGTTTAATTGCTTACATTGCAACTAAAGGCTCTGTTTTAAAGGTGCGTCCCAAAACTAGCCAACCTATATATTTTATGTATATTTAGTAGGTGATACCTTTCCTTACCTACTTTGTAACTCTACATAATATACCGACAGCAAAAACAAACCAACTTTGAAAGTTTCAGAATTCCGAAACATTTTACATCGCACCTTTTTCTTGAAAGCTTAATGTCAGAGGTGCAAAACCTTTTTCACTGTATTGACATTGTGAGATTTAAGTGGTTATATAGAAACAAGGCAATAGTGGTAATAATCTGTGGAGTGGAAACAACGGTTGACTCAATAATCAATAATGTTACTTGTGATCATCAATTAGCGGCGTGGGAGTCGTTTTTATTCTAGCTGTGACTGTGGCCGCTTGCTCATACAAACTTTTATCACTTTATATTAAGAAAAGCAGCGTGGGTGTATGAACATTGTCCTTCTCTTTCCGTTAATGCGTTCATTCTCCTGTTTCTCCGATTTTGCCTCTTTTGTTTTTTTCTCCTGTTTTGAATACTCGTGAGCAGAGGTTGTGTTTATGTGTAAATGAGGTCAAGTTTTTCGCGTTTTGACTCCTTCTTAAAGAAAGTAACTAAGTAGAGTCGCCAGCAATTAATATCTCTGCAATAACTGTCACGACTCTATTAATAATGGCATTATTATAAATATTTAAACGAAATGTTGGGTAAGATATGATTGCTGGTGATCGTGCAAGTGACTAGAAAAAAATGGAATATGAGAGAGCGAATATGTCCAAACTGACAAGCTTAGGTAGGTTTAAACAATTGGATATTATATAGATTTTGTATGGCAGCCGACGTTGAGCTGCCATCTTTAATTGTAGTATCAGCAATCGCGAATAATAACTGTCTGTCTGTTTTTGTCACCCGGTGATTGCGTACCGGATCCTTTCCCGACACGGACGATGTCAGGTGACAGAGAATATAGATCGCAAAGTGAAGTAGTGATTTACTACTTTTACTTTATTTAACACTAGCAACCCGTTTCGACTTTGAGTGTATTACTACATAAAATAGAGCATGGAAAAGAAGAGTCGAAAGGGAAAAAATAAAATAAAAGCAAGTTGAGGTAAGTTGACAACACCTGCATAATTTTTGTGTTTTTAATAGGAACATTTTTTTTTAATAATAAAAACGGGACCCGCGTTATTCATATTTTTAACTTTAATACGACAGATCTTATTTACATGACAGTCATATCTGTCAATACATCAACAGTGTAAATATTAAATACCATATCAAAGTTGAGTGGGCTAAACCACAGTATACTGTAAACAGTAGTTCATCTTCAAACAAAGGTATCGCTTGCTTGCATGTGTGCGTGCCTCTACCGTACGCGCTGCGAGCCACCACAACCGAACTCAACAGGGGTGTGATTCTCTCAAAAAGGCTGTCGGACGTAAGTGAATGTCCCGTTAGAGCGAACAAAACACATCATAGCGCGTGCAGTTTCAATTTGGTAGCATGGCTTCTCGAATGTATAAGGCTGCCTAATTGAGAATGCACGCGCTAAAATGTGTTTTGTTCGCTCGGACGCAAGCGCAATTCACACAGAGGGCGGGTCGGCCGCGGGAGCGAGCGTACTGTCGTTACATTGTGTTGTGCGCTCTGTGAGAAGACCTATCGGAGAATGCGTGTATTACGAGCAATGCAACGCCCTCTGTGAGAATTGCGCTTCAAACTCGCCGCTGCGCTTTCGCTCGTTCGTGCGACCGACCGCCGTTTTTAAGAGAATAACACCCCAGGACGGACCGAGCAGGTTTAGTCGGGACCGCACCGTCACCGTGTTATTTTCAGTGCGTATTAGTATCGAACGACTAATTAACCCTGGTGCTGGAGCGGCAATGCGAAACAGAATCTCCTAAAGGAGACGACCTACTTGTCCATTTATGCCGGCTTTCAGGCCGATATGGTCGTCTGTGTGTTGTGAATCCATGAGATTTTTTGAGGTGAAGGATGCTAGGCAATCGAGTGTCCCAATATAATATATTAATTTTCCTTAGCTTAATTTTGTTAATTTTGTTTCATGGTCCATGGTCCACCAACTTTAATGCCACGTAGACATATTTAAAAAATAATGAATTAATTAATTATAATATGGCTTAACCTTGTGCAGGATCCGTCCGGATCGCTACCACCATCTTATCCATAATATCCATTAACCCACCGCCAAACAGCAGTGTTCGCATTGTTGTGTTCCGGTTTGGGGATAAGAAATCCGGTGTAATAACTAGCATAGAGGCATTCCATCTTAGTCCTCAGGGTTGGCAACGCATTTGCAGTATTGTGAATGCGAATGTCTATGGGTCACAGTTTCCACTTAATATCAGGTGGCTTGTGTGCTCGTTTGCCTTCTCTATACCACAAAAAAAATAAAAAAAAACAAAGTGAAATAAACCCTGCTTCTGAAAAAATGCAAAGCGCAATGGAAATGCTGTAGGCATGCTGTAGGTAATCAAACGTCCAAGATTTACTCAGCAACGAAAGGTAGGATGTTGTAAAAAGTTATGATTATCATGACATGACACCTAATGTGCCAAATTACCGACGTGACCACGAATTCTCCGGGATGTACAGTCGGCAGCTAATTATCTTGTCATGAAACGTCTGTCTAATTAACTAATTAAACTAACAGCAAGTCTGGTCTTGTACAATGTAGGGTTCTGTAAGCGTAAAACTACGTAACTAAATATAACTTCATATTTCAACTTTTTTGTCTTATTAATTGGCCAATTCGATAAAAACTTATTTACATGCTTTAATGATAATACTATTACTGCCTGATTCACAAACGACAAGTAAAGCATATTTTGACAGATAAATTTAGCCCTTTCTCTTTCTGACACTTGAAAATAGACAAGGAGAGGACCAACTTTAAATGGCAGATAAATTTACTGGTCGATTGTGAAACAGACCCTTAGAGAAATAAATAATATATTATGTACATACAGTACACGGTGTTTTTACGAGCTATACATCTACCCCCTTACTAATAAACGTTGAGTAACGGTGGTATAGCTATACAATGTTTTCTCCTTATCTGTCATTGTGACATTTGGATTTGACAGATAAGGACAAAACATTGTACAGCTATACGACCGTTACTCAACGTTTATTAGTAAGGGGGCTAGCTAGAGTATCCGAAAAGACAGGTATCCAATCACTTGCTTAACGACATTTCACAAATCCATTCATTTCACAATCATATAATTTTGCAAAACGGTTTCTTTTCGAAACTGTAAATATTTCACGTTTTATTTCAAAGCCACCTTGTAGAAAACTATTGATTAGGTTAGATTAGTTTGATAAAAATCCTGAAATATGTACAGTTTTGGAAAAATATCGTTTTGTAAATGACGGTAAACCGAAAATACCTCCAAAAGTAGCCTATTTTTGTTTCTTTAAATGCCAGTCTTGTAGCTGTATGCAGTCTATGGTGTATGGGACTGGCGACGGACAGATTGTTACGTAACTAGCGAGTTTATGTTGTCCTGTCAGAGCGTACAAACAACATTTAAAGGCATGCATTCTTAACTATCTAGCTTTACCTGAGGAGTGAGCCCGCTCGTATGATTTCGCTCACTCGACCAACCGTTCGACAGAGATATTCGACCACGTATCCCTAAAAATATTCATCTATAATTACTTATTAAATTCATAATTGTTTCCGAACAATAGAGCGTAATACGCGGCGAGTGTAATTACGGGCCGCGCAAAAAGTTAGAAAACGGTGTAAGTAGTGTTAGCGGTGTTGCTTTCTGCATTTGCATAGCCGCTGCGCAGGAGCGAGTGGAGCGACACGCTTGTGCGCGCGCGCCGTCCCACTCGCAGCGGGGCGGGTGGATATTAGAGTTTCTTGTTATTGTGTAAAATATCACCACCTACTGTGTAAAATATTTTAATTTGACACCATGTCCGTACTAAGGTTGTCTGGAAGAGTTTAGTGATAAGACCGCATGTTGTTTACCTGTATTATTTTTAATTGTGCTGTTTATTTAGGGCCACTGTACATTATTAGGTAAGGCAAGGAAAAGGCAAACAAAGTCAAAGTTGAAGTCAAAGTTCTTTCTTCGATTTAGGCATAATATAATGCACCTATGAATGTCAAAAAGCATTACCACCGCTTAGAAAAATAAAACCTTTGCCCCGAGAAGAAACGATTACTTACACAAGTCATTTTTATAAATCATTGCTGATCTTTGACTACCTAGTTGGCTTAGTTGGTAGTGACCCTACCTACGAAGCTCTGTCCTGGGTTCAAATCCCGGTGAGGGCAGATATTTGTGTGACGAGCGCGAATATTAGTTCCTGAGTCATGAATGTTTTCTATGCATTTAAGTATATATTTCTCTATATAAGTATTTATATCATGTCTAGTACCGATAGTAAGCCTAGAGCTTAGTTTGGGACTAGGACAATTGGTGTGACATTATATTGTTCCCTGATATTTATTTATCTATTGGTTTTCCTTACCTACCTTACATTTATGTGACCCGCTGACACTCGTGCGCAGGGCTACCGCGTTAAGTATGCACGGAGCATACCGATCCGATATCTGGATGCAGAATTTAATATTTATTAATTATTATTTAATAGTTATTTCCGTGCAGCCGATAACTAGACGACGTTAGCGGAATTATAAAGGTCTCATTATTTTTAACATGTGAACAAAGACAGCGTTTTTTTAATGTATAGTGTGGGATAGGGAATAAACGGAAGGCCTCTATTAGATGTAAAGTATAAAAAAAAACCTTTTTCTAATTTAAGTTCAAATTTTTTAAGTTAGTAAATAGGCCACATCCAGTGGCAACCCTAAAAATAATTTAATTTTAGGAGAGGCCTTTTCCAAATTTAGCACAGTCACCAGTAAAAATGTACTATGAAAAGCTACGCCCAAAATATCTGATACGGTCTTTTGACTCTAGTAATTTTTAATAGTAGGTATATTATTAATGGTGTCTTACACTTAACTTCCTTAACTTAGGTACTTTATAGTCCGGTGACCACATTGCGGTTTTTAGACTTGTTAGTTTTTTGTAAAGTGACACTTTACAAAGTGACACAAATTCTTGCATATTTAGTCAACAGATATAAACTTGAAAACTATTTGGACCATGCTTAATAAAATAAAATTATCCTTAATAGATTTAAATAGATTCATATTCGTAATCATTAATCATGTTTCATTGATTGTCATTTTGAAGTTATTTCCACAGCCTAAAAATGGTCCATAAACAATCACTGAAAATGGCGATAATCCTCCATTCACAAACACCTTAATTATAAAGGGGTTTCCAAAGTACGGTCAGCCTTATAAGAAGCTGCACACTTTAGTGTTTTGTCACTTTAACGTCATGTTTGAACTGCTGCACTAATCTGTCAAAGGCGTTAAAGCGACAAGGTACAAAAGTGTTCAGCGTCTTATAAGGCCGACTGTACATTAAAAAAATATTACTTTAATTACTTAATCCCTAGAGATTAATAAGGAGTTTTAGTCCAGATGTGCAGAGACTAAAGTTTTGTTTTCTGTAACCGTATACAATTAAAGCATTTTATAAAAGTAACCTAACCTATAGGGTTCTACACGATGGTACTGAAAATATTTAAAGTTGCAGGAAAAAAAATTGGGTTGGCAAATGAAAAAGTTGGGAAACGATACATTTGACAATCATATTTTTGCGAAACGGCAGGCTCCGATATTTTATACACGTACGAGAGTGACGGATGCTTTATATCCACATTTTATCATGCGATAAAAGCAACCATACTAGGAAATGTAATAAGTCCTAGTGAAAAAAACATCGAGACGTACAGCGTGTTGAATTGTTGATGCGATGATGATATGTAGAATAACATCGTAAGAAGTGTTAATGAAATAAATAGGATAGGTTATAAACTTACAAGGTGTTTATAAGATAAGATACATACATTATCATTTTCACGCTATATTTACATTCAAATTCACGTGTAAAGGCAATTATAGATAGACTTGGAACTTTAAAGTATTTATTGCAAAAACGCAATTAAATGTAAGTAAGAGCCGATTACTTGTAATCATCTATCGAGTAAACTTATTTATTTTGTAAAGTAAAAATCGCCTAACTGGTTTGGCATTTACGCTGTTATGATTTGTTTATCAATATGGCTAACAAGGTGTGTGAATGAACGAAGGACGTAAGCGCCTGTATTATAAGGTCTATTTAATTGTGGATCTCATTCGATGTCAGTAGGCTATCTAATTGCGCCAGAGCAATTAAATAAATAAGGCTGTCACTTACTACAGTTTCAATTCAAAAAGGTATAACTGTAAATAATACACAGTTTAATTTAAACCTTATAATGATCTAGTATAGATCAATAATGCAATCGGAATTATATTACAGAAGGGCCTGTGCTAAAGAGGACAGAGTAACTATCGCGCAATTACAAGGGTGACCTAAGTTTTCTATCACATTCTAGTTAAATATATTATTGAAAAACCGGTCAAGTGCGAGCCGGACTCGAGGTCCAAGGGATTTGGAATCTAGATACTCTTATGTCCATAGGCCTTACAGGTCACATGTAATCCGATGGTCTTTGGGATCTTTTTCGTTCTCCGTGCAATAAAAATCCCCCCTTAAATCCCTTTAACGGGAATTTAATCCACTAACCTCACAGTATGCACGCAAAACTGGACCATTGAGTCCGTCAAATAATTAAGAGATACGTATCAAGTCGTTTCTCGCCAATATTAATCGAATGTAACATTATAAACGATAAAACGCGGCGGCCTTTGAGTTTAAAATGCTCTCGTCAATCAAAGAAATATTTAAACAAGTGGGAGGCCTATAAACTGGTGTTTTGAGTTCAATACGATATCCATTCACTTTATTGATTCACAGAAATAAAAACAAACAGCGCTTTAAATGGAAGCTGCGCGCGGATTAAGTTATACATTTTCATTCAGTTAGTGGTGCAAGTTATGAGAGGTAACCTCCAAATCTCCAATAAGTAATCAATAGTTAACAATCCCCCTATAAGGAACATCCTGTTTTTACACAAAAGGTCCCATAGGGCCGAAGTGTATCGGTAAGGACCCTACCGATAAGATAGCTAAGATTTATTTTTATTTTTGTGAATGTTCCCACTTGGTTCCTAGTTAGTAGATACCTACCAACTGCGAGTTTAATTTGATATCATGTATTATTTACCACCACACGTTACTCCACGTTGATATCACAAACAGTGTTTAGCTAAACACAGTTTGTTAAGTCAATTTAAATGTTCTCAATTGACTGAGGACGTAGCAAAACGATGTAAGTGGACTGCCCAAGATCAGGGCGTCTAGACAAGATGCATAAAGCTAACGTTAGCAATTTTAGAAACCACAAACTGTGTAATGCCTAGCTTTTACTTGGCGAGGCTAACGTTACCGCCCAGCAGATTAATTTTGACATCCACGGGGTTACCTACCCACTATAAGCTCGTAGCTTGGACCGCTTCTACGCCGGTATCGGATAGGTGTGCCCGCGATGAATCAAGCGGCGCGTAACAGCGGCGCCCGCGCAGCCCGCCGCCATACCACCACCACACCACCAACCCAACCTAACCGCCAACCAAAACACATTCTCAATGCTACCTTATAAGTAAGGGAGCTAGTTTCAAAGTCAAAACAATGTAACTCGAGTTACGGCGTTTTTTGTTAACGTTTGATATATTTACGATGGCCGTAACCTTTCATTTCGACATAATTTAATTTAAACACGCACTGCGACTTAATTATGATATCCCGAGATACCATGTATCGGGTTTTATGCAGCTTTTAACTGTTTGGTTATCAATAAATTACTATTTAATTATGCCATGGTTTTGTAAGCCGATGGAGGTTATATAATTTTAATGGTTGATTGCCAAAATGTTTAAGTTTGAATTGGTGTTGTAAATTTTCTTTAATTTTGCAATTGTAACGCAATTTAAGGATTAATATTTTTAATGTTGTTTAAAAATTTATTATTATGAAGCATAATAAGTAAATGTTAATTATTATAAAAAGAAACACCTTTTTATTCCAACGTACTCGTACATTCAAACATAACACACCAAGACATACAGTTTAACATGTTACTTTAAAAAACTAGTAAGTATAGTCAACATAGAACTCTGTCAAAATGACGTATCATCAAATAACACCTAATAATAAACTTCAAAACTAATCATTGTTTTTCGACGACACGGTTCACGGTTCGTAGTGTATCAAAAATATCAATAACCGTATGAAAACACTTTAGATCAGTTCACAATAGATCTGATAATAACTAGTTTGAATCACATTGGAATGCTCAAAGGACTGTCGTCATTCAGGTTAATTAGTGCTATCATGCCTTTTCAAGAAGCAGCTAATTATAAACGCGGGCGCATCATGAATACGGCGCAAAAACGCGCTTGAGATTCAACTCGAGCGCAGCGTCAGAAAAACCGCGGCAATTTGTCATCTGTAACCGCCGGAATAACGGACTGCACAATAGATACAGCAGCGTTTAAAAACAATAATAATATTTATTTATTTATTTAAACTTCATTGCACAACACACAATGTAGGTACAAACGGCGGACTTAATACCTTAAGGCATTCTCTACCAGTCAACCAATGGGCTAAGCAGAAACAATTTTAGGTTGGTGCTGAGGAAATAATAAAAATAAAATTTTAGCCACAAAGAAACTAATAATACCTAAATACGAAAAAAAAACGCTTTTGATGACACAATGCATTCAAGATAATTATATAAATATAAAACAATAATAGGTACACAAATAATAATTCATTATATAAAAAAAACATAATATATGTATACTGTCATACCCACTGTCATACCTAGTATCAGTTTACAGAAGATATATAATATATGGAGTTGAAAGCTGCTAAAACTAGAAAATAGTTAGCCGTAGTGTCGCCGTCAATAGAATTTGCTAACTATGTAAACAAATTAGTACTGTTTGATTTGACACATAACCTCAAATATTCACCAAGCGTGTTTTTATTAAAAATAACGTATAATGAATAGTTATTTCATCTTAAACTTAATTATGATAATAATAATTTAGTGTATAAATCGTTGCAAAGACCTCACTTGATCTTTAAATGTACTTACGTGATTATTGAGTAATCATGGTGAATTGGTTCGTTTGGTTTTGTTTACATAGTTCGCAAATTCTATTGACGGCGACTTTAAAAACGACTAAGTCGAAAAAGTTCCGTTGTGCTACGAAAAGTATTACAATTATATGGCAAGTTTTTGTCACACAACGGAAAAAAAAACAGAAAATGCCCAGGTACAGGTGTAGTAAAAATCGTATGTAGAGTCACTGACCCCTAGCAGAATCCAAGTGGAAAAACTTGGAAAATCGTAACGTAATGGAACCAGTAATCGACAAGGACTAATGATCGACACAGATTCTTATTTCACAGAAGATAAGGGATGTCCATTTCATTCATTTGTTTTGTAAAACTCAATTTACGACCGTATGATCTTTGAATTAAGAGTTAAGTGCCTATCATTGGTGCATGTCAGCTTAAAGTGTCGAACACTGGTGCCATTACGTTATTTTTTTTTCGTTTTGTAACGAGAAAAGGCATTCTTGTAAACCTGAGTCCATACGAGAGTTATTTTAAAACAGCTTTTTTATTGAATCGGGTTTTGTAACACTCTGTGTAGTTATTTTTTTTCGACTTAACACTTGCATACGTGTGCATGCATGTAGGTACAAACAGAAGACTGTCGCAACTGAAGCTTAAACTCACAACCACCCCGTGTGTTGTTATTTTATAGCATAGAGAAGACAAACGATTAATTTGCATTCTCAATACTACAATCTTAAGACTGCGATCCGAAGACTACGAATGCGTTGCCAACCCATAGAACAAAATATTCGCGCTCATCGCACAAATATCTGCCCTTAACGGGTATTGAACCCAGGACCGCTAGCTTCGTATGCAGCGAGTCACTACCAACTAGGCTAACGCGGCGACAAAAGAATGTCGATAACTATTTTATAGATAGGAACCTCAGGTTTAATGGCGATAATTTAGAGCAAATATATTTTAAACGAGTCAGCCGATACGTAGCTAGGAACATAGGCACCTAGTTAAAACTAGCTTTCCATAAAAAAATCGGCGTCCAAATCGGTCTATCCATTTTGAAGCGATACAATGCCATAACAGACGCGGAGACACACATTATACTTACATCTTACATCACCCCCTTACTTGTTGGGGGTTAAAAATATCTCAAGTATGTACGTATGTATGTTAACACTTTATTGTACAAAAAAACAGAAAAATACAATTAATATAAAAATATGTACGAAGGCGAACTTAACCCTTTAAGGGATCTCTTCCAGCTAATACTTGAGTGATTGAGAAAAGTGAAAGTGGCCAAATTTATTCAGAAAAACATAAAACAATAACTAACCAAATAAAGCCTATATAATAAATTACATTCAAATACCTACATACAATATAATACAATTAAAAGTTAAAACTAAACTTATTTAAATTAAAATAAAAACTAAGCTACTCAAATATTAAAGACGTAAATAATAATCACCACTATAAAAAGAACACCCCCTCTAGCAGGTCCGCTCGCGGCATGGTCCCTATGACACTGGCTGCGTTACCTCTCTGGATAGCTAGCCCAATCCTTTGGGAGAGGTAAGCACCAGCTCTAGGATCTCCGGAGGTGTCTATGAGCCGGGATGACAGGGCCTTAATAAAGCTTTTCATATCAGCTGACCAAGGTCCCATGGTCTCCACTGCAAGCGCCACAAATTCATAATTATTTAATAATGATGAATATTTGCGGCGCTTGTTGGTTTGGGCCTGATCAGCTGCTGCACCGGCCCGATTACGGGTTGACTGGACGTGGGACAGGGCGAATGTGTCAACACACGTCGCGTCCCACACCAGTGCCCTACCCAGTTTCCACGGCACCAATGTAGCTCCGTCTGGTCGCTTGCCATCGTCTCTATGTAAACCTGCTGGTTCCAGGACAGCTGGTACAGAGGCAGTGGCAAGCGAACGACGGATCAGATCATTAATTGTGCCATGCCGGTACAAACGGCCGGCACTTCTAAAGCATGAAAGGCCATGTCGTCCCAGCTCACTCACTTCCTTCCCGCACGTGCAAGTATGAGGTTCACAGATTCTAGCTCCAACCCGCAAACTTATTGCTATGCGCAAGCAGCTTGGGTCCAAGACTGTGCCTATATTGCGGGAAGGAAGAGCGTGGAGCCAGTGACCTGATTCGCCTGCAGAGACAGCGAGAAGACGGGCGCGATCTGAATCGTCCGGACTATTTTGTATGAGAGATGTATGAATTGATATGAGGCGAGGAGTATCCCATGCTCTTTGGATATGCCTCTTGACTGGCATATCCACTCCGGGACACGACTCACACCAAGCATCCCTGGCCTCCACCAGGTTCGCAATCTCAACGTCAAGTATCTGTGGGATATTTAAGATAATACTGACGAGAGGCAACGAACCATAAGCGGAGGACAGGAAAGCTGGTAGTGCCACGCTAGAAGAGCATCGAATACCAAGTCCACATATAGAGATATATAATAATACTTAAATATACATACATAAACTTACATAAACTACATTTAGGTACATTGTACGTAGTAATATTTTTTAAGTAATCGAGCTTTTTATCTGTCAAACGATAATTTATTGATTCTGACTCTGATTTTAAAGCCATATACAGCAGCATTATCCCAAAAATCGCACAATAAAATGCATTTCCATAAACTCCCAAAACTGCCCACGCCGGCTCCGCGTGAAAACATCATAATGAAGTCCTTCGGAGCCCCCATCAGATAACATTTAAACAAATTAGCGTAAAGAAATAAACAAACACGAATTGTAGGGCCCGCCTTGAGTTATGTAGTGTAATTAAAGGCCGAGTGCAACTCTAAATAACTCCATTTGGCGCGATACGCGATAAACGCGCGTTTGGACAGCGATAATTATTTATAAGTAAATTGGAAGTACAATTATTGATCGTGGCCGGGAGATGGCATCACTGCGGCACTGCATCCGCGAACGACACGCTATCTTGTATCGCTTGCATATATTACTGGAGGTCTTTATTTTTAAGGTTACTGATGAATTGATAAACTGTTGGGAAAGTTTTCTGCTTCGTATTGCAAACAGTACCTATCGGTAGTGGTTGTGAACAATATCGTTGTTTCTTTGATACGATCCTTGAGGAGATGCCTCGGTTAAATACATAGAAAACATCCATGACTCAGAAACAAATATTCGCGCTCATCACACAAATATCTGCCCTTACCGGAATTCGAACCCAGGACCGCTAGCTTCGTAGGCAGGGTCATTACCAACTAGGCCAGCGCGTCGTCGTATGGATGGATGGATCTGTTGTATTTATTTCACCGACACAAGATATTATAAAAGATTAGTGTAGTTTTAAGTATAGATGAATTACCGAGAGCGTGGAATTGCATATGTAGTGGTCACATGTCTTTACAGGCATTCTATAGATATTTAAATTTCCTCTACTTCTTATACCATCAGCATAAAAAGAGTATTGTTATAATTATATTAAATAAGTAAGTACAAAAATAATGTCAGTGTCAAATTCTAAATACTTTTTACAATGCACTAAAATATACGTCTTATTTTATTGTTCATACATACCTTCACGCCTGTAATCCCAGAGTGGGGTAGGCAGAGCCATAAAATTACCCACAACTTTAAAAACTATTTTATTGGATACTCGCAATTTTCAGAATTATTTTGACTGGGCACGTGCGACTGTAAGTTACACAGTTTGCATAAATTATGGCAGAAAGTAACAATAATTTTGGTCCGATTGATAGTCAAAGTAAACAAATAATTTTAACTGTCATAAATATTTTGAACTCGAACTATTAAAAAATGTAAATTCACCTTACACCGCTGCACATTTCGTTGAAAAAGCTACAGGTGTTTCTCTCTCGACTATTTATAAAATTATGACTGAGAGTAAGAGTGACAAATTCAAAGCATCGAAAAAATTCCTCTCTCCGAGTAAGAAAAAGTTACGTACGGTCCGTCGGCAGTAGATGATTTTGATCAATAAGTCTTCAGGAGAACTATGTATAATTTTCATCTGTCCCATAAGCAATTTCCAAACTTAAATGCTTTTTAACATGCGAACGGTACTACCACTACATATGCAATTCCACGCTCTCGGTAATTCATCTATAACTTTGTAAGTTCGTTCGTTTGTTTTTATAATTACCTTATGTCATAGGAAAGTAGTCTCTATTCAGATAAAAAATCTTCTGAGCACTAAACGTGGCTATTTTGACGTAGTAATTTTAATAAAACGGCTACAGTAGCGTAGCCGCGTAGCCGAACATTAATTAATTAAGCCCCACATTATCTGGTTTCTTGTAATCTCTATAGAATTTCGCATCCCACTTTTCTTAACACCGCTCTTTGTTATCATTGGGGATCGCAAAAACACGCGGCTCGCCGACAAAAGCCGATACACTAACATAACTGAGCCGGAATCCGACGGAACCTTCGCTCATTAACGCTTCCACCGCCGATCTCTAAATCTACAGTTAAAACTGTCGCAAACTCCGCAGAAAGTTACTCAGGAAAATCAACCTTATATTACTGGGAAGTGGTTGCAATTGCAAACGCGCTTCGGATGAAACTTTAAAAGCTAAAAGGAAGTTTGTTCCATATGACAATATTTCAAGGGAACATGAGCTTTACTGACTTTAATTTACAGTAACATTTTAACTGTTGGAAACTTGCACTATATTACTTTTGTACTTTAGTTACAGCTTAATTGGAAAGTATCAAAACGTCTCAAAGGCGTGCGCTGTCACTTGTAATCTAAACCGTACACTTCAGGGACAAAGTATATTTTCATTTGATGATTTCTTGGTTGTTACAGGTTTTTGATAGTTACATATCTGTGTACGATGCACGATTAGTGTTTTTGCTTTCCCGCCATAATTAGGGGCTATCGGCGGCGCGTATGAAGACATAAATAAAAGGAGAACGCCTGAATTAGCGGTCCCTGCGCTTGCGCACTTTTGAAATTTCGCCCATCGATCGTGGACGCCGATTTCGTACCAATCTTGATATTTTAAATACAGTTCGGGTCGAAGGACCATTTGATCTCAAATTATGAAGGAAGGTATGGTATTTGTTAATAGAGTTTGAAATTTCTCCCATCGATCGTGGACGTCGATTTTGTACCAATCTTGATATTTTAAACGCAGTCCGCGGGTCGAAGGACCATTTGATCTCAAGTTATGAAGAAAATAGGGTTAATAGGGTTTGAAATTTAGAACTGCGTCACAGTGACGTTATGATTCAAGTCGTAAGAAGTGTCAAACAAATTGTTTTATAACGTCATAGTGACACCGTTTATGGTGGTCGCTCAAAATGTATGGGATGGGTTTGCGTTGCGATAAACCACGTGGTCAACTGTCATCCCATATAATATTTTGAGCGATAGAATAGAAAAACGTTAGTAGCGTTTGCATATTGGCTAGGGAGGTCTTTATAGTGCTGATAGTACATTATTAACACAAAGGGAATCTATACTAGTATTGAATATTTATTCCAGAAATTGAACCGGCTATGTCTCTGCAACTAGTCAGTAAATCAAACGGTCGGTTTATTTAAGTAAGACATTTGCAAACATAATTTAATTATTTTTAGGGTTCTGCAAGGGTTCTCCATAAGTACCGCTATACATATACACTTAGATTGAGACTAGAATATACCGGTGATGACTGAGACCGTCAAAATAAAATTGTTCAAACTCTAAGATATAGGTAAATGCCAAATATCTGACATTCTCTTAGTTGACATCAATTTTATAGAATGTTTAGTAATGTTTCTATAACGACTCGGTTAGCCTAGTTGCTTGTGATCCTACCTACGAAGCTAGCGGTCCCGGGTTCTATTCCCAGTATGCGAGTAATTGTTCCTGAACCTTGGATGTTCTCTAGATATATATTTTTTATATGTATATCGGTTATGTAGATTCCATGGTACGGTCCATCTAATAAATAGGTGCAGGTACATTTTAGTACCATAGCAAATGTTAGTATTTTATGACACGGAGACAGTCACCAAAATCTTTAACAAAAATATTGAGTACTTACATAAGCACCTAGTTATATAATTTTAATTTCATATAAATTCACCGGACTTCTTGAAACAAGACTCGTACAATAACTAAAAAAACGGTACGGAACCCACACATAAAAACTCCTCCTCTCACATACCAGTATTCCCCAGCCCTAGCAACAATAGCAAAACGCTGAAACATGAATATCATGCGCGCGCGCAATGAAGCGGCGCGTTACATAAACCATCTGCATACCACCAATTAAATACCTCACTTCCTGATTCCCATATAAAGTTGACTCCATTTGTAGCTCATGGTTCTGATTGTGTTAGCGTTTTAATGCCACGAAGTTTAATTTCCGAAATAAGTTGGCTCTGTAAGGAGTCCTTGGTATAATCGAGTTATTAGCATGCCATTTCCTAATACCGGCATTGTAAATATTGAAATGTGGTATGCAAACAAGCTTAACACCTGTCAGGTTGGGAAATCTTTGCTTTATTAGGGTCCACGCCAACCTGAGTACATTTTGAGCCTGGAAGTTTGTCTCAAAAGCATACTATTTTTTATTTGCTAAAAAAACATTGTATATTAGCAGTGTTTATAATATTTATTGCCATTGGCAGAAATTTGTTTACTTATTTTCTCAGTAAATAATGAACAAAAAAAAGTAACAATACATTTTTTTTTTTCAGAACACGTTTTGTAAAAGTTCATCTTGTCTTTTCCTTAGCATTCTGCATGTTTCATCTCTATCCAACTTTCAAGATCTCTATATAGCTTTTACTGTCTGAAAATCCGAAGCTATTAATCGCGTGTGCATTGTGTGACTATGCGGTTGGCGTGAACTTGTATGCAAATCACTCGTACGTACTCGTATTACACTACCGTATGTAAACGCGGCACTCGGCCGAACTAGATTTATTAGCCATATTAATGCAGTAGGTATAGCTATCGAAAATTGGGTTACACTACTTAGTAGTTCGGCCCGAACAAAGATCCCTTCCCCCCTCTAATACCAAAACGATTTACCAACTTTTATAAAGATCGGATTGACGAAACTCAAATTAACATTATATTGGGTCCTTACCTATGAAATTGGCGTTATTTTTACGTGTTTTATTTCGTACGGAATTTATTCATTTCAATTTTAACTTCCAAATTATTTTTAAAATTTATTAATACAGTATATTACAAAGGTTTTAGATACAAATAATATGGTTCAATTTCTTACTTAGTGTTTAAAATTAAAGTGTAAACTCAACTCTTTTCATGTGCTGTGAGTTCAAGTGTTTCAATTACGCAGAGTTTTATGAAGCTAACTATTTTTAAGTAATTAAGATATGTATAATATAGCTTAGAAATGTCTCATATATTCCTGACGGAATTTTGTTTGGTTTGCATTTGACGTTACTAAATAATCCGCAAAATTAAATGTATGAAAACCACAGTTTTCATAAAATTCTCCATATTAAAACGCCAATTTCATATCTAGGTAAGGTAAGGACCTAATACAAACAAATTATTTACCATACGAATGCCCACTAAGTTGTCTCCAAGACCTCATTTTTTTTATAATTTGGTCGGCTATAGTGTGTCAGTGAGTTCTGTCAGAAAAAAAATCCCTTCATGCACTCGTCGCACCGCCGACGATGAGCGGGAACTATTAATACTTATATGTCTCTTTTATTGAAACGGGATCTATATCGTTTGTTTCGACAAACTAGTGGAGAGAGTTCTCGCCGGCAGTATGAACAATTGAACAGCTAGCGTTCAACTATTAATATATGTGTCTCTTTTATTGACACGGGATCTATGTTATTTGTTTCAACAAACTAGTGAAGCGTTCTCGCTGCCGGCAGTATGAACAGCCGGCGTTCAATTATTAATATATGTGTCTCTGTTATTGACACGGGATCTATTATCTTTTGTTTCGACAAACTAGTAGAGTTCTCGCCGGCAGTGTGAACAGCCAGCGTTCAACCATTAATATAAAATTATGTGTCTCTTTTATTGACACGGGATCTATATATTTTGTTAAGCCTTAAGAGAAACTCAGGAAGGTAACATGTATTGCATCTCTTCTCCGTCGTTTCCTCATAGCTGAGGGTCGTTACAGCCTTAAGCTCTATTACTGCTGCAGACTGCTCTTTGCTAAGCCCACAGAGAGAAAAGAAAAAACTGTAGAAGTGTCAAGTGGGCGTGTAACGTGTGGGTCACACGGTGTGGCATAGTTATGCGGAGTTCATAACTATATACTTTTGCCGCGATCGCTTATTTCTATATTTCGATATTTCTAAAATAGGTAAGAAACCCAGAAGCATGCCTTATTGTGCTATTTTGGAGTGTAAAAACGATAGCCGCACCAAAAACACTTTCCATGGTGGCGTGTTGTTTTTATGATAGTTTGAGTATTGGCGACAACAGGTCTGATATTAACTTAATATTATTAAGTGAAGCTCATGCCACTTCCACTGTTTTTTCTATTCCGTGGCTAAGCCTTATAAGTCCAGATTGAAACAGTTGCAGTTTCGGGCTTCCAGTAAGGAATCAGTCAGTAAATTTGAATTTATCAATGTTCAATATAACATGTTCTTAGTTGATTTTTTTGTCCTTCTTTCTTGTCAAAAACGAGCCATCATCATTTAGGAAATGTCTGAATTCCCCGTGGAAAAATGTCAAACAAGACGTACTTTTATTTTCCTTAATCCGGTCGGCATCTACGATGAATTGAACTAATACTAGATTGACTGTTAATATTAACAAATTATTCGTAGACAATTTGTCAGTTCCATAACAGTTGGCTAACTAGTTCTTCGCCAACCGAACCGTAAAACTGTTACGGTTAAAAAACAGTAAAACGCAGTAACTACTTACATACTACAAGTTCACAAAATCGCATAAACAAGTAATTAAAATACAAAAACTAGACCTAAATGTACATTTTGTAAATAATTAATTAGCTTTGTATCTTTTTGTATGTAAACGTAATGAGGTATACTGAGAAATGAATGTCAATACACGAGTTTCCAGTTTCCGCGTGATGTAACTTTCAAGATATACAAGTTTTTGTTTGTTTGCTTGACTTTCACGTAGCAGAAGCACCTAAGTGTAATTCAAAAACATTTCCTACAGAAATATTCATGACTTTAGATTTATTTAATTTTTTCTCGCAGATAAAGCCTCCTATTGTGTTCAAGAGAGTTTGCGAGAAATAAATTGAAAAATTAGAAATGTCAAACATGTAAGATATTTGTATGCCTTTGGGCGGGATGTAGTGGTAGGTACATAATCCCAAAATGTAACATGTGTTTTACCATTTTTAGAGTTCCGTACAAAACATTAAAAAACGGAACCCTTATAGGATCACTCGTGCGTCTGTCTGTCCGTCGGTCACAGACAATTTGCTCCGAAACTACTGGACCGATTTAGTTGAAATTTGATACACATATGTAAATTGAGAGAATCACTACCCAGGCCTGCCTCATCTACGTGATCTACGTCGTCCATTTTGCGGCACCCACTTGGTAGCCAAGCTAGTCCACCGGTCTGGGAGCACGCGGCAGACATGACAGGCCCAATCCCAGTGACAAGGATAGTGGAGTGAAAAAATAGAAATCGATTCTATTAGGATCCACTGGCAAGGCAACTTGACTTGCTAAGTATACTGTTCGATCGGTTTACACTATTAACTGTAAGTACCTACTGGGTAGTGAAAGGTGAGCGAATGCAGGAGTGAATGTCCAAGCGGCGAGTTTAAGTAGTCCCATCAGAGCCAGCAAAACACATTTTAGCGCGTGAATTCTAAATTAGTTCGAGAAGCCATGCTGCCAAATTGAATACACGCGCTGAAATGTGTTTTGTTCGCTTTGACGGGACTACTTAAACTCGCCGCTTGGACATTCACCCCTGCGTTCGCTTTTAAAAGATTCACTACCCTGTCTACTGTCCTTAACCAATGTAAACGGGCTTAAGATACTACTTAAAAATGACCTATATGGTCGTTTTCCTTCTCCTTGCCGTAAAAAACTTTAACTATAAGTTTAATTAAGTTATGTAAATATTTATAGAGACCCAGGAAAGCACGTCCAAACGGCTGTCCAATTAATTACAACATTAACGCCTGACTCGATCGAAGTTCACCGCAATTACCATAAAGGTTCGACACGCCATCATCCCAAACCGCAACGCGCAGGCGCCATTTTGACATAATTGTTGTTAAATTATCACGATAACAAACTCTAGCATGCTTTAGTTTAGTTTAATTAATATTATTTTACGATATGGATTGCATTGCATCTCAAAAATTATGACCATTCCATGAGCTAAGTACTATGTCAAAGTCATTCAAAAACAGGTCAAGTGCGAGTCGGACAAACACACGAAAGGTTCCGTACCATTCTTGTATGATGGACCTCTTTATCGGCAATAGAATCGGCAACAGATATATGGACAGCGGAAGCTTAGTAATAGGGTCCCATTAGCCCCCTTTGGGTACGGAACAATAAAAACAAGCAATAAAAACTTTTAAATACTTAGATAAAAACTACAACACAAATGCGACCTACTTGTCATTTCATCGGTTCTCTTACCTCTGCACTAAAACACAAAACTGCTAACACACTGTCTGGTGGTAGGTTAAATGCCCTGTATAAGGTGATAACACCATTAATAATAATAACTTACTATCAAAAAGTTAATTTTTGGGACAACCATTTGTAGACTAGTTTTTTTTGCCCAACCCAACACGGTGGATCTACATTAAGTATAGCGGAGATCCTGTGGCCAAGTTCTGCCTTCATCATACGAGTAGGTACCATAATATTGCATTGTCATCGGGTTTACATGTGTGGTCCAAATTTCAGCTCATTATAACGGGAACTGGTACAAAATTGACTTGCAAATTTTGACGGACAACTTACAAACAGTGATGGGCAAAAATTTATCGACTAACGATTAACGATTAAGATTAACCTATTTAATCTCGATTAACGATTAAAAATGTCGATTGATCAATCTTAGTCGAAAGTTTCGATTGATTTAGCCCCGATTAATTTAATTGTCGACTAATTCTCAGCGACTAAATTTTTAATCGATTGACTAATTAGATTAATTTTCTGTCGATTAATATTAGGTATAAGTAAGTTTCTTTTGTAAGTCTAGTTTCTTTTGTAAACCTACTAGAACTATTTTCCAAGTGTACAACACATGATAAGACATATTGAATTTTTGTAACGTGTGAATTCCAATTTTTGATCCATGATTCCATGACGATTGATCAATCGTTAATCGAAAATCTCCGTCGATTAATTTAGTCGCGATTAAATTAATCGTGATTAATTTTGGACGATTGATTGTTTAATCGATTAATTAGTTGATTAAAAAAATAATCGATTAATGCCCATCTCTGCTTACAAACATACGAGCAGTGCAAGTTAAATAAAAACTTCTAAAAACCGAATCTTACCGATCGCCATGCTAGCCAGGTAAGGCTGAAGGTGTGAACTTCGTCACGTCGCGTCGCTCGCACGTGACGACATGTGACATGCGCGGGAGCAGCCTGTTTGCACTGCGGCCGTTATCATGATCGCTTCACGCCACACCTTAAAAAAACCTCTGTGCCACACGGAACCTACAAACAGAATAGTAGAACTCTAATTTTAGAAGTTGTAGAAAAATCAACACTAAAGGACGACTTAATTTCGCCATACTGAGGTCGAGATCGGCCGCTTGTTGGCAGAGGTTACGAGCCTCAAAAAATGAACTACTGTCGCTGATATCTGACGATTTCAGTGACGTATTTAAAAAGTATTGGCTCAAGCTGCACCGGTCGGAGAACGGACAATTGTAAATGTTTAAACTTAAAATTATAATTATTTGTCCCATGTAACTGTACTTACTGTCTTAATTGCTATTGTCAATGTTGGAATGTAATTTTATAGTTTAAAAGTTTTTTTTTTTTGTTAATTAATGAAATTAAATTAAATGTAATTATTTAAATATTGTAATATTGTATGGGTTTTTTGCCTTTAATAAACAAATTTATTATTATTATTATATTATTATAATCGTCCCTCTATCTCATTTGACGGTCAATTTTTTTTAAAAAAAGCAGTAAAATAGCCACATGAGGGCTACGCGTCGGTAACATGGAGTGAAGCTACTAGCGCTTCGGACAAGACCATCATTGCGGAGAAGAAACGCCGCAAGAAACTCCAGCAGAAGGTCATTATTACAGTCATTAAATAAATACAATAATACATTTATAAAAGTAAGTTACATTACATTACAAAGTAATATAATAATGTCTAGATGGTAAATGATAATGAAGTCTAAATTAAAGGTCGCTGGTTCAGTAGAAGCCTATGCACTCTTGATTTCAAGACATCCAAATTAAAACCCTCAGGAAATACAGACGAAGGAAATGAATTCCACTCTTTAGCAGTTTTCAATGAAAAATAAGCAGCGAAACTCTTTGTGCGAACAAATGGTATGTCATCAGCATAAAGGTGAAGCCGGCCCCTCCGCCTGGACCGAAGATAGAAGTGGAAGTGGCCGTAAGTAACAAATAAATTAACTAACCGTAACTAAACTAAACTCACGAATACTTTCGAATTAATTCATCTATTACACAAAACGAAAATTAGATGAGCCGTAGAATAGATACGGACAAGAAACTTAATTAAAAATCGACAAATAACCCGCACTGTTTAATCTAAAAAATATAAACTTAACACTTGAAGTGTCTTCGAATGGACTGCCCTGTAATTAACTGCAATCGAATAATGCACTTGATAGTATCTTAATTGAAAGGGGTGATGTAGCTAGAGTATCGCAAAAAATATACAAGAGTTACCTAGTATGCTTGTGGATTTTAAAAGGAAGGCTTATAGCGGCGGTATTTCCGGACTGCTGTGAAATTAAAATCTTTCAGACTATTTCAGTCTCTCCTGCCTCCTATTTTACGAAATTCTCTGTGATAGGTGACAATTTAAGGCTTAATAAAAGGAACACAATGTACACCAAATACTGTACTGTACTGGTATTTAGGTGCGACCAGTAGTAAATGGAGACAAATAGCATTTTTTTTAATTGCATGGAGAACGCAAACGAGCACATAGACCAACTGATTAGAAATTTGGATTCACAACACTACAATTTTAAGGGGTTCCCTTTGTTTCGGCCTTTGACAAATTGTATCGTTTCCCAACCATTTCATTTGCCAACCCGCCTTGCTTTCTGTAACCGTAAATATTTCAGGAATTTATAAAAACTAACCTAACCTAACCTATAGGGTTCTACACGATGGTACTGAAATAAATCCTGAAATATTTACAGTTACAGGATAAAAATTGGGTTGTCAAATTAACATGTCGAATGAATGACAAATATATTTCGGCCAAACGGCAGCCTCCCAATTTTAAGACAGCTATCCTAAGGCCGCAAATGCGTTGCCAACCTTTAGAACCAAGATGGAATGCCTCTATGCTAGTAATTTAACCGGTTGTTTTATCCCCACACCGGAACACAACATTGCGAACACTGCGGCTTGGTGGTAGGTTAAAGACAAAATTGGTTAAAAAAAAACTGCCAGGTTAATGACGGGCAGCCCGGGCAGACCAAGGGATTACTGAATGGTACGGATTAGATAATCAATATTATCGTGTGATCCACGCATATCGCGATCCATATCACGAAATATTGATGCGGATCACAAGGATATCCAAACATTTTGAAATGATATCCGCGATTAATATTGACGTACCAGTATCGTGATAATATTGATCGTCTCATGCGTGCCAATAGATAGGTCAACACAATAATGGCTGATTTACATTGATCCTACAAAAGCATGCCAGTAGAAGTACATTGCGTCGTTACAATAGGTGAAAACCGACTCGTCAATGTACTTCTACTGGCATGCTTTTGCTGGACCAATGTAAATCAGCCATAACGTACGCTAGTGTTGCTGTACTCGATGACACAAACCGCGTGGTCGAGGAGCGGCAACCCAACTTTTTACACCCATACTCATCCAGTTTAATCGTTGAACAAACTGCAAAGCAGTTACCTCATGACTTATTCTGATAACAACGCTTTGCACCTTCAACTGCTTTGAAACAATAGATCATTACATCGGTCGTTGACGAATCATTTTTTACATGATCATAATCATATCTTGACATTTGTAATTCCCAGAGCTCTTTCGTATGCAGACACCTCGCCCTCCTGACGTCACCCTTCATCGATTTAATAGAAACTACACTTGCGTGCATAAAGGGTCACTTCGTAAAGAATTTCAGTACAAAGTGAACCCGCTTTTTTTCCCCGTAAGTGTAGAGTACCAATACATGTCACAAGCAGTCGGTCAAGTTTGTCGTGTGATTTAGCTTTACAATGGTCGAGTTAGAGGAGTGTATTGTGAGTTAAACGAGTTTGGAAGATTATTGCTTAAGGTTTTAAAGCCTTAAAGTGATATAAGAAACTTGACTTTGCCCCTGACTTTGTCGTAAAACTCGTTTATCGAAATTCCCTTTGGATAAGAATTATCCTGTAGGGTGACGGCACCAATGATGGACACATTTAGCTGACAGGCACCAGTAATGGACACTTCACTCTTAATTAAAATTTCGTACGGTCCTAAATTGATTGTTGCAAAGCAAATGAATAACCCTTATCTTCTGCAAAATAAGAATCTACTGTCCATTATTGGTGCCTTGTCCATTACTGGTTCCATCACCCTATGCTAATGCAAAACAATAGTCAAAGCGTGATCGAAAGAGAAACATCCAAAGATCCAAACATCGAACATCGAAAGTATCGAAACATCCAAATTTACCAGTGTAGTAAAAGGATGTCAAAACTAGTTAAAAGTATTAAAAACTTACAAGGGCGACGTTACCAGTAATGGACAAGGACCAATGATGGACGCTTGCTTCTTATTTTACAGAAGATAAGGGTTATTCATTTGTTTTGCAACAATCAATTTAGGACCGTATGAAATTTGAATTAAGAATGAAGTGTCAATTACTGGTGCCTGTCAGTTAAAAGTGTCCATCATTAGTGCCGTCACCCTACCTGCAGTTTCATAACTGAACCTTACTAAATCGTTTATCCCATTTTTACTTCTAAAAAATCCCTCAGCTTTATCAACCTGTCATAATTTATTTAACCTGACCTCTCTTTGATACCTTTAACTTCTAAACCCTTTCGCCTTTGAAACAATACTCGCTAATTACCTTCTCTCCTAGCACTGAAATATTCACTGCAAAATCCTCAGATATCTCGCCCAAATAAGATTTAAACCTCTAAACCCCAACGACTCCAAAAGGCGTCAAATTTCCTTACAAAATGAACTTTTGGGCTCAATTGTTAACTTTTCATACGACCCGTCCACTCACCTGTCCTTTCCCAATCCCGGGACAAACCTTTGAGGGTTCACCGTCTCTTTTACGCTAATACTTACTTTCGTAGAGAGAAAAGGACGGTAGGGGTCTTAGGACGCATCAAAATTGTATGTCCATAGTTTGTTATACAGGGGGTCTTTGTAAATAAAATTGAATATTCAAAGGCGTCGCGAAATCACAGTTATCTCGGCCCTGACGGACTCGCTGCCCGGGCCTTATTGCGTGAGCTAGTCGCCATCGCTATTAGCTTACCTACCCTAGCCCCACTGAAAACGGATAAAGGTCGACTTAGCTTGTAATCATAAACTTAATCATATATGTAATCGTAAGCTTGTTGTTCTCAAACGTTTAGTTCAAAAATGTGAATGTTCTGTGTATAGATTAATACCATTGCTAATACCCAAATCAAATAGTAGAAACAACGGGATTACGGGAGTTAGTGAAAGAATATTGCAAAAAATACTAATAAATTAAAAAAAAGAAAGAGATGTTTACTTACTTTGTTGATAAAATAAAGTAGATCAACTGAAATTAATGATAAATTACAGCTGATGCCTTTCGGAACACAATACAAAAACAAATAAAATCTAATATGTAACGTATTTTTTTATGAGCTGGCTAATGCTACTAGTAGTTACCCTATCGTTTTAATTTTCATAGCCAATACATACGTACACGTAATAGAACATTGCAGACAAAGCTCATCCCACGTCAGCAGATAAATTAAATTTAGGTGCTTGGTCGCTGACAGCCTTCTTACTGGCCACCCCGCCGCCGCGATCCTACGGGGCTACATTCACTGCCAACAATTACCAACTGAACGTAATTTACACACGCTGGGCGTGTCACTGGCATGGAACGTATCGAGATACGAAATTTGAATTGAGATGGGGTAAATGGAGAAAATATAAGTTGGTAAGAACAATTTATTAGCATGATCGAGGGGTAAAAATATGAAGCTGACCGAGTGACCGGCTTTATATTTTATCCCGTTTTAAAATAATGGAATGCATGTTATGTTATGTTATGGTTCTGAAAATTAGTTCATGTAGATTTATATGGGAATGGGAGACTTGCTTTACGCCATTTTATCTTCAAATGCTTCAACATAATAAAGATAGGGCGATGATGTTAATGATGCTGATGATAATGATGAAACCGATGGGACGTTAACAACAGTAAAGGTTTATTATTTAACAGTGACCTTGAAATTAAACTCCTAGATACACAAAAATATCAATATACTTGGCCGAACAGAACTCCTTTTCAAATTTACAATAAATGCTCTAGTTTTAATAAATAACTGTTAACAATTCGTGAAAAACTTTATCGAAATGAAGACATGAAGTCGCATTACTATCCAAACACATTTAAGAACATTACTCGAGATAAATTAAAGAAAAATATTTTGACAGCCCTATTCAACAAACGCGTTAAAGTTCACGCACACTTGCGCAGTAATGTCAACAGTATTAGCGCGTGGCGTTAATGTGTGCAAACAGCTCACTTGAACTACACTAGGGTTGGCGCTTTGTCTTACACTCGGTGTAATGGCTCGACGTCGTTTACAATGGAGTTGCGCATTTGACATCCTTTGGGACCGCGTTTAGTGGAAAGTGGAAGGCAAACAGTGGGTTAAACGAAGTTGTTAATGAGTGAACTGGTGTTGAAGTAGGTGGGGTAGCAGCAAATCTATTAGATAAATAAAGTTTTTTTTTTAATGCTAATTTCAACAGTTGAACCTTCTCTAAGCATCTGAATTCCACTTCATTTACAGCAAGGTTTCATTTGAAGAATGTGTAAAAAAAAAACTCTATGCAACAGACAGACAAGTTGCAATCAGCGAACATCCCGCTTCTATCTATCCCTTATCTTCTATCCCACTTTGTTTCAGTCCATCTTTCTCTAAGTTATACACAGCAACTGTCTTCGGACTTTCAAAACACTTGGCGCGAAAAGCCAGGGCTTCTGTTCACTGTGTTACCCTTATTTCTCTCAAGATAAGAGCTATCATAATGTTAACAATACTAGATATATCAACAGGGGAAAAGACAAATACAATACAGTCGTAATGATTTATTCCCAAGAGCAAAGAGTAACATACAATCGCAGTAGCGGGGAGTAGAAATCTCCTGGAAGAGAAGTTTATATTTTATTAAAAATTAGTCACTATACCCTCCTAAGGTCCAACGAAAAATTCAGCATGTAGTCACTACGGCCCGTAGTCCTACCAGTAGTGCTATTGATTTATAGTCATTCAGACCCAAGTAGGTACTTAAAACACAAAATGGCGGGTTTTCTATTAAGTCATACTGGTAGGACCGTGGTACGCTATTGGCGGGCTTTCTATTAAGTCCTACTGGTAGGACCATGGTACGCTATGACTACACAACTGTCGAAGGAGCTGGGTCTGAATGAGAAAGTTAATAAGTACTATGGGTAGGACCTTGGGTCTTAGGAGGATACTCGTAGTGCCTGGCCGATAAAATAACCGAACGCCGGAAGTCCATCCTGACACATTACACAACCATGAAGTTCTGAACATTGATAATGTAGACAGCAGCAAAACAATGCTAAACTTTTGTGTTGCGTGTGAAGCGCTGCTAAGTTCTTAAATACATCGGGATTTTTATAAACTTGCAACACTTGTTAGTGCTGTAACACAGAACTATATCGATATATCGATATAGTTCTGTGTGCTGCAACGCTGGTATTCTGAAAAGTTTCACATTGATAAGCTTCGGTGAGGTTTATGTGAGTTTTGTGTAGCACCCGTAATAACCTAGAATACATAAAAACCCTCCTCTTGAATCAATTTATCTATTGATGAAAACCGCATTAAAATCCGTTGCGTATTTTGAAAGATCTAAGCGTACATACAGAGGGACTAGCGGCAAGCGGGAAGCAACTTTGTTTTATACTACTTATTAGAAATGGATTGCAAACACCTTTAAAGTCTCACAAACGTTTAATCTCGTCAAACGCGTCATTGGCTTTGAATGTTTTGATGCAAGTGTTAAACGCAGTCATTCTTTGATGTAGCAGCCTTTTTCCAGGGTTGCCGCGCGGAGCAATCACGCACTAATCGAACGGGCGTAATCCCAAGTGCGGAGAGATTTCCGGCCAAACAGAGGGTGTGGCGCCCCTACTGCTGGTGCCAACAGACTATAAAGTGGTGATATTTTTTTAAATTACATATAGCAACAAAAAAAAAGTAAATTGTAGAGCTTTATAGGGCTTATTTTTTGAGCAATACTGAGTAGTATAGTAGAAAGACTTAGTTTGGGCTGGTAACCTTACTAAACTATCTCAAAGCGAAAATAGATATGTTCAAAACTTAAATATGCTATTAATCAGTAATATCTTTCCATTTTTTTCATAATTTAACGGTTTCACCCTGGATCCTATACTATATTCCCAAATCGTTCTGCCCAAGCAATTTCCAATTTCTAATGTCCTTTATAAAGGACATTTTTGTATGGATAATTTTAATTACCAGGCAGAAAGAACTAAATCTATTTGTTCTTGGGCATGACAAGGATATCGGAGAAGAAATGACAAAACAATTTCGAATAAAAGCACCGTTTCTCGCTGACACTTCTTCTTCTACCCATATCGTAGACAGAGTATTACCTAGTCAAGCTGCTCGTGTATACCCTTTGAGATAGCAATAGGTACAGACAACCCGGCCAAATCACATATCACCTTTAGCAGACAAAGATTCTGTCATTGAGTGCCTACCTTATTAAGGTGGTTTATCATGAGAAATTATTCCCGGTGAAAGGGTATTTTTTCATCCATTATTTGACGTCCCGAGCGCCCATGGTAGAGGCGGGGTTGCCGTGAACACATCCGATTAATCGATTGCACTCGTTAACTCGGCCGATTCTATTCGATGCTCGGCAGATTCGGAAGTGTTCGCTGGAAGCGTAGGCTTTTTGCAATCAGCTGGCAAGCGTTCGATTTGACAGGTACTCGATGGTCAGTTCATTTCCGGTTTAGGGTGAAATAGGTAAGCATGTTTAAAATGGTAAATGGTAACCCATAATTTTATCGAATTTGACTTCATCGATTGTATAATTTCATCGAATTTTGTTTCATCGAACGCTATATTCTGCTGAAACCGTAATGTTTTCAGGAAATCTTTAACATTAATTAGGTACAGACCTGCGTAGGTTAGGTTAGGTGTGAGGGTTGTACTCGTTCGTAGTCGAATGCGCAAGGAGAACCTGCCCTGCGGCCCATATTAACAACGGCACTGGCGTGGAGGGAGAATCGCTTTTGTGGGTATTCCTAGGTACCACTCTCGGATGGTATGTCCCGCCTTGACCCACTCGGGCCCAGGTGGTATGCGCGTAAAAGCATTTTCCAAGAGAGAAAAAAAGGTTGGACTTAAGACAACCAAAAAAAAATAACTTGTGCTAACTCGGCGAAAAATGACGATAAAATGAAAATTCTGCGTAATGGTACCTAGGGCCTGTTGATCAAAAGCTTGTAACTTGTAATTTAAGTGGAAGTCTCTTCTTAATACATATTGTTGGAAAGAGATTTCCGCTTGTAATACAAGTTACAAGCGTTTGATAAACGGGCCCCTAGAGTCATGTAGCCCAAGAGTGCGCAGTGCAGCCAGTGACATATATATTTTTATAGTTGTGTTTCGAATATTATTATTTAAATAACAACTAATTTATTCGTAATTCTAAAACTTGATACCCAATCCTTAATAAAGTAGCGATTTATTAAGTTAACAACGCAGTATAAGCTATTATATTCACTGTTAACAAACTGAAAAGTTAAAACTAAGTTCTGGACCAATAAGGAAAGGATTTTCTTATCCCTTATTATTTACGACAAGGAAAGCTGTACTGTTTTTACGTCTTGTTAGATATCTGCGTATGGAATCATGATACTTATGCACATTCTTGTAAGAATTTACCATTTTTTTTCAGTGAACCTGGGGTGGACGCAACATTCTTATTAACTACTTGCCACGTCAATTTGATACTAAACACTTCACGTGTTTGTTGACATGACTCAAGTGTTTAGTCAATTTGTGGCTCGAGTCGCTTCTGCTCGCTTAGCAAACAACAAATAACATAGCCACTTGTCTATTGCATTCCAATTGCTAGATCAAACATTTTGAATGAGAGGAATATCATTAGAAATTTAATTTAATTAATTTAAAATTTTGTCCTCAGGGTTGGCAACGCGTTTGGAGTCTTAGGCCCGTATTAATGAACTCATCTTGGCCGAGATGCCCGTCACAAGATACGTCAAAGTAAACGTCAAACCATAGGAAACTGTCATTCTTGACGTATCTTGAGATGAGCATTACAGCCAAGATCAGTTTATTAATACGGGCCTTAGGATTGCAGAATTGAGATTGCGTCTTGATAATTAAAATGTGGCCTGTGTGCTCATGTGCCTCATGTGCCTCTCGTTACCATAAAACAAAACACCAATCATCCTATTAATACAATATTCGATTATATACACAAGCCAAAATTTAAAAGAAAGAAACACAATAATAAAACTAGAAATCCTCCTTCTTCGGTAGAAGGATAGAAAGGCAAGTCTCGAGAACGGATTTCCTCCAGAATTCTTGAGAACATATCTCTAAACGTAGTTCATAAACGAAATGCTTCCCATCCAACGTTAAATGACGGCCTCCTGTTTCCGCTGTAGTGTGAACCGCTACCTTAATTGTCATACAAACGTTAAGAGCGTATTACACCTTCCTGAATTAGTTACTAGCAATACGTTAGATACGTATGGAAATATCTCCAGTATTCTAATTTATTATCGATGATCGCAGAAATACTGAGCCTGTAGTGCAAGTTGTTTATCGTCGGTTAGTTCCAAAATGTACTGCCGAGTAAAGCAACGTATATGCAGTACTTATGTCTTAAGGTGCTTTTCCACCGGCGACGCGAGGCGAGACGAGGCGGGACGAGAATTGAAATTTGTATGGAAAAATCGCGCAACCGCATCGCGCGCGCGCGGTGGAAATGGGTGTTTTTAATAAAAATAAAAATTCTCGCGCCACCCCGTCTCGTCTCGCGTTGACGGCAGTAAACTTCTATGGATTTACATTACCTTGTGAATTCCCTTATTGTGAAGTCATTATAATCATTTATGACGAAGCGCGATAAAGCGCAGTGCCACCTGCCGGCGAGGAGCGGAATCAAAGCGAGTTTGCCCGCTACTAGCCGCGCAAGTCACGAGCGACAGCGGGCGATTACCGCTGAAGGAGAATGATGGCCTTTTCACGAGTTTGCGTGAATTCATTGAGCAAAATGTCCTACATTGTCCAAGTGTATCCAAACACGGGCAGGCTTTTCTGGACAAAATTAGGGCTAGCTCAGGTAAAATAAGTTGCAAAGCAAACGACTGTATCCATCTGACAAAAGTTATACAGTATCAAGGTTACGATAATTCTATACTTATTCATGCTCTCATCGAGTGAGCGAAACGAGGTCTAAGTGTCAACTAAAATGGCTTTCGTATGTTTCTTTGTTCAACGATAACTTGATTTAGCTTGTGATGTATGGTCATCCAGGGTAGTGATTCTTTCAAAAGCAAAGGTGAGCGAACGCAGGAGTGAATGTCCAAGCGGCGAGTTTAAGTAGTCCCGTCAAAGCAAACAAAACACATTTCAGCGCGTGTATTCAATTAGGCGGCATGGCTTCTCGAACGTAAAAGGCTGCCTAATTGAGAATGCACTCACTAAAATGTGTTTTGCTCGCTCTGACGGGACTACTTAAACTCGCCACTTGGACATTCACTTCTGCATTCGCTCACCTTTGCTTTTGAGACAATCACTACCCTGGTAATATTTATAAATATGAGTAGAATTAGTCATAGGGTTACGGAGTTAGGAGGGGAAATTTCAACGTCTCTGTTGGTTTACTTTATAGTTACTAAACCGGTCTAAAGAACATCTTGAATTTCTGCAATCGTTCACAGAATGCAATCTGGGCCTCTATTCTAGGCAGTAAAAACCATATCGTCTTTGACCTGTTATAATATTGTTTTTAACTCAGCCGCCACTACTGGCAAGTAAATAAGAGCTATCAAAACGTTGACAATACGATAACAGGGTCACGTATTATAAAGCTACAAGTTACAATTTTACTGGTCTAAACTGGCAACACTGCTCAAATGGCCGGTCGTCATTGACCTTGTAACCTGTAAATTGTAATTTGTAGCTTTATAAAACAAGCCCCAGGTGAAAGACGATATGGTTTTTACCGCCTAGAATCTCGGCCCTTTATAGCACCACAGACAAGGAATCGCTCGTCGCTCGTCGCTCGTCGCTCATCGCTCGCGACGCGCGCCTGTCACCGCCAAGAATCGCAGCGGTGATTAATGTGGGTGACAGCGCTCGCGCAGGTGAGCTCGCGCCTAATTGCGCGCGCATAAAGCTCATTGTAGCTTTGATTAAAGCTTTAATTTGCAGCTTTTGTTCGCGAGCTTATTACGCGTTCGAGTGTTGATGTGATTTGAAATGAGAGGCTTTGTGTGATCTGGATTGTATCGTGTGAATTACCATTACGTTAGAAGGATGTTTTGATTCTTATTCACATATCTTAGTTCTAGTTTGTTCACATGTATCAGTTGTTAGTGTGGAGAGTTTTTTTTTCTCCAGTTATTTCTTCTCAGGCGTCAGTGATGACAAGCTTTTACTGTCTTGTGATTGCCAACGTATACATTCTGTCAAAAAAGTATCGGGAATTGATAATTTGTTTATGGTTCCGAATTCAATTTTTATTTTTTTATTTTTTTGCTGGTTTGGCACAGCTGTTTTCCATTTTGGCGCGGAGTTTGAGTTTCATCTGTCAAATAGATTAAATACAGTGCTGTTTTTTGTTCGATCATGTCTAGTGTGTGATACGAATTTCTGCGTGATTTAATACCTAATGGACAAAAACATCGAACAAAGAGTTTGTCTCAAATTTTGCATCGCAAATGGAATTTCGTGTTCGGAGTCGCTGAAAATGGAACAGAAGGCTTACGGTGACTCGATGTTATCAAAAACACGTGCTTATGAGTGGCACAATGCGTTCAAAAGCGGTCGAAATGTGATGGAAGATTTGCCTCGCTCTGGTAGGCCCTCAACGTCGTCAACAGAAGTCTGTTGACTGTTTTCTTTAACTATTGCGGTGTTGCGCACTTGGAGTGCTTTCCGAAAGGTCAAACGATAAATAAAGAATATTATTTGAGTTTTATGCGGCGTTTAAGAGAGCCAATTCGACAAAAAAAACCAGATTGGTGGAAAGAAAATTCTTGGATTTTGCACCACGATAATGCGCCTGCGCCAAGGCCATCATTATAAACGAAATTTTGATCAAAAACTCAACAAATACCATCGAGCAACTACCTCATTCACCAGATATGGCTCCAGCCGACTTAATTATTTTTCCTAAACTCAAATTACCACTTCGTGGCACCCGTTTTCATTCGGTAGAAGAAATAAAAGAGAATTCGTGCCGAGAACTGAACGCAATTCCGGAAAAAGCGTTTAAAAAAAAATTCCATAGTCGGATTATTCGTAAGCGTGAGTGTATCATTTCTGAAGGAGCATACTTTGAAGGCGATAAAATAAATTTGGAAGAATAACTTAAATTTTTTGTATTATTGACCTTTTCCCGGTACTTTTTTGACAGAGAAGTATAGCTCTAACTACAAGGTATTCTCTTAAAAACGGCTAATTGTAGAACGGTCGAACGGTTTAGTGGACATACAAGCGAGTTTTAAGCTATCTTATTGAAAATGCACTCCTTAAAATTTACGGGACAACTTAAACTCGCCGGTTAATATAACGTCCGTCGAGTTGTAATCAATTATTAAATAAATACTTAATTGTATATTTCAGGTCCATACAAAGTGTGTCATGCAACTACATAATGCACCTCCTCTTTGCGATTGCATTTACCTCGCCGGTTATTGCGCAATGTTTATAACTATTTAATAACGCTTTTTCGTGCAATAAAAATTAAATAAATGATAACATATAAACCCCTCGATATAAAAGGGACCTTCTTTCAGAGCTAATATCTCTTAAGCAGACCTACCAATTTTCATAAAAGCAAGTTAAAAACCATCCTAATTAAACTAAATTTATTTTAAAATAAGCCGCGTCAAAATCCGTCTATCCATTTGGGAGCTACAATGCCACAAGCAGATACACAAAACATACACAGATACATATATGAAACTTATAACAAACCTTTTTTTTTAGCAGGTTTAAAAAGAAAATCAACGCCCTAGAAAATAGATACAGCTTTAAACTCATTAATGTATTTGTATTATCTAATCTGTGGTTCTTATATCCATAGCTAATAAAGGTAACGAGACAAGACGCTATCAAAAACCGTTCAAAAGATTTTGGCTCAGCGTATAAAAAGTTAATACGCATCGGTTTTACATTTGTTATTCCAATGCCTTAAGTCATTAATGATAAACCTTGTTAGAGATAAATAGTGCTTAAATAGTAAAAAAAATAACGGTTGTCTGGTAATTAGGCAACCTGTGGATATAGGAGTTTAAAAGTTATTATTCATTTGATAAAGTGTAAGGTGTGTGGCTAGCAATACGAAGAAGTAATACCAGATATATGTCTAATACGGCCTCTATTTGACTTTGTGTTAAAACAAATCGTTATTATGACCCCAGTGTCACAGTGAAGTTATAAAACAATTTGTTTGACACTTCTTTCAACTTGTATCATAATGTCACTTTGACACAGTTCTATGGTAGGGTCAGGGTTTCGATGAGCTGATAATACATTTTCTATTTAACGCTTTACATTATACAACTCTTCCATGACTAATTGACAGGTAACGCACAGCTTAAACCGCTGCACCTAGGAACTTCAGATTTAGGGAGTTTTTCCTTGGGTACCCTAGTGGTGCACTAAGAAAATATTTTTCGTAAAAGTGAGAAACTAAGTAGGTACAAACTCAATAAAATATAAATGAATACATCAAGGAACAGATATACGAAAGTAAATATTACATAGAGAGTCAAAAGGCGGTCTTATTACATAGAAGAGATGGGTGAAAATGCGCAATAGAAATTGGCAGGTGGTGCAAACTGAATTTAACAACTTGAATACCTATACAATACATGTGTACCAAACAGCAAATTCTAAAATAATATTTTATTAAAAATTCCCTCTTATAACTTAAGAATGTAAATAAAAACATGTAAAAATAATAGTCTTCAACATGCATGCGTCCCTTTTCAATTAGAAGTACGGTCACAGGCACTGCTAAATGAACCAACACTAGTACTAATTATTTTAATTCTTTGTTTTGAATCAAAAGCGCGGATCGGCTGTCTCCGTTCATTCACCGAGTGAATGGGTCCAAGTGAATGGAACGCGATATCCAGCTAATGCGCAGATATTCGTACTCGGTAACTTGACACTTCGATGAAAATATAAAGCCGGGTTCACAATTACACATACACCTTTTGATTAATTAGGAAATGCGCAGATCGCTTACCTTTTATGTTTAGAATAAAAGGCGAAATTTTACCCTTCGGTCTGCTCATTTGTTTGCCTTAAGGGCACTCTCAATATCTTTGGAGTTAGAATATTAATTAGTGATGTGATAACGCACAACAATAAACTTATATTAAACCAGACAGGGTCTTCCAGAACTTGACGTAAATATTTAGTGATATGAAAGCCCCTTCTTTACCGATCCAGAATATAGTTTTAATTTTCCAATATGTTTATTAGTTAAGGAGTTATAAGATTTAGTTATAGGTACTTGTAAAGAACGCTGTTCGCGTACAACGCTCCTGTGACTAAAAATTGCTATAATTTGTGATTCCAAAACTTGATATCTAATCTAGTCTAATATGCTAGCAATATCTTACACCATAATTCCAAAATATCGGCATTTAAGCTTTCTACTACGCATTAAAACTATGACTCTTCGTAATGAAATAATTTGCTCTATCAAAAGATGGCATTTGGTATCAAAAGTTGGCGATAATGAAGATTTCGAAATCTGAAAGAAGTATCTACACATACTGCATACACAAAAGCACAAATACACAACAAATTTTCCAATTACCGCGAACACTAAAAAACTGACAAGAAAAATGTCCACGCACGCATTCAATAGAGAACCAAGCAGGTTAATAATGGACTAATTCCGCATCAAGCCATCCATTCACACGTCACAACGGTCAACATTGACCGATCTAGCATTTGTCACAAGCACACCTTCCTTCACACGGCCTAATAAGCCTAGTACGGTTTAGAAAAGCAATACACAACCAGAAAATACTAAGCACCAAATCCCTAACATCTCAAAAGGCTTCCTGTTAACGAGGTTTTAGGATGCTTTCTGTGTGTGGTGCTCGGATTAGTTGATGATTGGAGAAGGAGCAGTGGACAGCGCGTATTATTCTGCCGTCAAATCGTAATAATGCATCGCGTGGATTACCGCCCGCTGTTTTTCTTGTTAATTGGGCAAGAAATCAGAGGAGGGAAGTTGTCGTGTGGTTCTGACAATGCATTGTTTTGAAAAGAATCGCTGGAGGGATGGTGAAATAAGGCTGATAGTGTATAACGCATTTTGATTGTATAGATTGATAAGCATTCAATTATGAGAACTAGTAAGATTTTACTTATTGTAACAACCCTAGCCAAGATGCACACGCTACCAACGTTATTCTATTCTATCGGATGACAGTTGACCACGTGGTTTGTCGCAACGTACGAGAATGTCATGCATTTTGAGCGATAGAAAATCGATAGTAGCGCAGGTACATTTAGCACTTTACGCATTTCGTAATGTAGGTATATTAGCAGCAGCCAGCAGTAGATTTTCCCACGTTTTTCCGGCTTTAGAAGCAAATACGGCCCTTTTAGTGTTCCTTTTTAGGATTCCGTTTCAGAATATTTAGCAAAAAAGGAACCCTTATCTTAGATTCAACTTAAAGTATTTGACATAAATTACTTAATTGTTAATTTTGGTATAATTTAGAAAAAAATCGTTGTGTCTACTTACTTATAGGTCCAAATTATTCATAAAACGACCCATCAAAATACGTATCTGTCCTTCATCGTTTAAAAACTCAAAAATGCTACATTCAAAAACCACCTTAAATGCCCATCTCCATAATCTCCATACGAAACGGGCTCACTACCGAGATCGTGGCACTGAAAGTGTTCATCACCTCCAGGGCCCTTTATCGCCATTTGTGTGCGTTTAAGACGCCCAGTGGCATCAAGGGCGGTGGACCCGTGATTGACAGCTCCCCGAGGGCTAGCCCGTCGACCAACGAGCCCAATAAATCATCTCCGCCGCCCCCTGATTTAATTTTGTCGTGGTGATAAAAACGCGCGTTAGTGCTCACTGGATAGCGGCAAAGATTAGCGAGATAGTAGATCGTACCAGTTGAGGTAAGTACCAAAAGGTACATCAATGTTTTAATTAGCAGTACCTCTTTTTAGGGTTCCGTAGTCAACAAGGACCCTTATAGTTTCGCCATGTGCGTCTGTCTGTCTGTGTGCGGTTTAACTCGAGATTCTTGGTACTACAAAGCTGTAATTTGGCATCAATTTTTCGATTAAGGGATCCGTTTATGAAATATTAAGCTTTAAAGAGCTCATTTTTATTAGAGTCAAGTGCCCCAATACAGCCAAAACTACAAATACTAAAAATCTGAAAAATATCTTCAATGAAAGCGCATATAACGAATTTAAAAGAACAACTATCACGCCTAAGTAGACTTGATTGGTCTTGAGATACAGGCGACTAAATTATTTGTACCTACTAAAATCACCTAAGACAGCACCAAATACTCGTAACTTTAAATAGAGAATTATTTCATACTTGTTGTTTTTTGAGATGGTTTTTGTGTAGTAACGGCTTAAGAACCCGACACTGAGCATGGTCAGACATGCTCTTGCCCGGTTTTTTTTTTACAAAGTTACCTCTCAGAGGCATCTCACCAAACTTCAGTCAACCTCCGCGTCTACCTCTCCCATCGCCGCCAATCCACCTCCTCCGCGTTTCGTTGCTGATGACCTTTTTTGTCCCAGCGGCACTTTTGACACCTGCCTGTCCCGCACATCAATAACACTGGCCGCGGTGGTCCCGCGTCATTAGTCCAATTGATACATTAACATACTTAAGATATGCTAAAGGTGGGAAGCGCTTCCGATTTTAATTATGTAAAATAACTGACAAACGGGTTTATTTTTTATATCACAGCTTGGAAATATTCCTAAAGATTATAGGAGTCAACAGGTCAACACTATTTTACCTGTCCTGCCACCAGTAAAAGTTGAGTTTGCTGATTGGTCAACAACATAGAACCGTCGACAACATTGTCCAACTGAGGACCAATAAAGCACAATGCCACGAGTGTCCAATGGAGAGTTTTACCTTTTAGTTTGTTATATTTATTCTTTTTTACTTGCTATTTAAGTGTCCTACAGCTGGGCATGGACCTCTCTCCTAGATCTCCACAAGTCCCTGCTTGATGCGTCTTGTAGCCAGATGCTTAGAAATGCGTCAGTCAGTCACCTAAAATGCTGCGCACCATGACCCCGTCGGCAAACCTTTCAATTTAGACTTCTGATTACAGTGAGCAACCATGTTTGGAAACCAAAGGTTAGGACTGGTTTTAAAAAGTTACTATAATGTATTTGTGCTCTTATTCTCGTTAAATTATAAATAAATGAAATCCCCGTATGAGCAAATATCTAGTGTGATGAGCGCGAGTATTTTTGTTCCTGAGTCATGGATGATTTCTATGTACCTACTTAATTAAGTATTTACAAAAGATACCAACCTTTATTCAACAGTATAAACATAAGTAGATACATATTTAATACAATACAATTAAAAGTTAAAACTAAACTTATTTAAATTAAAATAAAAACTAAGCTACTCAAATATTAAAGACGTAAATAATAATCACCACTATAAAAGTATTTACATATTTCTCTATGTAAGTAAGTTTATCGTGATCTAGGTAATACACATGGTAAAAGCCTAGAGTGTAGTTTGGGACTAGGCCGTTTAGTGTGCACACTGTCCCCTGATATTTATATTTTATTTTATATCCTAGAGGACCGTCGCGACCTAGTACGCGTAGAATTAGTTTCCCGCTACACTCCCTATTTCTTCCCGTTGGGCGTCGGAATATCCTTTCTTAATGCACCCGTAGGGTACCCAAGGAATACTCCATCCAAAAAAAAAGTCCCTAGGTCCAACGGCGGAGGCAGTGCGTTATCTGTCAGTCCGCCAGACAGTCACGGTACTGTTTTATATATTTAGATAAACAGTTCTCATTTGGTCTTTACTCTCCTACATAATATCTTATCTTTACTCACAATCTGAGTACCCTCTGAGTATTATTGTTTCTATTCATTATTTTGCCAACCTGTCAAATCCTTAATTCCCTCTATCACCTGTCTAATCTAGGGGCGTGCGGCCCATCTCCAAGCAGCTCATCGACTATTAATTATGCCCCACATTACGACAGCTTGATTGCACACTTGCTAATTATTTTACAAATAGCTTCCGTCTATTACACCTTGCAAATGCAGCGTAAACTTTAAACTAATTGAAAACCTTCGTCTAATTAATAAGTACTAACTTGACGTTAGTACATCAACATTTTTAATTGTTAACCTACTGTCACAATGACAGCGTCATAGTTGATTGTTCAACAAGGGGCTAAAACAAGCCATAATGACACGAGATGTTTAGCCACGCGGACTGAGCGAGTTCGACAGTTCGCAGTATAGACTAGTTTACTCCCCCGCTCTATGACGCACGTCGTCGTCGTAATGAGTTCTAAACAAAATTACAATATTTATTATAACAAACTTTCTTACAAATTTCTTCTGCAAAGTGACGCTCTAAATGCTTGCATATATAGGCAACAAGTTCAAACTTAAAAACTATTTTAAAACTAATTGGACCATGCATAATAAAATGAATTCATCCTTAATATTATTAAATAGATTCATAAACATTAATCGTGTTTCACAAAATTAAATCTTTTTTTTTGTCTTTTTGCACAGTTGTCATTTTGAGGATATTTCCACGACCTAAAAATTATCTGTAGGTACACAATCACTGAAAGGTTTAGGGGTTTCCAAAGTAAAAAATAAAAAAAATATGCAGAGACTAAAGTAACATTAAAGAAACATGAGAAGTGAAAAAAAAGTTATGCCGTGAAAACTTGGTTACACTGCCGAGGTGGCCCTGGTGGTCAGCACTGCCCTTATACCAACCTTATACCAAAAAAGGCGGCTAGCTTACATATAATAATGTGGTTACGAAAAGAATATAGAATGCTTCGACGACATTGCACTTCTTAGTTATAACGGCAGTCAGTTGCAGTGCTTCACCACAGTCCATGAGCATCTCCTGCCCTGCCCCGACTGCACACGGCAGGACCTATATGACGCCACTGGCAATGCCTTTCGCGTGGCATAATATTGCTCCACTCACATCTAACACGCCGTCGACACAAGAAGAAGCGTCAAGTTACAAGAAATAAATTACGTAAATGATTCATTGGCTTTCCGCGACACTTGTATGGTTTACCTCTGCAACGAACTCCTACGTGTTAATAATTTGAACCAGCTAGTGCCACAATTCCTGGCCCCTTTCCCTATGCACTCTCAGTGTTGCCATCCGTAGAAACATTAAAACCCCCTCCTCATTACGACGAGCATCAATCAACGCGATATGATCTGTGGCCATTTGCGCGGGAATGCGGCCGCGACATTCATGTATCAAATTTGATACAGCGCTGGTTTCGGTTGCGGTAAAAACTTTGAACTTGACGGATTTTGGGATGCTTGGTTTAGTTTATAAGTGGCGGCGGTTTAATCTTTCATTATCGTCCTTATCATGTAGGACATTATTTTTTTTGGTATAGGAGGCAAACGAGCATACGGATCGCCTGATTAAGCAATCACCGACACCCATAGGCACCTGCAGCACCAGAGGAGTCACAGGTGCATTGCCGGCCTTTCAAATGAGAGTACGCTCTTTTCTTGAAGGTTTTAAGGTCGTAACGGACATCACGTGAATTATCTTGTATTAAGATACATACAACAACATAAACTCACGCCTTCATTCCCAGAGTGGGGTAGGCAGAGCCACGGACTCACCAACAACTCCAAAAACTTGTTGATAATTCTGTGACCACATTTTGCACAACCAGGCTAAGATGTTATCCAGTGTATTAGTGACAGGTTGCAAACCCATCGCCTAACAGCACTACACAGCCTTTAGTCCCTTAGTCGTCTCTTACGACATCCACGGGAAGACATGGAGTGGCAACATTCTAAACCCGGCACCACACGGGCAATAAGATATTGCCTCGTTTTCTACATTAATTTCTAGACCCCTCTCCTCTCTTCTTCCAATTCTAAAGGTACACCCTCAGAGTCGAATAGAATGCTTTTCCCAAGAAAAGGTCTAAGTATTCTGCTATAAAACTGACCTCAGATCATTGGGCTGATGATACTAGAACGTATATAAATAAAAGGACAAAACAAATAAAATTTATACAAAACTACTTAAAGACTCAAACATACTAACGTGTTGTTACTGTGAGTTATAAAGTGTATGATTGTTTTACGACCACACATAGTATTAAGAATTACAAGGATATTCAACACAATTTGTGTCATTAATTATATCTCACAAAAACGCAAATTTGAAACATGAGCACTAGGGCAGCATTTTTACACGCCTCGATTAGCTACGTAAGAAACACTTTATAATCCCTGTCTATTTCTACTAATAAAAAAAGAGCATTTATTTGTCTTTTTGTTCTATTTTCCAAGTTACTTTGAATCAACAAAAGGATTAATGCAAATTAGATCCTAAAGAGATAGGTTAGCTCGTTATAATAATAGCACGGCCATAATGAACTTTTTACGCGGGCAATGGGTACAAAGAGTAAATCATTATAAAAAATGTGAAAGATAAAAAGATGTAACTATATTAAGTAACTTTTACACGTCAAAAATCTTCCATGGTAAATGAAACTCGCTGACTCCCCATCACTTGGGCCGCTTGCGGCTAATGACGACTTTGGGAAAAACGTTTAAAAGCCGATGTAACGAGCGCATTCGTCGCGGCGACGCATCCATTCCCGCTCGGTCGGCTAATATCGTGACATTACCACAGGTATTTCTAGAAAAAGAACAATTTCCCGCGTATAGGTTGTCGCTTGGGGCAAGACTAGTATATCTTTTTGGTCTTAAAGCTTTTCCAGACTGCCACTATAAAACCAACTCACAGTAATGTAGTGAATAAACATCGACATCATCTTTGATCGGAAAAGTTCGTATTTATCTTGTTTCTCAGTCAGCTTTAGTTGCCCATCGATACGATAATAGAGAAAGCAAGAATTACGAATTTTCCCGACCAAGTAAAGTTTAGAAGCAAAGATTATTTTTTGACCTTCGGTTATCCACATCTCTCTAGAAGAAGGAGAAAACGCAGAAAGGGAAAAAAAGTTAGAAAAAGAAATCCCTTATAACGAGAAGTTCTCCTTTACGTACCTGCTTAATTTTTGTCTATTTTGTTATCGTTATCTACTTATCTCTATTGTTTGTACAATAAAGGGTTTACATACATACCTACACACGAGTGACTATACGCAGTATAGACTAGTTTACTCCCCCGCTCTATGACGCACGTCGTCGTCGTAATGACTTCTAAATGTTTCCCGATGAGACCTTACGACCTCGATTTCGGGGACCAATGGAGGCTCAGATGGCCTGGGCGTTTAATGGTACGAAGAAGATTGTATAGATGACTGATTAACTGGCTAACTACAGAAATTAAGGTCGATCCGTGATATTACTTTAGCGAAATAGTTTGGACATCAAAAACGCATGTAAAAATAATTCCAAAAAATTTGCTATGTTTTAACATTGCAGTTCATGCAACGAGGAAAAGGTATAAGTGGCGTTCTCACTTCAGTATTTTTTTTCGTGTCATCTCGAGCAACATTATACATTTCACTCTGCAATGAAAACAAGTTTCTCGTATAATTTTAACTTTGTGTCAAACTTTTGTAAAAATTTACATTTAATTAAAAATAAAGCATATTTGGTAGACAAAGTATCCTGTAGGGATGCGTAACAGAGTTAAGTACAGTTTAGATTTTTTTGTGTAACTATACAAATTCCTAATCGTTCGTTTAAAGGACATTAAATTTCTAATTGATCCAGCTCGAAGGACCAAAAATCAACTCTTTAGTTCTAACATTCTGGTTAATTTTTATGACTCATGAGTTGTTAAATGATGTTCTCAGCACCGATAACTTTGTTAACCAGTAATCAGTCATATTAATCGTCCCGTAACGCTAAGCATTCCGTTCAGTAATTAAGATGCGTACGCGCCGACTTGTCTTACCATCTCACTGATAATTGCTCAATTTTGTTCTTAACGAGATGTAAATGTTCTGCTGGCCTATTGCCTAAACCACTCACAATCGCAATCGACTTCAAAGTGGAACAATTGTTTTCATTTTGAAAGCAGACTGGGCTTTGGACTGTCAAAATGAAAGCAATTGCGATTGCCAGTGCGTTAGGCAATAAGCCTGCTGGTTGCTTTGGAGCAAATATGTATAAGCCATCCAGGATTGATGATATTTTGCGACTATTGTCGGCAGAAGATGTTTATTCTTATATATGGGAACTGTTTTATTTTTCGGGATAAAAAGATCTCTCGCACTCAAAGGTGTTCAGAGTCAGTTAATGACCATTAAGTCGTTTTTTGTGTCTGATTTTTCATAGACAAGTTTAAAAGCCAAGCAAGAGCATGTCGGAATATGCTTCGCCTATGGTTCCGACGCCGTTTCTACAAACACAAAACTATCTCGAAAAATAACAAGTATGAACTAGTAGTATTTTAAGTTATTTGGTGTTGCTTTTGGCGACTTTTAGTAGGTATAAATACTTTAATATATCACACGATGTTCTAATATGCAAAAAAGTACCCTTGCTTTACATTATTAACTGACAGTAGATATGTTTTTCATTCGTTTTTTATTAGAAAAACGAAGATTGCCGGCTCCTTAGGAACATGTGGCTCCGTTCCGCTCAGTAAAACCATATTCTTTTTGACATGTTATTAAGTAAGTCATCATCATCATCATCTCGAGCATCTATTTGTCCAGTATTGAACATATGCCTCCCCGAATTGCCTCCATTTATTCCTAGATGACGTCTCTCTTCTCCACTCCCTACCGGCTGTTGTCACAATGTCGTCGGATCATCTAGCTTTAGGTCTACCAGGTCTTCGGCTGCCCGTTCTTGGCCTCCACTCTGTAACCTTCCGGCTCCACCGATAGTCCGAGCTACGCAGGAGATGCCCTGCCCACTGCCACTTGAGACGGGAAATCCGGTTACCAACATCCTTCAATCCGTCATTAAGTAAGTAAGTAAATCATTTATTCACCAGATAGGAAAGGAATGAAGAAGTCAGAGAGAAATGTGGACTAAAAGAAGATGTAGTGACTAAGATTGAAAAGGGTATGCTTCGATGGTTCGGTCATTTGGAAAGGATGGATGAAAAAAGATTGACGAAAGAGATATACAGAGCGAAAGTGAGTGAAAGGGTCGGAAGGGGCCGCCCTAGGCGTACTTTTTCGAATCAAATCGGAAAAATACTGGATAAGGGCCGAATTTTAAGTACCCGAAACCGACGTGCGTGCATGACTCGATGTATGAATGTGGAAGAAGCGAAAGAGATTTGTCAAGATCGTAGCAGATGGAAAGAAGTGCTCTCTGCCCACCCCTCTGGGAAACAGGCGTGATTTAATGTATGTAAAAATGTAAAAATAAAAATAAAGGAAAAGAGACGACATGTAGTGGTAGTGTTGCGAAACGGCCCTAGTTCAGCATGTGCTGGCTGTGAAGTCAACGCCGGTCTTCCGTTAGAAATCTTATTGTGTGTTTTTCACTCGGTCACCATTACCTACTGTCAATGTCAAGTAGGTAAATAAGTGCTATCGTAAAGTTAACTAAACGACATTTTAAAAGCACCTGAACGGCCATCGCGCCGTATATAATATATACACATATTATGTGTGTAGCTTATTATATCAGTGGCATAGATATTTGTAGATATTTTTGGCACCTTTGGAACGAATATATATATTGAATTTACACCATTTCAAATGCAGCCTGTCTTATAAGATGAAAAAATTGAACTCAGTTCCTTCCAATATCTTGTCCAGGATATTATTATCGCCCGGTGACCGCATGCGCACAGGAGCGACACTACTGTTAATAAAGGCTGCGCGCGCGCCGCTAATTGAGCCGCCGACGATCGGCGAGATCAAACGGATCCGATTACCTAGTTCGGCCATGATGCAACGAGTATCGAAGATTAAACGCAACCCGCGGTAAGAAGTAACATTACTTTTATATATTAATATTAATTAACAGAAAATCCTATAGGTATTTCGATTTTAGAAATTCGAAAGTTTCATTCGAAAATTGAAATAAAACGGTTTTGTTTTGTTATTTCTCAGTTAGAATTTGCATGCGGTTTATTTTCCACGCTCACATGTCGTTAAAAAAGTACTTGGAACTTCACAGTCTTTTTTAAACGGATGAAAAAAAAAGGGGTAAAAAGGGTAGGTTAAAAACTTATGTAAAGCAGATTTTGTTCCCTCTGGTTAGTAGGTAATGTGAGGTAACACACACTAAAGTAAGGCATATTATTTTAGCTAAGTAGCAGCTACACTTATAATCGGCGTTTTCGTGGCCGTCGGCTAGCGGACACCGCGAAACGAAAGTGTATTAATAGTTGTGATAATTTTATGTTATATATTATTATGTATGTTAGTCTGTTAGTAAATATGAGCCTTGTAGCCTGAAATAAAGTTATTCTATTCTAGTATATTCTAAATATAATCACCTTAAGATTATTCAGCTCAACCTGTCTCCCTGCACCTTGCTTACCTAACTCACGTCATTCAATCCAACCGTCCCATTCCAATCAAACTATTCTACCTATATTAATTACTAAACAATTACGAAACAATTACGAGCACCTGTTGTAGGAATAACTAGCATTATTCCACTGATCGCTCAATGCATCTTTTTCTTGTACGGCTAGTGAGAGAAGGACATACTGAGTAAACAAGTCGGAAGTTTCTACCCTGGCGAACCAGTGGACATTTTATCAGTAAGACATTGTCTTAGTTTTATTTCTATCTTTAGAATCTTTCTTGACAACTTAAATGTACTTACTTAGACATTTTACATGGGTAAAAACCTGCCTGTCTTTTTGTCATTGTTAAGAATAATAGAAGTAATTAATTAATAATTTATTAGAAGGCTTTAAGCTTACATAATTAAAAGCTTACATAATTAAACATATACATACCCAGTATTAAAAAGAAAGAACTAGAATAGAGGTATTAACTGTTCAGAAAAATAAAGATTGGAAAATTATAAGAGAGAGAGAGAAAGAGTCAATTGCAATGAGAAACGGGAAATAAGCTACAGAAAAAAGACTTAATATTTGCGAATGGAATGATTGCTATAAGAAAAAAAAGTTTTTGGGAAAAGTATCGCCATAGTTAGGTAACTTATAAAATTATATCAATGTCGAAATGAAATAAGAACGCATAACACAATGATCGCTATAGAAAACAAAAGATTAGGAAATTATCTGAACAGAAATATACCTAACTAGCTTCTAGTAATTAAAAATGCGGGAAATAATCGCAAAACCTATTACTTCACTGCAATAACTTTTGTGCGATGTGACTAGGTAGGTACATGTCTTAATTTCCATCGCAACCAACATTACGGTACAAGGCCCAACACGACAGTATTGCCACCTACAACGCCAGAGTATGACAACCGTTTTTAGAGTTCCGTAGGGAGGAGTAACCCTCAGCCTTTATTGAGAAATAATTGACTTCTGCTGGACAGATATGTAAGTTATCTGTGGTCATTCGCCAGACTAGAGACTAGAGTCTTCTACGAACGTGTTAGACTTGAACTACTACTTTTTTGTTTGTTTGACAAATTAGTTTATATTGTTGACAAAGGCATTCACTCAGGCAGACATAGGCACTTATAATCGTTTCCCACTTGTATTTTAGGTGCCGTAAAATGTTCCTACTTTGCTCCCCCATGTGTAATTATGCTCCATGGTTAATATTGAGGTAATCTGTATTGTAAATCATTATATTGCTTTCATTCACTTCGTGGCTGGATGTATACATCGATTCTTTTTAGAAAATTTGTCATCGACCTTCACTTACTAGTAACAAACGAAATAGTCACTATAGAGCATAGTTATACCCATGGAGGAGCAATATAGGAACATTTTTGGTGAGGGTTAAGAAATGCTACTGAACCCAATGACTAAAATATCCTACACCTTGCCAATCTTAAACCTGACCAGTAAGTAATACCTGCAGATTCGGGCGGCACCAGGTGGCCTGCGCAAACGATGCGGTGTCTGGTTGCTCGCGCCGCCCCCACGCACTTCAAAAGTACTCATTGTAAAAGCGACTTAAAATATCCAGGTACTTGGGTAGATAATAGTTTTCCGACGTTCTTGTGACTTGTAACGTTATCAACTGACGCGTGCGTCGTGATACTGACACAGTTCGGGCGGCACGCTTCAATGGACCTGGACGCAAGGGTGGTTCAGCGTGCACTGACCTGCAGTGGTCCACTGATACAGGCTTCGACAAAAAAAAATGCATGGAGAAGGCAGAGCATACAGGCCACCAGGGGGCATGTTTTATAAAGCTACAAGTAACAATTTTACAGGTCTAAACTGGCAACACTGCTCAAAAGGCTGGTCGTCATTAAATTAAAAAGTTAGAATTAAATAATAGTAACTTTACTTAAATGATACTTAGTAACTTTACTTAATGTCACTTTGGCATAACATAAATATCTTTATCTTTCCCACCACGCATCATAGCCCTCTTTACAATACTTTTAACTAAATTTGGCTTATCCATAATTTTCTCAATGACGTGTCTAATTGCGTATAATTATAATTGCATATAATTGCGTTTAGATAATTGGTTAATAGTGAAGTATTACTGCTGCAATTTCACTGACAATGTCACTTTTCAACAACAAAAATAGGCCACCTATCCAACTTCCACTGCATAATCTCACTGTGAAGCGGAATGTATAAGAATGTCATCTTTTATCCCTTTACAACTTCTCTGCCACATTATCCAATACCACAACTATGGAACCCTAATTAAAATATCACTTACCATAATACAAACCACACACTGCTCCCAATTCCCGAGTTCTTCACCCGTTAAAAGGGCATGGGGCGTAGTGCCGTAGTAACTCTTATTTAATCTGTGGTAGTTGCTTACAACCTCATCCCGCTATCGCGGCACGCCGGACCAGGGGCTCTACTTTGAAATCCGTAATTCGAACTTCGGATCGCCCCATTACTTTCTTGCGAATTAGTTAAGCGTCGAGAGCGAAAGAGATAGCTATAGACGAAGTTCGAATTACGGATTTCAAAGTAGAGCACCAGAATGCCGTCCATTCACAGTACAATACCGATATCGGGTTACCGTTAAAAAATCCGCGGCAGCGCGAGCCGATTCGCGGTAAAACGTGTTAATAACACGATTCAGGGGTGGTGGAAGTCAGAGGGTTAAGCGGGTGAGAAAAAGAGAGAACAATTATTTTTTTCATAGAGTAACTACTGACTACTTAGAGCCGTATTGATCGAGATGCCCGTCACAAGATACGTCAAAGTAAACGTCAAGCCATAGAAAACTGTCACTGGACGCCTCTTGAGACGAGAATTACAGTCGAGATCAGTATATTAATGGGCGTTTTTTAGAAAGATTTGTTCCTAGTTGAGGACTAAAATTAAGAAACGTTAACTTTTCCTTTGCGTTACGAAAACAAGCTATACTGCTATAAGACAAATGGTGGTATCTCGGACAAAACTCCTGTAGCAAGTGCAAGCATATTACTAACGGTTTAGGATTGAATCAGCTTCATTTATTGAATTTGAGATACTGCTAATTGGCGTTGAGGGTAGTATATAAATGTATACGACTAATTTTCGTAACGCAACGGAAAAGTTAACGTTTCTTAATTTTAGTCAACTAGGTACAATCTTTCTAAGAAACGCCCTAATACGGCCCTTACATTTTGTACTAGAGTGCTTTGAATTAAAAATTATCATTTTTACAAACTTCCCAAGCAATCACCATCAACTACAAATAAAATCAAATCATTTATTGCAAGAACATAGTTTACATAAGATGGTACAATGAAAAACCAGAGTCTAGATGTTCAGCCTTACAACGACATGCAAAACACTAAAATAAACGAAAATAAACTGCTTTTAAATTAGAGTAAAACTAACATTATGATATTACAATTCTAATTAATACAGAGATAAGTGATAACTCTAGTCATACAAATCGTCAAATAAATAATTTAAATTACTTATAATAATGCCTGATCTGCAGTTAAGAGTTTAGTTTAAATTTAGTTATTTAATCGGTGTGTAATGTATATAGGTTCTTAATTACGTGACTAATTAAACTGAATCAAACCTCTAATATCCCCGCTCCGCTTGTGCCTTGCGCCGCAGTAACGCGATACTAGCGCCCGCCCCGACTCCGCTCGCATCCGACCCTAATTTTATGCCTCATTAGCCAATTCCCTTGTCCTTTTTTGCAACGAACCAATGCTTCGTGAAAAATGCTTCGGTAAGTCCAACTAGTCGTAATTATATTAAGTTCATCTCTACCGTGAAAGAGTATCGGTTACACTCATTATGACCGAGATGGTTAACTTGATACGGCTTTGTTGGGTTTGGTTTAAATGTTTAACCCATAGTTGCACTTGCAAAGTATATGTTACGTTGCAAAAAACAAAATTGGGTCGTTTAGGCTACCACACAGATCCAGAGGTATTAAAGGTTGCTACTGTTTTTTCGATTTATGGGAATCAATACTAACTTTTTCTAGCATCACAAGCTGCGAGCCTAATACGAGTATCGTCTTGCTTATGGATGTGGATAAACGTCGTTAAAACATCTGTCACGTTCTGACCAATACGTAACGCAAACGTAAACACGTACGTCACGAAAGTGTGAGGGTGACGGATGCTTTATCTACCGCGATACAGGCAACCATAATAATAGACCCGCTGGTGATGTACTGCGAAAAAGTGTGCGAGCTTGGACACACTCACATTTAAAGGTTCTGGAACTGCTCAGATTGCACCTAAGGACACCACCGAGGGGGATTTAGTGGGTATCCGCTCATGCAGTGGCTAATGCCACGGATTATTCAGCTCCTTCCTTAAGTCAAGCCTCTTACGAAGATTTCTACTTAAAAATATTAATATCCTACGTAATGATGTGCTGGTAAACGGGCGGGCTCTTGGAGTCCGGTCTATAATTAATATTATCTACAATAACCAATGTAGGATTTTTAACTGTAATTACTTGAAATATTTTCTACTGTGTTAATTTACGCAAAATCCAAATCCTAGTCCTTAACAGAACTTAACAACTACCCCTCTCACACAGTCAGTTACCTGAATGAGCAGGATCCCTTGCGATGTTTATCCTGCCTGTCTTCATGGTATTTCAGAGGCACCGCAGTATAAAACTCCATTGGCCTATATTGGCTTGTCGTTCATCGTATTCAGGTTACATTAATTTCTTCGAGGATTTAGGACTACAGGATTGCTTGGCACTGCAGATACACTGTTGACTGTGGTGTAGTGTCACGTAGTTACAGAAATTCATTAGAACACTCAGCAGCATAGCACCATACACTTTAGATTAGTACCATCTCGCTCGCTCGCTCGCCACAATAGTTAAAGGCGCCAAAGCGACGACGTTGGTCTAAAGTGTAATAGCGATTTTCATAAATGCTGAGCTCACACTGGGGACTGAACTAGGTACCTTGCGAACCACTAGACCACCGACGCTCTAGCCCTACCTATAAAGCCAGTTTTTCTTTCGCATACTCCATTACAAGAGGCCCATAATGGTGTAAATAACTCTTAGCAATTATATATAGCTCCTGTTCCATTAAACCGTTAGCAACTTCAACTGAAAATAACTACCCTGCAATTACATGCGTCACACACTGACACCATGCGACACTTTGCCGCGCGGCGTCGCCCGTTTAATCGCGACCATTTCGCTGTCAAGCCCCGCGCGATCTCGTTAACATAGCTGCGCGCAATCTGCGCCCGCGGCGGCGCAAAAACGCGCGATTACGCTGCGTGCGCGCCATTCCGCGATCGCCGACTGTTAACGTGTTAACAGCGCCATAAACTCAAAGTGGGGTCAACTTTATGAGCCAGCTAGGTACGTTGGTACTCAATGGGTTAATATGGTTTGAGAAAATAACACAAGTTGTATAAATTCATTTAGCCGTTGCCCGCGTTGTTTCTATAGCCCGATAATTGAAACTCCCGTTTCGTCACCTTAAGCAGGAAGGGTAAATTTTCTGCCTACTTATCTAATTTCCGCTTGGAAACATTCTTACCTAAAATTAATCTATCTTTACATAGTTAGAGTCAAAGTCAAAAACATAATACGTTCCGAAACCTCAATAATATCTACACGCTTCTATGCGACTGACAATAAGGTTTGTGTATATTTAACGCTATAGGTGTATAGATATTAGTGCTTTGAAATGTACCTCATATTTTTCTAAAAAAAAAACATAGCTTTGAGCTGCTATTTTTTGTTGTATTTTTATAAAATGTCGCAACCAAAAAAATCAAAATAAACCAAACTACCAAAACACTAAGCTTAAATTGAACACAAGTGTCACACCAATAAAAATTATCAAACATTTTCATCGACGCCATTACCGATTGTCAAACAAACAATCCGGGCCTATTCCGAATTATCAACAAACGCCCGATTACGTCCGAACGTGTCTCCGAACTAATTTAACTTTATTTACAATGACAGATTGAAGGGCACGCCCCGTAAATTGAGTTTTAATTTTTTAAACTGGCAACTTAGCTTGGATGACGCGTTGTGATTGGAGAAGCGCTTGTCATTTATTTTAATTCGTGGCGTAATGCAGGGTTGTCCCCTACAGTAATTGAAGTGAGGATTATTCGGAAGCTGCTCAGTTTGTTTATGGTTGTCACGTACCTACATATGCGGCTGATTGGGATTGGAGAGAGTAGGTAGCGCTCGTTTAATTTATAAATAGGATAAAGTACCCGCCAACCTCTCGCCTAGCGCACTTGTAGAAGTAATATAGCTGGCATAAAGCATCCCATCTTAGTCGAAAGGGTTTGCAACGTACTAGTAATTTTGCGTTTGCCTAGAGTCTCTTTCATCTAAGATGATGCATGTGACGGGTCATATAAACATACGTATTACACTTATTTCTTTTACTTTACATAAATACTAAATTAGTACAAACCTAGCGACGCCGTCCAAGAATTTAAATAAAGAATCGCCTAAAGGGTGTTCTTTTTATAGCGGTAAATATGAGTAGCTGAGTTTTATTTTAATTTAGATACGTTTAGTTTTAATGTATAATTGTATTAATGTTGATATCGCCTTAGTATTTTGAAATACCTCGTCAGTGAGCCTCGTAAGTGATTAGAATTAAGAAATAACTAAGGCTGTCACCTGTCACAGAAATCATTCTAGATGAAACAGAGTTTATTTCGTGAGCTTGACATCTACTTAGCATCAGTTGAGTTAAGTGTACTAGTATGCCTCCTTCATGACTTAAAAATCTTCTTTTTCGATAAATTCGATGCAAAAGCTGCCTCTGACGTTTTAATCCACCTTTTGCAATATCCGAACTACAGGATGTTTCGGTATCGGTGTGCGGGCTAAGGGCGGGCGCACACCGCGCGTTCACGGTCCATTAGAGTGTAACGTGATACGTGCAGTACGGGATTTGCGGGATACCCAGTTTTACCGCAAATTTGTGAAAAAGTGAACAGGTTTTTTTTAAAGATGTCTAAATTGCGTAATGTTCAATATTTCCTTTCGTGGTTTGTTATGTGGTACCCATTTATATTTATTTCCAGGAATCGGAAGTATCTTATAACATGTACTGAGTTGCGATACATTACAAAATATAAAAGATTTACTGTCATTAGGTACAAATGGAAAATCGTCCACGTGAAATAACCATTCTGAAAATGGGTCAAAAGTAATATTGTCCAAAGTGAATTTAGTCAAAATGTAATTGTGCTGAAAAGTATTTACAACCTAATTTATTTTCGTTGTAAATTAATTAAGTCCCAATGGAATTTTGTCCATTATAAATTATGACCAAAATGAAATACGCACAAGTGAATGTAGTGTAATATGAATTAAGACCATATAATATAATATAAATTGTACAAATTTCAGGTAGGACGTATTTACAATTGGTCATATTTCTGAGTGTACGTAAATACAAATAGACATATTTTTTTCGACCAATATCATATTGGACAATTTTACCTTGGGACATGATTCCATTTGAGACGTTTTTCAAGATGGACAATTTTCCTTTTTGTTGTATTTCAAATGGTAATTTTTCTGAACTGACGTATAATTTCAAGTGGACGATTTTCCATTTGAACCTAATGACAGTAAATCATATAAAAATAATGTAGGGATGTTTTTGATTTTTAAATATTTTTAATGTGTGTAGTTTTAAAGAATTGTAACGCTGCCTAATTAATCGTAATCTGGAATTTCCATCGTTTGAAACTAGTTATAGGTAGTTCTACCTTAGGTACCTTTACCTACATACAGCTATGAAATTGTGCATCCATACCTATACTTAATATTATAAATTATGAAAGTAACTCTGTCTGTCTGCCTGTTTGTTATGCTTTCACGGCTAAACCGTTGAACCGATATCGATGAAATTTCGTATGGAGATAGCTTGAGTGCCGGGAAAGGACATAGGATATCTACTTTTTATACCGGAATATAGAACAGTTCCCGAAGAAATAGCGATATGCGACTTCTACGTGAACGGAGTCGAGGATAAAAGCTAATTAAATATAAAATATGTAGCTCTAGCATGACATAGACATAGCTTTCAAAATACAATTTTTGGGCAAAATAAATACACGATAAGTAATAACAGAGACTCAAAACTTAATAGAAATGCATTCTTCCGTATTTAATTTAAGAGGCGTTCTATAACAGAGGCGGTTACAAACAAATAAACAGATAAAAAACGCACACAAAAATCACATATTGCACAAAGAACCGAAACACGATACAGCAGAGTCAAAATCGCGTAAATAATAAACCTTATTATTGTCTATGGCGAATCAAAGTTATCTAGTGCTGTGGCAAAAAAATGAACTAAAGCCAGGCTCATACTACCCTGCGCGCGTATTTGTCTAGACAGCGACCCTGTGATGGTTCGTGTAAGTTTGTTGTTACACAATGGTGAGTATTTGCTCGTTGGATGGGCCTGCACGTCGAATTAATCATTCATGGGCTGTTGATCGGAGGGTCGTTTAAAATGTTATCAAGAGTGTTTAATATTTAATGTTTGTTTAAAGATGGCATAGGAACTGTTCGGATAGGAGAGTTTGTTTAGGTGTGTACCTACTAGGGGCTATAAAATATCCTATACATAGTTTAAAAAAATAGTCACATCTACAGCATTTAACGCATTAAATCACATAAATTTCTTGCGAAACATTGAGCAGAATAGTAGACCTGACAAAAAAGCAAGCTTTTAAAACCAGACTGCTGTTTGGGTATTAATGTCGTCGATATATTATTAAAAACATTAAAACACATAAAATCCGATGAACAAAGTTTTTTTTAAATAATTTTATGTACCCAGTGGCACTCGCGCCATCAAGACGGTTGACCCGTTGAGTAGTTACGAGGGGACATAGGAACGGACATACACATACAGGTCAAACACATAACCCTCTTTTTGGGCTTTGCCGCAGTCGGATAAAACACAAACCAGTTTGTGAACGAAATGTAAAAAACCAACCCCATTTTTACTTTTATAAAATGGTAGAACAATTTTATTTTAAAAATGATAGATTAAAATTATAAGGTGTCATGGACAGACTTCTATTGACACTCTGACAATGAGGTATAACAATAATAAATAATACTTATTAACATTTCTCGACTATTTTTTTACTTTTTACTCCGACTGTCTGTCTGTCACCAGGCTGTATCTCAAGAACCGTCATAGCTAGACGGTTGAAATTTTCACAGAAGATGTGTTTCTGTTGCCGCTATAACAACAAATACTACAAACAGAATAAAATAAATATTTAAGGGGGGCTCCCATACAACAAACGTGTTTTTTTCCGTTTATTGCTAATGTTGTATAGATAATGGTACGGAACCTTTCGTGCGCGATCCCGACTCGCACTTGGCCGGTTATTTATAAAATTGGAAGTTGCTCTATTAAAAACAAATCAATGTTGCCAACGTTTCAAACTAAAAGGCATCAGACTACTGACGCCTCTGCCGGCTACAGAAAAAAAAACAAAACAAAGAAACGAAATGCACTGAAGTACGTGACACTGTGTTCATCCTTATAAAAACCTCCGTCTTTTGTATGTTTGTACTCTCAAGAGTCCTCCAGTTCAAGCCAAAAGGGTTGAGTGCTTAATGAGAGCCTAACAAAGACGCGGTCCTTTTCACTCACGTAAAACATCTTTCTGTGTTTTGATACAATACTTTATAAGTTTTTCCTTCAATGATTTTTGTTTTTTGCCGGCTTTGAGAACGCGAATATTAACCTACCGATCATTAGCATGAGTCTTTTGAAATATAGCCTTTTGTACAATATAATAAAGCTAAATAAAATGAAACTTTTGTGTCGATTTCCATTAGCAGTAGGAGCGGCATTGAAGAAATATGATTTGTCAAATCAAGCGGTGGATCAGAGTTTAATAATAATATTGTCTGTATGTCGCTTTTTGAGGGGTCCGTGGCATGGAACCATTGAGACACTTCTCAAATTGTCAAAGTTTCTAATGAGAACTACTCGGTTAGTTCTAAGAATATTCATCATTTTGTAGATAACTTTCTGCTACATGCACTGAGATGTCTGTGATGCACATTCTATGGATTACACAGGGCTGATGATGATGATGATATAACTAACAAATCCTATAAGTTGCAAAATGTACTTAGGTACTTTACTCACTTTATTGCTAAGGTGTATTTTGGATCATATTTAACTTGTTAGTAAAACGACGATACGTCACATCTATATAAAAGGCAAACCTGACTGACTTATATATCAACGCACAGCCGAAACTACTGTACCTAGAAACTTGAAATTTGGTACAGGGGTTCCTTTCATGATGTAAGTGAGCACTAAGAAAGGATTTTCCGAAAATCGACCCCCAACGGGAAGAAATGGGGGGAGTAGCGGGAAACTAATTCTACGCGTACGAAGTCGCGGGCCTCCTCTAGTATTGGATAAAGTTTTGGTGGTTGTAGGATCAGGGTCCAACCGGATAGCTACCATTACCTATCTGACCAGTTAAAACTTGCTAACAAGCAAAAGTATTCTAATTGTTGTTTTTCGGTGTGTAATGATAGCCGGTGAAATGACAAGCATTGTGGACTTGATTTGCATACCTTAAAGTTAAAAAGTCCATAGGCCTCTTACCCCTCTTGCTATCGTGTGGCTTTTGTGTCTGTTTGCCATCTTTAAGCCATTAGGTTGAATATTGCCGTTACTATTTTAACCGTTGTAAACGATGACATCTTCAAAATAATGTAATAAAAAGAGCTGTCATTTGTAAGTCATATTTTTTTTAGGTGAGCGGCAATTCGTCAAAGTTGTGTATTATGATAGATCTATTTAAAGACTTCAGAAGCACGTGGAGCTATCCTCATGCGCTGTCTAGTCCAACAGAGAAAATACTCTTTTACCGAACAAATTGTCCTCGCGTTTTATATCCATTTGTCTAATAAGTCCTTGGGAATGCGTCTATACAACTTGACAGGGAGAAAGCCATTGTAAAAAATTAGGATTATAACTAGATCTATTCAAAATAAACATGTTTTTTTAAACAATGTAATAATCCTAAGTGCATCGAAGCCGAGATATTTAAATATTGATAGGTATATTGGTGAGATATTAGTAAAAAAAAAAAACTTTAAATATCTTTAATATCTTGGCTCCGATAATATTTAACGCATTAAAATTGATTGTTGTGTATGTAGAGGTCCTCGTAGCAATTATAAGAAAATCATCCACGGACGCTGAAAATAAAACGACAGTTTTGTTCATACAAACTTACTCAATGCCCTTTAAATCATCGTTGACTAATGATTGATTCTTAGCGACCATAAGACCAGAGGGCTTATTGTCTAACGCACTCGCAATCACGATCGTTTTCATTTTGAAAATCGAAAGCTTGTCTGCATACAAAATGAACACAATTGCTCCACTTTGAAGCCGGTTGCGGTTGCGCGTGCGTTAGACAATAAGCCCTCTGAAAAAAGGCACTAATAAAAACAAGTACAAATGGCACTATTATATCATCGATAGTGTATTTTATTACATAAACGTAAGTATCTTTGTTTCTTTCTAGACATCAAGAGCACCTGCTCTTATCATTTTCCCGCACCATCCATCACTCCCACCTCGCGTGTCGTCCTTTTCTATTATTAGAGTTAACTACGACTATTCAGCTCGTTTTGAGCTAATTCTTCAAACTAGAGGTGAGACGTATATACTGGAATAGGTTTTTGCTTGGACGTCCAATCCAAGTCTTTACACGTATCGGGATCAGGACGCGAAAACAGCGCGGTGTATTTGGAGTAGGTAAAGACTCGTTTCACCGGGCGAAGAAAGATTATATAAAAAAACTAACTTTTTTCAATTCAAGAATTGTGTATGGATTATTTTAACCCCATTCAATGCGTGTGTGTGGACCATTTTTTGTGACCGCCATAATATTGACACAAAACATAATATTGGATTATACTGAAACTTCTGTCAATTCAATACTGAGTCTTACTTTTATAAGTTTTCGAGTTATTATATGAAATATATATTAAATATGTACTCTCAAACTCTCAGTCACTAAAACCCAGGCCGGACGTCAGCGTCCGCGTACCGAGAAAAACCTCTTAATACTTAAGACTCGCAACACTTGCAACTCGGAAAGACTCGGAATCAAATATTTTACTCATAAGCCGCGTACTTCTAAATACTCGTGGAACTAGTCTTTGGACCTAGTCTTTTTGTGGACGCGTACTCGGAAGACTCAGTACGTGATTTGCCTAGTACGTCTCACCTCTACTTCAAACAAATGGCAGCCATAGAACAACAAGCATTAAGCGACAGAAGTATTCGTTGTTGTCGGCGGCTATTATAGCCGTTGTATTCTCAAATTGGATCGTAACTCATCACTGTCAAATGTGATGAGGAAAATATATAAAGATATGGCTAAGTGCTTCTGTAACGGCGCATAAGTTCCGTGGCATCATTATTGAAGTAGGTTTACTGCAACGACGATTATAAGTACGTGCTGGCCTAGTTGGTAGTGACGCTGCCTACGAAGCTAGCGGTCCTGGGTTCAAATCCCGGTAAGGGCAGATATTTGTGTGATAAGCGCGAATGTTTGTTTTTGAGTCACGGATGTTTTCTATATATTTAAGTATAGATTTCTCTATACAAGTATTTATATCGTTGTCTAGTACCCATAGTACAAGCCTAGAGCTTAGTTTGGGACTAGGTCAATTGGTGTGACATTGTCCCCTGATATTTATTTATTTGTTTAAGTAAACAGTTTTCCAATTATTTACTTTAGTGATGGTAAGTTTATCAACTAGTAAACGTGTTCTATATGTGTAAATACTTTGGAAATTCAACGCAATATAGCAACTTTGTATATTTTTAGTGGTGAAAGAATGTTGTGCCGAATCTTACCCTTTTACTTGCCGCATCAAAACAGCAGAGTTCACATTGTTGTATTCCGGTGCGAGGGTAAAACAATTGGACATGACTAGCATAGAGGCATTTCATCAAAGTCAGGGTCGCACCTGCAGTCTTAATGTTGTCATCATAAGATGACAATCGTGAGATCTCAAATGGGTTATGAACTTCAGTCTAGTTATCATGAGGTGGTGTACTCGTTTACCTTCTAGGTACATGCAACTAATAAATAAAAATGAAAAGAGATTCTTTCAAAAATTTACGATTGATCCCGTAAGAAATAAGAATACAGACAGAACAAAACGTTGGGGCAAAGTGATTATCTCCCGTTCCCTCTGAGATACGAGACGCCAAAGAGGTCGCATTACCTCTATTATTTTAAAGCAGGTTGTTTGTCTCTGCTCTGCTGGTTGTCTGTGGTCGAATGGAGTGACGTGCAAGTCATCGTCTGGAGACAGTTGTGTTGCCAGCACTTAACGGGTCCGCCGCGTCCATCAATGTAAAAAGTTGATGAAAAAATATAAAATGTGTATTTTGGATTTAAGTTGGCTTCGTAATTACGTATTATACTCGTATATGGGCCTATGGTATTGTTCTATTAAAGCATAAAGGTAAGGGGGTAGTAGAGTTATTGGTACTAATGGAGACACAGTAACGAAATCACTGAAATAACACATAAGCACAAATGTTTTTTCAAGCATAGACATAGGTATATTCAGAAGCAAAGTTTAGCTATCTTGCTCCTTGTTTCTTTTCCAAATGTGAATTACTAATATACGGTTCTAAAGTGTTTTCACTACTTAATTTATTGACAGAAACAATTGCCAATTGGCAAAAAAAAGTTTAATAAGTTTTAGTATGAACGGCTTCTGTCGCCTGTTCAGGAACCATCGTAAAACATTATTTATTTACTTTAAAGTATTACAAGACACTTTTTAAAGTTGTTCCCCTCCGGTTTCCTAATTCGCCTAATTTAACAAAACATTTCATAGCAGTGGATGCACAAGTAACGGGCCAATACTGCAAGTCATCGCCGACATGTGGCGACCTCAAAATTGGAACTCGCATCATATTTACTTTTTAATTCCTTTTTTCGAATCGAAGTCATTAGATTGCTCATAACGGTCAACATTTTTTGTCCGGCTGTCAGGTGCCTCGATATATTTTCGTTACAATTTGCTCGCGAGCAAAAACTAGCGAATTATTTAAATGTGGAATCCTCCCCTCGGTTCGCGCGTTTAATTTGAAAATAAAAATGGCTGTTAATTTCTTGTATTATTTTTAAGTGCTGGCAACTTTTTAAACGTACTGGCAGGTTGTTTCACTTTTTATCGCGACGTGATATACGGTGTATTGCAGTATCAGTTGTAATGGGGATAGTTATTTATGCAGTAATGCAAATGCTAACTGAATTCTAGTGGAAATACACTAGTCGGCACGCTGTATAGATACCATCAACACATTATTTACTACTTGGTAATCCGACAGCCAATTATAGAAGTGTAAAGGTGTTTAAGTTCATCAATTTTGAAATCTTTAGCAATGTTGTTTATTATAGTTTAAATGGCATGCTAATTTCAAACATGGAGTCATGCTTGGGCTGTTGGGGTATGTACTAATAAATGTCATCTGACTTAGGTTAGGTCACGATTCTTGCAGCAAAATACTAGCTGAAGCGTCAATGGCTTGTTGGCTTAGGGTGTCGACTCATGACTGTAATGGCTGATTGACATGGGTCCAGAAAAAGCATGCAGTAGAAGTACGGTCAGCCTTATAAGAAGCTGCACACTTTAGTGTTTTGTCACTTTAACGTCATGTTTGAACTGCTGCACTAATCTGTCAAAGGCATTAAAGCGACAAGGTACAAAAGTGTTCAGCGTCTTATAAGGCCGACTGTACATAGACGAGTTAGTTTGCACGTTTGAGGCGAGAGCTATTGTGTCGACGCAATGTACTTCTACTAGCATGCATTTGCTGGACCAATGTAAATCATCCATAAGGTACTGAGTTCCAGCCGCAGCGGTTGCCTTTAACCATTTTCTTATCCAACTTCCCGGTTCTCTTACGGTTTAGAAAAACATCGCAAAGAAACCTGCACATTCTAACTGCTAAGTGTGTAAGAGGAATACACAAAAGATCCTTTAGTGTATCGGAAAGGACCTATCTGTTTATAAAGATAGAATAAAGATGAGACGATGTACTTTTTGCGTAAAGGAGAACGCGGCGTGGTTAAGCTTCCAAGAAGGTGGGCTGAAGACGTGGTTAAGGCCGGCCGCATACATTCGGAAAACGTATGTATGCGGCCGGCCGCGGATGTCCGAATGCGGAAAACGTATTCGGAAACCGTATACGGAAAACGTATGTATGTAAACGTGTGTAATGTATGCGGCCGGCCTAAGGTGGCGGGAAACCGATGAATGCAAGCGGTGCAGGACCGGTCATTAGGTGGTGAACCTTGGAGGAGGACTATATATGTCCAGAAGTGGACGTCTTTCGGATGAAATGATGATGGTGATGGTGATGATGATGACTTTTTTGTGAAAATAAAAGTCGTACCAATGCAGTGAGAAAGGACGACCATAATATTACATTAAAGTCATAACGCCGATAATGTGGTATGAAAAATCCTAATCTATTCCTTGTGATTTATAGGGTTCCGTTGTCAACCTAGGATATAAGTCACGCCGAAAAAGTGGTAGAATAAAATATTGAAAAAAAGTTTTTTTAGGTTACCTCCCCTAGACGTAACGTGGGGATGTTTTTTTTTCTCGTCTACCCCTTGGTGTGGTGTGTGTTTTCTATTATGGGATCCGTTTGTGAAATATTAAGATTTACAGTGATAATTTTTGTTAGCCCAAACTGTAAATCAGAAAAATATCTCAAATGAAAGCACATAAACGAATTTTAAAGAAAAACTATCACGAGTAAGTAGACTTAATTGGTTCCTGAGATACGTGTTTATACCTACGAAAATCGCCTAAAACAGCACTAAATAACTTTAAATACAGAATTATAGTTTTTGTGTAGTAACGGCTTCGAAACCCTAAACTGAGCATTTTAAATACTTAAGACATCAACGTATCGGAACTTCGCAAAAAAGGTTTACAAGAAAAAAATAGCCATTGAAATATACTTTTAACCTTTTGCTCTACCGTGTGCTCTAAACCCTTTTATAAAGAACAAAGAAGAAGAAGAAGAAAATCGTTTATGTGGTGCAAAACAAAACAATAATAATAAAATGAAATGAAAGGACGTACGAAAAATCCCGACCAATCTTAATGAGTCATTAACTGACATTAAGGATCTAACTCATCATCAATCGCAGCTGCGACGTTACTCCATCTCGTCAGAGCCAAACCAATCCGAAGACAAAAGCACGCCGTCATCTCCCGTCGACAAAAAACGTATATCGATAACACAATCTATACATTAAAACACAATACAAACAATGCGATGGTGATTGAAACGTCAACCGAATGAACAGATCCAATCCGATCGGTACATTGTGACTATTAACATTATAATTATAGAAAAATCACTTAAAGCTTGCGGTGTTTGAATGTTTGTTGAAGGCAACACAATAATTAATATGAACAAAACTGACGCACGCAAGTCTATGTGTTTGCGATTGGCATTTATTTGTATATGCTTACACACACGTGCGCAATCGCAAGGGAAGAGTGATTCAGCTACATGCCACGCTGAGACCGAGCTATTTATTCTCTATACGAATTTAATATTGAGACGTCAAAAAAACCGATCAAGCATGATTCAGAGGTTTTCGGTTTTTTCCGCCGTATTGAGTATTGAAAAAGGTTGTTTGTTTTTTGGTACAAACAATTGGGAATCGGTGCGATCGGGTTTTTTGTGTGGTCCATGATACGATTCGATGTTGGTTTTTGCTGTCGGGTGTAACGACATTGAGTTAGTTGTTTCTTGTTGGTTATTGAGGCCGATTCTTCGGCAAAGACGACACTAATTTAATGAAATGTGCTATTACCTAAACTTGATTCAAAGTCAAATCAACCTTAACCCTATCGAACCTTTTGTACCATGCCCTCTCTTAAACAAACAGTTTCCCATATTTTTTTTATTGTAGAAGTCTAGAATGGCATGCCACAATTCGTAATTTTACCGGGTTTTCCTCACCATGTTTTTCCTTTCACCGTAGAAGGAGGAAACATTAAAAACCTCAATAAATTTAACCTAGGGTTAAGCAAGATACATTCTGCAAAAGTAAGATAGAGACTGAGAGTATAGTATCCGCCCCAGCAAACCACAGGCTTCCAAGAACCTCTAGAACCTTCCAATCGAACCCCAAAACACCTAACTCGTCGATAACATCGCTCGGACCTGTCCGTCCGTCCGACATGACCACAGCGACGCGCGCGCCGCGGGACCGACGGATTAAATTAGACCAATACCAACCCGAGCCAAAAGGGCACATCTTCTATAGAACTTCTTTATAATATGACACCTTAGTACTGTTAAGGTGAGGTTGAACATGCTTAAGATGTAAAATTGAAAATGTGTCCTAATGCTTATGACGGTGTATTGATAAGTCAGAAGTTCGCAAGTGTATTTTAATTATGATATGATTTCTGACCTGTCAAATGTAAAGGTAAAGACATGACTGCAAAATGTGCGTGTAAATAAACTCTTTATTGTACGATTATACATATAACATTCGCTAAATATAATACATTATTTTTTTCTGGCTGGTTTATGATCAAAAAGGTCATTAAAAATAACTACGATCATAACCAATATAAGCGAATATTCATGAATACTAAGGTAATTTATAGGATTTTCGACAGATACATTTGTATTCATTTCAATTCAGTTTGTCCCTTATTTAATAAAGTACTTCATAAAACTTATAACTTATTTATCGGCATTTTTACCATCTCTATAATTTATAACTTCACTAAATATATATTATATAAATACTATAGTTAAATCTAAAACACACCTGCCCCACATAACACAAATAAAGCCTTAAGCATCTTAAAATGTATATTAATTGTACACGTGGACCCAACATAGCGCCCTGCGGGACTGACACGCAATTTCTTCGCTAATAGATTACAAAATTGCCGGTTGTCTCGGCCTTAACTTGACGTTTGCAAGTCAGGAACAACTTTTCAATTAAACCTAGTATTAATCGAGCCAGCGCCTTCGTGTAGCCGTGTTTGAGACAACATCTACATTGATACGTCGATAAAATAATGATATAAAACATGGGATGTTAACTCGGAGTCGAAATAAGGTCGGAGTTGACGTGCGTTTGCTTGTGAGAAGGTAATATTAAAGTTGTTTTGGAGGCGGCTGCGTGTGACACCGGAGTTTAATTGTTTATTATCTAAACATCGGTACTATTTATAATAACAGAATAAGGTAATATAAAAATGGTTTTTTCAGCAGCATACATAAACAAATTTACAAAAATACGTATAGACAACAATAGAATTATTAATGGAAATACTCTAACCCTAACAAAGTTAATAGTTTAAAATAGAGCTGAAATATGTATTGACAGGGTCTATATCGGAATCCATAACGGATTTTTCGCATAATGTATAATTTCGCATAAAATAGTTTGATCTAAAACGGTTTTTACAATAAAAAGGGTTTTATTTCAATTGTTATAAAAAACTAACCTAACCTAACCTAATCTACACAATAGACGTTTATTAAATTCTGCAATGTAAGCCTAAAAGGGTGTTATGCGAAATGATACATTAGGCAAACGATATTATGGATCGCGAATGACAATTTGAAATCAAACTTTACTTACATTTGTACTTCTAGTGATTTAGATAGTTTCTCCAGGTCCCGATAAGAATTTTCTGCAGTCAGCAGAGAGGCCTGCATCAATTAACCCGACCAATTAAAACAGATTTGTCGAAACGTTTATTATTCGACGCATAGTTTTTTGTCTTTTAAATTACGCTGTCACCAGCCTAAACCAACTTAACTGGTATTATAAGTAATTATATAAATCTTAAAATCGTAAAGGCTTCAGAGAAAATGGCTTTCAGCGAAACTAATTCATCTGCGTGTCATACTTCAGCTAGTAGGAAAGTACCGAATTCTACCCTCCAGACTTTTTTAAATGCTACATTACACTTCGGTGTATAGCACAGTCTTAACAAAAGTAAGACAGATCTCACGGGGCGAGCTTGATTTCTAATAACGTATCGTTCGATCTGTATTTACACTGGCGTCGTCGGGCCTTATCGGTGTCGACGACCACTGACAGCTGACGTCTTCATTTGACGGCGCTCTCTGATTGGCTGGTGGATTTGGCGCTGCGTTGTGAACACACTAATTGCGCCCTTGGGTCGCAAAACTTACAAATTTACATTGCCATGAACTCGATATTGGGTTTAATTTGTATGAGTATTGAGATGATTGGCATTGAATGGGTGAATGGAAAGTTGTAGCTTGTTGGATTACCTAGTGGCTTTGTAAGTGGATTCTGTATTTAGATAGTTGATCTACCAAATTCGAATTGATGTAGGCATGTAATTTAAATATTTCCAATGTGCCATTTGGGGCAAATGACACCTTAATCCATTTGCTGAGCTTGTAAGTAGGTACAGTTACTATACTACCTACTACAGCATAGAGTAAAAATAGTACGACATTTTATTCAAATCCATTTTCTCATTACAGAATAATTAAAAAATAAGCGTGTTAGAACGTAGGTAGGTACTTAAGTAAAAAAGCGAGAGACAAAACTAATTACAGATAATCAATATAGTTCATAGGTCCGTGACTGCTCAAAACTATCACTTCAAAGAAACATGTATACGAGACACATTAACGACTTTTAACACATTACGTTGGAATTCCACGCAATCCATCCTTTAAAACTTTACTCACTTCACTGTACTACCTTGTCGCTCTAACCCTTAGTACCGAACACCGAGGGAAATAGCTGGATGGTTAAAGCGACGAGGTTCTATGAGGGTTTGGAGCTCGTAATCCAAGATGCGCGCCGCGCCGGCGCCCGCGCATACTGCCGCGTCACTGGCGCGCCGTGTGAAACCGCCCTTATCTGGCCATCGTAATGCCAGCTTGTGTCGGTAATTGTTTTTCTATATTAATTTTTAGTTTGTGTTCTGTTTTGGTTAGGTTTTGTTTTAATGCGTGTTGTAATTGAGATGTCAAACAAGCTTTGGACATGGGCTTAAACAATGTCTTTATCTTGACATAATAGTATGAAGTCGCTTCCCGTGTCTGTATGTCTGTCTGTCTTTATATCCTCCTAAATCACGCAACTGATTTTGATGCGGTTTTCACCATCAGTTAAACAATTTTTCACGGAAGGTCTTTGTATGTATAAATTCTGCAACCGTATGATTTTCGCGTTTATCATGTGGATAAAGCATCCGTCTCCTGACGATTATGGAAGTGCGACAGAGACAGATGTTTTATCCACGTGGATAATTTACCTACAGGTGTGACAGAAAACTAACATAACCCAAAACGAAGCGAGGGCGGTCGCTAGTAGAATATAAACAGAGTTTATCTGAAAATATTGTGAATAAGTAGAAAGAAACGAAGATACTACTTGTTTGCGTATCAATAAAATACAACGCAATAATTATTTACTTACTGGCAAGGAGAAAGCACACGGGCACTCAGGCAACCTGGTGATAAGTGGGATCTGAGACCCGTAGATTACCCGTACATTTGAATTCTCAAGACTACAATCTCAAGACTGCAATCCTAAGACCTTAAATGTGTTGCCAACCTTGAGGACTAAGATAGAATGCTTCCATGCTATTAATTTCACTGGTTGTCTTATCCCCACAGTGGAGCACAACACTGCTGCGGTGGGTTAATGGATAAGATGATGGTAGCCATTCGGACGGACCCTGCACAAGGTCCGCTACCACCATCACTTTCAAGATATATGCAACAATATCTACTTGAAAATCTCATTAGAAACACCGTTTCTCTATTTTATAAGTCGAATTACACGCGGAATATCCCCAACCCTACAGTGTTGTCATTCCATTAACATTACAAGTAAGTACCCCAGAATTAAAACTCCTTAATCTACGCGCATGCATAAACCAATGATAACATCGGGCTCTTAAAGCGCAGGCGACTAATTTCACACTCGAAACAAAAAACAAGAGGGGAGACCTCCAGCAAAAAATACCAACTTATTCCTACCAGTGACCAAACCAGGGAACTAAAATTACCCCATGTTTCCAAGCTTATACACGGATGCTAGCGACTAAGGTGTCGGCGCAGTTCTCTTGCAAAAGGTAAAATGAAATGAAATGACATTGAATTAAAGTCCACCTTGTTCTCATTAAACCAAATGGATTCGATCGGACAATAAAAATCGCATTTACGCAAAAAAAAGTGATTAATGATGTGTAGGTACGGTGGGCACAATGCATTAATTAGTGCTCGTACTGACAAATGTGCTGCGCGTTGTATGCTGTTTTGTTTTAGTTTCAGTTATTGAGTAGATACCAAAGTATTTATTCATACATTCGTGTGGTTGCCGGGTTAGAATAGTGCCACTCCATATCTTCCCGTCTATTTCGTGTCGCTTGTAGTACTGTTAGGCGATGGGCTTGCAACCTGTCACTTATAGATACAATGATGAACATCTCAGCCTTATTTGTGCAAAATGTTGTTACAGAATTAGCAACAATTTTTTAGAGTTATTGGTAATTCTGTAGCTCTGCTTACTCCAATCTGGGAATGACGGCAGGGAAAAATCCGAAAAGTAAAACAAGATTATGAAAGACACATTTTTGGCTTGTAAAATTATTTACGTTTTTTTTTGAACTTATCATATTATATTTATTCAAAAGACACAAACATTAAACAGAAAAATAATAAAACATACGTAACTAAAACTAAATACCTACTAAAATAACTTAACTTATTCTAAATAACTATAATATGTACAAAAATCCCCTAGGCCACTGCCACTGGGAATGGTGCCCATAATGCTGGCTGCATTTCCTCGTTGGATAGCTATTACTTCAGTAAATCAAGCAAAGTACCTTGACAAAATGCGGTAACGTAAACAATTTTCGAAAACTGACAATATGTATGGAATTGACGTAAGCGCTTGACGCAAACGTCCGGAGGCTAACGTCAATCCTATATACCTATACAATACAGTAACGATAACGTTCGTCGATTGCATCTTGTCTAGAGTCACAGGTCAGTTAAGTAGAAATAGACTTACGTAAACATGCTGCAATCTTGACGTTTGACATTATTCTAGACAGTTTTGCCCAACTTATTTTACTTCCTATTAACGCTATGGTAGAGGTCAAAACCGCGATTTTACCCCATGGAAGGCCAGAACTTAACCCTCTGTATCACAGTGTAGACTGTCGGCAACATACCGTCTAAGTGAATATATATTATTTATGCACTGCATGATGGTACAGATACTGAAGATGGTCTAGATAACGATGAAGCCGTGCAGACCTTTATTTTGAATCATGCTTTTTGGTCCTGTAACTCAGTGTTGCCTCAAGGTAACAATTCCGTTTTTCAAAAATATGAAAATAAGAATACCCACATATTTTATTTATTTTTTATTAACTCGAATATAAAATATTCAAAAAAAAACAAGTTCATGAGTTACAGAGGGTTAAGAAACAATCCTTCTTTGGTTTTGAGTTTCGAAGGTCGAGTTTTGGCGACGAAACACAACTGAAGACCATGATTATTTAATTTCAGCTTTTATGTACTTACTTTGTTTATTTTCATCTTTCCTGTTCGGAAAGCAAGTTCTTTAAATCAATAGCGGGATGATAATGGCATTAACACCACTAGGCAGAAAAGTGGTTTTGGAAAATGTATTAGACAAACAGCCAATTTTTACTGGTTACGTAGACCATGAAATAATCTTATACAGCTATTACGATATAACTGTAATTTTTTTTAAATCGTTTTTTTTACATCTTGAGAAAGTTTCGTATTGTCATATCGGTGTTAAAAGAAATACTTTTCATTCAGTTGCTTTCTAGTCAGCCATTGAAAAGAAAAGAAAAGAAAAAAAAATACATTTATTCACTACACACACAAGACACACAGAAAAATAGTGAAAACAGAAAACAGCAATAAACAAGTAGCGGGTGTGTCTTCGCGGCAGTGAATCGGACACTGGCTCAGCATAATGCTGAGGTGTTAAACACCTGCAGCGCTGATTTTCAGCCAGCTCCGAGTGTGACAGACGGACGGTACGCTAAACGAATAAAGTGTAATTTATTTGCAACCTCTTATAAGTTATGTAGGTATAAGGACCGCAGATTTATGGTCGAGTATAAATTTAATCGGAAGATATATCATTCTTTCAAAGAATTCATCAATAATACAATTAAAAATAAAACTAAACGTATTTAAATTAAAATAAAACTAAGGGTTCGATATTTCGAAAAACTTTTGTCCGCTGTTACTTTTGCCCGAAATTTTCATTTGTTTAACTATTTAAAATGTTTAAAGAGATATACCGACAGAACCTGTAGGTTAGGTCAGGTTAGTTTTATAACAATCCAGGAAAGTTAAACGGTTTCAGACAAAAATGATTTTCGGACAAATGAAAATTTTTGACAAACGAAACAGCGGACAAAAGTTTTTTCGAACTTAAGATCGGTAACCACGAGCTTTTGCCCGCGACTTCACCTGCGTAAATTTCGATTATCGTTACGCCCTCGGAAAATTTTGAATTTTCTGGGATGACAAGCCAAAAAAAAACAATCCAGGGTATAAGCTATCTCCAATCGTTTCATTCAAATCCGTCCAACTGTTGCAGCGTGAAGGACTAACAAACTAACACACAATTACGTTCGCATTTATAATATTAGGTAGTAGGATTAATTTAGTCTTAAGACAGACATAAACGCAAAAGAGTTCAGTACCACAAACTAAATGCTATAATTTAATTACTTTCTTACTTGTAACTTCATTAAGCTATTGTATATTAATCAAGACGTGATATTCAAGCATTTACTTACACGCAAGCTGTCGGGAGTTTAGTTTTTCTATGGCGATACGTATAGCTCTTTAATTTTAAAACAAAAGCTAACAGTATTACGATTGATACTAGTTAAGTCATTTCTAAATTAAGTGCTTGATTCACACGTCACTAACGCGGCAAAAGTTCAGCCCCGACTAAACCGGCTTGGTGAATTTGCTTGTAGTGGCTCACGGCGCGGTAGCCCGATTCACATTGGTCAAGGACAGTGGCAAGTAGGTACAGTGGCAAGGACACTGGAATGAAAAAATAGAAAGCGATTCTATTTGAATCCACTGGCAAGGCAACTTGATTCGCTACTGTCCGATCGGTTTACACTACTGTACTGTCCACTGCCCTTGACCAATGTAAATCGGGCCGTACGGTCGACACGCATACATGCAAGCCACGCGATATACTTACCTTTATCTGACGAACTACTGTTTATACTGTGCTATTCGTTTTCAAGCGTGTTATTTGCTCGTATATTATTATGATCACTGATGTACAGTATTCCTGTTCATTTCGTGAGCGTTTGTCCATTTCAGCACCAGGCAGTCAAAGATTCGCAACAATTATATTGTCTACTTTGATATGCTAAGTAGTTATTGAGTCGGCTTGTGAGGAATTGCGCATTGTCACGATTTTTATATTAAAATGCACAGATTTCTAAAGTAACAGTTAAATGTTACGTGATACTTACAAAGAGACAAAAAATACGGTGGCGTTGATGATAAGATTGCTTCTAATTTAACTAAACATATTACCATACACAGGAAAGATTTACAATAAACAGGAAAGATTACATACACAGATCAAAAATGTCTAGGGATAAAAAATATTGACTTACAACCACAAAATTTGTTAAATCGAGATCGTTCAGAAACTCAATCGCCCTATCAGGAACTAAACTGAGACCTTGTACGGTCAAGTTGATAAATCCAACACGTTTCTTATCATCAACGATATTTGAGTTTACTAGTAGTACCTAGTAGGTCTAGTTCTCTATAACTTATCTACCTAGGTAGGTACCTAGATGTAGTTTCCCGGTACTCCCACTATTTTTCCCCTGGAGGTAGATTTCCAAAAAAACCTTTCATAGTGCACTCCTAGGGTACCCCAGCAATTGAGGGGTATGACTCATTTGTTCCATGGAACTTCGCATTTTGTATTGAACTATTGCATAATGTAATGTTCAATACTAAATTCGTAGTTCCATGGAATAAGTGCGGGACATACCTCAATTCATTTTAAGATGTGTGTTTTCTGTTAGTCACGACAAGAGTTCTATATGTATAGATGATGTTATTGACAAACGACTGCATCATCAACTCTCTATTCTACTCGGTAAAGCGATATTACCTTTGACATGTTACCCTATCGGCAAAGTTATGATAGCTCTTATTTACTTGACAGTAATGGCGGCCGAGTTAAAAACAATACCATAACAAGTTAAAGACAATATGGTTTTACCCACGGATGCCTAAACTTTGCCGAATCATCAGTGACATCACGTAGCTATGTGCTAAGGTTCCCAAACTTTGCCGTATCATCCGTCGGATTCCCAGCTAATAGTCGACAACGAGCCGGGCCCGCCATTACCAACGAATAACGATGTAATGACGAGAGTGCTTCTGTATAACTATACGTTAGCTTACGAGATGATCTACAAGCTCGCCTTTGTTTTTTGTCTGACTAGATCCGAGGCTAGAGGGGAAATTGTTGTCGTTATATAAGCTATTGGTGACCGGTGACTGTATTTTTTATACATATGATTGTAGGTTGCTTGATTAAATAAAAAAAACACTAAATTGGCTTATTTCCAAAGAAGTGTCTATGTAACCAGGGTAAACAAGAGTTAAATTATTTTTCACTTCTCATGCTCTTAAAATGTTACTTTAGTTTCTGCATATCGGGACTAAAGCTCCTTATTAGTCTCTAGGGACCAAAGTAAACTATTTTTAACCGACTTCAAAAAAGGAGGAGGTTATACGTTCCACTGTATGTTTTTTTTTTTTTTTTTTTTTTTTTTTTTTTTTATGTATGTTCACCGATTACTCCGTCAATTGTGGACCGATTTTAAAAATTCTTTTTTGGTTTGATAGAGTATACTTCAGAGGTGGTCCCATTGTCAGCAAATCTGAATCTGATGAAGGGATCAGTGAAGAATTGAGGGAACTCCTCAAATATTGTATGCAAACATATAGCGATTTTAGTATTTTTAGTAACAAGTGAAGCATTTGCATTCAGAAAGTGTCACTTGGTGAAGCGGAACTGATGATGAAGACCACAGATGGCCACCGGAACTCCTCAACGGTACCGATTTCAAGGGTGGCGATAAGATATCTCGATTAAGATAGTTGAGCGACTACAACGAAGCACATTTAATTGTTTTAAAATGACTATGATTTTCCCGCGGCGTTGCTTGCGGCGAGCTTGAAATGTCTTAAAGTTTCATATATCAACTAAGAAGTGGGACTACATAATCTTATTATGATCACTAAAAAGTGTAAAATAAAATAAATGTTTTAAAAAACAAAAAACCGCCTTCAAAAATGCAAAAAATAACTTCTACTACTAGGTACTTAGTAGTAGGTACCTATCCTATTAGGTTAGTCTAACTGAAGTCGGCGACCACAATATTTTCAACAAAAAGCCGACTACAGTTGGACTAACCTAATAGGATAGGTACCTACTACTAAGTACCAAGTAGTAGAAGTTATTTTTTGCATTTTTGAAGGCGGTTTTTTTTTAGTAATATAAATTCGAGTTTATGACAACAAACTAATTATAAGTAGCTAACTACTAGCTAACCTAAAATACATCCTATATTTAGTCTTCAAATAAACTTACGTAAAATGCTGAGTAACCTAAGTAGTACCTTTTTGCTAAACAGTAAAGTAAAATAAACAGAAACATTTGTTCAAATATGTATTAATGAGTTTCATTAATCGTAGCAAATTAAAAAAGATCGATTACGGATGGCTTCCCGGTTGGCGGGCCGATATCTTTTAGTAATGTCGTCACCGTAAGCGTGTTACATACATGGTACGTACTGAACAATAGGTACCTATATTTTCACACTGTTCCACCTTTGTTAATTACATGAAACTTACATTATTATGTAGATAGGTAGTTGGTTAATATTTAGTAAAAAAATGGTGATAGTACAACGAGCCTGAATTGTTATACAGGATGTTTGAATTTTTAATTTAGGTTTTTTTCTAGGAAAATAAGTAAGTAGAGGGCTCATTTTTTTTTTGATAGTTTATATTGATCACATCAACATTTGTGCAAAATTTGACAATTCTCCTTTTTATACTTTTTGAGAAAATAAATAAAAACGTTTTAGGGTTAAATGAATGTCGTGGGGTTCCGGGTGGCAGTAGAGGGTTAAAAATTGGTATGAATTATTTTCATTTGACGGGGCATCAACTGATAGTAGTTTTGAACTCAAAGCTTTGGGGGCAATTTTTGAAGGCTTATCCTGCTACACCCTTTGACAGATAAGGGACAAAACATTGTATATCTATACCACCGTTACTCAACGTTTATTAGTAAGGGGGTTAGTGTTATATCTAAGAACATGTAATCAATAGGGATAAGAGATGAAAGGCGGTTTTTTGTTTTTTATTAATTATACTTTGGAAACCCCTAAACAACTAATCACGGTCTTTGTGAATGGAGGATTATCGCCATTTTCAGTGATTGTGTATGGACAATTTTTAGGGCGTGTGAATGATAAAATGACAACTGTGCAAAAATAAAAAATAAACGATTAAATTTTGTTTTCATATCGATTATAACTGGAACAAGAAACAATAAATGAACGACCAAATTATAAAACATTCAAAATGGAATGCAAGATATTTAATTACAACATTAACAACTAATTAGAACTAGCCTGGAGCTAAATTTGTATGGATTTTTAGGGTTCCATACCTCAAAAGGAAAAAACGGAACCCTTATAGGATCACTTTGTTGTCCGTCTGTCCGTCTGTCTGTGTGTCAAGACCCTTTATCTCGGAAACGCGTGGAGGTATCGAGTTGAAATTTAAACTATATAGTCAAATTTACATTCCCTTCAAGTTGTGAAAAAAATCAAACTTCTTTATTTACGTAAAAAAAAGATACGGCCGTTTATGTCGCAAAAAACGTGAATTTCGACAATCTCGAGGGAATCAAAATGTATAGGGTAGTTCCCATTGACCTAGATCTGGGTAAGGACCAAAAAGTTGGGCACGCTAACTCACTCAATTAAATTTTCTATGAAACTTTTCCGTTGTGACACGAAAATTAGCCATACAATTGTAGGGATACTTTTCGTCGCACAACGGAACTTTTTTCGACTTCGTTGTTTGTATGGTTAACTGCGCTTAACTATGGTCCAACTTTTTGGTCCTTACCCATCTATGAAATTTGGGAAGTAACACCGTCTTTTACTACAAGTATAGGAAAAAATCTGAAATCTGTACAGTTTTAATTTAATCCCAAAAAAAAGCGGCCAAGTGCAAGTCGGACTCGCCCATGAAGGGTTCCGTGAAAGGTAAATTGCGGTTTACGATTTATGACGTATTAAAAAAAAACTACTTACTAGATCTCGTTCAAACCAATTTTCGGTAGAAGTTTGCATTTACATTTATCATTCCCTTATTTTAGAAGTTACGGGGGGGGACACACATTTTTCCACTTTGGAAGCGTCTCTCGCGCAAACTACCTATTCAGTTTAGAAAAAAAAAAATTAGAAACCTCAATATGATTTTTGAAGACCTATCCATAGATACCCCACACGTATGGGTTTAATGAAAAAAAATTAATTCAGTTTCAGTTCTAAGTATGGGGAACCCCAAAAATTTATTGTTTTTTTTCTATTTTTGTATGAAAATCTTAATGCGGTTCACCGAATACATCTACTTACAAAGTTTCCATAGTATAGCTCTTTTAGTTACGGAAAAAAGTGGCTGTGACATACGGACGGACAGACGGACGGACAGACATGACGAATCTATAAGGGTTCCGTTTTTTGCCCTTTGGCTACGGAACCCTAAAAATGGGGTCTTTATGCAAGGAACGGCGGTAAAACTTTTGAATTGAGTTAATCGTGTCATGTGCGGAACCCTCGGTGGGCGAGTCCGACTCGCACTTGTCCGGTTTTTTTTTGACAGCTACGCGATTTTAGTGGCGCTTCACAATCCATTGCACTTAATTTGACGTTTGTTTGTCGTTTGACGATGTGACTGTAACACGCTTACTCTTTAGGTGTTTGACCACGTTATCTATAATTAATTGGAGCCAACCGCAGACATTTTACCTTATTTAAATCACAACCAATCAAATAACAATTAATTGCAATGATAACATGGCGCAATATCGCTTTCAATAAAAAATTAAAACACAATCAATCTGGAAAAATAGGCGTCTGCTTTGATTTGGTATGCGATCAAATTAGACGTGATTATTTAGGTTTTATTGCTATTTAGAAAACAATTAAAATAACATTAGTTTGGTTTGTTAAAGAGTTAAATCGTTGACAGCATTATTGGACGAGTTTTTTACTAATTTGTTTTGATACTGGCGTTGTACTAGATGGTTTTATGCTCAAAAATGTTCTGTAGTTAGGTACAGATGTATTGTATAATCCTTTCCATCGTTTTATGTCGGATAAGTTCGTATTTATCTGGCTTTCTCAATTAGCTTCAGTACCTACCTACCCATCAATAAGTCAACTGGGAACGCAAGATAAATACGAACTTATCCGACAAAAAACGATAGGAAAGCATTATTTACTGCATCTGTACTGTCAAGGACTCTAATTGTTGAGCCACTATGGAACCTTGTCGCATAACGTCAATCATGAATTTTGGCGAGATTGCTGTCATGTGGCTTGACGCTGTCATTATGACAGGGTTCCATAGTGGCTTAACAATTAAAGTCCTTGACACAGTTGTTTTATCTCACGAAAGCATGTGGGCCATACTTGTGTGAGTAGATGCACGTGCACGTTGTCTCTGTGTGCGTAGGTACCTGTCGTCGGTGCGTTGCCGTAGTGTGCGTTTCCATAATCATTACAACTACAAGCATGGCCCACGGCTTTCGTAATATAAAATAACTGTAAGTATAGGATGATCTCAATGACATAGGGTGACTGCACCAATGATGGACACTTTTAGCTGATAGGCATCCGTAATGGACACTTCACTCTTAATTCAAATTACCTACCTACTGTCGCAAATTGATTGTAGCAAAACAAATGAATAACCCTTATCTTCTGTAAAATAAGAATCAATTGCCCATCATTGGTCCTTGTCCATTACTGGTTCCGTCACCCTACTTTAATTTAGACGATCTTATCCTTTAACCTAACACCAAGCAGCAGTGTTCAGAATCCGATGAAATCGCTAGCATAGAGGTGTTTTATCATAGTCTTCAGCGTTGGCGACCCATTTGCAGTCTTAGGACTGTAGCCTTGAGATTGCAAATGTTAATAAGTTCAACTCTCACTTACCAGCAGGTGGCATGCGCTCGTTTGCCTTAGACATGTCATAAAAAAAAATTAAATGGTTATTTCCAATAAGAAAACTAAAAGGTTTTTATAATTATTATTTTCTTACATATTACATAAAGATTGAGATTATAAATATACATACATACATACATAAACTCACGCCTTCATTCCCAGAGTGGGGTAGGTAGAGCCACAGACTCACCAACAACTCCAAAAACTTGTTGATAATTCTGTGACCACATTTTGCACAACCAGGCTAAGATGTTATAAATATAAAATCTCAAAAACCTGCATATTTTGGTAAAATTGAGCGCCAGTGTTGCCTCATCGTAACTAAATCACCATCAACTCCCATTCACCAAACTGTGTTGCAAATCGAATCAATACCCGCTCTGGACAGGGAACAGGGATACGCTGGGGTTGCCAGAGACAACGAGAACGCGAGTGTGGCTGACAGGAAAATATCATTCCCCTTAAAATATATTGACAACTGGTATTCAAAAAGGTTCTATGACGTCGAATAGATGATGACATATACATAATGCTTTTTAGGGTTCCGTACACAAAGGGTAAAAACGGGACCCTATTACTAAGACTCCGCTGCTGTCAGTCTGTCTGTCACCAGGCTGTATCTCATGAACCGTGATAGCTAGACAGTTAAAATTTTCACAGAAGATGTATTTCTGTTGCCGCTATAACAACAAATACTAAAAACAGAATAAAATTAATATTTAACCATACAACAAACGTGATTTTATTGCCCTTTGTTGCTAATGTTGTATACATAATGGTACGGAACCCTTCGTGCGCGAGTCCGACTCGCACTTGGCCGGTATTTTTATTAATTATCTATTAATATTCCACACAATGTTGTAAAATAAAATGAAAAATCCCTTGCTTTACATGTAGGTACGCAAGCAATGGGAGGTAGCTTAAATAATGTGTTTACTTATTTCATAATTGATAATATTGATATTAGGTATATTCTAGGTACCTACGTGTTCAAAATTTCAGCTTTGATAGTTTCTGAGAAAGTGAGTGTGACATGCAAACAGACAAACATACAAACGGACATAGAAAACCTATAAGGGTTCCTAGTTTGACTTTGCAACTCTTACAAGATAATGGTTAATATGGTTATGAATTAATTTTGCTATAATTAATATAAATATAAGTAATGAATGAAATGTCTATAATTGGTGCAAAAGTATCCAACATACCTTACTTATAATAAAATATATGTTTATGCGAAAAATCAGGTCGTCAGTCCGTTATTATTTAAGTATTTATTTATTAATTTAATATTTTAATACAGGCTTATTGATTAAAGATTTGAGTGCATTATTTCACATATGCGTGAAATGAGAAACAATCAATCTAAAACACTTCTACTAATAATCAACGTTAGGATCACTCCTGTCAAAAACTAAACACCTTCAAAAACAGCGTTAATTCATTATAAATACACATTCCCCCTAATTTTCCCGCCCCTACAACCCCGGGATTTGGGGGCTTTAGGGGGTTTTGATGGGTTGCGGGTCCCGGGGGACAGTCCCGTCATTGTTTCAATCTCGCCGCAAACTTCGATGGAGACGAATTGAAAAAGTTGCGAGGGAGGCGATCGCTCCGTAATACAGTGTTATGATTATGTTACGATTTAGAATATTCATTTTCAGAAGCGAATCTTCGAAACAAAATGTAGTGTTCCGTGTTTTGTTTTTTGGTATTCAATAAACAGTAGGTATTTGTTAGGCCGCTTCTAGTCTAACATCTCAAAATATCTCAGTCGCATTATCTGCCTTAGCAGAGTTGAAGGAGCCCCGCACGACGGGGCTCCTATTGTTAGGTGATTTACCCTTCGGGCCTCAAAAAAATAAAAAAACTATAGTAAAATAGTAAAAAAAATACGGTTCGGAACGAAGATTGGCACGGCGCGTGGCGTTCCCGCGGTCCGAACTTTACGTGTAAAGGCCGCTATTGTCCCATGTTTTTTTTATATTCTCCGCGTACAAAGACTCAGGCATCTTCTATTCCTCAAAATTCTGCGGCGCAACCGCAAGTTCTTTCGCATCGTTATCAGCAAAAATCTGAATCATTACGAAACTATTTCAGTTCCAGAAACCACAAGCGTGAATTCACACGTAATACTACGGTAATGCGTTGTAATAATTGCGTTTTTTTATTAAAAAACTGTTCAATGTCGAACTAAAAGCGCCATTAGGGGCGACCTTGGCCGGGAGGTTTTCGGAAACCGGCGAATTCTGTGGTTGTATTACTTATCTGCACTCGTTGTCGATATAAGTACCCAAGTTTATTAAAATATTATTTTTATAATACACTTCATTACCAACTAAGTGTAACTACCGCACTCAGAGACGTCAATTAAATTTAATGCATGTTTTGTGATGTGTTGTCTAATTCTATTGCTGTAGCAAAGAAAGTGACAGCAGCAACTTTAATCAAGCATTAAATTTAATTGACGTCTCTGGGTGTGGTAGTTGGACTTAGAGCGCCGGCCTCGGCTCAGGGGTACACCCATTATTTTATCGAAAAACCATTCAACGAACGTATTATTACGCAGAATTTTAATTTCATCGAAAGGTCTTTCTCACCGGATGAGTTTTTTTTTCGTAGTTAGGTACACCAAAACTGTTAAGTACCAAACGATGTCAAATTTAATCAATGTTAATGACTTCATACATTTTGACAGCTGTTAACATAGCATATTGTGCTACCCGTGCAGAGCAGAGCTGCTCGATGTGTCGACAACCAGGGACTTACCAAAAATCTGCATCCACTGGCCCTGCGGAGGGATGTTGCTTCCCTCTGTGTCTTTTACCGCATTTATCACAGGGAGTGTTCCGGGGAATTAATCGTATTGATACCAGCCGCTGGATTCCACCATCATACAACTCGTACCAAACTATCATGTCATCAACACCATATTGATAGTTGGAAATCCACTACCGTGCGTTTTTCGAAAGCCTTTTTGTCACGCATATTATCTATGTGGAATCAGCTCTCGGCGTCTGTATTTTGAAACCAATATGACATGAGGGCCTTCAAAAAACGAGCCTACTCTTTTCTCAAAAGCCGGCGTGTTTATGGGCCGCGATGATCATTAACACTTGCTCGTCAGCCTCCTTTTTCAAATTAAAAAAAAACCACTGCTGTGGTTTAGCTGTGAAAGCGTAACAGACAAACCAGAGTTTCTTTCGCATTAGAAATATTAAGTTTTGATTCAAATATCATCTAAGTAGGTACTTATTTAAAGTATAGTCGACCAAAAAACTTCTTTACTTTTCGACTCTATGTGTATGATGTTAAGGATCAAAAGTGGCGAAGGACTTTGTTTGGTCGACTACTGTTTTCTATTCGTTTTTAGTATTTGTTTGATTTCTTTATTTTCTTAGTATACTGGACTTGTGAGTAATAATTTCTCTTAGTAATAATTAATCTTATTTCTTATTATTGTATTTATCATTCTCATATCGGCCAAAGATCCACTTTTGTTAGGACTTCACCAAACGAACGGTCGGTATCATGCTACTCCTATCCATCGGCTTAAAAATCGACATTAGTTAAAGAATAACCACGTTAATAATTCGAGCCTGTCGATACATGAGCTGACTGTAGCCTCGGATAGAGTATATTATAGCTCTACCAGTTTTTGCCTGCAACTTTAATCGCCTAATTAATATAATGGTTACGATTTCCCTCTAAAGCTATTTTTCTGTGGTTGGCACTTCTGTCAAGCTATATGGGGCTCTATTCTAATCGCTAAAACCATATGGTTTTTGACTAGTTATCGTATTGGTTTTAGCTCGTCCGCCATCATTACTGTCAAGTAAATAAGAGCTATCATAACGTTGACCATACGATAACGTGTCAAGAGCAATATGGTTTTTCCGATTAGAATAGAGTCCTGTCTACTATTTACAACCGAAGAAGAGTAATGTTTTGACCCGTATGTATATATGTATGGTTTTTTGTTCCCTCGTAGAGGCTGAATAGGTGGTCCAATTTCGACAAACGAGAAGTCGTTAGATTCGTCTTCGCAACACCAGCGACAATGGGAAAATTTATTAAAAAAATACACATTAAAAAAGTATATGACATGGCATCATCTTAGTAAATACAGGGTGTTAGTCAGAAGGTTGGACAAACTGCAGGGACTAACTCTGTAGGTCATACTCATCAACTTTTATTATGGGACCAACATCCAAATCGCGAAAAAAAACAGCTGTTCCATACATTTCGACTGTTTCGAGCATAGGTATGAAAAGTGGAGTACATACATGTGATTGACTTCTGTGCCTATCTATTTTGTGGTTTAACTCTCAAAGTTTGTATGGAACAGTTTTTTTTTTCGTGATTTGGATGTTGGTCACATAATAAAAGTTGATAAATATGACCTACAGTGTTAGTCCCTGAAGTTTGTCCAACCTTCTGCCTAACACCCTGTATACAACTTACATAACTATACGTACATATAGACGACAAATATCATAACGTGCCCTCAAGTTTTTAAAACTTGTTCTTTGTTAAACCTGCAGTCTTATCACCAATTTAGTGATGGTAGGACCTTGTGATGGAACCATCTTACCCTTTAACCTACCACCATTTAGCTGTGTCTGCATAATTATGTGATGGTAATATGTAGGTCGTCACTCCATCTTGTTGGAGGCCTACCTACAGCTCGTCTCCCGATCCGCGGACGCCACTCAAGAACCTTCTGACCCCATCGGCCATCAGTCCTGCGAGCAGTGCCTCGCCCACTGCCACTTAAGTTTAGCTATTCTTCGGACTATAAAGAAAAGAAAAGAAAGAAAAGATCGAAGATTGTTGTCAAATATCGCGGGATCGTAGTGGATGCGAAAAGCACAAGACCGGTCTGAGTAGAGAGCCTTGGGGGAGGCCTATGTCCAGCAGTGGACGTCTTTCGGCTGACATGATGATGATGATGAATATGTAGGTAAATAAAATAACTGGTGACAATACTAGCATATACTAGGCATTATATTTTTAATCCTCATGGTTGGCAACGCAATTGCAGTTTTAGGATTGCAGTTTTGAGAACGCAAATGTCTATGGGTCTTAGATCTCACTCACCATCAGGGTGTGTGTTTGCCTTCTCCATCCTAAAAAAGCCAAGCTTATACTCGACTCAAAAACCTTTTTCCTATCGCACTCAAAACCACACAGTCACAACCAGAGGGCTGGCTTATTGTCTAACGCAATCGCAATCACGATCGTTTTCATTTTGAAAATCGAAGACTTGTCTGCATACAAAATGAAAACAATTGCTCCACTTTGAAGCCGGTTGCGATCGATGGTAGAATTGATTAGTCAACGTCGATCGATAGTTCCTTCATCAATTAAAGCTATCAGACCAGTCGATCAACGTCGACAGGCAATCGATCGATTGGTTAGTCGAACGATATCCGTCGATCGATAGTTCCTACCAGAACATTCGATCGACTTCGATCGACGTCAATCGATGCCGTCGATCGGCGATCGATCGATTGGCCTGGTAACACCCTTAGACAATAAACCCTCAGACTCCTAACCTATCTAGCGTCAATTCCACAGAATAAAAAACCTATTACAAACGTTATCAGTAACAGCAATGCGATTGCCTGCGACCCAGCGAGGCGTCGAGCAATTTTTGCCCAATCGCGGGTATTTCCGCCGCACCTCCGCCGGAAACAAGCCTCGAGCTCGGTGGGCGGCTCAGCTTTTTCCTTTTTTTTAAATTATGGGAAAGTTAATTGAAGATCGCTAAAACAACATGGCCAACATGGGTGGGTGAAAATCACCTTTATTACTACTCAAAATTGTGCATACAACAATAGCTCACGTTCTAAAATCGCCTTTCCTATTCGAACGTGTACTGTTTTACGGCTAACTGTAGCACAAACTCTTAAAACAGACTCACGTTTCCATACATTATTACAACCTCATACTAATTTACCTACTCTCAAATAACGCTCTAGGTTTGTACAGTCATATACCTCTAGCAAAAAAGACGTGTCAGATATTTTTGAGCCCAATATTGGATGATATATTATTGCTGGTGACTGGACTATCGGTTGAAAAGATAAAAAATACACGCACTCATTTTTTTTCATATGGGAGGCAAACGAGCTTGTAGGTTACCTGATGGGAAGTATCACCACAGCCTATAAACACCAGCAACTCGTGACATAAATTTATGCCCATACTGGGAATTGACCCCGGGACCACTAATAGCTGCGTAGGCAGGGTCACTACCCGACTAGGTCAAACGTGTCGCCAAGTTAAATAGGACTAAAGCACAACACAATTGAGTTGTGCTTGTGATGCAGGTGCTAGGACTTGATGCAGAAACCTCTTAGTCGCTACCACCACCGTATCCGCTAACCTACCTCCAAGCAAAAGTGTTCGCTCTGTTATGTTATGTAATACGACTTGGGGGCCTTCAAAAAACATCGAAATATAATAAGTATGGAAGAGTAACGTCTAACAAAAACGACTGACAAATCCGCTCCAAAACGCCCACTTTTTGAAATGAAAAGATCTTATGTATCGAGTAGTTTCAATAATCAACTAAATATTAATTGAGTTAAGGTATGAAGTCATTTATGTCCGATGCTGGTATAACGTTTGAGTAGACAGTAATTTCAGTAAGGTTTTATACCGTTTGAAAGACAAAAATCTGCAATTGGTTACAAGCTCTCTGACACAAGATTTCCATTTGTCAATTTTTTTTTTCATAAGGGTTATTTGAACGCGGCCATGTCTTTCAACATTTGACGTGGATGGTTTAATACAAAAACAACACAGTTATTGAATAACGAATTTTATTAATATTTTTTTATATGATTGAATGATTGTTCCCCTTGAATCATTTAACATACTTACTTATGTTACACTATTATAAAGTTGTAAAATAGTATATCAGAAGATATTATGTTGTAAGAGTAGTCAGCGTCAAATAGTCTTTAGCATCTAAAGTGCCAAATATATTGCAACCCCTTTTTTATTCTTATAGGCATAAAGATACGTGACAGTATAATACCTATAATACCTATAGGTATATGATGTTTTCCAGTTTTTGAGATGACATAATCCGATTCATCAAAATGGATGCTGCAAATCCTGCAATGTTTGCTAGGCATCCAATTCTCGTTTCGCAATTCGCGACGAACTGCATCCACCCAAGCCAGACGGCGTTCTTCATTTTGTGGAAAACTTAAAAAGGTCATATTTCGTTTTTTTTATTATGTATATAAACTAACGATAGTAAAGATGACATAAAATTTAATTTCCTATTCATTCGAAGTAGTTGGTTGTAATTCACATTTTGCAAAGATATATTGCATAACATCGGCCATGACATTTTGGTATGGAATATTAAAAATTCAATAACTTACTAATGAAAATAAATATCGCTTTGTTTTGCATCTGTGTGGGTCCTGCACCAATTTACAATGCAACTTGGCATGATTGCAGCGTCTATTAAATCCGGTAATCATTAATATCGATTTTTTCTTTTGTGATTGTAAACAACTGTTTGACACTACGTCAGAAAGTCGACTGATAGACAGTTCGGCACTCATTAATAGCTCCACCCCCGCCGGCACTAAGTCAGTGGGGCAGATTTTGAGCGTCGATTACTCTTCCATACTTATTATATTTCGATGTCAAAAAAACGAGCCTATTCTTTTCTCAAAGGCCGGCAGCGCACTTACGATTCCTCTGGTGTTGCGGGTCTTTCTCACTTACGATGATCACTTACCATCAAGCGACTTGCTTGCTCGTCTGCTTCCTTTGTCACAAATATTTTTTTTACCAGATTCGGGGTAACACAGTCTGTAAAATTACTGGCATGGAGGTAATCCATGGATTTACTAGCATTTTATACACTTTCGCAGAAAGTCGATGGAGCTCCGCTAGCGCGGAGCTCCTATTGTTCGTTGGTTTGGCCCTCCGGGCCAACTGAAAACCTAACATAACCTAAACCAACCTCATATTTATGATACTAAGGGGTGATAAGGGTCCGGAATTGCAATTTTTAGTTAGTATTTATACAAAATGCGAAAGTGTATAAAATGCGAATAAAACCAATCCATCTTCGTCCGCAGAGTTGGCAATGTAATACATAGTAATCTTAAGTTTGCATAATAATTATGCAAATATTCATGGCTCATGGCATTCCTACCCATCTCTTATCGTCAGATGGCATCTGTGGCTGTTTACTTTCTAAATTCCATTTTTAAAAAATCATTTTGTAGTCCCGCAGGTGCAACAAATTAAAGGTCTTCACCAAACGCAGGACAACTAGGTATAAGGTCACATTTTACTCGAGCTTTCCCCCCTTCTGCATTTGGCTCTATAAACTCGAATGCAACGTTACAAAAACTTCCACAATGGCGCCCGGGCCCATACCAACAATGTTAGGATAATTGCCATTCTTTTTGCGACAAAAATAATGATGTTTTATGTGAAAATTATGCGAATGAGCGTTCAAATGGCTCGGCTTCGATATCTCATAGAGCATTCTATAAATTTTGTTTTTACTTGGTTCTTTTATGACTTAATAAGAGCGGGGCTACACGGAACGGAACCGATAATTTAACTATTATCGTGAATGTCAGAATAAAACGGGCAGAAGATATGCGTTTCGAATTAGCGAAGATATTTTGAACGTTTTATGAAATTAGTGTTATGGTAACATTGTTTATGAAAAACTTAATCATCTCCTCTCTTATAGTTCGGAATTCGTTTACAGTCGACAAATTACATTCCTAGACTACCATGGATTCAGTAGCGGTCGTAACAAATAAAACCGGCCAAGTGCGAGTTGAACTCGCGTGGAGAGGGTTCCGTACCGTACATACGTATTTTTTTAAATTATTTTTTTGATCGTATTCTTATTGGTTTTCCTGTAATTTACAAGCAATTAACAACAATATTTTGTATTTTTTTTCAAAATTTTAGGCTCAGTAGTTTTGGAGATTAGGAAAGGGAATGATCAATGTTATTGTTGTAAAATAAAAACTATTTATTTTACAACAATAACAAAAATATATTTGAGATTCTCATAACGAGCCCTTTCTTTGATATATGACACGGTAAGGTTTGCAAAACTTTTTATTAATTACCTAATTTGTCCCCCGAAAATGAGACTTATTTAAAAAAAAAAATATTTACTTTGCACATCTGTGTTTGGGTCATCAATTTACATGTGTACCAAATTTCAACTCAATAGGTCCTGTAGTTTCGGAGCAAATGGGCTGTGACAGACGGACGGACAGACACACACGAGTGATCCGATAATGGTACCATTTTATTAATTTTTTGTACGGAATCCTAAATAGATGAAGTCTATTCGAACTTGATTTAGTACCCTTTATGTATTCCTTAGCATAAACCATTCCTAATTCGGGATAAAAAATATATTATTATAACTAGCGACCCGCCCTCGCTTCGCTTCGGTTAATATGAGTTAAAATAACCCAAGTTCATCTGGAATAATATACTTTTTTAAATGGTGAAAGAATTTTTAGAGAGGTGCATTTGCATATAGAGGTTGTGCCGGCGCCGGGCCAACCGTTTCGATAATACAGATGTGGGTTGCGCGTAATTTTGAATCTGCCATATCTTCTAAAGTATTTATTTAATTAATATAGTATAAGGACCATTTTTATCTGCATTAAATGCCCAAGGTAACTAACATATTTATCTGGATAAGGATAAATACTGAATCGGAGAAAATAGCTTCGCAAATATCCTAAGATTTTTTAATAAAATTTTAAAGATAAAAATGGTTACTGTGATTGGATTTTTCTCTAGGTTTTTGAAGAACTACAATTCTTCAGTACATTATTTTGATATATCTCTTAAGGTTTAACCAGCGTAAGCTATGTAAGCGCCCGAAAATTGATTTTTTGACGACTTGGTAAGAAGACATAGAGTTTTCTCAACTATATTAAAGCTTAGTAACTTAATGAAATTTTCTCAAGTGGCCAGTTATTGACGATTTACCCTATATTACATTTGTGCAACTAGGTACCTAATCAAGGACTTTATTCTGAGTTGTAGCGTATCATGCCACACATATTTTTTCAAACCCTTTTTTGTGTCAACTTTTTGCCGGAACTATTTATAATTGTTACAATATTGAATTAAAACTACTAAGGTATTAAACTTATAACACGTATAACTCGAGAGCGTTATATTTATAAGCACGAAAGGTTAAAGATGATTGCGATAATGCAAATGGCGTAAGAAGTCCTGTTGGAAACCCATTAGCAACTCTATTTCAAGTCCTAACTAGCTCTTGATAAATTGCCTGAGGTACGATTAGTATAATGGTTCCTAAGGCTGTTATTAATTTAATAATGTTATATTATTTTACACAGTTCGTGTCTCGTGTTTCGTGTAAAGCTACAAGTAAATATTAAAGTTGATTCGATGGTAATTAGGTTATAATTAAGTTATTAAGTATATTCTTATTGGCGATTGATGTAAAATTTTAAATATTTGTACAACCTAACATGTTCCATAAAACAACATAACATAACATAACATTATACAAACAAAACAAACAAAGAACGAGACATTTTAGAAACATTTTACTCGTTCCTTTTTCAAACTTATGTTTAAAATCGTCGGTAAGTAACGACTTAATCGTTATTAACTGACTCCTATTGCGGCCGTTAAACATTAAAATTAAATAAAAACTTTTTGTAGAACTAAGTAACATTCAATTGGCAGATTGCAATGGTTTTTGAACTAAAAGAAATCAACGAGCACATCAACCAACGTTACAAAACAATTAACAATGTAGTAAAAAAATACAGTCATCGCAATGCAAAATGCATGAAATTGTTTAAAAATAAATAAATACTTATATCATTAAATATACTTCTAATTAAAATTATATATTTTTTTGGCAGTAAGAAAACGATATGGGTCTCACAAGTCGTCGAGTTGCGGAAAATTAGCGCGCTCGAACTTATAAACTTGGGTTTTTTTTTTCTTATAACCTGTGCATTGATGGAAACAAAGTTTTTCCCGCAAAACCTTAATACAACATTTCAGTACCTAAGAACCTAGGTATCATTAATTACTCAAAATAAATTCGAAAGACTTTATAATACAGCCGCTCCGTTTTACGAGGCTTTGACAGCTGTCAAATCAGTACAAAATATGTGTTGGAGGCATATTTGAGGTTATATTTTGTACAAATTTGACAGCTATCAATTCGGGCTTCATAGAACCGCGACTACAGTTAACATTTTCCTGTTCAAGTTTCTTCACTACTAAACCTTATTTCATACATAAGAAACACCATTTTATTAAACCATTACACCATTTACACTCCACAATGTCCCATTATAATTAAAAAAACTTTGTAACAAAATCAACAGCTTGCGTATTATAATAAAAACGTTTGAAATATCACCACTTCAAGTCTTTTTATTTTAAATTGGAAGGTATAAATACGTCAGTGTCATCGGCGCCATTTTATTGACTTATAGTTTATCAAAATGGATTGCGTTCGACCATAGATCAAATTGTGTTTTTATTTTGATAAGTTATGGGTAGAGACCGCATAATCGGAAGTGAATTTACTTAGTTTACATAGATTAAAAAAGTTGAAGAATGGTGAATGTGGAGGCGGCTTCATAAAATGGTTCACGTAGCCTCAAAAAATCATCATTTGGTAAAATGAGTCGTTTCTCAATTGTTTCATTTGCAAACCCGCTTTTTTTCTGTAACTGTAGAATGTTTAGGATTTATTTCAGTACCATCGTGTAGAACCCTATAGGTTAGGTTGGGTTAGTTTTCATAAAAACGGAACAAATGAAACGGTTGGAAAACGATACATTTTGCTCAAAATATTAAAGAACCAATCAGTGGTTAGGCGGCTTCTTAAAATAATTCAATTTTACTAATTCAAACGAGATTTTATTTATATTTATCAGGTGTATCTAATTATAAACTAAGCTTGTCAACATGTATTGTCCTTAGCTATTTCTCTGTCCAAGGTTGTCTGGAAGAGATCGCTATTTGTACCTATAACTGTAATTAAAATGTACTGTTTTGTATTTGGTGTTAAAAAAAAAGTGTTTGTATTGGCTTTGGTCTTCGTGAGTTTGGAAGTATTTTACGATATAAATGTAAAATTTAATAATCTTTAGTTCCAAGTTCAGAATAAAATACCTATCTTAAGTAGGTAAATATGTACTTGACACGTTTTTCTAATTAACCTAACCAGTTCCATAACACTAACCAGCAAGGGAATCACGTAACTTTTGAAGCTCCCTTATCCTTTAACTAACGTTAAGCGGCAGCGTTCGCATTGGTGTGTTCCGTTATAAAGATAGGACCTTGATGAATGGCGTTCTTCCACCGTGCATTTCATTAGGCACTCTTTGCCTCGTACAGTGGAAATGTGGAACGAGCTGCTTTCGGCTGTATTTCCCACCGCTTATGAGAAGAAAAGAGCTTACATTTCCCTAAGTGGCCGGCAACGCACCGACAACTCATCTTGAGCTGTTGGTGTTTATGGGCGGTGGCGATTACTTCCCATCAGGTAACCTACATGATCGTTTGCCTCCCACTCTTATAAAAAAAGGCAACCGGTAAAGTTACTAGCATAGAGGCATTCCATGTTAGTCCTCAAGGTTGGCAATGGATTAGCAATCTTAAGATGGTAGTCTTGAGAATGCAAATGCCAAATGGGTCTCAGACCCCACTGACCATCAGGGGCCTGTTTTATAAAGCTACAAATTACAATTTACAGGTTACAAGTTTCCATTTGACATAACCTCGACTAATAACGACCAGTGGCCCGTTTCACGAAGCTACAAGTTACAAATTACAAGCGGAACTCTCTTTCTAGCAGAAGGAGTTAGAAAGAGACTTCCGCTTGTAATTAGTAATTTGTAGCTTCGTGAAACGGGCCCCAGCCATTTGAGTAGTGTTGCGGTTTTTAAAGCTTTATAAAACGTGCCCCAAGTGGCTTCCGTTATGCCATAAAAAACACCGTTTTTCTAAGTTGAAAAGATAGCGCTCATCTAGTTACTTATATCTTACCATACTTACTTTACTTTATTTCATCTTACCTTATCTTTTTATCCGCAAAAGTTTCTCGAATCTTTCGCATATATATCCGCCAAGTAAATCAACAACTAATATGACAAGCCCAAAGTTGTCAAACCGTTTTGAATATTCAACTTTATATGTTAAGTAATAGAGTCGTCAACTTGCCTCGTTTTAGTAAGTGATTTGGGGTTGCGGGGAAAACTCAATAATCCCGATTGCTCCCCCTTGACGGGGAAAGATTGTTTTGTTTCGAGAGGTATAGGTGTTTATAGGGATATTCTTTTATTTGAGTTGGCAATGTCTGAGCAATAATTTTCTGTCAAAAACATGCTTTTATACACCCGACTTTTATTGATCAAAAGAAGGCCAAACGAGTACACAGGTCACTGGCCCCTATTTCACCATTTTGACAATGACAGGTGACAGGTGACAATTCGGTATACATTGCAAAGTTAACACGCTGATGCATCACTGGGTATCATATAAGCTGCGCCACGTACACTGAAATGTCCCCTGTCACCTGTCATTGTCATTCTCAAGACTACAATCTCAAGACTGCAATCCTACGACTGCGAATACGTTGCCAACCCTAAGGATACGATAGGATGCCTGTATCGTATTGATTTTATCGGTTGTCTCATCCCCACATTGGAAGACAACAATGCGAACATTAAAAAAAATGTATTTATTTCAGACTACAGAATTCATATATCCCCCCTTACTAATAAACGTTGAGTAGCGGTGGTATAGCTATACAATGTTTTGTCCTTATCTGTCATTGCCACATTTGAATTTGACATATAAGGAGAAAACATTGTATAGCTATACCACCGTTACTCAACGTTTATTAGTAAGGGGATTAGTATTACACACAGAACTTAAATAACTATGTTAGTACCTAAACTTAAATGTAGAGAGGTCCAGTGCCTGATCAGGCCACTGTCCCACCTCTCAGCGACGATGGCGACATCGTTGCTAGGTGGTAGGTTAAAAGATAAAATGGTGGTAGCTAAGTGGTAGCTATCCAGAAGAACCCTGAACTTGTTCTACCACCACTAAACTACTTTTTGCACAGTTACTTACCATCTTATCGAGATCAGATTAAAGACTCCAAACTCGATGGGTCTACATTTAAAAGAAGTACAGCTGAGATCCTCTTGCCATTATCCTATTACTCCTATTCCTTTAAAAAAAATACTCGTATCTGTTAATTTTCTCGCTCTGTACATTTTATCAAAAATCTATGAATGTCGATTATCATCATTTAAAAAGTTAGTAACGGTCTCCTAAGACCATTTCTGTGTAGCAGCAAGGGATCTAGTAGCTGCCCTTAATGCCCCATCTCAACTTTCCACCCTGTATAATATTGCATTGTTACTCGATTAAGTTTTTCCGTTATATTAACATTGTGAATCCCTGCTATTAAGTTAAGTTAATTATACATTTAGTGGTGGTAGGAAAGGTCCTAGGAAACAGGGTCCGTTGGGAACACTATATCACCATTGTAGCAGTTAGTATTAGGGCGTGGAGATAAAGCAACTGACGAAATTGCTAGCTAGGGTAGACAACGCATTTGCTGTCTTAAGATTGCAGTCTTGAAATTACAAAATGTCTTAGTCTCAGATCCCTGCATTTTTACAATGCGAAAGTGTGTCTTTTTAAGTTCGTACTTCTTGAACTCAGTAACGGAGCAACGGATCGACGTGATATTTTTACACAACGATAGCCAAAGGCCTAAAAAGTGACAAAGGCTAAATTACATCCTGATAAACTACACAGTTCCAGCGGGAATAGCGATAAACTACTTCTCCACTAACAGAATCCCAAGCAAAAGCTAGCTGTATGTAGGGAGATATTTTTAAACGACCGTACCCAGCAAATAAAATCTCATGTCTGCCCTATTGCCCCACAGCCCGGGGCAGATTGGGGCAGACCTGCCGGGGCAGGGGCACGCCGGATATTACGCTCGCTCATTTGCGATATTAACTTCCAGCTGGATATTAATTGCCATTTTGTTGGATGTGTTGGTCAGAGACATGTTAAAATATGTCAGGATGAGGATCAGTAATAAAATAAGATAGATTTGAGAATGAGAAGTAGTCATATACAGAGGGTATTACAGCCTTATTATTATGATCTCTAAAATTATTTCTCGATAGAGTGAAAATTGCTGTAAAAATTGAAATAACTTCCTGGTCACCGCATAAACTCCTCTGTAGGTAAATATCGACTGAAAACTTGTTTTGAGTCGATACAGAGTCTGGCTAGCGAGTCGTGTCACAAGTATTTTTTTCTAATTCTTCACATGGCAACAATTATACCTATGAAACAAGCTGTCATTATGCGTACTTATCCAGTCGTTGTGCATTTCGTGCTACCAGATAGTGATATTTTAAATTTGCCTCCATTTTGTGTCCCAACTCACTAGTCAGACTTTAGTAACAATAGCAAGTTCGCTTTTGATTAACCTTACATCTTAGTTAGTGTATAGCTAACATCTTGTAAGGCTAGTGTAGAATCTACATGATTATTCACAACACAACAATCATAATTTTGTTAAAAGCAACCAAATTCCAGAGTGCATGTCTCTAACCTATTATAACATAGGTAACTAAGTCAAAATAATTACAAAATCTTGTTTTGATACGTAGATAGAGTATTATCTAGACAAGCTGTTCACGTATAACCTTTGAGATAGAAATAACTTTTAGCAGACAAAGCTGCTCTCATTGAGTGCCTTATTAAGGCGGTTTATCATTGGTGAAAGGTTTTATTTTTATCTTTTCGCGCACTGTTTAGCCTAAAATACAACAATTCAGATAACAATGTCAACGAAACATATAAAACAATTAAATCCACTCCATTGGCACCAGAGGGCCCTGCTAAGATGCACTACGCTAACTAGCGTTTCTATTCGTTTCGTGTTTAAACCAATCGCGTCACTGGTAGATGACGTGATACGAAAAGTCACGTGATCTACCAGTGACGCGATTGGTTAAAAACGAAACTAATAGAAACGCTAGTTAGCGTAGTGCATCTTGGCAGGGCCCTCAATTCTGGTGACAAACTAAATCGGCCTTGAAAAAACGTACCTATACACAGAGTGAGATAGAAAGTAAAGTTGCCGTCTTCTTTATTTAAATGCTTCTCTTTTAATCTAGAAGAATTTTTTGTGTCCAATCTAGGTAACAAGTTTTGATACATTAAGCTACAAACTGCACGCGTTATTACGCGTAACCCCTAAATCTCATTTTTAAGTCTCATTTCGACCCTCGTGCCCATCCAAAACCACTTGCTGATACTATTACTTGTGAAAACACCCCGGCGTTTCGTCCCGACGGACCGCTGTAACGACTCGAGGTGTTTTCCGACGCGACTCGGCAAATAGTGCTTAATTGAAAATAGGGAGAGTGGTGCAAGTGGAAGCATTATGTCATTTATTTGGACGATGTAATCTGTCATTAGAAGTGTTGAAAGTTTTTGGTGTCTATTTGTATTTTTTTTGGAAACCGATTGAAGTAGGTTAACACAGACAATGGGCATTATACCACTAGTATCTACTAGACAAGTCAGAAGCCAATCCTGACACCCGTACCAGAATTTATCTTCTTAGGTGCACGTGCCGTCCACGGGCAAGTCTTAATGGAGCGAAGCTACTGCATGGCCGCCAACATACTACAACAAACAACCTTACGTCAAACGTGACAGCTGTCAATCGTCAGCTCTGCTACAGATTTCTTATCATGTCTGTAACTAAATCTAAAGATGAAGCTTCAAAAAGGTTACGAGCGAAGAGCGCCGCTTAAAATCGAAGTTTTGGCACTTTTACCATGTTTCCCATTGAAAGTCTATGGGAACAGATTTTTGGTGATTATTCCATGGCTAGATGTCGTATTACGGGCTAAATTTGATCCGGATATATCTAATAGTTTGGGAGGAATATGGCGACGAACGAAAATCCAATAAAAGGCAAACCTGACTTATATATCAACGCACAGCCGAAACTACTGTACCGTAAAACGGGGCTATTTGCCATGGGAATCACGAGGCTATTTGGAATCGAGTAATTATAAGCTTTTAGTTGATATATATATGTTTGTCTTGGCAATGGTAGAATTGAAAACTTCGCCTGACACCAAGTTTTACAGTTCTATCATAGCCATGACCAAAAATATATCAACTAAAAGCTTATGATTATTTAGTTCCAAATAGCCTCGTGATTCCCAAATAGCCCCGTTTTACGGTACCTAGAAACTTGAAATTTGGTACAGGGGTTCCTTTCATGATTTAAGTGAGCACTAAGAAAGGATTTTCCGAAAAACGACCCCCAACCCGAAGAAATGGGGGCGTAGCGGGAAACTAATTCTACGCGTATGAAGTAGCGGGCGTACTCTAGTTATACATAAAAACCTTCCGTGAACCAATTGATGATGGAACCCGCACCAAAATCCGTTGCGAGGTTTAGGAGGATTTAGCGGATATTTAGACGTACAGAAAGACAGACATTAAAGATATTTTGAACATAACATAACTTTTAGAAAAAAAGCGAGCAAAAGAATATTGGAAAAAAAAAACTTGTTTGAAGTTGTGCCCCTTTCTTCACTCGCTACATCCTCCCCCTCGCACCACATCCAACAGCTCAACCCTCCGAAGTGTTGCTCCTCGCTCCGAGTGACGTTCGCCCCTGACGGACAAAGAACGGACAAAGTGGGTTATGGCCCTTAACTCCGCCTAAATATTGTCCTAAACGGTGTATAATTGCCCTTATGACTGTTAATAAGGGTTGTTTATAATATGTATGGCGAGTGAAGGCGCTTTTTAGGATTCCGAAGTCAAATTATGTCATGTCCGTCTGTCTGTCCGCGACCTAACTCAGAGCAAACATTATAACATCGAGTAAGGTATCATTTGATGGCTCTTGAAAAATCATTTTTACACGTTATTATCAATTTTTAAAAGTAATAAAAATTTGAAAATATCTTAAATGAAAGCACATACCCATAACCAATTTAAAACAACTACGACTTAGTATTGATTGGTTCTAAAGATATGGCGACCTAAGTGTTTATAGCTACTAAAAATCATCTAAAACAGCACCAAATAACTTTTAATAGAAAAATCATTCATACTTGTTTTTCGAGATAGTTTTTTGTTTGTAGTTACGGCACGTCGGAAACCTACACTGAGCATGGTCGACATACTGCCTGGTTTTTATTTAGAAGAAGAGTAAATGGTTCCTCCATGGACAACAACGGCTACAGTTTCTATTACCTATACGCTATAAAATAAAATGGTGGTATCTCAGACAAAAAAACCTGTAGCAAATGCAACCTCATTATTAACAGAAAAGGATTTAATCCGCTTGGCTATTGAAATTGAGATAACGCGTTTTGGCATATGAGGGCAGCCTGCTTCCTGCTTACCATCATCGGTGGAAAATGTTGGTCAAATGTATCCTTTCACAAAACTCTGATACTTACCTAAAATGACAGATACCAGAATTGGAATAATTAGGCAAGAGGAAAAATAATAAAGCCAAGTGCCGAGTCGTAGTAGGTTTTAATTCAATAAAATAACTGTGATAATGTATCAACCAAAGCTGATAGTAATAACAGCAAGTTGTGAAATAACTTTCCTCTTAGTAGATGTTATTGACTTTTTATTAGGCTCCTATGAAATCAAGACGATTATTTAGTAACAGAAGACATCTTATATTAACCCCTTATATTTATTTCTCTATATAAGTAAGTTTATCATTGTCTAGTACCCTAGTACAAGCCTAGAGCTTAGTTTGGGGTTAGGTCAATTTGTGAGAGATTGTCCCCTGATATTTACTTATTTATTTATTTAGATTTCCTTAATAAAAGTTAAGTCGGAACATCATAGTGATATTAACACTTGTAAAAGTTCTATTACTTACGTTAAAGGATAAAATTCTCCATTTAAACTTTGTGTTGCGGTAAAATAGTAACGAACGAAAGAAGCAAAAATATACAAAACCCAAGATCACGGTTTCTGTTTAGGCACGTAATTATGTACCGTGTGACTGTGGGCTTTTAAAAGATAATGACACCAAGCCAGACTTAATAACGTTTCTAATATTCTATACAAATAAAACGTAGACTGGGTTTCTTTTTCTAAAGCAGGCTATCGTCGGTGATATTACAATACCGCGTAAATAACAAATTCAGTAAGTAGCAAAATTTAACTTACCGACTTATTTGTTAAGGTTTATTTTCAAAATAAACCTTTTGCACCTTATTTAATTTGATCGCTACCGTTACTTAACCTGTACCTAACCGCCGTAATCAGATACATATTAGGGACAATTAATTTGTTTCTTTTTCAAACTTGAGTATGAAAAAAACGTCACTAAGGCGATTTAATCGTCATTAACACGGCCGTATTTCTCCAAATAATAACGCGTTAACACTAGTCTTGAAGGATACGGATGACGAATTCGCGTGTCCGCCATGATGGATGCGCGCCGTGACGAATGCGCAGGATTGCGTTCCGTGATCTAATTGAGTATATTCATCTTGGAGAGTAAATGATCAATGATTCAGACCTACCTTTTATCCTTACAAAATCCAATTCGCAGAATGGGAGCAAGTAGAGAGAGAATAATAAATAATATTCTGCAATAACGAACCTACTCCGATGCCATAGCGGTACTAACCAGACTAGATGCAGTGAATAATCACAAAATAACTTGCGGTTGTTACTATTAGCTTTGGTTAATTCATAGAAGGAAAGGTAAGATCATAAAAAATATAGATTTACGTTAACCAAGAGATATTTCTCCTATTATATCTACTCCCATTTTATTAAAACAAGTGACACTAACTGTAATATTTCGACCCTTAAAGGAGTATAAGGAAGGATACAAAGGTTATTAAAGAAACACACTCATATTCTTAGTATTCGTTTAAGATATCAACTAACTAAATATTTTATTCAACATGTTTATTTATCCGAAACAAAAGACTCGCTACTCAAACCAAACAAAGTGACTTGTCAACTAATAAAAATAAAAGCGTCCTGGCTGAATAGAATTAAGTTTTGAAAATAGAATTAAAAAAAGATAAACAGTTACGGGCTGTCAAAACGTGACCGCGCCGGCGCCGAGACGATGGAAACGTCAATAGGCCTAGAGAAAAAAATTCAATCGTCTATGGTTTCTAGTTTCTACCACTCCTTGTTGAGTTTGTTGTCTTTGGTAAGGGTATTATTTGTATTTTTTAAATATTATCAAACAAATGATATACAAATGAGAGAAGCTGAGTGTATCAAGATGACTCTTGGACTTACCTTTTTACAGCTACATCTACACAATGTTTCAAATAAGTCTCATACTTTCAAAAGTGCAAATCATAGTTTAATAAAAATATTTTTTAATCTTTACAATGATTATTTTAGTCAAGCACAACGAGTTGATTGTTTAAAAAAGAACGTTCACCATCCATATCTCTGCATTACCTATAACTAGTGCGTCAGCCTGTCTGTTTGAGGCTCATTAGCTAACGATACGTCCGTTAATTTGTTTGAGTTGCAATTAACATGTCTACTCGAACGCCCAACTTTTTTCCTCTAAGCTTAAAAAAAGAACGTTCGATTTTGACAGTTCGAACGTTTGCAACCGGTAAATTTTTGTAGGCATCTTTTGTAGAGTTAATAAGGATGGAAATAGGGTGTTTATTGTTTTTTCAAGTGATATTGTGTTTTATCAATCCGTTAATCGGTTGGGCAAGGTCTTAAGATAATCGACGGGTCCAGTTTGTACATTGTTAAATAACTTTTTTAATCTGTGCGCGTGCCTAAATGGCGGACCGGGTGCTCGGACAGGTTTTATATTTTTTATACTAAAGTAATATTAAGTCGCTATTAAACCTCAGGCATTTTAGAGTACTTACCTACCTATCTCGAAGTCAAGATTCCTAGGTGATATGATAATGTAACAATTACACATTACAACATAATGATCATTTTAATCTAATTTTTAGGTCAACGATAAAAGTCGTGACTCATGTCATGACAGTCGCAGCAGCAATTGGTAGTTGCTTGGTCAACCATATTTTACAAGCTGTGTATGACATTGATTCAATATAAATCAATTCAATTTTGAATCAAATGGCCAATGAACTTGACAGAAACGCGTAGATCTAACCCCATGTGCTTCTGTTTAGTCCACCAGAGTAAGAGTAATTTCTTTAATAAGTTCATGGTGCTTGACTATTGTTGGGCATTCTCGGACGCGCCGTTTGTCTCGTCGACAGATGGAGTGTATACAACTGGATGGGCATAGTATTTTGACCACTTTCACGGGCGCGCCACGCCACGCCTCAACGGTGCGACATCACGGAGCAGACTGATTAGAAAATGGTAGCCAGAGAACGCATTCACGACGACGCCATCGGGCCATTTGGATTGGCGCGGAGGCGCTGAATTCCGACATTCACGATAGTTCCATTCGGAATGCGCGTTGGCGCGCCGCGCTGGCTTTCCGTCCATTTGGAAATCCAACGGACCGCTCCAAGTACTTTTTTAAACGCCACAATTTTAACATTCACGGGTCGATTTTGGCGCGGCGCTGCTCTATTCGGCTTGTTGGAGCAATCGTGAATGCCCAGCTTAAAACTCGACATGGGCGGAATACACCTTGTTAAAACATTAATTAAGATGAAAAAAAATGGCCAATATCAGCGGAGTTTTAGAGAAGGTCGAAATAAATAAAACTGTACTTTTAGGTTTATAGACGCCTATATAGTCAAGATGCGATAACGATTTTCGTAAATCGACAAAATGTACCTATAGGATTAACGTAAGCTGGCGCCAGATCGCTTATGCTATGTCAGGTCCATACATTTCGAGTAAATCTATATATATAAAAGGCAAAACTGACTGACTTATATATATCAACGCACAGCCGAAACTACTGTACCTAGAAACTTGAAATTTGGTACAGGGGTTCCTTTCATGATGTAAGTGAGCACTAAGAAATGATTTTCCGAAAATCGACCCCCAACGGGAAGAAATGGGGGGAGTAGCGGAAAACTAATTCTAAGCGTACGAAGTCGCGGGCGTCCTCTAGTAGAAAATAAAAACGTCTAAGGCCAACGGCTGAATAAGAACAACAACAATAACTTAACTCGTCTGGACATAATAGGATGTTTTAAAATTAATAAACCTATTAAAGAGCTTAAAGACTCGATAGACAAGATAGCAAATGTCATTGTTTTTCAATTGTACAATCGTACAATTAAAAATATACATGTAAAAACAACTGATAATCGCAAAGACTGACAGAACGATAATTACTGACATTTCAGTAATATTTCACAAATAATGTTACTTGCGCATCAATATTGTTCCGACGCGTTTTTCTTCTACACTCAATTTTCAATTTGTGTAAGAATTACAAACCGACAACTCTTCATTGCTCCGTCAATGTATTATTAACAGTTTTAGAGTGTGTATTTTTAATTTGGTAACAGGATTCGTCTGCGAAGCAGCTCGGTTGAAGCGGTGGGTACACGTGCCTTGCCTGCCTACGAGCGCGCGGAGCAATATTAGTTTGAATTCGAGTTGTTTAAGAAATTTTTGTATTGGCCTTACCACTACAGCAAAGACTGAAACCCTATGTCATTTTACCGCCATTTTGGTCATTCATTACGAAACAGTTTATTCTGAACACTACAAACGATTTAGTACCTAACTTATCTTATTCATGAAAGCGTGCCAATTACAAAAACAATTCTTAAAATATCAATCACAAATTAGTTCCTCTTGTGTTTTAATAAGTAGTTTTAAGGTTAATTACACGATCAGCGATTTTTCCTCGTCTTAAGAAAACGTATAATGGCGGGGAAAATATAATTGGATCATCAATAGCCATAATTATAGCTGAGGACTAATCACTTAATTTACGATTGCTTATTAAGGTATACTGATCTAGGCTGTGGCACGACAGGAATGCTCTAGATAACGGCTTTGTTGTCTAAGGTACCTAAGGTATTATTCTTAATTATTATTGTGGAAATGACACGTTTGAGGAGCCGTTTTTTGTGCTGTTTGTAATAACAATTTCATAGATGTCGTTATTGGCACTAAATAAAAATGGCGTAACTAACACCTCTTTTTTTGAGTAAGAGGTCGATTTTCAAATAATTATTATAGAACTGTTATTACCATGGCAACTCTCATTATGTAATTGTTTTCCCGCTTCGGTTACGCTATAGGTGGTATTCTGATACCGTTAACGATATCAATATTAGCGGCTTACAGTACGCGAGTAGAAAAAAATCTTAGAGGGTACCTACCCAGAGAATATTAGGCTAACGGATTAGGCTATGCAACTGTAATTATACCCCACTCTAGCACCGTGAGTAGGTAGGTAGTGCTGTTACGATTACCTATTTACGATTAGGTACTTATTAAGGTAATACTGATCTAGGCTGTGGCACGACAGGAATGCTGTAACGGCTTTGTTGTCTATGGTACCAAAGATATTTTTCTTAATTGATGAAATGACACGTTGAGTTGCCGTTTTTTGTGCTGTTTGTATAAAAAAATTATAGATGTCGTTACTGGGACTAAATATAAATGACGGGAGTAGTGTGCTTTAACTTTGTTCTTAATTTATTGAACTCTACCACTACCTAGCTAACGAGAGTATTTTTTCAAGTTACTTACTAGCTTTAGCCCGTGACTCCGTCCCCGTAAAAGTCATTTGTCAATTATTCGTGCTGAAAACTCTGTGTCTGGGCTTTCTTTACATAACTAGTATAAAGCAAAATCGTTTCCTGCCGTCTCTATCTCTATAGGTACCCTTAGATCTTTCGAACCACGCAACGAATTTTGCTGCGGTTCTCATCAACAGATAGGAGACACTCAAGAGGAAGTTATTTATGCATAATACATTCTGGATAATGTACAGGAGTTACAGAAAACTCACATGATACGAAGCGAAGCGAGGGCGGGTTAGTAAACTATAAAGTGGAATCTGCCCTCCTACGGAGAAAAGGCACAAGTGCAATTAATTCATAGAAGCACATAAACTCTAAAGGTTATAATAAGGTTGGTAGTGCAATACTATTCATACAGTAGATATGCCTTTTATCCGTAGGAAGGCACAATAAAGCGAACACATGAAAGCACCAACAACAGGAGCCGTAGCCAAGATGCAAACGCCACTAACGTTTTTCTTCTCCATCACTAAAAATGGTTGGAATGACAGTTGACCACATGGTTTTTCGCAACGCACGAGAACGTCATCCCATACATTTTGAGCTATAGAAAAGAGAATCGTTAGCAGCGTTGGCATCTGCCACTGCCTCAGGAATAAACTCGCATCCCTTATAATAATGATTTCAGGATGTACATCATCACATAATAAAACAAAACATCGTAGCCTCTCTTACACAATTCACATGGACCTCATTTTATGGCAGCATCACATTTTTACTTTGTCGTTTCCTGCAGCGCTTTTTCTCCGCAATGATGATCTTTTCCGAAGCGTTAGAAGATTCACTAAATGTTACCAACGTATTAAAGAGCCCTCATATGGCCAATTTAGACCCGCCATACACGGACTACCTACTTTAAGCAGTCGGGAACGCACTTTCGTATTTCTAATATTAGTAAGGTTTTTAAAATCCGCTATTTAGTTCCTGCACATAAAATTTGTCTGCCATGATCCCATTTCTTCCCTATTTTTTCCTATTAAAATATATGTTTAGTGTACTAAACATTACGTTACAGGAGTATACACGCATTCCAAATTTTTCGTTCCTACTTTTAGTAGTTTAAGAGGTGTGTTGATAATTTGAAATTTCCGACGGCATTGGACAAACGTACTATTCTACCTACAGTATAAATCAGAATTCGCAGACCATGCAAGCCCACTCATTACTGCACTGGTATAGTACAGTATGCAAAACCGAATAAACATGAACTTTCACTGCCTTACACCATACTATATGACCGTAATGTTTGAAACGGTAATTATGCTACTGGTCCAAAATCAGATAGGTATAGCTTGCGGCTAAAATTTAGGTACTGTCTTGACATTAAATTAAAATGTGTATAGATATTGTAAATTAATTAAATAATAATGTTCAATCAGTAATGTTTTGACTTTTACGGTTTTTCAATCAGGTGATGATCAATATGATCATGATCACTTTTCATGATTATACTCTAACCGCCTGTTTCACAATCGACAAGTAAAACATATTTGACTGATAAATTTAGCCCTTTCTCTTTCTTACACTTAAAAATAGACAAGGAGAGAGCCAACTTTAAATGGCAGATAAGTTTACTCGTCGATTGTGAAACAGAGGCTAAGTGTTTTTTGCACTACTGTGTGTAGTAAGTCGGTTTTTTTTCAGTGATGAAACGTCGAGGTTTTCTCATATCTATTCAATTTCATACATATACCTAGTAGGTGCATCTGGCATTGATTCCTGAGCGGGACATAAATAGCAATACTATCTGTCAATACTCTCCCTTTCCCTTTATTTAAGAGCCAAGCTCTTGTCTGTAGAGTAATAGCCAACTAATCCGGCCTTCTGCTAAACTAGTCTGCTAACGGATGCACTCAGAGTCTGTTAATGACCGATTAAGTCGTTCCTTAATGGCGATTTTTCATACGTATAACTTTGAAAAAGGAATGAGTTAAATGTCTCTCAATTGTCTCTAACTGCCGCACTCAGAGACGTCAATTATATTTAATGCTTGATTAAAGTTGCTGCTGTCATTTTCTTTGCTACAGCAATAGAATAAGATAACACGTCACTAAACAAGCATTAAATTTAATTGACGTCTCTGAGTGCGGCAGTAAGTGCGGCGGTTAATATTCTGAATAAATATACATATATCTGTATTTTACTCTAGTTTTCTATTTGGTACTGACGCAAAAGCTGAATTCATTTAAGTGACTGGACTTGACAAAGTTTTTCTTGTTTATTAAATTCATAACTTTCGAAACTAATTTACAATGAATAAAATGTCAAATTAAATGTTTTTACGTGGTTTAAAAAGCTATAAACACTATTATACTTAAAGAGGGATGTGGGAAACGAAAATTATAGCATAAAAGACATACAGGCCTACCTACCTATCTACTATAAATATGTTATTTACTTAAATTATACGAAGGCATTATATTATAAGACATATTTTCTGTAAAAGACTACTCACACAGCAATACCTAATAAGTATACTTTTACCTATCTATACTTGTCGTAATGCATAGGAATTTGTATATAATTCATATTAAAATATATAAAAGCTGTGCCTGTGACGAACTTTATATGCAAGTCCTGCTTTAAAGAACAAACTAAACTTCTTAATTACCAATTGGAAATTGCCTTTAACTCTTTGAAGTCTTTTAGTTGAATAAAGACCTCTAACCTAAAAATAAACTATTCCGCCGCAGTTTTTGTCTAGATCCTTTGCATTTTAGGGGTAGGTACGATAGGCCTTACTTGTAAGTTGCTGCACATTTTAGTGCTTTGTCATGTTTGAACCGCTGCACTAATCTGTCAAGCAAAGGCGTTAAATCGAAAAGGTACTAAAGTGTGAAACTACTTACAACGCGGACTGTACACAATATTTTTAAGATTTAACTTTGTACAAATGGATTACATTTTTTTTGCAAGGTATGTAGGTACTTGTATTTTTATTTATAAGTATTTGTTTAACCTTTAAGTTGTAAGTTCAAAGGCTATTTGTTAACACTTGAAAAAATTATATATAATTTCCCAACGAGCATTTTGTCCATAAATTATAGTTTAGTTTACTTTGTTTTTGATGCTGTACGTATACCTACTGGCGATGTATAGGTAGGTATTTCTATTTTAAATATGTTTCTGTAAGGTTTGCATGTAGTTTTTGTATTTATTTTGTCACTAACTATAAGTATTTACTTAACAGTATTTTTATGCTTTACTCTATTTATTCGTTAGGCGTACCGTCCGTCTGTCACAAACGGAGCTGGCTAAAAAGCGCTGCAGGAGTTTAACACTTCAGCATTATGCTGAGCCAGTGTCCTCTTTTTATTGCTGTTTTCTGTTTTTACTTTTTTCTGTGTGTCTTATGTGTGTAGTGAGTAAATGTTTTTTTTTCCTTTCTTTTTCTTTTCTTATAACGACGAAAAATTTCAACGCGTGCATAAGTTCACCTGCTAGGAAATAAAAAATATATATAAACACAATTTATTAAATAGGCATATTATTAATGTATCCATATTTTTAGGTGTGTCTTATTTACTATTGCAGAAACCTTGGATGCTTTTTTGTAATAATGCGACGGTAATGGAAAATGATTGACTACAACCGACGGCAAAGTATTTTTTTAAATAGTAGCTTTAAATCCTGGATTCTAGGTACTTATACGACTTTTTCAAAGGTGGGAAATAGACAAATCTATTCCTGGATCCGAAAAATCACTATTCCTCCTCTTAATAAAGAATTGTCAATTTTATAAAGTAATTCATTACGTGCTTTGTTGACGACCAAAGTGGATTTATTTGGTATATCTAAATTCATTAAAAAGGCGTAATTATACCTACTTTTATGTATCATAGGTAATACATACCTATTTTACCGTAATTTTTTATTCATTTTTGTATATTTTACTTTATTCATTCCTTCTTAAAATTAAAATGTAGTTTATTTACCTAGTCAGTTTGTGTTTGACCATATATGATAATTTAGGTTTCATAAATTTTATTCTAGTTTAGTATTTTTTAAATAATACAAAGTATTTGTTTACGAATATAATTTTATTAACAATTTTAATATTAATGTAATGACTGTAATGTAAGTCGATATCAATATTTACAATTTGCATTGGTTTATAATACATTTATACATTTTCTATCGCTATCGCTATCCTGTCCGCTATCTCACTTCCCACGAATAATGCACGTTAAAAAATCTACAAATATTACAATAATTTAATCTGCCACTGGCCTAGAAATTTAAGTTTGTGCTAGGAATAGTTCTAAACTTAGGAAATGCTGTAAGAGAATTTAAAAACGGCAAGATTTTAATATCAAGAAATGAAATTGTTTCTGAAGAATATTAGAAACATAAAAGCTAACAATATTTATATAACAGAAGTTTTAAACGAATTTATTTATCATCTTTTTTTTAATTCTTGTATCATTTCACATATTATTTTAAATCCATAGGTAGATGTCTTTCATTAGTTAAAAGTAGTTAGGTACGTAATATGCGTCACTATGTAGATTTTAATAAAAAATACTAGGCAGGTAGGTAGGTATGAAGCAATCTGGCCAATGTGATCATGCCATGCATCTTTAAGGGTTTTCTAAACGGGCCATATTTTCACTGCAATATGTGGCCGGCAACTATCGGTGTGTTTCTCTAACATAAGAGTAAGAGAGGGGACACCAATAGTTGCTGGCCACATATTGCAGTGAAAATATGGCCCGTTTAGAAACCCTTTATTAAAACGTTATTATTAACAGATACTTTTACCAAGTATCCGTTACAAAAATTAGCAAACCATTTTTTTTTAAGAAGCCTTACTATTGAGTTTTATTACTTATTTAAAAATATTCCTCTTTTAAATCTTGGTTGAATTTTATGGATATAATATTAGAAATTAGTTTTAAATATTTTGTTAACTAGCCGAGCAGTCACATTTTGTCAGCTTTTAAATTACGAGTACCTATGCATTTTTTAAAGTGAAAAGCTAAGTAGGTACCTATTCCTACTGTAATTTTATAGGCTATTAAATACGTTGTACTTATAGGTACATGAAATAAACACGAATTAAAGAAACAATTGTTCGCGTAATAATTCTTTACGTGTTTTAAAAATAGGCCTAGCCAAATATTTTTCTTGTTTTAAACTATAGGTATGTTTTCTTAAATGTTTCATAACACTCTTACAGCATTTTCTACGATTAACACCACCCAATCAGAATAAATAAACAATTCCATTGAAAATAACCATCACAATAGTTACATACTCGGTAAAAACAATTTCCTAATGTAACTGGATGATAATGATAGGATAGGTAGTAAACGCGCTCAGGTACAAACCTTCCATACAGGCATCAATTAAAACTATCCTCGTATCTACACCGCTCACAATAACTATAACATACAACTAAAAGCTGTTACGATAAATAAAATCTATTTAATGGTAAAATAGGATACATAAATATTTTAGGTAAGTAAATGCTTCATGAAAGTCTTACCTAATTTAGATCACCCACAGGGGAATCGAATAAATAAAAATACTAAGCCTTTTAGAAAAGGTTAAGGAGTATAAGACTCGAAAATATAATTAAATTAACCCTGTTAATGCCTCACGAGAACGCGACCTGACGTAAGCTAAGTTGTGCGTAATCGGAAATCCCTAACACTTTTTAAAAGATTGATTTTACTACAAAGTAGAGAGGTACATACCTGATACGCAGAATTGCCGATTTAACTTCAAGCACTCTCTTTACACTTTCAACGATAGAATTAGACCCTACTAAACTGGTTTACAATGCCTTAACGTCACATAGATCACGGACTCTGTGATTCTAAAGATAATATTACATCTCGCTCATATTGCATCGTCCGTCACTGAGAACGTCAACTAAAAAATATCGTCGTACGAATTTTGTATCACCGTGATATTTACACTATCAGTCTGTTCGGCGGGCGGCGGCGACCGCGGCCGCGGGCTACTCCTCGTCCACGTTGATCTCCGAGTCGGCCGAGTCCTCGTCGTACGTGGAGGACGAGGCGAACCCGCGGCCCAGCAGCGCCGAGCGGTTCTTGGCGGCCGCCGCGCGGTCCCGCTGCCGCCGGTTCTTGAACCAGTTGCCCACCTGCGTCGGCGTCAGCCCCGTCGCCGCCGCCAGCTCCCGCTTCTTCGTCGGATTCGGATATGGATCTTGCAAATACCACTCCCTCAACAGCGATCTCGTCCTCTCCTTAAAACAGTGTGTCTTCTGTTCGCCGTCCCATATAGTCCGCGGTAAAGGAAACTTCTTGCGCACTCTATATTTGTCAACGGGCCCAAGTGGGCGCCCACGCAGCCTTTCGGCCTCTTGATAATGAGCTTCCAGCCACAGAGCCTGTAATTTTGCGTGACTTGAGCGTTGGAAACGATGTCGTTCTAGTATCGAATATAACTCCCGATGGCGCCCAGCGTGGAATGCAACAACGGCCCTCGCTCTCAATACGGCCTCGCAGCGCTCTAACTCGGCGACGTTGGGATGTGCTACCGGTAAGGACCAGAGAAATCGTGCGAGGCGTTCCACATCACCGCTCTCTTCGAGGGTTTCGCAGACGGTGGCGACTTGCGCTGCGCTGAAGGAGAGCGTCGGCAGCGGCAGCAGCGGCGTCGGCGCGGCCAGCTCGATGGCGTTGAGCGCGAGCGCGGGCGCTGGCTCGGCGCACGTGGCGGGCTCGGCGGCGCGGTCGGCCGCCGCGGGCCCGCGGTGCGCCTCCAGGATGCGCGCGTGCAGCGCCGCCGTCGTGGACTCGTCCCAGGAGCCGCGCATCGGTGCGAGTGTGCGCGGCGGAGTCGCGCGCGGTGTGAGCCGGCTCCGCGCCGCGGCCGGGGGCGTGTGAGCCCGCCGCGCGCGATTGGCTATCGGTTACGGTGCGCGCCCTGCGGCAGCCAATCGCGCTCGCCGCCCGCTCGGGGGCCGGATAGCTTTCAACCGCGCGGCGGCGTGTATCCGGCGGGCGCGTTTAACGAGGGCGACGGGGCGAGGCCCCCCGCGCCGCCATGATCCGTCACGCACACCGCCCGCGCCGCTCCCGCCGCGCCGCCGCCGACCGACACTCCGCGAGCCCGCCAGCCCACGCATCCCACGGCACCTCGATCGATTACTTGCAAACCTGCAATTAATAGCCTCCATGTATTCATCCGGGTAGATTACCTACGTGCTGGTGTTTGCCTGATGTGTTGCTACCGATCGATAACTCGCTATTTAACCACATGATCACAGACTGCATTGTGGATCGAGCACTCGAATTAGAAACAACGTTTAGAGTCGGCAAATTACGAGTTTAGTAAACTTTAACTTGGTATTTTGTTGATTACTTATAGTTTTATTAACATGGAGATCTCATGGTTTTAAAGTTGTTGAGGTAGGTACCTATACCTACCTACAATAAATTGGATTTGTATATTGACGACGGCTTATTCGATTTGATAAAATAATACCTAGGTACCCCGCCACTCAAATTGACGTTTCTCGGTCGGTTGGCTCAAAGTATGAAAAAAATATTAGTAGAGACAAGGGGCGTCGCGGATTGAAAATACTAGGTGCATAGATTAACACTTCACGTCAACACTTTTATTCTTGACTAAAGAATATACCTACAATATAGAAAAACAATATACATACATAAGTAAGAGTAAGCAAGATTAAGGGTAAGAGTTTACATACATACATACAATATACAAGTTTTCAGAAAAGCAGTGGTTTATCTGAAAATTATTAATAAATTCACGGGATGAAGTATCTGGCACCTTTACCTTATTACGGATATGAAACAACCTTACTTATTTGCTAAAAGATAAAAATATTCATGGGCTCCTTTATTTAATTTAGGTTCCTAATAAAACATCATTATCATGAGCATTAAGTATAGAATATTCGTTAAACACAAGTAGGTACTAGATCATGAAAGGTGAAGCAACAGTTATATCTCTCCAGTGCTTGAAGGAAAGGGTGCGGGTGCTGGGAATTAGGGTCGAGCTGTCAGTGGCTAAAGTCCAAAAAATTTTTTATTACGTATTTACCTTCCTACCCTAACCTAACCTACCTTATGTAATTTGCGTAATTGTTTATTTGAATAGGTAGGTATATCGACACACATTATTTAAATACAACCCAAAATCCCAAAATTATTCGCTTGCAAACTTTATTTTTTTATAGTAATACATGCCAGCATAATCCTCGTAAAAAGTATTTTTAACTCACCCCAATTTAAAATTACAAATATAATACAAAGCATCAAGGCTCAAGAAGTGTTGCGCACGTTTCAGCGAGATTTCAGCGTGAAAGCCTTCCAGAGTATTAAGTTATTGAACGGCAAACCACACCCCGGCTGAGCTGCCCCCACCCCCACCCCCTCGCGGGCCCATTACGTTTGAATTTAACGGGGTCCTGATATATTTCGTGGAATATTTTATATCTTTGGTATCATATTGGCTATGTACCTAACAGCTTTATTTAGGAGCGGTAGCGCGACGGTATTTAACGTAATGTAAACGGTAACGTTAAAAAGACTTAAATGATTTGCGTTTATGTATCTATGCTATTAGATTTCGATTTGGTAGGATATTAGATTATATACATTTCTAAGTAAGTATAAAGTACGCCAAGACGCCGACTGAATAGGTAGGTAGGTGATAGGTACATCGACTTAAAACAACAAGTACCTACTCGTAGTTTCATGATTATTTATTAATACTTTTTGTACAAAACTGAGCCTAGAATGAAGTATTTTTGTAATTATTTACCACTGGAAATATAACATCTAGATAATTGAAAACGTCTCCTACAACCTTTAATCAACACGAAAAAACCATCTGTTCTTACTTAGTGGCAAATATCACAGAATCTGTTTATTTTTACCACCTCTATACTTTGATAAATTACTTACCAGCAACGCCATCTATCGCCAACCTGACCAAACACTAACGCCATAGCAATAACAACACGTAATAGCACTAATACCAACCTAGCGTTGTTTCGTGGATTTGCGCACAATTTGCATTTTTCGCCCGGATTTCGCTCCCGATTTGATTATTGAGGACAAATCTACTTACGAGTTAGAATTAATTCTTTAAAAGTTGTTCAGATGTTAAACGTAATCCTAAAGTTTTTAAATATAAATAGGGAGGTACACTCAGCAGCTCGCCATTTTGTTTTTACGCGATGACACTTCATACTGCACGTCACGTGTACGTACTTACATGTAGTATAAAATAAATAGGTATACTCTATTTTCGTCTCTACTTCTCATTTCATTTATCGTTCTGAAATTGACTAAGCAAGCAAGATTAATGTAACAAACAGTTGACAAAAACATTTTTTGAATAGCTCTAAAATAACCAAGATATAAGCCAACAAAGATTAGTTCCTATCTCTTTGTAGCAAAACAGAATTCAACATGGAGTTTATACGGCCGACGTGTTACATGACTTGACGGTGCATATCGGACCTCTGTCTAATCGCTGTCTAATTCGCAATTTAAAATGCTTGTATCATCTGTATTTCTTGGCCGATTTTAATTTCTATTTCACTTGTGGTGATCTCTTTTACGGTATTTTCATATTTTGTTGAGAGATGCGATTTAAAAAATCCATGCATATTAGCTGATCGATGGGTTCTGAAGCTGTCTGGCACAACAAGATTCGTAATACGAACTTATCCGACTGAATTTAATATAGGCGCGATGTCTTATGAATCTTATGATTATTTAGTTACTAGAGGACGCCCGCTGGGGGTCGATTTTCGGAAAATCCTTTCTTAGTGCTCACTTACATCATGAAAAGAACCACTGTACCAAATTTCAAGTTTCTAGGTACAGTAGTTTTGGCTGTGCGTTGATATATAGGTCAGTCAGGTTTGCCTTTTATATATAAAAATTACATAAGAGCCTCTTTTCGACTGGGTATAAACCTTGTTGTCTTTGACGTGTTTGTATCTCCGGTACTTACCTTAAAGTAAGTAGTACCTATTTTTTTTCTATTAGTGTATTTTAATTTCTAATTCAAAATTCTAGAATTTCTAGCTTTTATTCATTTTAAGGTAAATACTTACAAACAATATTTTCTTAAAGTTGAGGTAAACCTCTGAGGGATGTTCGTTGAAATTAAGTCCAAAAGCTGCAGGGGAGCTTTATTGAAAAGTTTTTCGAAGATACTTAGCTATAGACAGGTACCTATTGACTTATGGGTGGAGTATTAATAAAAAACTTGTAGATAGATCGGTAGCAGAAAACGTATAAAAAAGAAAACAGCCATAATAAGCACTAGGCACTGTCTAAAAAATTGCTAAGTGAGGTTATATTTTTTCTGTTATTACTATAAGTAGGTATAGAATTTCTCTTTATCATTTGAACGCCATAGAATAGACGTGAAAAATGATTGTGACAGGTCTGGTGACTAAGGCCATTAAACATTCGAAAACTTAAGAATTCAAGTGCGTTGCAAACCCTGGGCACTAAGATGGTATTTCTATCCTTGTCATTTGTTTATGTTTCATTTTCTTTTCAGTTACCTCTACACCGAAACACGATAATGTGAACACTGCTGTTTGGTAACAGGCATGGCTCAGATGATGATAGCTATCCCAAAGACAAAGCCTGTCTACCACTAACTTTAGTTTTGTATTAGGTACCTTCGTATTCGATTTTGTAAGAAAACTATCCATTAAGAGAAGAAAGATTTTGCAGCCGTGCATACCCCATTCTTATTCAACATCAAATACTAAATTAAAATTAATCAAAAACCTTCAAATTACACTTGCGAGCTAGGATACCGGGTCAGTCCCACGCTCGCCCTTTATTTTTGCTCGTGAGTATATCAATCTCATTCCTAACTAACCCGAGGTGTAGGTAGGTACCTCTCCGAGATACATAACACCCAGCTCCCAACCCGCTCGCTCGGTAAGTGGCCGCCGTAATGCGAGCGGTGTGATGCTCGCTTCGCTCGGGCGCTCGCCCGCAAAAGCCTTCTCGACCCCCCACCCCCCCGATCGATACCCCCTCCCCCTTTCAACGCTATCTTTGTTTGGATGATATAAAATCTTTAGTGGGTGTGGTCTGTACGTCATCTTCTGATTGCCAGGCCATTGTGAAGAACCATTACTATGATTTGTTAGAATTGTTAGTAATATAAACGCGGATTTCTATTTATATTTCATTTTATAGTATTACTTAGCTATGACACAAAAGCCTATTCGGAAAGGTAATTTGCATATTCCAAAATCCCACGGCCAATCTCTAGGTTGAGTAACGTCGAAATAATAAAACTCGCGCGACGACCGCCGACGAACACAATACGCTATTTTGCGTTTGTAAATTTGAAAGTAAAATCTGTGAGGCTACTGTGTCGCAACATAGTATGAAATTATTTACCGCCAGCGTCTTCTCGTCTTCGAATATGAGTCTTAAGTACTTACTGCTAACACTTCAAGCGTCCACGACGTCTTTTGCGGCGCGAACCGCGACGTGGTCTCGACGGACAATGCGTCATACGTCATGAAGCACAGTTTACGGGCGCGAGGTATCGCTAGCGGTTTGACACATCGCTTAGCGTGGCTGATTTGTGAAGGGTCATAACCTTTGAAAGGATATGCGACTGGTTCGCGGTCGCTAGACGTTATTGGATACGCTTAAATTCTGTTGCGCGTTAAGTTTATTTTACTTAAGAATATTGCTACTGAAAATAATGAAGACGTTTAAAATTTAAGAGGAGGAGTAGTGTATTGTGTTTAATCACTGTGGAAATTCTGAACATTTCATTTTAATTTCATAAAACACCACATACAAAACGACAGTAAAAAAAAGTTAGGTGCCTACTTACGTAGCGATCTCTTTCAGACATATCTAGTCAAAACAAACTAGGATTCCCTGCCAACTTAATAAACATAAATAAAGTTACACGATGTTATAAATCTCCAAAATTATGTCAATTCAAAACCATTCTGTCAATTTAAACTAGTTATTCTCTGACATTTGTCTTAATCTTGCTACTCAGTCAACAATATCGACTCGCTCATCCCATTAAATTTCCCTCTCGAACCCACACTGCAACCACACTAAGTTACAATTACAACTATTCCAACCATCGACTCTGTAATTAATATTATATTGTATTCACCAACTCTCACAGACCGTGAAGTAATCAAAAGGTAAAATCAATAGGCCTCCCCTATTCCATTAAGCCAGCGATTGCAAAATGCCGTCAGACGCTCGGCTGGTCAACGAGAATACCAAAAATGAAACTAGCAAAGTGATCACAGGGGTTAACCCTTGGGCACGGTTAGTTAGCCGCGACCGCGGCAGTCGCATGGTTAAATGTAATCGCATAGAAAATTACCATTAGATTTCAATACGGACATCAAAGTTGGCAGTGGCCGGGTTTTTGTAACAGTTATCAAGTCACGTTTGCATGGTTATATTGTAATGTTATGAATGGTTAGAGTAGAGTGATGTTTACTGGGTGTTGCTGACGATATGAAATGTAATGTTCTTTAGCTGTCTTTAGTATTTTGGCAAATTAAATTGATGTTTTAGGTTTAGTGCAAATTATTAGTATCGACTTACCTACCCAATGGTTATGATGGGGAAAAAAACAACCAAACGTTTGCATAGGCTTCATACTTTCGATTAGTATGTAATTAGTCTATTAAACAAGCAATAACAAAAAAAAAAAAAGTACTTTTATAGTTTTTTTTTATTATGGACTCTACTGGACTGAAAATTTTCAGTCAACCTATTCGCCATACATTACTTACCATATTAAATTGGATATAAAATACTATTTATCGAACAAACAGCTGGGTGAAGGTCATCTCCTATTCGGATATCTCCTGCTATACCCGTTAACTAAATCCTAACGGCCGCACTCATCAGTTAATGATTAAGTCGTTCCTTGGCGACGATTATTCATACACAAATTTGAAAAAGGAACGAAGTAATTGTCTCTAAAATGTCTCCAAGTACAGTGGTAAGGTATGGTTTATTTATTGATATAAAATGGTCCCGTTGGCATTAAACGTGTTAAAGTTCAAACTGATTAGATCCAAATTGATTGATTTTTAAACTCCATTTTATTTTTAGATTTCAAATAGCTTATCATCATTTGCCTTTACATTGTGAATGTATTGAGTAAGCCTTACGTATAGAGTTTAATACCATTTATATCATTCGTCAGTTTGACTTTGACGTTAAGTAAGCCTTTAATTTATTACTACTAAATAATAAGCAAGTTGACTACGTTTATTCTGTTCCTATTCGGACTGCCAATGACAATAACAAGTATACCTGACGGTAATTGTCTTTAGATAGAGGATGAAATAGTAATGCGAATAATGTTACCTCTAGTTAGTTTATTAAAAAGGTTGAATATATATTCATGAATTTCATCATCATAATACTGGGTGCGACAGAGACGAAAACCTTTCTTATCAATCAAATATATCAAAACCACTACATTATCAATGTCAAAGGACATGGACATAAGGGAAAATTACAAAAATTCAGATTTAAATGATCAATATCTCTGAAACATACATAGGGCTTAAATCGATAGCCTTTTAGCTGCTCTATCAGCCCTACACAGGTTGACGTCGGTTTCTGAGACACCCTGTATATTAATCGCATGATCTATTTAGATCAACATTTGCGACATGTCTATTTGCTGCGTTGAAAATCAAAAATGGGGTGTCATGTTTCAGCGATTTCGTGACCGCCGGCTAGCTGACACCGCGAAAGTGTATTTCTGCCGCGCTCAGAGACGTCAATTAAATTTAATGCTTGATTAGTGACGTGTTGTCTTATTCTATTGCTGTAGCAAAGAAAGTGACAGCAGCAACTTTAATCAAGCATTAAATTAAATTGACGTCTCTGAGCGCGGCAGTTAGGTAGTAGTCAGTCATGTTGAGTTTAAGTTATATTTTGTTATGTTTTTTAGTCTGAAAGGTATTTGTAAATATGGGCCTTGTTGCCTGAAATAAAGTTATTCTATTCTATTCTATTCTGATATATCGCGTAGATATCGAATGTCCTCTCCAGTCCATCGTGCTATCCTGAGACAGAGGACGCGAGCGGAGGTATGCGCGCGCGCCGCTAAATGCGCCATTGTCGTGGACACCCACAAAGGGACATTCGGGACAGGCCTTCCGTTGTTACGCAGGCGGCGCGAGGCATGAGCGACAGCGAGTCTCTATGAGCAGATTTCTAAATGGAGGCCCTCGACAACGCATGGCAAACGATTTTCGAAAATTGTTTTTTTTTTTATAACGGTAACGTTCTCACAAGATATCGTACTCTTTAGCGGCGGAAAGCAAAAAAGTATGAAGATAAAAGTCGCGTCTTTGAACGACTTGGCGACGACGATGGCAACAGGAATATTATTTTAGAAAAATATTTTACGCATTTAAAAAGAACGTATTTTTTCAAGATTCAAGATTCAAGCATTTATTGACTCAAAAGGTACATTTTACACGTCAAAATATTCATAATACAATTAATTATTGAAATATAAATTACTGTTTAATTCGATATAAGTACATTATTAAATTTAGGTAAATTAGTGTATATAATTTATAATTGTAGATTTTTGTCTAATGCAGTGCAGTGGGTCAACGAAGATACCAATTGTTTATAAAACCGTTAAATTTCAAAGTCGATTTTACAGGAGTTCCTCTTTTTGAAATTTAGTACCTACATAAAAATTACCTCATCATTCAATTGAAATTTTGTCTCTAGTTTGACATTGACATTTGACATAGAGATCCTATTGCTCTATCCCGATATAGGTACAACTCTTACAGCTCTATCCCCTTTACTGACTAGAATTCGGCAAATTTTAAGAGTCGTTATGCATTTCGTGAGATTTTAAATTTGCCGCCTTTTTTTTGACACCACTCACTCGTCAGATTCTATCTAAAAATGATGTTACTTCCGGTTTGATCGTGTCACTCTTTGAACAACATAGTCATTTTTCTGAAACTGTTTTCGATTTCGAAATGAAAAATATAGAATGTTATCAATTATCAATTAAAAAAATCTAACATATACTTCCGCCTATACCTTACACCGCCGCCACAGCCTTCGCCGAAGTCCTTCCAAGCTTATACGAAATGCCTCCGGGTCCGACTCCGGCGCAATACACGTAAAGACTGAGCATAGAGCTTTGTTAGTGCTCAGCTTTGATAGTCAGCTGTTTGAAACTTTAGGGTAATAGGGCTTTTAGAGCTTTTTAAGCCTACCAGAGACAATAGTTTGTGTCGTGAAATAAACCGTTCATGAGCAATGATGCCGCAGCCAGACAGATAAACAAGTCACACTGGTAAGTCCTCTTGCTTTTACCAAGGCTAAGTGTTATACTCGTAGTTACTCGGAGCAAAAACATCAATGTAGTTAATTAGTTTTGGATTTAATTCGGTTATGTGAAAATGTCTACACTAATATTATAAAGAAGAAAGATTTGACCGTTTGTCCAAACATTGAATAGGCTCCGAAACTACTGGACTGATTTGAAAAATTCTTTCACCATTAGAATTGTACGTTATCCCGGATGAACATAGGCTATGTTTTATTTTTCTGCGCGGACGGAGTCGCGGGCAACACTAGTATGGCGTAAACTCACAATGTAAAATCTGGTAAAATGGCCATGACGGGGCGGGGTTTTAGGGGATTCTTGTAAAAGATGTTTTGATTATATTTTAAGTATTATCTTTAATTAATGTTTTTTTTGTCCCGTGTGGTTGCAGGGTTAGAATAGTGCCACTCCATGACTTCCCATGGATGTCGTAAGAGGCGATTAAGGAAATGAAGGCTTGTAGTACTGTAAGGCGATGGGGTTGGATGTGGTTACATTAATTATCAACAAATTTTTAGAGTTGTTGGTAATACTGTAGCTTTGCCTACCCACTCTGAGAATGAAGGCTCGAGTTAATGTATTGTATTGTTTCGTAATAAAAATAATTAAATATATCTCCATGTGTCGTGTCGTGTCGTGTCGTATGTTCGCCTTTTTGTTAAATGCAATTTGCCTAAAAAAAATATAACAATTACATTTTAGAAAAAGTTTTATTTTTCCACAATTTTTCCCAGGTTCGGACGCTCGGCGAAACATTATGAACAAAATCCCAAACTTAAAATGAAAAGGTAATTACAGTCGTGGGTATCAATGTGGATAAACGTGGATAAAACCGCTGTCACTTTCTGACTAGTACGTAAGTGCGAGAGCGACGGATGCTTAAACCACCACGATAAAGTCGACCAATTCGACCATATAATACAAGCCCAGACCTGAATACTCATTTGCTTTCTCTATAATTAATTAATAGTACACATGGCATGTATAACGAGCTCCCACAGACATCCTTTTCCATCCCGTAGGGCATAAAGGCTGCATCACAATAACCAATTCACGCTGCACGCTGACCGCACGTCGCGGCCGACCGACAGACGTCGTCGTACATCACCGCGTGATTAGTTTACGAGTCTGCCAAGTGTATGGCTTGTATAACGTGTTTAATATTGCTTTTAAATCTTGCAAGGTGTTGACTGACAAATATACCCTTAAGTAACCGTGAAGTAGCTAATCCATGCCTTGTCTTTATCCATCATTGTGACATTTGAATTCGACAGATAAGGACAAAACTTTAGCTACTCTACGGCACCAACACGAATATTCGGCAAACCCCGCGTATGTGGCGCTGGCTGAAGACATTAAATGTCTTGATACGGCATTTAAATTATATATAGATAAGTCTTCATCATCATCATGTCAGCCAAAAGACGTCCACTGCTGGACATAGGCCTCCCCCAAGGCTCTCCACTCAGACCGGTCTTGTGCTTTTCGCATCCACCGCGTTCCCGCTATCTTTACAAGGTCGTCACTCCATCTTGTTGGAGGCCTACCTACAGCACGTCTCCCGATCCGCGGACGCCACTCAAGAACCTTCTGACCCCAGAAAATTTGACATTTGCTCATACAAAATGTGTCAAATTTTAATCGGAAGTAAGCCTATCTGTCAACAGTTTGGGCATAAGAAAACGATCTAGACTCGTCCGAGAAAGAATGGTAGGTTCCTTTATTTTATTTTGATTTAGGGTATATTGCTTTGATGTCGTAATCACATGGTTGACGATAGCTTTTATTCATTTGACAGTAAAAGCTGTCAACGTCAGCGTTTGTTTACGATTTCCAAGCCAAATATATTATTTTCAACGTTGGACTTCTACTCTTTTTAGAGTTTATAAAATAAGGTTTTTTCAGTCTATAGGTACTCACGTATTTGAGCCCGTAGTTGCCATCCCCATGAATCACGCGTCACTTTGCGGTCGATGCGCCTGCACAGCTCCAGTTAGCGTGATACGGGTCGCTTGCGCATTGCGACGGTCTTGATACGGACACGGCCGCGGTCTGATAGGATTTTTTAGAAATTGCTAGGTTTTCTAAAGCCTCTTCAGATGCGGGATTCACCGAATATTCGTATTAATTGGCGTCTCTTTCAATATTTATGTTAAAGTCAGAGACGCCAACACGAATATTCGGCGAAACCCTATGTGGCGTGGCGCCGGCTTAAGACAATAAAGGTGTTTACGGCGTTGAAATTATTAAAACATACCCTAAGAAAACTGTCTAGACTCTATCAAGAAAGATTCCATACGATAATTATTAAGCCTATATTGTTTCGATGTCGTAATCACATTGTTGACGATATAACAGCTTTTCTTTATTTGACAGTAAGAGCTGTCTTAACGTCAACGTGTGTTAACGATTTCCAAAGCCAAATGGTCCAAAAAATATATATATGTTAGAGTAGAAAAATAACGCCTTAAAGTAAAATGGCATTTGATCATTATTTGTTCATTCTTATCCTGCATGACGTTTACTCACAAGAAACAACGGACTTAACGTAGCGCCGGATATTTCTTTGTATAACTACCTAGTTGTTTTTTCCGAAAAAATATTGTATATTGATAAGGGTGAAAGTTAATAAGACTTAACCGCTTTTAGTTGCTAGGCTACTACTAAGCACGAAAATTTATTCATAAATTCTACTTAACCAAAATCGCGAGCAAAAGTTAGTATAATTCTAACCGCGAACCGCGAACAGAATCGGAATCAGCGCAGCAAGATTACGGAGAGATTAACGCCCGCACTCTAAGTGCATTAACGCACACAAAACAACCGCACGGGCCATTTCACAGGGCTACAGCAGGCGCGGACGCATAGTGCAACACGATACGATAATTTTATTTAAGTGAAATCCTGGTCACGGCACCAAATGATCAATGAAAGACAAATATCAAGGGCCTGTAGCTTGTATTGGACTCATGGAAACAACTTAATAGATCGGTCTTAAATTTGCTTTGTCCTTGCATTTTTGGTAAAGAAAGATCACAACATAATATCGAGCGATAAAGAAACAATTAAACTACCTAAGTATATTTATTTGCGATTGATTATTTGATCGTCTGGAATTCCATCACGCATGTTTGCCGGTTTTTGTTCAATAAAGGGTCACTAAATAAATAAATAGGAAATACATTTCGCGTACATAATCTGTGTACACTTTCCCTTCTCTTGAACACTCATAAACGGTAGTATTAAATATCTAGTTTTAGCCCTCTTATGTCGCTATGCTCGTTACATGTACTCGTATACTTGATTATTTATATACTCTCCACCTTCATCTGTAATTTAAGATGAAATAAACTATTTCTATTTCATATAAATTGACTTGACGTGTCGTACAATGGACACTGGCACCGTCGAGATTTTCCTAACCCCTTGTTAGGCGCTGCATTAACATTCAATAAGCCGTAATGCGCAAGAACAACAGCGGAGAAAGCGCTAATACGGAGCTTAATACTTTAATTCTACTAACAAGAAGGGGTTCTGTATGTTTTTATGAATCGGGGTGTTTAGGTGTCTATAGGTATGAAGACAAAGATTCAAGCGAGCAAAGATAGAGCTCGATAGACTATCAATATTATTAGTATTATATCAATATTATCGCCAATCGAAATAAAGTAAGGACGACCTCACACAAATTGACCTAGCTCCAAACGAAGCTCTAGGCTTGTACTACGGGTACTAGGCAACGATAAACTAAAACTTAAAATATTAAAAACATCCAAGACTTAGAAACAAAATATTCGCGGTCATCACACAAATTACTGCACTTACCGGGGTGTGAACGCGGGACAGATAGCTTCAAAGGCAATGTCACTACCGACTAGGCTAACGTGTCGTCAAATATGTACAATTTCAAAACAAGCGTATATTTTATACTTTCATGATACTATGATACGCAATAATACATCTGTACCTAATACGTATCGCGTGATAGTAAGTATTGATAGTCTATTTGCCCCCAATGGATGTTAATCTCTTGAACAACTCAGTTTTCAATTCGTTGACGAATTAACCTGCAGACTAAAGTTGTCCCGCGCGCTTGTATTATTTTTTAGGGTTCCGTGCCCGAAGGGTAGAGTTGCGCGCAAAAGCTAATATAACAACGTACTCGTAGAACGGGATGATACTCTTACATACGAAGCAGCAGCAGACGGACATTTTAAAGGTACCGTTTTTGTTCAGGTGCTACGAAGGTCGTGAAAAAAGCAAAGCTGCGCTTTCGCCGCTGTCTATTAAATGTGTTTAACGCCACTAAACGACGGGTTTTCATACGAAATAAAATTATTTTAGATATTTCAATATTAGTCGGGATATTTATTAGGCCCTTAGAGGTAAATTTAGCTACGCCATACGTCTTTATAATACTCATAAAATATTGCTTTTGACGTGTTCTCTTATTTTTAATTTTACTTGACTGGAATGGCGGCCGATTTAAAACCAATACGATAACGTGTCAAAACAAAAGCAATATGGTGTTACCGAGTAGAATATATTCTTGCAAGTTTGATTGATAACCGCATCGTAAAAATGATGACCATGACCGTAATGTCTATTTTGGCCCTTGGAGATAAAGTAGGTACTCGTGTTTTTTTTTTCTCACGTTAGCAGCTCTACATTGATAGAGCTTTATAATTCCATCTTTAGTTGCGTTACAATAACAAAATAGAACAATATATCACTATACATGCCCATGAGCCTGAGCACAAGTATCCTCCCCCCCCCCCTCCCTTCAATATTGCCACCCGCCGGCACCCTCGCTGTCAACTGTCAATCATGGGTAAGCGGATTGGAACGCCTCCTCGACACCCGGTGGCCAGGTGGTGGTAGAAATGGGCTAAATGAGGTTCTTTCTTGTTATATCTAAATTCTAAACGGTGGTGATGGTGGTAGAACCGGTTTTTAAATATAAAATGCAATAAGCTATTTTTACATTTTAAACTTAACTTTTCCGGCAACCGAACTTACCTTACCTTACTTTAACTGACTGCTAAATAATAAATAAGTCAAGCCACGGCTTGTATATGACATGTACGAAAACCAACCAACTTCAACTCCAACTTGTACGTGGCCTTGTATAAACATACCTACCCTGGTCTACAACAATTTAAAAAAAACGGAATGAGGAGTGTCACACAAATTCACTAAGCGCCTATAAAGCCGTGGTCACACACGCCGGTAATTTTCACACCCAGCATTAGAGTTTAGTCCTTTATTTGTTATGGTCATGTTCGCCAGCTTTTTACAAATTAATCAGCAAGTAATAGAGTCCCTAGCGAGCAGCCGAGGGTGGATTACAACCTGCTTTACACTTGCAAAATCGTTAGCCAATCTAAACAGGTCTTTATTGCTCAAGTCACACAGAGTACAGATAGATTTATTAACTGCAAAATGCATGACATGTTTCAATCTGAAAAGTTACTCGCCATTTACATTTTTGAAAATGGAATTTGGTTTATTATGACTCCAACTGCTTTCTAATAAAGGCCTATCAAAAATAAAATGCTTTTTTAATACGGTAACATTATCTTTGTCATGAACTAAAGTCAGGGTTGAACTGTATTGGATTTTTATAGGTTATAATAAAGTTTAGTTTTGTTCGTGAGTTAGAATGTTGTTTCAGTTAAAACAGGGGGACTAATCGCTTGTGGGAGACTTGTACAGTCAACGTTATAAGTAAGCGATCACTATTGTACTTTTTCGCTTTAACGTCACGTTTGAACTGCCATACGAATTATTAAACGATTTAAAGCGACAAGGTACGTTAGTGTTCATCTACTTATGCTATGGACTACTAAGCTCATCGGGTTACTAAAATAATGTTTGTATTTGGTTTGAGCTTATACTTGGCGAGGGGCAAGAATTAAAAGTATAAAGCTGATCACGTGAGCTTGGGGATAGGTTTAGTAGCATTTTTGCTTTAGGAAAGAGGATTTTAATGTTGAATTAATATTAATTACATGCATACGTTACCACAGTCAGTAAATTGTCGTCCAAAAGAAAAAGGCAGTATAAGAGTATGGAGTCCATATGCGCTACTGCCTTTTTAATTTATTCGGGTAAACTTAAATTGGCAGTGTTTAATATACACAGTGTACTTACCGTATCTAATGGTAACTTTTTTATTATTTTTCGTTCTGATTATGAAATGTGAAGTCAAGAATCACATATTTTTAAACCAAAAGCAAGGAATTACCTACTCTACATGGTTTATTTAAAATCTGCATTGGCTTTCTAGTGATAAAAACAAAATATGACGTCACCTTCACTCTCTAAAACAATAGTAGGTGTGATGTAACTCCATTGGGTCATTTTAACAGCATCAGACGTAAATACATTCATAACCTGTTTAACGGGACGTAAACACAAAGTTAATATCAGATACGCTCCAAATTCACCCAAATAAAAGACCTGACCACAGACTGAATAACAGTACTGTCTGACGTAGACTTTTTTCGTTGAATACTCAGAACAGATTATATATAATCTGTGTTACAGAAAATGCCCGTGAATAGCAGATCACCACCGAAGTGTATTGAAAAGGTGTCAGTCCATGGATAAACTGTATAAATAGTCCGATTTGCTTTTAAATAAAGGTGTCAAACAAAAAATATCAATGGCTATTTGTGGGACATGAGACATGCTTCTTAAAAGTATCTGTCCAGCATCATTGGGGTGTGGTCTAAGTGTTAATAAAAATGTCTAAGTAAACATTTAACCAGCCAACAACTGTGGAACAAGAAGTATAGTTAATATGAAATAGTTCTTAGGGCCTGTTTCACAATCGTCAAGTAACGCGTATCTGACGCATAAATTTAGCCTTTTCCTATTCTTACACGTGACCATAGACAAGGAGAGAGCTTACTTTAACTGGCACATAAATTTACTTGTCGATTGTGAAACAGGCCCTTAAATAAAATATAATATTAATATTTATTACTCATTCACAAACTAAGTTCCGCATTGATCTTAAGAATTAGGGTATTTTGTAAATTATTTACGGAAAATGTAATGTTTCAATATTCCTTATTTTTCCGGATCCGTCCTATGCAGGATATCCGGTAGGTTTGGATGTAATGAGCACGATTCTTTGTTCCAGAGGCTCTACTTTGAAATCCGTAATTCGAACTTCCCTTTTGCTCTTGACGCGTCACTAATTCGCAAGAAAGTGGCGGGGCGATCCAAAGTTCGAATTGCTGATTTCAAAGTAGAGCCCCAGAGTCTTGGATATTTTCATTGTATTATCTAATAAGTAGGTATAATGTTGAGTATTCACTAGTACTTACAAGCCAGTATAGAGCTAAGATTGGGATTAGGTCAATGTATGTGTCCACGGATATTTTAATTTTTTTGAAGACGCATTATTCTAGTTGGTCCTGGGTTTCATTCTTGGTACGGGCCAACATTTGTGTGATGAACGCGAGTATTTTTTCCTGAGTCTTGAATGTACTCTTAATCTATGTATTTAAGTATGTATTTCTCTAAGTATTTATATCATTGTCTAGTAATCAAAGTACAAGCCTAGAGCTTACTTTGGGAATAGGTCAATTGGTGTGAGATTGTCCTCCCCGCTGATATGTTGCCGGTTTCACCTAGGGTTGCCAACTTTAGGTCTGAGAAGGAAAATAAACACTATTTTATTTTTTTAATGTTTTAGAGACTCACCGCTCCCTCCCATGGCTCGCGCCGCCTCAGCTCACTCCCGTAAGCCGATTACTCGTTGTCCGCCATTATGCCTGAGCCGAGACGATTGTGTTAAGGTGACAGCCCTGGACATGACGCCAACAAGCCAGGACGAAGGCGTGAAACAAAGATCAGTTAGGTGATTCTCAACAAAATTTTCAATAGATGATTACCTACCTATAGAGGTATAGATGTATAACATGTATAGTCAAACAAAACTGGCAATATCTCAATAACCGTAACAATTTGAAAGTATTATACACTGTTAAAAACGTTCAAAATCAATCTACCACACCTTAAAGTCCTTATAGTCACTAGCAATAATATATTATCCAACATTGGACGCAAAAATATCTGACCTTGTCGCTTTCAATCGTTTCACAATTTTAAATGGTCACTTATTTATGCTGTTGACTGTACCTCTAATAATAAAAACGTGTCAGATATTTTTGCGCCCAATGTTGGATAACATATTATTATATTATTGCTGGTGACTGTACACGAATATCAAACACTCTGTATAAATCGTTAACAATATCGTATAAGCCTTGTCAAATATACGCATATGACATAGACTCATAGAGCAATTAGGGCATAATATCAAAAGAAATATAAAGCTACAATGGTGTAATTGGGCGGAATGACCGTAACTGGAGAGCTTGTGATTTAATTAATTAATCAATTATACTGAGGATGAGGGTAGATTGATAGAATTAGGTATCTTCCCAGAAGAGCTTCACTTTACATTTTGGTTATATTTAAATTTGGCCCCGTTTTTTAATAATACTTACTTAGTTATCTAAAAAGAAAGATATGATTTAGGTAATTATACTATAAGTTAAGTAAAGAACGAATATCTTTTTCGATTTTGATATTGTTACGACAATTCCTGTAATAAACACTCTTCCAATCATGAATGAACTAGGTAGGTACACTCTAAATAATGAAAAAGGCTCAAATATATTTTAACCAGCAAAGTCAACGCTAAAATTTAATCTTCATTTTAAGGTTATAAAAAAACATCTTTGCTACTTCATAATTAACTCTTGTGATACTAGAGTCTGCGTTATTAATTATTATGATTTCGCCAGCCGTATCATAACAGCCTTAATTATGTAAAAGTTGTATATTTTTTTGTGACTCGACTCTTTAAGTTAGTTATTTATTTATCTATATAACTTCCAAAACAAAATTCGTTGTAATAGTTTATAGGTTTGTAAGAAATAGAGTTTTACCCTTCAATTCAGTAGGTAACCAGATGTTAAAAACCATTAAAAAAAGCCGCCATGCTGTTCTCCTTTCAAAAAACAACCTAACAATATCTATATGTAACTAAACGCATCGCATTACTAAAACTACATTAAAATTAACAATTCACACCCCATTGTGATTTGAAATTCGAATGGCTGTCTCCCCTCTACCCGGTATGAATGTATGAATACCGCTTTACATGGCTGCCATAATTACGAGTCGACACAATAGAGTGGCGCAGTGTTGCCACAATGCCGAATGTGTCAACTAGGGTGCGTTCACAATTTCCGGGCGATACCGGTTCGGGATCGAAACAGCGTAACATGGTTACCGAATAATTTTGCGAATGTGTTACATGGTATGGGCGTTAGGGAAGATAAATGGAATATTCTACGAGGTTTCGTTTCTAAATCGAATACGTGTGAAAAGTCTCGAGAAACAGTACTTTCTTCTGAGAGGGTATTTAAAGAGAAGCTTTTCCTTCTCCTTCCTTAATTTTGTTAAGTACCTATTAGATACTCAAATGACAATAAAATAAAGCAATATCTGAAAATTCTCAAAAAATACTTATATAGTTACAAAAAAAGACATGCGACAAATGAAAACTGAAGTTTTATTTCATGTATTCGTTTTAGTAAAAACTTAACGTAAAAATCCGCTAGGTATGTAAAATTAAAATAAAGAAATAGTATCAGAAAATAATAAAGACATGCACAAGCTTAGAAACCAAGCTTGAACAATAAATAAGCGCGGAACCATCTGTATGTATTACTAACAGTACGTAAGCGTAATTAAATTTTGTATGGTCCCGAATCCCCGTCGCCCCAACCCTATGGTGTCACTGCATTACAAAATGACTTCCAACAAAAGAGGGGTGTCACATACAATAACTATTTCTTCTGTTAAATATGCCACCATTTTTCTGTAACTAGTCTGGGGGGAAAACTAAAATAATAATGAATAGTTTTGTCTACCTTGCTTAAACTTCATCATTATTAAATGAAGAGTTTTATTACGAACGTTAAGTTGCACTACCAATACGCTAATACACAGAAATTATGTTTATCATAGTTTTACAGATGAACAATGCCACGGGATAAAAATGTATTTACATTAGGTACTTCGTTATTCTACAATGTATTGTAAAATATCAAATTAGCATTATTAACGGTACAATAGCACAATTAAAATAACGACATTAGGTTTTAAGTCCCCAAAAAAAAGTTAAAAAAGTTAATTGGTCTATGGTCTCAAAAAAGGCGGGAAACATTTCAAACCACGTATTTTTTTAATGGTAACTAGAGCCGCGCCCGTGGCCAGGAATAATTGAAACATACTCGGCGCGGTTTGTCAGTATCGGGACTATCGGGTCATCTTTCACGGTAACCCGACTCCTCTGGTTGTCGTTGATTCGGTCTCAATAGGAAACGTCCATTAGAATTACGGTATTTATTAAATGTAGACCTTTTAGAACGTTTTTGCTGGCTTGCCCTTTGTTATTATATTATAGCAAAGAATTGACAGACATTTTTTAATTTTTCCCGAAACACCTTCTCCATTATTCCGCCGTTGTTGTAGTGAAGAATGCTAAAATCTGCTGCAAGTCCTGCGTTTTCCGTCACAAAAACTCCTTATTTTTACATGATATGATCATGTATGTATGCATGCTAATATGACATGTGTTGTCCAGAAAATTGCAAAAATCACAGGCTATAAGTAGCAACTGCTCCCATCTTAATTTATGTTTCACAGTTAAGCTAAAAATATAGTTAAGTTACAAATGTATTTCGCGGTTTATAAATGGCTGAGTGAAAGAAAATTGCGTTTGAAATCGTTATCTTGAGATGATTATACCGCTCTGAATCGTTACAAAGCCTTTTACAATATTAAACCTATGAGTAGGGACCCCACGCTGTGTGCTGGACATAAACGTTTGTAGAAATAATGAGAAATTGACAAACGCACTGAAATGCTGTAATTTTTCTAAGAGATGTAGAGAATACTATTTTAGTAAATTATGATCACTATTTCGTTTTAAGAATTGTTCATAACTAACATCGAATGTTTCACCGCTTAGGATTATAAGTATGCACTTGGTTACTCGTCAATATTACCAACGCAACGTGTCCTAATTTAAACACAAATAAAATTATTTTTTCAGTAATGGTTTTCGGCAATTTCGGACCATTTTGTCAATACAAAGAACCCCATCATCGGCATCGCGATAATAATCAACGACTCAAGCAACACTATAGCAGAAAGAAAATATAAACCATATTTGGCATTAAAATCAAAGAACAATACTGGCCAGACACAAATGATATTCTCACTGTAAACCCAAACCCATAGACAACAAAAACCCAGGAAGCTGGTCACCCTACTTAAAAAAAGCGTTGAAAGCCAAATGCAAAATAAAGATAATCACTTTACAACTGGCGTTACGCTGGGCGACTTAAAAAATAAGAATGAAACCTTTGTGTTGCGTGAACTCCACACAATGAACTTAATACTTTTAAAATACTTTAGAAAACGTCTTGGGAAACGCAGTGATTAGGCACGTTTTGCGCTTCGAAATTTACATAAGAAGAGTTAACAACTGTGGTTTTTTCATAAATATTTACTTATACTTTATTTTATCTGTAGCAAAAGGTTTTTGAAATACCTATGTATTAATTAAATTCGTTTATATAAACACCTTCGGCACCTTATTTAGGTTTAGGTATCTACTGCAAGTTATGACGAATTACTAAGATTTTTGGAAGAAGCACAAGTCTTAGGGCCTGTTGTTTGATCAGTAGTTAAACTAACTAAATGGTTAAAAACCGTAACTAATGGTTAAATCTCAAGGAAATGTGTCAAATTTTCGATTCCTTTTTCGAATTTTAACAATTAGTTGAGTTAACTACTGATCAAACAACGGGCCCTTAGGCACAACATTCCAACTGATTTACAACATATTTACCGTCTGAACAAAGTGGTGTGTATTGTTTTTAAAGTTAAATTCACATACGAGTAAGTGTGTAACTGGAGTAACTTATCCAATCCTACTAATATTATACATGTGAAAGTTTGTCAGGATGTGTGAATGTTTGTTTCAACTCACGTTTTAACGGCTGATTGGTTTTAAAAGAATTTTGGCACACAGGCAGCCCAAGTATTTTTATGTTGTACGCAAACGAAGTTGCGGGCAGATCGCTATTCTAGTACTACCTACATAATAAAAAAAAGGTTTTTTAATTGTCCCTGAAGGACAACTTATTTTCAGTTTTTTAACATTAGTTATATGTGTCCTGTCGTGAGCCTCTATTGAACTTCGTTTGATCGACGCGAGTAAGAGCTGTCAAAACAAAAGCAAGATGGGCTAAGCCAAAGTAATATGAAGCCTAGTCTAATCTCTCTTACGAAGAGTTACATAAATAGTAAAATACTCACCTACAAGTAAAGGTTTAACCAAGTATTATCAGTATTATCACAGATGCATTCTAAACCCAACACGTTCCAACCCAGGCTACCAGAACTTAATATTTTTTTTACTTAAAATGGAGTTCCTGGCACACAATACGCTAAGCGCCACTATGCACATCCGATCTTTTTTTGTTTCATGACGCAGAGATTATTTGCACGACAAGAATGTCACATTTAATCCGTCCTGCTTAAAATTATCTAAGCGTTTCAAATAAACTAATCCAAAAGGGTGTAAAAGTTACACAAATATGAATGCTTTTACGCCCTTTTGGGATGGACAGGGCATTATTGTTATCTGAAATATTTAACAATAAGGAGGTTAAGGTATTTAGCGAACTTACTTGTGGTGAAATTTGAACGTTTGTCAATCTCGAAACTATAGCATCGTTGTTCGTTTTTGAATTGCAAATTCTTTAATTTTTTTCTACATAATTTTTGCAACCCGTGAGCGAAATTATTTTGCTAAAAAAACATCAACCTTGTCAAAAACATCACCATCAGTGTTTAATTATGGTCAGTTACTTAAATGTGTTCTTTTTTTTGTTTAACGACTAAAGGCAACGAAATAAAAAATTGCAAAGTACCTACAGTTAGCGACTAGGCGATAGGCTTAAAAAATTTCAAATCTTATTTTCATAGATCAAATTCGAACGCAGTTCCTATATAAGCATCACAAAAAAGTTTATTAGCGTCAGACGCCAGAGTTTAACCATTTACTTAAAATAAAAAAGAATTTAACCCAGCGTTTGAAACATCAGCTTGCATTGCAGCAAAACTAATCACGTTAAGTTTAACAAACAACCAAATATTATCATTACTAATGTGCTTTTGTCGCGTCCCTAAATTGTAGCGATCATGAACGCATCCCTATCACCATGGCAAATATTTGTCCACGGCAATCACCGCGGATCCGCCACTAATCCCGATTCGAGGAGACAGCTCCATAAAAACATTATCGGATCCCCGCATAATGCGACATTGCATTCAGAACGATCCTTATTTACCAATACACAGATAATAAACGGGCCTTTATTCGTGAACGCAGCCGTTGGTGTCAAAATTGACGCCGTTCGCGCCAAAAGTTGGGCTACCATGTTATTGTGGGAAATCAGGATAAAATTAGTTTAAATAAAGATTCAATTTTTTAAATAAAAATCATTTGTCTTATTTTGATAACTTAAACTAGTGAATTAAACCCCATTTTAAAGTAAATCAATTAAGGTCAAGCCATTAAATGATATGGGTTAAAATTGCTAAATCATTACCTTAACCAAGAGAACCTACTGTCACAGCAGAGTAATAACTAGTGACCCACCCCGACTTCGACCGAGTGGGATCTATATTATAATACACTCACAAATGCGTTCTCCAAATTATGGTAATAACAGCATCAACATCTGTAGCGTAGTTTAAAATAACGAAATGAGACCATTTAGAGAAGAGATTTAATTTCTACAGTTTTTTTATAATTTGATTTGATGTCAACAAGCTAAATCCTAAAATTCATTTTGTCAATAGCTTAGCTATAGCTTAAAAAGACAAAATATATGAAGTTAAAAGAAAATTTAAGGTACCTACTGAAGTATTTAATTCCTGCAGTATACCCAAAATGATGGTAACCATCTCAAGCTGTTAGATATCGATCTGTGTACAATACAGCTCCCTGCGTTTGTCCGTTTGTCTGCAGCCACAAAGAAGATTACTTCACGATGTTTTGATTGCACCAGTGCCATACCACGAAGGTGTGATTTTAAGGGATAAACGACACCTCCCAATCACCACTCATGAACCACATTTCAAACCTTAATACGTTGAATAAAAGAACATGCCAAATGAAAAGCTATCATTGTAAAGACGCGCTTAGATCGCATGGTTGTTTCACGATCGACGGAGCGTGTGTTTTAACATCTCAACACTTCTAAGAGGTTTTTTCTCGTGTTATTGTTTTTTTATGTCTTATTTGTAGCTGTTTGGTTGGATGGCAATCATTTGATATAAGTGTCGAGTTACTTAGAAGCAATGTGAAGCGAAAGGTTTCGTTGTAATAAAACCAAACCATCAAACAATAGCTTTATAAATTTGCTTTGGATTTAAGTTCACTACTGAAAAATAATTTCAATACTATTAATTTCTGAAACATGTTTCTTTAGGCAAGGTAGGAGAGTATTTGAATGAATAACAAATTCATCATGTTCTTATTTTGTTATCTGTGATTCAAGAATGTCTCAAACTCAATATGTTTGCACAATTTACTAAAGACAATTATTTCTAACGAATACCACCTTATCACAGCATTGTGCGTTAGCACACTAATCCGGCGTCAATACATAATCCTAGAGCTTCCGGATTGGAACAAAGAATTGTTTTGGCTGATTTTCTGAAATCCACAAAAATCCGCCATTGTTATAACGCGCAAGTAATCGATGCCGGACATGCCGTGGGGTAAGGATTAAAAATTCAAATTTAGAACAAGGACAATGTAACCTTCTTGGAAAATACTGGACACTAATAAAAAAACAAGCGTTCAATATTGCACTTTATTTTGAATGCCTAAGATTCTAAATGCGGTTGGTCAGTTGGTACGACAGAAGCAAAATTTATTGTCATTTTGTTTATGTTGGCAGCACAGAAGGATGGACGCGTTCACAATACCTTCATTCATGCAACAGAAAGGTAGGATTATGAGTTATTATCTCTTTCTGCCTTTCTTTAGCTTGGGATTATGGTCTAATGAAGATAAGATTGAGATGAGGGTAGCAACCGTACTGGATTTAAACTGAGGTTTTAATTGTTTACTTGCATAAGTTTAGGGTTATTTATTTTTAATGCTATGCGTCATTAAAACGTGCAACTGACTAACTAGCAATACTCCCAGGACTAGATCCTTCCGTTTCCGTTTGTTCCTTCTCCTTTGGTGGTTCCACGCTTGAAAGATACGAACGAAATCTGATTACGCTATCCGTCTGTCTGTCTGTCCATTCGTAGCGTCTGCAACTTGTTAGGTGTCATATTATTAAGCTCAAAGTTAGGTAGTTTTGTAGTTTAATGAAAATATTTAGATCGTATTTTTCCCAATTTAGTGTCCGTCTTTGGTACGGAGCCCAACTCGCTTGTATGCTTTAAACTCTTTAAAGGTTTATTATTTTAAGCAAAGGTTTGGTTATTTTATTTTCAGCTCCATTCATTCTGCATTTTCAGTCTTAGCCTGTATTTTTACAAGTTGATCAAAGCATGACATGGAAATGCATTCTAAAGCAAAACGAAAAGTCTCGAATTTGCAAAACCATTCCAAACATTAACCGTATCCGTGAATTATGTGACTCTACTTAGTAAAATAAATAATATCAGTTTGGTGTGGTTTATTTCACAATTCCTAATTCCAACCACACAACAATGTATGACAACTAAACCACATTAATTTAAACGCCCAAACAACAGCTAGAAATCTAAAATAACACTGTAACAAAACTCCCGCCGATCCGCCATGATTAGTGGGGACATTTCGCGTAATTTCGTGTAATGGCCGCCGAAAGTTTTCTTTACCGGCGATAGTGGCGCTAGCATCTACGCGTAAACTTAAGATCAGTATGAAAGTAAGTTAGTTCCGAATTTCGCCGCTGGTATGGAAACGTTGGTGGAGATCTTAATAGCGACATACGCTGTCCTCTATGGGGAAAAAAGACGCAACGGTTGTCAAACATAGTTTAATATATGCAACCTTATTTTAATAGGAGCAAGTTTGAATGTTCTAAGGATGTTTAGTTGTATTTACACTCTTTTGTTTTACAAGGGTAGTATGGGTCGCGTTACACAGGTGTAAATGGTGTAATTACGCTTTGAGTTGAGAGACGACGGCTAAACAGCGCTTTGCGACGCTAATTTTAGAGGTGTTTAATATCAAGTTTGCTTACTTGTTAGACCTTTAATAGGGATCGGGTGCCAGGGAGCGTTCTGCAAGTTTGTGTCGTGCTCTCGAGTCCGTTAATTAAATAAATAAAGGATCGCCAAAAATAAACGGTTGTTTCAAAAAAAGAGTTTGGTCTATTACAACAATATATGAAACTGATTGAACTTTGATGATAAGTATTATTATATTTTCATATCAATAATCCAAAACATCGCAGCCGCACCGTAGAGTGTTATGAGGGACAGAGACAGACGCACATACCCAGATCCATAATTCTGGCTCCATTAAGTTTATTTTTCTACATACAGTTAACTACTTATAAATAATAAACAGTCAACTTGTAATTTTCTTATAACCGTTGTCTAATAAGAAATCTATCCTACTTTATCAATTGCTGCTTACTATGTGCATTGTAACGCCATCTAGTGTCAAATGTACTGTACTATTAACTATCAAGTTGCGGAGGCTGTGTAAATAGGAGAAATATTTTGGTCTATGGAAACTGCTAGTAGTAAAAAAGAGACTAGTGAATAATAGTACGATGTCGGTTAAATTCTTATTTAATTTTGTCTAAAAGACGAACTTTTCCACCAAGAAACGATGTCGTACAGTCGTCGTATGTGTATCCACTACATTCTACACTATACGTACGACATTGCTGCCCATAGAGAAGTGTTGTTTGACAGCTGCAGTGCTGCCAGATTTAGAGGTTTTCCCTAAAACTTAGGGGTTTGTTCAGGTCGTAGAGGTTTTTTCGTGGTTTCGATGTTATTAAATCAATCTTGGGGATTTTCTGAACGTACATTTTTACCAATGATGATTTTTCATGGACAATAAAACTGATTAATTTGAAGGCTACTCTTTCGAATTTTAGTTAAGTTCAATTTACCAAGGGTACCGTTATTTCATTAACTGTCAGTATTATGTAGATTGTATGTAAAAAAAAACCCAATATGTTAGATAAATCTGATTTACAAAAGTGGTGACAGGTTTTTATTAACCGTACTCGACAAAACTAGGGGTTCTTTAAATACATCTAGGGGAAAGGTGGGAAAAAAGGTGGTAACACTGAACCGCTGTCAATCTGCTGTCAGTTCCATGATTTGTGTTTGTGTTTGTTGTCCTTAACTTCGATTGTATTTTTTTGTAATAAACCTCACAAAATGATCGGCGTGAGGTTAAATACATTTAACGACAACTCTGGCGAGCCTGAACAGGACGCTAATTCAGCATTGACAGAACTAGACAAAGGTATGCCGATATAACCTCCACGATACCCTTACGAACGTAGACTCATTAAAAACTAATATAAATCACTGTTTTCAGGCCTCAGATCAGGAAAAGTAGGCGAGCAATGTGAAGCGATAGTACGTTTCCCGCGACTCTTCGAAAAATACCCGTTTCCTATATTAATAAACTCATCGTTTCTAAAACTGGCTGACGTCTTTCGTGTGGGGAACAATTTCCTTCGCTTATGGGTATTGCGAGTTTGCCAACAAAGCGAGAAGCATTTGGACAAGATTCTGAACGTTGACGAGTTTTTGAGGAGAGTTTTCAGTGTTCTACATTCAAACGATCCCGTAGCCAGGGCCTTAGCACTAAGAACACTTGGTGCGGTGGCTGGGATCATTCCTGAGAGGCAGAATGTGCATCATGCTATACGGAGAGGCCTGGATAGCCATGACAATGTCGAGGTTGAAGCTGCTATCTACGCAACTACTAGATTTGCTGCACATTCTAAGTAAGATTGTTAAATAAGAATAGGTAAACCAAGTACCTGTATCCTGATATTGGTATTCTCTTAAAGTCTGGAATATTATCTGCAATTTAATATAAATAATAACATTTCAGTTTTATGATATTGTTCATCTACAGTAACAATTGACAATCATATACACGTCTTTAATGGTATTTTAGCACAGGTGCAATATACCCAGAATTTATTTTTACGTTGTATCTTAAGTAATGAATTAATGCTTAGTATTTATTTCCCAAAACATATTTAATGTTTATTCCTGCAATATTATTTACAACCACTTCATTTGTCTTTCAGCACATTTGCAGTGGCGATGTGTAACAAGCTTTCCGTGATGGTGGAATGCGAGAGCACAGGAGCAGAACGAAGAGCCAAGCTTGTGCGGGCCTTGAGGACGGTGCACGGTGGAGGTAGTATTATTATTTTATTACTAAACCACTCGGCTTAGGAGAATTGTGAGGCTACGCTTAAATTGCATAGCCGGCAATTTTTTCTTTACAGTTTTAGCTCTGGATGATATCGTTTCTCACTCGCTAAATCAAGTCCATTTCCAAGATTTTTGAATTTGTTGTAGCTATTAATTTAGCCCTGAGCGGCAACGATTCTCACCCCATAAATCAAGTCCGATTTCCAAGATTTTTGAATATGTTGTAGCTATTATAAAAACCAGGTTTTTACAAATGCGTTTCTTAAAATTATTTTTTAATGATTACATGCAGCTCACAATCTTCCTTGATACTCATATTCCAGCGGTCCGAGCTCAGGGTGTACTAGAGCTGCTCCGGTCCCTCCTGGAACGGTTCCCGTCGTCCAGCTCCGTGCGCGCCGCCATCTCCGCTCTCACCGCCATCGCTGCAGACACCGTGGTGCACGTGCCTGACCAGGTATCCTGCTTCAACTCTTCAATTCATCTGTGTTCATGTGTTGGCTCTAGGATTTGCTTTATTAAACGGTCTATCATAGACAACATTGGTCGAGTTAATGATCTGGGGCCTATTAAACCAATTTTGTAATCTTATCTTTTAAGTTTCTAGATGTTACTAACAATATATGGATCTCATCTGAAATAAATAATTTGAATTTGAATAACAAATTACCGATTGTTTACATATTTATACAGCATTATAAATAATAATAAATTTAACACATTTACATACAAATTGACCTAGGCCCAAACTAAGCACTAGGCTTGTACTATGGACACTAGACAATGATATCATTTCAGCCCACATCCAGCTACTGCAGAGTAAAGGCCTCCTCATTTTCACGCCATTTTGCCCGGTCTCGTGCTAATGCCATCCATCCTGAAAAAAATTAATAATTACAAGACTCAGAAACAAATACTAGCGCTCATCACACAGATATAGCCCATCTTTTTCGATATCGTACTATTTAACTTCATACCGTTGACGTTGTAACAGTTTTTACTGCCAACTGTCATATCTTCAACCATACAATTACAATCTCGATATAATGAATACCACAATAACTAGAATCTTTAGCATTTCTCTAAAGTCACTGACTGTATCATTTCCTACATAGGTGGACCTGCTTCTCAGCATAGCAACCAACGATGCCCGCACATCTGTCCGGCGCGCCGCGGTCGTAGGCCTGAAGAAGCTGGCCGAGCATGCGGCGCTCTGGTCTGCCGACAGCATCCAGGGGCTGGTGCGGACCGCTGGCGACACCAGGGACCCTGCTCACACCATGCTGTGCCTGGAAGTCATGCAGGTCAGTCAGTAGAGTAGCTAGGGCATCATATCTTATGATTAAAATCTTGAGAATAAAAATATCTATGATTCTTAAATCCTTAGGGGGCCTGTATGCTCGTTTGTTGCCTCACGATGTCAAAAAATTACTCCCGGTGGAACTTCTCTAGTAATGACCTTATAAGGTAAGAACATTTCTGATGGTAATGGTGATGGGCTGATGGATTCTACTTAGCCAGTATACAATTTGGCACAATTAACAAAAAAACAAAAGAAAAACAAAGAAAACTAAATTTAAGGTCAAAGAGCGAAGTGCTGGTTGGGAATTGAATGGATGGAAATGTTAGTTTAGTATCGATTTGTCGTCAGATCCTGGTGGACTGCCCGGCGATAATAGCGGGCGCTGCGCCGGCGGCGCCGTCCGCGCTGGAGGCGTTCTGCGCACACGCCGCGCTCGGCGCCGCGCCGCGCCCCGCCGCCACCGCCGCGCACGTGCTCACGCGCCGCGCCGTGCACTGGTACACACACACACACACTACATGCATTTCACTCAAACAACGCACACCACACTCGCACTACACGCATTTCACTTAAATAACACACACTACACTCGCACTATACACTCACAAAACACATTATACTTCCACTACACACGCACGCACTACGCACTCACGCTAAGCTCGCACTATACACTCACAAAACACATTATACTTCCACTACACACGCACGCACTATGCACTCACGCTAAGCTCGCACTTCACTCGCACAAAACACATTATACTTCCACTACACACGCACGCACTACGCACTGACGCTAAGCTCGCACTTGACTCGCACAAAACACATCATACTTCCACTACACCCGCACTATAATCACACTTCACACGCACTAAATACGTACACACAACTCATCCGCTACACTATACACTAACTGTCACTCGATTATATACACACGCACACTAACTCTCGCTCTACGTCAATTAAAAACTCTGTACCCAAGTTCTATTAACTAACTATAAATGTTTCAACAGTTACGAAGAAGGTTTGCCGGTGGAAGGCTCAGATCTGATGCTGGCTCTCGAGTCTATTGTCATCGCCACTGGAGTCCCCGACGGACAGAACAATATCAGGCCACTCAGGATGGCTCTGAGATCTCTAGTGAGTGAATACTACAGTCGCTAACGTTGGCTTGCGACTGGCAGTACTATTATGGTTGTGATATTTATTTATATTTCTATAGGGTAGTACATTATTTATCACATTTAAATATAAAGGTTACTTAACGGTTCTAGTCCAAAAACACAGCAGCTGTAACTGACACCAACAGACTAGATGGTTTAAAAGTATTAGCGAATGTGGTGTCATTACAATTTGAACCATTTAGCTTAGGCAATAAAGTCCATATTCGGAATTCTTCATTTGTTATATTCGTAGGGTCGAGCACAGAAGTAGCAGTACATTGTAGTACCTTGTCGCAGCTATTGATATACTATTTTTCATTCTCACTTTAATATGTTACTGCTACCAGGTACTTAAATGTACAGCTTCTGCGTTCGACTGTATCTACCATACAAATTACCGAAGAAGAAAGATACCCAGTAGTTATTTGACTAGGTTGCTATTAGAACCTGACTAAAATAGGTATTACGAGGTTATGTTGAGTAATTTTTTTCCCCGTTTATTATTTTTATAGCTATTTCTTCATTGTTCATACTTTGTGTCGTTCTCAGGTGCAACTAAGTAACGCATCTCCCGCCGAATACGCGGCGCGAACTGGCCGCCTGCTCAGCTCGCAGCTGCGCGCGCACGGCTGGGCGCGCGGCGGGCCGCGCCCCCTCGCCCTGCTGGAGGCGCTGGGGGCGCTGGGGGGCGGCGCGCACGCGCAGCTCTCCCTCCCGCTCATAGACCTCATGGACGGGTAAGCGAGACACAATACAGCTTGATAAAACGCGGGCGCCGAACACAAAACATTCCGTACATTGAATTATCATTACTTGTCTCTGTCACTCGCGCACAATGATATTGACGTCGCGCTCGCACAGCGACATTGACCGCTGGCATCATAGATTGTAACCTTTTCCCTATAGTAATAGGGCGCCCTACAGTAAAGGTCAATGTACGAAATTCTTCGTTGTTGTCCGCGTAGAAGTCGTTGATTACTGTTACAGTCAGCAGCAGAAGTAGCTACGCTAAGAGGTAAAAATTATCTGCACTTGACTCTATTGTCAAGAGAATACGTCGTGTCTAGATCATTTTGAGCATGTTATTCTGCTTAGCTACTTTTGATGCTGACTGTACCACGGAAACAGTAAAATTTTCGAAATTACATATATCCTATGTCCTTCCCCAGGATTCTATCTATCTATCTCCATACCAAATTTTATTTAGATCCGTTCAGTTGTTTTGTCGTGAAAATGTAAAAAACAACAATCACGACATACTTTCGCATTTATAATATTAGTTTAAATTCCGGAGGTCAAATCAGCTATAGTGCTGTTCATAATTCGACGAGTTTGACATTTCAAAATGCACAAATATGCTGCCGCAGCGTGGAAACATCTGTAAGTATCGGTATTTAAAAATTACCACAATAACAAATTTGTTATTGTGGGAATTCCCGTACGTAACATTTAACGTTGGTATTGCGTAATATTTCTCAATCTGACACTCTCCTGAGAAAACCCATTGCGCAATATTTTTTGTTTTGTTGTTCGACACTTTTATTTAGTAACAAAAATAATATTTAAAGTGTTATTTAATAATCAAAAAACGTTGACAATTTCAAACAATATCCATTTATTATTAGGAATTATCATCTCCGACCCAAGTCTAGTTTCATTTAGAAATAACAGAATTGTTATTGTGGGAATTCCCGTACGCAATATTTAACGTCTCTGTGTATTTGCGCAATATTTTTTGTTTTGTTGTGTGATACTAATAATTAAACAATATTCACTTATGATTAGGCAGTATTATCTCCGACCAAAGCCTAATGTTTCATTTGGACAGATTAAAAAAACTATTGAAAAACATACTGGCGGGAAATATATGGTCTTGGAAATATTTAATGGGTTTTTTTTTTGGTTAAAATCCGTATTGTTATTATAATAGTCAAGGGTTAAAATAAATATCCGCACAAAATTGCAAAAATATGTACAGTCAACATTAGAAATAAGTGATCATTTATGTACCTTGTCACTTAACGTCGTGTTTGAAATGTTATACAAAATTGTGAAACGTTTGAAAGCGACAAGGTACATAAATGATCACTTATTTATGCTGTTGACTGTACACATAGAATTAGGTCTATGTGTACATATCTTCGACACTTTGTGGTGTATACATATTCGTTACTATTAATTTAGGTTTAAATAATAGTCAAACTTTGTACAGACATAATATTTTTATTTCATTGACAAAAATGTCACTTGGTGTCAAAAATTTCTTATGTTTAATGAGTAACAAATACTTATAATAATCGTTTAAAAGAATTATGTTTAATAGGTATTAAGTAGCGCAATTGTAGTTATAACAAAAACTATCTAGAAATTCACAGCCTCGATATCACAAAGTCGGAGTTCGAATCGAACTCAAATCTAAACTTTTCTAATCTTACAAGAAAAAAAAACAGCACTGGGCCCCCTTCCAGACTATGGCATAGATTGACTACTGGCACAGTAGTAGTACAATAAATTACAGATTATTGCATTGTAATGAGGTGAAAAAGTGGATATTTCTCTTTGTAGTCAACTATACTTATATACTATATACCCGTATTAATGTTGTTTATCTAACTCATTGTCATGATTGCATATCCTAAAACCACGAAAAAATTAATTTCGAGTAAATTAAATAATTAACTATGTTCTTAATAAATGTGGTTCTCACGAATTCCACACAACACTTAAACACCGATATCGCATAAATTTTAAAAGTCTCCAATCGTCGTTGTTACCACCGTCGTTCGTTCGTATCACCAAGGCACACAAGTCATCAGTCAGTCGGGGTGTTTCTAGCTTCGCGACCAGCGAGCTTAGCTCCGTCGGATAAGACCCTGTTGTGGGAAGCCAGGCGAACGCCGCACCATCGGAGTGGCCCCGTTGGTCCGGTGGTGAGGTAGAGTCGGTTGTTGCTGCGATCGGGTCGGGTGGACACTCAGAGCGTCTAGCCCGCGGACGATCGCCACTGTAGGGTCATCCTTTGTCTGACGGTTAGTTCCCACAGTAGCTTCGTCTGGCGTGTCAGTCTCCTTAGAGCTTGGTTTCTTATGCTTCCTCCCCCCACGTCTCCTCCTACGCGGCTTGGGCGGCTCGTCAGGGTTGACGGCAGCAGCCATCAGCCCGACGCCCCCGCTGCCACTGTCAACCATGTTCGTGTGCACGAACTCCGGAGGCGGCGGCCGCAGCGCCCTCTGCACCTCCTTCTGCAGCACCTTGCACGCTGGGTGGTTGGCTCGGTGTCTACGCCCACAGTTCACGCATGTCGGCGGTCCCGGTTCCTTCTCCAAACGCAGCGGGCATTCGCTGACGTGGTGGTTCTTCCCGCAACGCAAGCACGCCATTGGATTAGGGCAGTTCTGGGAGGTGTGGCGAAAGCCCTGGCAGCGCACGCATTGGACGGGCCCGCTCTTCCACATATGACTCACAATGCTTCCCGGCATGACGAAGAAGTCCTCGATATAGATGTCGGGTGAAGTAAAGTTGAGACGCGTTTGAACTGAGTGGAAAACAGGCACCTGATAGTTTAGATCCCAAGTGTCAGCTTAACCCTTGATATTCTTCAGTTGGTTTTCTTGAGACGGCTGACGGCAGTGAGCGACCTTACCCGACGACCGCCAGAACTCGACTGATTTCGCTGAAGCGCGCGCCGTTTATATACTTGTGTTTAGCACATTGCGGATTGCGCAATGTTTTTGCAGTCATATTATCTTACTAAAAATATTGGGTCCTTACCTATGAAATTGGCGTTATTTTTACGTGTTTTATTTCGTACGGAATTTATTCATTTCAATTGTAACTTCCAAATTATTTTTAAATTTCATTAATACAGTATGTTACAAAGGTTTTAGATACAAATAATATGGTTCAATTTCTTACTTAGTGTTTAAAATTAAAGTGTGAACTCAACTCTTTTCATGTGCTGTGAGTTCAAGTGTTTCAATTACGCAGAGTTTTATGAAGCTAACTATTTTCAAGTAATTAAGATATGTGTAGTATAATATAGCTTAGAAGTGTCCAATATTCCTGACAGAATTTTGTTTGGTTTGCAGTTGACGTTACTAAATAATCCGCAAAATTAAATGTATGAAAACCACCGTTTTCATAAAATTCTCCATATAAAACGCCAATTTCATAGGTAATATTATGAATGCGAAAGTTTGTGTTAGTTACTTTTGTCACGCTGCAGCTGCTGGACGGATTTGGATGAAATTTGAAATGAAGATAGCTAATAATTCTGGATTAACATATAGGGTAATTTACATCCTGAAAAATTTAAAAATTCCCAATTGAACAACGATAATCGAAATGTACCTACGCTGACGAACTCACGGCCAGAAGCTAGTTTTAGGGTAAATCGTCAATTATTGGCCACCGTCAGTAACTGGCCACTTTGCAATAATCTGTTTGAAGCAAAAGATATACTGATATTTGTGCGATTAAACTAAAATACCAGAGTTGTTATCCGGACTACTGCTAAAATATATTTACGAACGGCGTCTGTATATATAATGGGTGGCTAGTAACTAAATGACATTTTCTGAAGTGGCCAGTTATTGAAGAAATCTTCAATAACTGGCCACTTCAGAACTTTATACTTATAGGGTAAATACCCTATAAGTATAAAGTTCGTCCTTTCCCGAAAAAATACATAGTCGATAAACCGACTGCGTAATATCTACGTTTTTAAGTAAAGCCTTTTTTTTAAATAGGTGTATTAATTCAAATTGTCTATCGGAGTACAAAAGATTTTTTTTGTTTTTGTCCCATCGTGTAGAGAAAAATAAGTTTATTTTTATTTACAATTTATGAGGATAAGTAACGTGAACAAAAAAACTAGTGTCAAAAAGTAATTTTTCAAAAACGTCAAAATTTATGACGTAATTTATTTGAGAACAAAAAGATCACTGTAATTACTACTAATGACACTAATGATGACGGTAATAAGCACATAAATTAAGCTCACGACATAATCGTCAATCTGATACAAATGGACGCCCACCTCGTTCTAATTGATTGATTGATTGATTTTCTAATTCAATATCGACGGTTCTGTGACTCAACCTCGTATATTGTATATTGTCCAGTATAAACTGACACTCAATAAGTACGCGAGTGCATATTTAGTGCGTGTCAGTTTATACTGGACAATATTCAATATACGAGGTTGAGTCACAGAACCGTCGATATTCGGTTTTAGGTCTTCCTTTTACATAAAATATCAAAATTTGAGGATTGTAACTCATTTCGTTTACAAGCTAGAGACAGTGCCAAACGGACGTACAGCGATAGTAATACGGCTCCGTTTCGCCCTTTGGGTACGGATTCTTAAATACTATCACTTACTGCTTCCTTCTCTAGGTGTAGTTTTGTATCAGAATGGCTGAGTAAACTATTTAAACTGCTCTGCGTCTTTATTTTGAATCCATCAGATATTGCACATAAATTTGTAATTGTATGAGTAAGATTTCCTATTACATCATGTTATTTAACCTGTTATGTGTAATATCCTAGCACGATATTATTTATTTTTCTGTAGTATCCCAGTGCACATATTTTTTTTAATTTGTTTTTTTTTTATATGGAATATCCCATTGTACAATATTTTTGATTGAGACTTCCTTGGAACATCCTGTTGTGCAATATTTTTTCACTTGATGTTTTAATTCAATTCATTTCAAATCATTTATTTCAGATACAGTCCATAGTGTTAGTTACAAACTATGTTACTTATAATTTACGATTTAAAATATATTATAAATTAATGATATGTCCTATTGCACAATATTTTTTATTAATTTTTTATGGAATATCCTGTTGCGCAATATTTTTTTCTTTGATATTTAAATGGAATATCCCATTGCACAATATTTTTACTTTATATTTCGATGGATCATCCTATTGCGCAATATTTTTTTCTTTGATGTTTATATGGAATATCCTATTGCACAATATTTTTTACTTTATATTTCGATGGATCATCCTGTTGCGCATTATTTTTTTACTAGGTATTCCCATGGAACATCCGGTTTCGCAACATTTTTTATTGGTATTTGTATGGAAGGTCCTATTGCGCAATTATTTTTTATTTGATACTTCTATGGAATATCCATTTTTTTCTAATAAACATTTTTTTAATTAACAAAATATTTTTGTCAATACAGATAATAATAACATATTCAACAACAATGATAATGACAGTGACAATGAGCGTTATGACTGCTATGTGCCGTCATACCTAAAATAAATCACTTACAATTATTAAGCTTTCATTTAAATAATAGCAAAACTTCACTCCCATGGGAAAACCTATTATAAAAGCACTATTTGTATACGGTAGTACAATCTTTTTATTTTAGCATTAATGTTTTTTGACATACTTTCATGCTGACTGTACGTCATTTTATAAATGCCAGCTCTTCCTGAGAATTCATCTTCAACACCATATTTGTAACACGTAATTGAATTAAATCTCACAGTTAAGTGAAAAAGAAAGAAATACTTACTTACCGCCCTTTTTAAAATATGACGTGTCCAAGAGCTGATCTGATGATGGAGTCGGAAGAGGCAAAAGAATCTCCTCTGTACTTAACGTGGACTCACCGAGCTTGGTTTCGTTAGTTTGGGCACGCTAAGCAGATGATGATTGTGCAAAAAAAAGGACAGCCGGCAACAAAAGTAAACCTCAAAAATAATATTTGACGTTTTATTATGAATATTTTTAATGCAAACTCTATATTGTACATCATGAAAGAACAAAAAGTGTAGGTAATCATTAAAAAACTGTGTATAAAGGCGGGGTTATCCTTTTAAGGGATCTCTTCCAGCTAGACTTAAGGTTAACTATAAAAAAGTACCTAAGCAATAGACAAACTAGTACACAATCATACCAAAGACAGGTAATTTAAGAGACGTTTTAAACACAAATATTATTATAATAGAAATATAGAAAAATATAATGTATATAACATTATACTTATGGTTATTTTTAATTTAACGTGTTCATGTGTATGTTAGTACGTTTATTTATTTAAATCAATTAGAAGATTAATGGTGTTCCCAGGGCTAACGCATCATCAGACCCCTCTGACGACGGCACGACCCTGGTGCTCCTGTGCACCGTGGTCTTCCAAGAGCGCGCTGCCAAGGCTCTGACCTGCAAGATCAACAGCTCCTGGGAGGAGAAGGTCAAGGAAACCATCGGTGGAGCTGATGGGTGGACGAGGTATAGGGTGGCGAGGGCTGCGCTGAGGTAAGACATTATTGGTTTGTAGCAACTTTTGCAAAAAAAAAAGTTTTACTTGTGTATCTGCCTGTAGTTCCTGAGCGAATAGACCGATTTGGACGGGGTTTTTTTTAATTACAAAGCTTGTTTAATCGGGGTGGTTCTTAACTAGGTTTTATGCAAATCGGTTGGGCCGTTTAAGAGATATCAGCTCTGAAAGTAGGGGTCGTGACTATATCGGGGGTTCTTATCTATTTTATGTACACCTCGGCACCCTCCCTGAACTCTTTAAAGAGAAAACTCAAAGTTTGGCTTCTCGAGCACACTTTTTACAATTTTAATGAGTTCCTGACATTTACACACAAATAATGGCCGTTATACTTATATCTCAATACCCACATTTTATAATTATATTATTAAATTATCACAATTTTTAAGATGCTCATATTGACTAATTACATTATTATTAAGTATACAAAATTGTGGAAATTTTATTACCTATTACTATTATTTTTCTTTTAAGTAAGAATTTATTTTATACGATTATACAAATAAGCTGACATGTAATATAACATTTATGAATAAATATGATTATGATGCTGGGCTTCAGAATCCACATACAATTCGTGGCCTGTGTGTGTGTTTGCCTTCTCCATGCTTTAAAATAAACTACTTAGCTTTTTTCAATGACCAAAAACGCTGCAGTATATCGTTTTATACAGTTTTAAGTGTAAGACAAAAATGTACAATTTAGAAGAAAAAACAGTTTATTCACTAGAGTATAAAGAATCAAATTAAAACAGTAGTTTCATTACATGAAGTGTCTCCAAACTAGGCTGGGCCTGTATCTTGGACGAACCCTAAAAGCCGTCTACACTCAGCATAAACAACAATTTTACGAGCAGGAAAAGTACATCAACATCGGTACATCTGGACATTTGGTGACAGAATCCTTTTTTTGTAAGGTATGGGCACCATGCGCTTGCGGCGCACATCCTCGCGTCGCTGCGCGGCGCCAGCTCGGAGGCGGCGCAGCGCTGGCTGGGCGCGCTGCACCGCGCCGCGCAGGCCGACGCCGCGCTCAAAACACAAGGTACAACATTATATTCGTAACCTGTTATAGGTAAGTTTTTAGTGTGACACTGTATGTCGTATTTAAAAATTGTGCTTTATTGTTTTATAAATTAAAATTCAAAATAAATTTATGTAATTAAACAAATTCAGCTTATAAGGTGTAAAAACATGGTGATTCCAAGTGTTATAGAGGCATTGGTTACCCGTCTTTTTTTACCGATTTTAAAAAAGGAGGTTTTCAGTTTGTTTTTTTTGTGTTTATGTTCCTCGATTACTTCGTCAAAAGGGCGGGAATTAAAATAATTAAAAAAAAGTTTACCGGTGTTTATTGGCTAACATATATTTTTTTTAATATGCTTTTATTTTAAGCCATTCGTCCAAGCAGAGATGGCATGTTTAAATAAAGTACCAGGAGCGCAGCGGTAATTAGGGCTTGCGTAGCGCAGATCCTTTAGCGCAGATTTAGATCGCGGATGATGACGTAGCACGGTGCGGCGCACCGGTGGGCCCACACGACACAGGTTACTTTTAATGTTTATACACTCCTAGTATTTGACGTTATAATTTTTGTTTTAACAATTTTATTATAGTGGTTTTTTTTTTTTACTAGTTGTAGATCCTTTTGAGCTCATAGAAAAAGTAATGTATGCAATTATTCATAATCAGACATCGAGACACTCATGCGTATCTATTATAGACATTCGGCTTCGCCCACGTCATGAACTCGCAGTCGTGTTTCAAGGCCCTTATTATGACACAGTTGCATGAAATACTATCGTAGGTATAACGGGTCTGGAGGCGGCGGGGTCGCTGTGGGAGGTGGCGGGCGGCTGGGGCGGCGCGGGCGCGGGCTGCGGCGCCTGCGTGCCGCTGGCGGGCGCCTGGCTGGCCGCGCGCGCCCGCGCCCTCGCCGCGCTCGCCGCCGTCGCCGACTCCGCGCGCACGCTCTGCACGCAGCCGCCGCCTGCGGTCGCGCAGGTGCGTCGCCCGATTCTATTTATTCATTGATCCTTTTCATGTCTTATACTGTGAATGTAGGTCATTGTTTGTGTTAGAAGCGGGTTGAAAGTGTTGCATGTCAACCCTAAGGAAAAAAAACTACTTATGACGATGGACCTGTGCAGTACCAGAAACTTTTATCGCCCCAGAGAGTTTTATTGTAAAAATAGTACAAAATATGGCCATTGAAATAAAAATCTAGTGCAAAGTAAACTGGAATTTATTTTGTTTCTATGAATAATCTGAGGGTTTGTTTCACAATCGACAAGTAAATTTATGTGCCAGTTAAAGTTAGCTCTCTCCTTGTCTATATTCAAGTGTAAAAAATGGAAAGGACTAAATTTATGTCTCAGATACGATTGTGAAACAGACCCTAAGAGGTGGTAGTAAAATAATAAGTTGCGTCGCTATGACAACGAATTGTGCAAGTCGCAACCTATTTCAATTACTTTGAGTCGCCGCGCGACTGCCTAGTATACCTAAACTGCGGAGTAAACTCTCCCCAGCTTTAACTTTAAAAAATATATCGTACTATCAAGTGTAAAATTACGGGACAACGTATTATTTCAAAATATCCAAATGCACCTTATTCCAGTGTAATAAGAACGTAACACATTTTTGAAAGAATATCGATACATATTTTAGCACACAAATGCAAGCTCACTTTTGAATGTCCCACTCGTACTTTGAGACGATCCAGTGGCGAGCGGTTATATCTGCGGCAACCTTAAATGAGTTTTAATTCGAGGGCGTTCAGGCATCCTACCATTCAAATCCTGTAAAGACCTGCTCCAAATTGGCAGGCCTTCCGGTTAAACAGGTTAATTGCAATGAAATATAAATAATGGTCCCGGCAGACGTCCCGCTCGGCGTCGGCGGCGGCGGGCGCGTGCGGCGCGGCGCTGCGGCGGGCGGCGCGCGGCGCGCGGGCGGCGGCGGCGCGCTACGCCGCCATCGCGCGCACCGCCTTCCACGCCGACGCCTCCACGCTCACGCACCTCAACATGTATCCTTTTATTAACCGCCTATTTGGGAGTTGGGTCGCCGGCTGAGGGACAGGGGTGGTGATCCTCGATCCGGTTCATTTCTTGTGCAGCAAATTTCATTGGCGCGGTAACGCTGCCAGCGTGATGGACACATTTATGCCATTTTCGAACCGATTTGACTTATAATTTTTTGTTTATGTCTTTTTACTTGTGTCATACCTACTGCCTATGCCTATTGTTGCTTAAATTTGATTCTTTGACGAAGCCTATGGCGGATTACATTTTTGACAGTATCTTATAAGATTATCTGGAATGAATAAATAAATACAGTCAGCATGAAGACAGTTTTATAATGAGTGTTGCCATAGCAATAACAGTTCTTATATAATTATTATAGCATTGTTATTACCATGGTTACGCGTATGAACACTGTCAGTGATAGAGTTTGGTGATCAACTGATATCTCATTTTTTTGTTATATTTATAAAAAACAGTTTTTTAAAACAATTTTAAATGTGTCACTACAAAAAGTTGGAAAGTTCTAAGAGTTATTTGTTCAGTTTCGCAAGGTGTACAGTACATATAGCAAACTTCATACGCCACAAGACTCTGTGACGTCTGAGACACGTCGTATTACTTCGCTGCTTGCGTTCAAGTTGAAAAATCGCATGAATATCGATAACATTATAGTTACTTTCACAAAGACAAGAAACAAACTGCAATGTCATAGGAAGCGATGAATAAAAATTGTTTTGCTAAGTCAGCCAAAAAAATTTGGGAGCCCATGACCTAGATCAATTATAATTTACCCAATTTCCTGAACGCCACCCAGCTCCCAGAACACGTTCACCCAGCTCTCCCAATTCCTGGACAACATCACCTGCACCCAGCAAGAGCCGGAGCTGTTCACCCCCCACATCCGCCCCTCGACCCTGGACGAGAAGATAGCCCTGGCGCCGAGCGAGGCTATCGCCAGGATCTCTGCGAAGCTGTTCGCAGACCCGGGGACTGGCAGTGGGATCACGCATCGGGTAAGTTAGGATCTCTTGTATAATTGGACAATCTTTTATTTATTTAAATTTAGGTAACAAACAGTCACATAAAAACAAGATTTAACTATAAAAACTTAAAATACTTGTAGTTCCATCTATATGTAAATAAAACAATATTTTTTGAAAAACTGGGTAAGAAAGTACCTACCAAAACGGGTAGGGGAAGCGGGGCAGATTGGTACGGAAAAACTTAACCTTTTATTTTGGGCAGTATTTTTTTTTAATTATACCGTTTTTGATTGGGAGCGCTTTGTTTCATATAAAAATTTGTAGTCCGAATGTATTGTTATTCATAATCATCGCAAGTCATAAAGTGTTTTTACTGCAGCGGTTTTTATTTCAGGATTTTTGAAATATCTAGCTGGTAAATGAGGTTAGGTTAGGTTAGGTTTGTTTTATAAAAACCCTGAAATAAAAATCATTTCAGTAAAAAAATCTTTATGACACATACATACATACCTTCACGCCTGTCTCCCAAGGGTTAGGCAGAGACTATGGAACGCCATATGAATAACAAAACATTCGGTCTACAAATTTTTAAATTAGCCAATATGGACCCTTTTTGCTTATATGATAGTTAAACTAATTGGGATTGATATGGTATTTAAATTAATCTTGAAAATTTAATCATAATAAAAAATAAAGATAAACTGTGAAAAATGGAACTTGTTTCGTTGTGCCCCACCCATGGGGCACCTCGATACACATGTTTTATTATGTGAAAAAGTTTTAAAAACGTCAGCATTCAACAAAATGTTGTTTTATTTCTTTTACGGAGATTGTAAGCAACCTATTATGTTTCATAAACATTTTAAAATCGCAATTTTATAAAATATTTTTTATTCTTCGACATTACGAATAAAAAATACATTATGGAAGTCTTTTCTAAAGTTTTGATGATGATAATTTCGAAATGCAGCTGATTTTAGATTTTCAGATGTCGGACATATTTTCTACATCAGCATCCCAGCAAATCTAAAAAAGACCCACATGACGACTTTTTCAAAAAAGGACATGAAGTCGTCATGCGGCAAACGACATTTTTAAAATCGACTTCCCCGAAAACCTAAAATCAATCCCATGACCAACTTTTGAAAAAATTGGTCATGGGATTTGTTTCAAGGGATTATGAGAATGCCGATTTCGAAACTTTTGATTTGTATCTCAAGATGTTGGACTTGAGATTTTTGAAAAAGTCGTCATAGGGTGCCGATTTCAAAAATGGGGTTAATTTTGAATTTCAATATGACGACAGGTAGGCGCTTTTTGGAAAAGTTAGTCATGTGATTCATTTTGTAGGTTTTTGGGGATGTCGATTATAAAAATGTCGTTAAGTACATTTTGATCTTAAGATATCGGACATGACTTTTTTGAAAGTCTTTATGTGACATTTTTATTTTTCGATTTTGAAAATGTGGTCTATTTTGGATATTAAGATGGCGAACATGCGGTTTTTTAAGTCCTTCATAGTAATCTAGTTTTCGTTCGTATCGCAGCACACGGAAGCGGTCCTGGCGGCCGTAAGCGCATGCTGCGTGGGCGCAGTTTGGCCGCGCGGCGTGTGTCGCGGCGGCGCGGCGGGCGCGCTGTGCCGGCTGTCGCTCACGCCCGGCGCGCGCCCGCCCGACGCCGCCGCCACGCTGCCCACCTCGCACCACCTCGCGCTCAAGGCCGAGGGCGTGGTGCTGCCGCCGCCGCCGAGGTACGTTAACTAGAGGACTGTGCCGGTTATCGATGGCGCCGGACACCGTCGCCACGCTGTACATTAACTATACCGGCCCACCATGAGCGTGCACGACCGTGCCTTCGAATAAAAGGAGAACATTAAAAAAGCAAAAATTCCGATGAACTGAGGGCCTCTGACTTTTTGACGACTTAAAAATAGTTGTAATCTGTATTCGTTTGATTCTGTATGTCGAAATGTCACTAGCTACATAAGTATTAAAAAATATGACAATTTGAAACACTAGACTTCTTTAGTCAAAGACCTCATGAAGCGAGTTACGTATAAAAATATGTTATATGTATATGTACATATTTACTCCTGTGGTTTTTTAATAACTTGTTTTTAAGAAGCCTCTGGCAGAAACTGGTCGCAACGTCGAATATTTTATTTTTTCTCGATTATTAATTTGAAACTGTGAACAATCTTCAAATGTAATCTATTAAAGCTGTGCATTTGGTGTGTTTAGTATATCTAATGTATTTTTAAATCTAAAAACGAAAAATCTGACCTTTGTCGGATCGCCTTTGTAACCTCCACTGCCAATTTATTTTAAATGATCATGTTTCCACAGCAAAAACCAAAAACCTCGAGAAGTGAAAAAAGTTCAACTTACCGTCACCGCCACGCCGCATCCCAGGACTAATGAAAAGGTTTGTACAAATCTGCCCCGTATTTCACCATTCTGACAATGACAGGTGACAGGCGACATTTCAGTATACATTGCGCAGCTTAAATATGAATCCTAGCGATGTGAAAGCTTGTTAACTTTGAGACGTATAGCAAATTGTCACCTGTCACCTGTCATTGTCAAGATGGTGAAATAGGAGGCTGGTAACTGCTCTAAAGGCCGCACTAAGAGTCAGTTAATGACGATTAAATCGTTCTTTAGTAACGATTTTTCATACACAAGTAGTTAAATATAACAACTAAAGTATCCAATCAAATTCAACAATTATAAATAAAAGTACTATATTATATTATTTAAACAATATTAGGTGTTTGAATCTTATTAAAAAGAAATAGTCTAAGAATTAGGTTATATTTTGAGTATTAAAAAAAATTACGGAATAATTTAATCTATTCAATAAATTTATTGTTTTGATTTATTAATTTTTTTATTTACTATAAACCGCAATTATAATCCCCTACATTTAAACCATACTTGGAAAATAATATATTTTCTAATGAATCAGTTTCCAACTACGGCTAACAATAATACCTCAGCCATTTCTTCTTTCCAATTACATCATTTTTTTTTTATATTTTCTGGTTTACCAAAAGTAGCTAAGGGCCTGTTGTTTGATCATTAGTTAAACTAACTAATCGTTAAAAATCGTTACTAATAGTTAAATCTCAAGGAAATGTGTCAAATTTTCGATTCCTTTTTCGAATTTTACCAATTAGTTGAGTTAACTACTGATCAAACAACGGGCCCTAAGTCTATTTTGAAGTTAAGGATATAGTAAGTAAGCCACTATGACAGCTCAAAAATGCCACGAAAACCCCGGTCTCTGTGTCTAACATTTATGTGACCTACCAAATACGATAACCTACCACCAACTCCAGACCGTGGAGCTGACCAACGTCGCGCCGATCCTGAGCGCCGTGCAGACCGTGACGCCGGTGCGCGACTTCTTCTCCGCGCAGCAGCTGGTGTCGGTGGGCGCGGCCGGCCTCTACACCGTCGCCGTCGAGGCCGCCTTCGTCGATGAGGACGGGGAGCTGTGGAACACGGGGCCTAAGACTTCTATCGTTATTAAGGTTGGTTTAATTTGGATGATTTTCGAAAAACCTTTCTTTAGTGATCCCGTATCCGAAGGGAGGCCAACGGGACCCTATAAAAATATGGGTGCGCTTCAATCAGTATAAAAACATTTTGCATAATTTCATTTGACTAACCACGAAAAGCATAATGAACGTTTAGAATAAAAACCAATTTGTATAATTTTATCTGGCATACGATCGAATAACATAACACTCATTTAGCATAACTGTTATTTTCTTGTTATTATGCATTTTAAGTCAATTTCTTCTAACTAGGTTAGGTTAGGTTAGAACTGTAACCACATTAATAGTAATGAAAGCAGTTAGAAATATTTATTTTTTAATTTATAAACATTATAGTTTTTGAAATTATGCATTTCGTTTTATGCATCATGACTATTATATCGATGGTTTATTATGCAGATTGAAATTATGCAATTAGTGTTATGTAAAATGATCATTAGACCATTTGTTTTTATGCTAAACATTACACACCCATAAAAATATACCTACGCTCTCCGCTACTTTGTACTAAAACGAGTTTTTCTAACTTATGTACATTACTTTATGTTCTTACGGTGAAGAAAAACATGGTTAAGAAACCTGCAAATTTGAACAGCTGAACGTGTAACTGATTAAGAGTACCATCTGTGAGAACTTAGAAGTTTAACTTGCATTAAAACCAATGTTTTTATTAAAAATAATTCGCCTATTGTTTTGTACAAAAAACAAAGTATCAAAGTCATTCTATTAAAAAATATGGCTGCTTCCTTCCTTATTCCTTATTACTTCCTTTTATATTAAAAAAAAAACATGGATTGTCCTCTTTAGCGAAGTCCCATTTCAATTTGAAATACCATGAAGTATCTTGCTCATACAAAATTAAACTTTACTGTATTGAAATGGAATTCAAATCAACTACATTAGTGCTATACTGCCCTCATAAGCCAATAGGTGGTAACTCAAATTCGATGGCCAAAGGAAATTAAATACTCTCGTGTTACTAATGAGGTTCCACTTGCTACAGCAGATGTCTGTCATGTATATATTAAATATATAAATATTTTTCAGGCTCATGAAGACTCCAGTACTAAAGGCAATACTCAGGCGGCAAGAGGTAGATTTTAAGTAAACATCAAGCATACAAACTTAGTTTTAACTAGTGTATGCGTACAAACTGTGTAAACAAAGTTATCGATTATAATAAAACTGATATACATATTACAAGTCTTTTAATACTAAAACCCGAGTGTATTATATCTAGTAGGTATAGAATTGTCCATGACTCTATCCGCGTACATGTCGTTTATCGATATTCCCTCGGGAAATGTCAATTTTTCCGTGATAAAAACTACCCTATGTCCTTCCTCATAAAGCTATTGCTATACCAAATTGCATTAAAATTGGTCCAGCGGTTTTAGCTTTGAAACCGTAACAAACCGACAAACAAAGTTACTTTCGCATTTATAATATTATAGTATGGATTCAGTGGTAGAGAATGCTATAAGCATTTAATCTGCCATTTGTCCTTTTTTTCGTTTATTATTCAATAACTTTTGTGCTATTACTATAAATAAATAATTCGGGTCCATATGTACTGTTATTCATAATTTCATAATCATCACAAGTCAAAAAGTGGTTTTTACTGAAACGGTTTTTATTTCAGGGTGTTTATAAAACAAACCTAACCTAACCTCATTTACCAGCTAGATATTTCAAAAATCCTGAAATAAAAACCGTTTCAATAAAAAACACTTTATGACTTGCGCTGGTTATGAATAACAATACATTCGGACTACAAAAAAATATGTGAAACAAAGCGCTCTCAAATAGTTCACTCAAGTTGCGGTTTTAAAGACTGGTAAACAACAAGATTCAAAACATAATTGACGTAAACAATTGCTTGAATGAGATTGAATGTAATTTTAAATATGTGTGTTTTACACACACGTATGCTAGCGCAAGGCTTAAATGATATAACTATACCATATCCATATCTGGAGTGAAATGTATCTCCGATCAAACATCGCCGATAACATATCACTGACACACTCTGATAAAAATTTCGCTTCGCGTTAATCAAACAATGCCCACAGTTTGTCATGTGGTACAGGAAAATGTACGTTTATATTGTGCTCGCGTTAATAATAAATACTTACAGTGTTTATTCGTTGTTATGTGATGATTTCTGCGTGTGTCGCGATGGGAGTAACGGTGAATATTTTGGTGAAAGTATCGACTGTGGTTATAGCAAACCAGCGTTGTTTATGATCGATGATTCGCTTCCTAATATGGTGTATAGTTTGGATCTATCTTCGAATAATATATCGTCGATCTCTGCTTGGTATTTGTACGAATCCAGCACGATGAAAGAGTTAGTTTTGAGTAATAATAGGATATCACAGATTGATTTGAACGCCTTGCAACTGCCGGAGTTACAACGACTAGATTTAAGCAATAATCAATTGGAATTTATTGACAAAGAAGTGTTTAAAATAATGAAGAATTTGGAGCATTTGAATTTGGCTAATAATAGGTTTACAACGTTTGGAAAATTAGCGTTTCATCGTCTTAGCAACTTGAATGAAATCATACTTGATAACAATAACATCGGGCCGAGTTTAAGTGAGGTCAATCTATTCGATAGATCTGGTTTTGGATTGACGCATAACATTAAGTATCTAAGTATAAGTGGAATTAATTTAAACATAGTTCCTGACAACTTCTTCGCAGAACCGTATGATTTAAAACGACTGACGATATCGAATAACAATCTAAAAGATATATTCGAGATACCATTCACGTTGGTATACTTGGATTTATCTGATAATCCCATTGAAGAGATATCCGATGATGATTTTACAGAATTGCCGGCGTTAAAAGAATTGAAGTTGAACAATTTGGCTATTAAAGAAGTGCCTGATTTTGCGTTCGTGAATCTACGCGGTTTGGTGAAAATTGAGCTGGCAAGGAATAGGTACCTGACGGAATTCAGTAGTCTTTCCTTTGGTAGAGAAGTCTTGGAGGATGCTGACGATTTTATTCTGGAAGAGTTGTCTCTGATGGGGTGTCGGTTGTCAGGGCTGGACGAGGAGTTAGCGGAACCGTTTGGACAGCTGATGAAGCTGGACTTGCAGGGAAACCCCTGGGCTTGCGACTGCAGCATCAATTGGTTAAGAAAACTGCAGATATCTGAGAGGGACTACGATCAATTGAGGTAAGTTTCACAGGAGCTTAATATTAATTAGGTTAAATAGTTATGTCTTATACACTTTTTAGCCAAGACGGACAAGTTTTTCCAAAAATGCTTCTGGTTAGGGTGGTATTATTTTATTACTTACAAAGAAAAGTAAAAAAATTAAAGAACAAATTTATTTAGGATAAACAGTAATTTTTGGACTAACGATGCATTAGGAATGGAACTCTGAGCCATTATACAACTGTGTCACAGTGACGTTATAATTTATGTCGTATTAATTGTCAAACAAAATGTCATTGTGAAACAGTTCTATGGTAAGTCAGGGTTGCTTTTGTCGATTGTATAACCCCGTAGGATCCGTAAAGCCCAGGGCTTCTATTCTACGACGATAATAGTACATTACTTAACAAGGGCTGTAAAAGAAAGAAAGCCCGAAATCGCAGGTATTTGAGACCCGAGCCGTAGGCGGGGGTTGTAAATATGCGATAGAGGGCTTTCTTTTTTACTGCCCGTGATGAGTACACAATTTTACGTCTTCACCTGGCCACAATGCGAGTTTTACCGTGCGCGCAGCGTGCGATAAAACTCACATTATGGCCAGGTGTGACGTAAACAATATTGCTTTTGTCATGTAATGGTTTTTAACTCGGCCGCTATAACTGTCAAGTAAATAAGAGCTATCAAAACGTTGACAATACGATAACAGGGCCTCTATTCAACACGGTAAAAACAATATCGTTTTTGATCTGTTATCGTATTGTCAACGTTTTGATAGCTCTTATTTACTTGACAGTAATGCCGTCTGACGTCATAACAATACCATAACAGGTCAACTACGATATCGTTTTTACCGTCGGGAATAGAGGCGCTGGTCAACAGCAATATTGTTTAACGTCGTAGACAAGAGGCCTACGTGACCTGTGTTTGCCTTCTATATGCCATAAAATAGAACCATAAAGTGAGTTAATAGATTATTAGTCAACAATGTCGCATTATCGCTTGTTTGTCCACCGTTATCTATGTGACATACTAGTAATACACCTACTATCTAAATCTATGTATTGATTAAATATCCGACACAGCCATCTGCAACGCACGCGTTATCTAGGATATCCCATAGCCTTTAATTAACACGTTTGTGCTAGAGATAAATCAGTTTATCATACGTGATGACTGATGACGTTACGAAAGCCAATAATATAGAGAGATACAGTAAGATAATAATAGTATTTGCTGCTGATTTTCTAATAAACCAAAAATGTACACCTCTCTGACACGCTTTTATACCTCTAGTAATAAAGACGTGTCAGATATTTTTGCGCCCAATGTTGGATAATACCTATATTATTGCTGGTGACTGTACATGTATCTGTTTTTATATTTGTGTGTCTTCGATGGGAACATAAATTTTACAAACTAATATTCAAAATCAAAATGGGTTCAAATTCTTTTTTTTTTTGTGGTTCTTCGTGTTATTTTGGGTTAAGTACCTAGAAATTTTATATTAAAAATATAACAATTCCTAAAACTATACAATTACTATTTAAGGAGCTATAGCAGTAATATAGCTCTGTCCTTTTCTCTGAGCATTAACCGAACTGCAAAGCTACTTACTGCATAATGTTAGTATGAAATAACCTCCCTGTACATAAGATAAATAAGAAGCTTTATAAATTAGATCTAAATAAAATATTATAATTGTTGATGCATGCTCAATGCTAGTATAAAGTCTCCTTGGGTTGGGACTACGGCCAGCGCTAGTCATCGAGAAATGTCTTCTCTGCACAAGGGCAATTCCATGGCAGAGAGTAACGTAAGTTACCAATTTCAAGAATTCTGCTTGTTTTTTTAGTTGTATTTCAAAATGGAAGAATTCATTTATGTCTATATGTATACTTGTTTATATTTTTATCTAGAAAAATATAAGCATTAAAAGTTTAATAAAACACGCATTGAAATGGTAACTTTCGTTACATTATCGTGGAATTACCCACAACTGTAAATTACTAGAATAACGGCATTCCATCTTATGCCTCAGGGTTGGCAACGCAATTGCGGTCTTAGGATCGCAGTCTTAAGATTGTAGTCTTGAGAATACAAATGTCTGTGGGTCAATGATCCCACTTACCATCAGTGGCCCGTTTCACGAAGCTAAAAGTTACAAATTACAAGCGGAACCCTCTTTCTAGCAGTATGAGTTAGAAAGAGACTTCCGCTTGTAATTAATAACTTGTAGCTTCGTGAAACGGGCCTCTGGGGCACGTTTTATAAAGCTACAAGTTACAATTTAACAGGTCTAAACTGGCAACCCTGCTGAAATGGCTGGTCGTCATTGGTCGAGGTTTTGTCAAATGGAAACTTGTAACCTGTAAATTGTAATTTGTAGCTTTATAAAACAGGCCCCTGATGGCCTGAGTGCTCGTTTGCATTTGCTAACTCTATGCTATAAAAAAGATTTAAGGTGGTTCTTAACTAGGTTTAATGAAAATTGGTCGTGCCGTTTAAGAGATACCAGAGGCCCGTTTCACGAAGCAACAAGTTACAAATTACAAGCGGAAGTCTCTTTCTAACTCCTTTTGCTAGAAAGAGGGTTCCGCTTGTAATTTGTAACTTGTAGCTTCGTGAAACGGGGCACAGCTCTAAAAGAAGCCATAATACTCGTTGCGTTGATTTTATCTATTTATAAATTGACTGTTATGAATTAGTACATTACTAAATACTTACCGTTTTTAATTTTCAGATGCGGCACTCCTCGTGTGCTATACAACAAACGAATCTTCGATTTAGAAGAGAACCAGTTCATCTGTCAAGTTGACAGACACTACATCGGCCTCGCTATAGCCGCCGTCTCCTTCTGCATAGTTCTTACTATGGTGGCGCTCTGGTTCTTCGTGTTTCTGCCTAAGTACCAGTCTAGGAGCGCTACTCTTAGGAGTATATATGCGCCGACAACGGCGTATACTATTTTACCAATGAGTAGTAGTACGTTACCGTTTTAGATTTAGGTAACAGCTGATTTTTCAAATCAGACATAGAGCCGAAGTAAAATGAGAAAGACCGCCATCAGGCCCCTATTTTAATAACGTGACGTCGTCAGCTGACAGGTGACGATGCGTTCATTATTATGCAAACGTATCGTTACGCAGAATTTTCATTTCGTAGAAAGCTAATTTCTGCTGAAACCTTATTGATTTCAGATTATTTTTTGGTGGTCACAGGTCTAACCTAACCTACGTACCTACCCCATGCTTAAAATAATCTGAAAACAATAAGGTTTCAGCAGAAATTAGCTTTCTACGAAATGAAAATTCTGCGAAACGATATGTTTGCGTAATAATTGTCGACGAATCATTAGGTCACGGTTAATTATTGGAGCTCTATTCTACTCTTTAAAACCATTATTGCTTTTGACATGTTATTGTATTGTTTTTAACTCGGCCGCCATTACGTATTTGGCGTAAATCTATACGCTATCGTAACGTTGACGACACGATATGTCAAAAGCAATGTGGTTTTACCGAGTAGAATGAAGCCCCTGAAAGGCCTAGTAATGTTAATCATCGTGGAGTTTACAGTGTATTTGTCTTTGCAGCTGTCTTTTGTGAAAAAAACCCAAAAAGAAAAGTATGTAACTTTTCTTTTTATTGGGCTTTTTTTTTATGATCGCGCGGTAAAAACAATACAGCAAAATAAAAACGATTAATTATATATATTTTTTATATTAATACGTGTGATACAATGACAAAAAAAAGCCATGAGGCATGCAGGATACGCTAATTCTAATGTTAAAATACAATAATAGTTATCGCTTTTTTTCCCGATTGTAAAAGTCAAAGAATATGTAGGTATCCTAGTGATGTTAGTTGTTACGCGAACGCCTTATTTTTCATCAATTACATATGATAGGGTTGTACTTGACTTTCGGGAATGGCAAATTGTCTATCCACGCTGGCCTGAGGCTGAAAATTACGCTGTAGTTAGTAAGTAAATCAAAGAAAACTGTGATAAAAGTAAATTGTTACAGGTAATGTAATTGATATCTTACCTACTTTTACTCTTAGGGCCTGTTTCACAATTGTCAAGTAAAGCACACCTGACAGATAAATTTAGCCCTTTCCTTTTCTTGCACTTGCACATAGACAAGGAGAGAGCTAACTTTAACTGGCACATAAATTTACTTGTCTGTGAAACAGGCAATTAATTGAAAAACCTGTAGAGAAAAATGTTGAATGCAACACAGTTTCCATTTAGTTCTAAATAAACTTTTCTTTCTATATTCTACTTTCAGTATAGTACGACAAGTTTATGCGTAACCATGAACGAGGTTCTGAATGTTCGCAGCTACGGAAACCTATTCCAAAAATTATTTCACCAAACGAAGCGTCCCGGGTAAAGCAGCTCCAACCGCTCCAATTTCGTGTGCCTTTTTTGTTAACCCTTTGAACGCCAAGAACCACTAAAGTGGTCGTGTACTGTCGTGCCTACCACGCCATCGACCTATATAGTGGTCACAGATACAGTGCAAAATAGACCCGAGTTTTTGTGACGTAAGGTTGACATTAGCTGTGGTTTTAAGCTGTCATTGGCGTGTGAGGACGACGTTTGTATCAAGTCAAAGGCGTTCAAAAGGTTAAAAAACTTAAAAACCTACCCCTAGCGAGGTCAAGCCACTCCCAAACCAGACCTGAATCTGCCACTGGGCATTAGTCATTAGGCGGGGGCGGGTTGTGTAGCGGGGAGGGGGAACGGGTACGCACCCCCTCGCCTCCCCCGCCCGCACCCCGCGGGAGTCGCGCGAGAACTTGTCGGACCATGTGAGAAACCGAGTAGGATAAGGAAAAGACAAACTAAATAAAATTCACTTTAAATATTTAATAAAAATACAAAAGTGTACAAATTTTGACATACAGATTATATCAAATCTTTGTGCTGTTCAATCAGGCAAAGTTTTGTGCTATGAGATTTCGCTTGAGTATAACTTATACTTATATAATACTTATTTCCGTATGTTACAAAATGATCTAGAATGTACACAACATACACGTGGATATAAAAATAAATCCTGAGGAATACAGATGTAAGTCAAATTTACTAGAAAATAGACTAAAATATATTTTCATACATGAGTAACTTTTGAGATTGTATTTTGTTACCAGAAATTAAAATATAAATAATTATTTTATAAAAGTGTCATCATATTTTAATTTAATTAAAATGCTTTGTTATAATAACAAGTTTATAAAAACGTGTTTTGTTTTATTACCTCTAAAAATCTATACGAAAATGTCGATTTACCTAACTCCTATAGCAGGCACAAGCAATTTACATAAGGCTGCATTTTTGAGCATTTTCTCGCATAACCTATCACACAAGCATCAAAACTGCTTGGCTAGCAATCTTGATAATTGGCCAACCTATCTATTATTATTACTATAGTCTTACCTGATATTTTTATGGTAGCCGTGTAGGCGAATATTCGGGTGTTTAAAATAATGATAACTATCAGCCAGTTTTGATGTAAAAAACAGCGGACCCGGGGGTAGTTTTCATTTCATTTAAAAGAACAAGAAAATTGTTATTTTTATCTGGAATAATATGCAGACAGTAATAACGGCAGCTAAAATGCCGAAAAATCACCCGAGGCTTTCTAAACATTTACTTTAAAGCAATTCATATGCAAATACAATATTAATCTGGGTAGGTTTTTTTTTTAAAGGGATGTTAATTAATCATCCCACGAAAGAAAGTCTTATAATAAAACTTTTTTTTTGGTGTTACTTCCGAATAGGTTTCATTACAACTGAATTTCATAATACCTTATATTTAATTGAAATTAATCCTAAATTGACTTACTGCCGCACTCAGAGACGTCAATTAAATTTAATGCTTGATTAAAGTTGCTGCTGTCACTTCTTTGCTACAGCAATAGAATAAGACACGCCATTAAACAAGCATTAAATTTAATTGACGTCTCTGAGTGCGGCAGTAAATCTTAAATTGACTTACTGCCGCACTCAGAGACGTCAATTAAATTGTCTGAGTGCGGCAGTTAGTCTCATAATGTGTAAAATTTAAAAATGACTTAAATCCGAAACATCTGAACAGCAAAGTGTATTTGTTAATATTAATAGATAGTTAATAAACTTGTTCATATTGGATTACACGCGTTTTATGACGATGGTCCACAAGTTTTAGTCATATCAAAGATCCGATATTTTTTTTAAACAGGTGTTTTGTTATGTAGGCATTATGGTACAAAGTCGTTTTGCGATCTAGACATGTTAAGCCTTATATTATGAAATTACATCGTAATGAAACCTACTATTCCATCTTTCTCTCTTATTCAACTATGCTAATAATCCCTTCTCACACGCTTATAAATATAAGCTTTATATAAAAGCACGTCTGGCTCACAAGCGAACTGTTTCCGCCAATATGATATGTTACACAAATTACCAAGCAATCTTTGGTCGCATTGTAGACACATAAATTGCACTTTTCCTAATTATCATAATACATTTGTTTATTATTCAATCGCACGGACACAACCTTAATCTTTCATTCAATATAATTGTATAAAAAGCAGTCTTTCGAATTGGGAACCAGCCTTAATAATCAGCAATTAATTTAAAAAAAAGAGTAGCTGCCAATATAAATATTAAGCATGTTAAATTATGACATGTAGTGCTTACCTTGGTCTAAAGTTTTATATAGGCTGGTTTAAATTATAATACGTTTTTCTAGTTTCAACAGTGAACATTACTTCAACTTCAAATCTTGTTTAAAATAGCAACACCGCTAACAATACGTGAGATAAATCTAGATCGTCCTTAATGTATTCTATAAACGTGCTCCGCCTAACTGCGCAGGCGACGTTTGCATTAGCAATTGATATATCCCTACCGAATAAATACCTTAACATAATATGATATGATAACTAGATATACTTTACAAAAATACTAGGCGTTTATAAACTTTATATTGTAATACAGATTTATTGTAGAGTTGAGAATTCTGCTGAGATACCAAAAATAACTGTCTATTGGACATTAAGTGGCAGAGCAATATGTATATTAAATGTAATAGATATGTTAGATTACTATGTATGTACTAGTGTATATTGTCTTTTAGATATCAGTTCACATATTAGTCTAGATTTTTAAGTTTTGATACGATAAGAAAGCTAATATTATTAATACCTAAAGCTTAAGTTTTTTACAAAATGTCATAAAAGGCAAACCATCACTGAATTCTTAACCTTAACTACTTAACAATAAAGTTAAATTTGTGCATAATGTCCTATGATTATTCTAGACTACTCTATACTTATAAAAATATGACACAAAAATGTACATATTATCTAATAACGAAATTAATTTAAGTTACATTTAAATGCATTCGTTTACAAAATGGCTTGTATAAAATTCAGACTTTATCAATTGAATTAAGTAGCTGCAATCGACCAATTATAAATGCATCTAGCATCATTTGCACAATATCATTATTTCTTATTAGAAAACATGATATATCATTAATTCGGGATCCCCTTGAATCATCCATCAATCAATTTCATCAAAAGCGAAGTAAAAAATTCTATGAAACGAATCTCGGTGATTCAAGCGTAAACCCATTAATTCATTATCATTACCAATTCACATTTTCGTCTTTTTATGTCATTTCTATTTAGTTTTCTTACTTACTTCCATGTTTCATGATTGTACAGTATGTTTTACTTCTACAGTAAATTTTCGGGGCTAATGCAATTAAGCGCTACTTAGAGTTTAAAACATCTTTTAAAACGTTTAAAGGGCCTTTGTTTCAAGAACTATATGCCACAAACTAAAGCTATTCAATTCGTGACAAAAATACTGCGCCGGCTGTTTGTTTTCAACGCTATTGTGTTTTCAATTCACGAAGGCGCGCCCAACTACGTCAAAGAAAAAATAGAAGGTAGGTCGTCTCCAGGCCTTTAGGAGTTTCTGTTACCTATTGCCGCTCGGACTTACTACGATATACTTAAAACGCACGCAACTAAACGCGGCCACGGCGCGGTCCCGACTAAACCGGCTTGGTACGTCCTGTTGGGTGGAGGCACGCACACATGCAAACTACACGATATACCTTTGTTTGAAGACGAACTACTTTTTATACCGTGCTAATGTTCAGATTTGACCATCAATGCAAGTAAAATTAGATAGTGAGACGCGGGACATGAAGAAAGAGTATAAATTAGAATATCTAACGTTAAAAATGTTAAACCACTACCAAATTATCACAACTAACCTAAAAGACATCCTACTGTCATACCAACCTGTGATCATCCCTGCACAAGAACTCCTCCTGTCAGACGGACGTCTCCGAATTCAGCCTCAAAACGAACCTGTTGCTCTTCGGATCCACCACCTCCTCCATCAGGGTAAACTTGGGCAGCTGCTTGATGGTACAAACTAGAGAGATATCTCCTTGTCTGAGCTGGAACTCTATGTTGTCTGCTAGTGGCCGGGCTAGGAGTTCATCAGAGACTAGGGACCAGCGTTGTGTTGGCCTGGATTCCTGGTCTGCGGCTAGAACTGGACCCTCCACGAGGAAGGGCTCGAGGAAGGCGCGGGGGGAGGCGTCTTGGGAGAGACAGCGCGCTAGGTGCGCTAGGACCTGGAAATTAATGGTTTAATAAATTCATGTATAGCTTCAGTTTTGCATATGTGTGTGTACAAATCGATGATTGAAATTGGGGAGGCCTTTGTTTCCCATAATTTTATTGGTCATAATGCCATTGTGGAGATAATTATTGAAAGTCCTAATTTTTATATCGCTGAAACTAGAAACTTTTCAGAATTTCTGAAATATCTAACGTGCAGACAAGGCTAGGTTAGGTTAGGTTTGATTTATAAAAATCCTGAATAAGTAAAGGTTTCTTAAAAAAATACGTTATAACTTGCGATGATTATGACCTAAAACACATTATGACTAAAAAATATTATGGCAGACAATATACAAGCCCCACGCAATTCACATGTAACCACAAACACTATCTGCAACAAACTGTTGTCCACGCTAAGTATTACAGACGGCCCCCAGTCTGTATCTGGGCGGAGGAAACCGCAGGCTAAGTTACCCGGAATGCCCTAAGGTGCCTAACCACCAGAAGCAGAATATCTAGGGTCTACTAGGCTTCTTGGTAGAACTGGGTTGGCAAGAGTAATGCCATCAACCCTTAAAAAAGTGCATACATTATGTCGAGTTGCGGAAAATTAGCCCGCTTTATCTGCAAAATTACTAAAAATAATTTGACAAACTGTGACACTCGAAAAGTCTTTTCAAGTTAATTACCGATACGGTCAAGTGGTCTTTTATGTTTGGTAAAACCTTATGGAACTTCAGAGCTGCCAGTCCGAATCTAAGCAGGTATGTACAGTCAAGGACTTTAATTGTTATGCCACTATGGAACCCTGTCGCATAACGTTAATCATTAGTTTTGCTTTTACAACACAATATACATAAAATCAATGTGCCTGTCGTTAGTTTTTGTGCTAAAAACCTCATTTTATTCTAAAAAACTTATCGTATTTTTTTCTTTGTTACATTAATCCGCTACAAACCTCTCTAGATCAACAGACATGAGACGCATATTTGTATAGTTCACCTTTATCATTATCACTTACGTTTCATATAAATGTAAATACAAAGATAACGAAAACTGCATGAATTAATGTACCCGAAATTTAATTAGAATCGTTTCATACATCATTTTTGCGATGTGGTTTAGCCTTGTTAGAAGTGCCTATATACCTACGAAGCTAGATGGTTCGATTCCCGGTTTGGGCAAATATTTGTGATGGGCGCGAGCATTTGTCCCAGTGTTTTGGATGTTTTCCATTTATTTGGGTTTTTGTTTATCTATAAAAGTATTTATATCGTTATCTAGTAAGTATCCATAGTATAAGCCTTGAGCTATGTGGGATGTTGCGCATATTCGCACCCGCACATTCCTCAATAATTTGAGAATCAGCACAAAACTATGCGATGCTTATGCGAATGTTGTTCTGTGCAAGTAAGCTGCAAGAACGAGGCCCAAAGAGTGCTACGTACACACGTAGTTTACCGTGTTAGTTTATTATATTCATAGATTTAAAAAAAATGTACTAACATTTTCATGCATATTGAAGTTACTATTTTTTATGTAACTTCCCTAAATGATATTTAAAAATACTTTCGACCTACAACCGAATCTGCGGATGTGATTTAAAACATCTGCGTCCACCTCCGAATATGCGATGCAAAAAAATATGCATCTCTGTTTGGGACTAGGTCGATTTAAGTAAGTTTGTCCTCGGGTACTTATTAATATGTTACACTTTCGTGAGAAAATTACTATCAGTCTTCGAGTCGTTTTTTTACCGTATATTCATTTTTCCGAAAGCTTTATTGTGCTGGAGCTACTCGTATTTTATATTACATGCATTTATTAGGTTAGGTTTGATTTATAAACGATATCAAAAATTAAGTCATCTAAACATTGCAACCGTCATTATAAAAATTGGGGATTTTGATCAATTCGGAATTTTCACTCAATTTTTGCTAGTCATACAGACGTTGCACTCACCGAGTCGGCGGAATGCCTCGGCTGCTGCCTGGTGGCGCGCAGGTACTTCTGCAGCGCGCGCGCCAGCGACGGGAACACCGCCTGCGCCGCCTCGCGCGGGCCCAGGGCTCCTGGAACAACCACGCGGCATAAAAACATGGCATTCAGAATGTCAAGGAAACCTATCCCTAGATATATTACTTCACCTATAATCAAAATCATCAGCGGGTTAGTAGTAGAATGATTAGATCACAAAATTACCATTGTTTTTTTTTTCATTTTATGTTTGTCTTAGCAAAGTTTACGGAGCCCCGCATGGCGGAGCTCCTATTCCTGAGCGGTTTGCCCTTCGGGCATATGAAGTTACCTAACGAACCTAACCTAGTAACACAAGACGAATTGTTTCTATTCTATTTGTTTTTAAACCAATCGCGTCACTGGTAGATCAGAAAGTAAAGGCATCTGGAGAAGGTGTTGTTTTTATGATAGTTTGAGTATTGGCGACAACAGCTCTGATACTAAGCGAAGCTCATGCCACTTCCACTGTTTTTTCTATTCCGCGTCCTCACCGGTAGCAGCAGCGACGCGGACCCTCCGCACGTGCGCGAAGGCGTCCTCGGCGGCGGAGAGCAGCCGCGCGCGGCGCTTGCGCACGCGCCGCTCGCGCTCCGCCTCCTCGTAGTAGCGCTCGTTGTGCGCCGACGCAGAGTCGCGTCGTCGACTCGCCACCGACCCCGTCGCCGACCTGCCAAGTTCATAAATAATAGTAGTTTATATAACTGATACATAATGAGAGTCCTTAAAACAAGAGTGTGGTTTTAAGAAACGAGCCAAAGGCGAGTTTCATTTGATCACACAAGTGTTTTAAGGCTTAATTATGTACATTTACATACATTACTTCATCTACACACATATTAAGGGTTCAGAAGCCGACGACTTGAAGATAAAAATGGCGGCAACACAAACTTGTGCTGTGAACTGAACTGCTGTGTCAGTGTCACAAATATGAAGGGTTTTTTTTAAAATCATAGACAAACCTAATAAAGTCCCTATTCTCATGTCGTTCGAAATCAAATGTCGTACGATATTGTACTGAAAAATATACAGAGTTGAAAAATGATATATTTGTTTGTGAAATTAATCAGTTTATGAAATGTCTTTTAGCAAATGATGGTAAACCTTTACAACTACATGCAAGAGGGGCTTTACTTAAGTTTTTTACCTAAATATATAAGCCAATTTCACTAAAACTTCAACTATTTCACCAGCAATAAGATCTTGACCAAGATTGAAATTGTAAAATAAATATAAGGTACTAACCTGGCTTGCCCTGGTGTAGCGTTAGTATTGGACCCGTCCACCTCATAAAACTTAATACTGGACTGCCCCTTCCTCTGTGACTTTGATATGGGAATCTTCTCCAAATACGGATTGTAAATCGGGAACTCTGTATAATACTTCTGCAAAACCCAAACTGCTGCCCGCTGAATACTAAGTTGCCCAATGCAATAAGACCTGCTTTCTCCATCTGGGCTTCTTACAATCTTTATATAATAAGCAGGCTCCAAATGCCGAATCTCCATAAGTATAACGGCTACATAATGTATAAAAAGTAGGGTATCCGCAAAACTTGACCCGTAAGCCACTAGGGCATTGTAGTCAACAGCTTCCTCGCCCAAAGCTAAGGCTTTCGTAGCTTCAGTTATTTGTACAATGTAAAATAACCAATACGAGAATGTGCAAACAGCCAGGATGACTAATGTCATGGCTCTAAACACAAATATTCTTGGTAATATAGCATTACGGGACCTTGAAAACACGGCCCAGACTCCAATTGCCAATAGTACTAATTTAAACGCTAGTGATAGTAAGATCCCCTTGCATTCTGCTGTACAGGCAAGTAACTGCATTCTTTGGCTTGGCTGAATAACCAAGCTATCAGTCAGTCCAGGGAAAAATCCTATTTTCGGTAGCACCACCATAGCCAAAGGACTTACAAATGAAACAAAAGACAACCCCATCGCTACGGTAGTTCCAAAATATCTCGAGCATACAAAACTGATCCCACTGTCAGACTCCATGGGCCAGTTACTAACATCTTCCATCGACTGTGAACCTTCCGAGGTGTTGCCAGTGACGGCAGTTGTGTTCTCGCCCCAGTTCTCATCTTGTGGGAGGATCTGGACTTCGATAACCTCCTGCCCATCACGTCCCGAGTCTGGGTTGATGTTTACACTGGTCTGAAAAGGTGCCATGATGCCGTCACCACAGTCTTTCCTTTGTGATTTCGTACTTCTGCAACAAAAATGTTAAAAACCAAATGTAATTACATTTATTTTAATTCCAATAAGAATTTGTACATACTTCTAATCAAGGTTATTCAAAAAATAGTGAATGATAACATAAAACAAAAAAGGCATACCAATAAAAACAGGTAAGATAAAAACAAGTATTATTTTATGACACATTAAAACCCTCTATCCAAGTTTCTTGACATTATTAACCAGTTGAAATCTAGTATAAATTATTGCACACTTATTCAATTAGAGTGACTGATGTAAGCACCCAATAAACATGTGTGGTACACTTGCATTGCTATAAATTAATTCAAACAAACAAGTTCCTGTTTTATCTAGGTTAAAAGGTATCTACTCGACAGTAATACTGCCTATGACTTAAAACGGAGATCAACTGAATTTTCCAATGAGATTGAAACTTAAACTCTACCTGAATAAGCATATTTATGTTGAATTTGTCTACTTGGTGTGGATTTCGTGACTGAAACGATTAATATTCAAAAGATAAACATACCGGGTGCTTCGATGAGTGTGCTGGCGATGCCTCGAACTCCGTCGCGACCGACTGCTCAGTTCAGAGCGCACGGATTCCGTCTCCATTGTCACTCTCACCCATCAGCACCGTCTCTGCAACAACCAAAGCCTCAATCTCGTTCACAAATCAACACGGATGCAGGCCAATTAAAATACTCAGGGCTTCACGCAACTGTGAACACCGTACACACTTTTCCAAACAGAAAACGAACAATGTCTACCTGGGATATCACAGAGAACATCACCCTTTCGCGACCTTATCGCTGTAAGAAGAGAATTAGCGCCGCATTATTGATAATTACGGGATTTTTAACATAAAAGCGTCGTTTTATGAGTTGCTCGAGCGAAATCACATTAAAACTAAGCGACTAAATTAAAACAAGCGTCTTGGCAAAATTAGGATATCGCTGTTTCACTCGCACACAAGCTCAATCTTGTAGCATTTTCTGTTGCTCCATGCTTAAAGCAACATTTTCAATTTGGTAGTATAATATTACCAAAACACGTTCGAAAACCGTTCCGACATTATTTTCGAGTGCAGTGTCATAAAAAAAATATTATCGTTAAAGTAATCGCACCTTATTAAAAATGCACACAAAGTAATAACAAGTTAAGTTTATATTCATTTACTTTAAGTATAGTAGACTTTTATGTTTTTTTGGACCGATATAACTGCAATAAAGAGTGTGCTCATAGTGGCGGTCAATTCAAATATTTAGAACACAAGATTACAAGAAAAGGTAATGATAAGATAACACTTTGTATCAGGCAGATAACTCATTCGTAGTTACTTTATCGTGATGAAAGTGTTGTTTATTGTGTTAAAATAATGGACGGCAGTCACGACCCACCCTCAAGACGACAGGAAAGGCGTGGACCTGGAGTTGAGGACCTCCATTTGGACCGAGTGGTAGCTTCACAACCAGAAATAGGACCAACACCCCCGGATGGAGGATACGGGTGGTTAATAGTGTTCTCAGCCGTAATCTACCACGTCACTGTGCCCGGGTTTTTAACGCTGTACAGCCTGATAATATTACAAGTCATCAGAGATGTGGACCACGCTGAAGACGAACGATATAGGATATGGGACGTCGATATAGCCTTAGTGCCCCTGATAACTACAGTGATAAGGTTACTCCTGGAGTCCTGGTGTAGGACTGTCGTCAAGATATTCAATATGCCGCGGTTCATGGCCCTCTCTGGCCTTTGTTTGACAGTGGCTGGTATTCTTTTGTCCAGTTACTCCACAAATGCGAACACTAATGATCACATTGTGAACGTGTTCTCGGGGATACTGGCAGGTATGTAATTATTTTTATTACTAGTTTATTGACTATAGAAACGAGTCATACTGCCATGTGTTGTTATGTTTATGAAAGGTTTGAATGGAACAATGCTGAAGTTTACGACTGTTTACATTTTATTTGTTCAAACATGTGTTGCCTAGTAGTTTTAATTGTGGTCATTGATCAATCAAGCTTAATTGTATTTTACCACATGATTCTCTAAATAAACTACTAGAAAGTACCAGTTTAGGTAGGTACCTACTTATACATTTACGTAATACTATTATTAGCTATTGGTATCAATAGAATGCTTACTGAACCAAACCCTAAAATGTTATCAGATAGGTAGTCTTTAAGGTGTCTTTAAGTAATAAAGTTGTTCAACGACTCATATAAACTTCACGTTACGCGTTCACGAATCCAGTCGCGCTTGTTTGTCGCTGTTCCCTCAGTATTTGTCCGATATTATCACGAAAAAATACACCTTACCCCTACGGCCCGTGCTCCGTACACTACTTACCTACATAATTCCGAAATATATTTTTCGAATTTCATAAGCACCGAGTTTAATATTGTGATTCCGAAAACTCCGAATTATCGCTATTCAGAAGTTTAGTTTCACGAAGCATGGCGATTGTTTAATTTCCGAATTATCTAATAAGTATTTGTCATACTTATTAAAATCTCTAAATACTATCCCGATTACTTATCACAGAACTCGGACAAGACAGAAAGCCGATTTTTTCAATTTCCTAACTTTCCCATGATTGAATACCAAAGTTTCATAATTCCGTATTTCGGACTCCCGATTCCGTAAAGTTAAGTAGGTATTTCATACGCAATGGACGCTTATGTTACTACTTTTTGTACACACTCGTAGTTTATTGATGTAATTTCAACAAAAGTAGTTAAGTAGTTAGGTAGTTTTATCGTTGTCGTTGTTGTCACAACTCAGCCTAACGCTCCGCTCGCTACGCTCGCCGTAGCACCTAATTTATAGGTCTAGTCTGAGTGGAACAGTAGGTATCGAACGATGTACCTGCTTAAATGTGGCTACGGTGTCAATGACCATTTCTTTATGATTCAGAAATTTCCGTATTACCGATCTGGATGTTGAACTGAATTGAAATTTGGAATCATGAAAATCGGAGAAAAGTAAATTCGTAATTGTCAATATTCGTCCTATTTCGTACAATATTCGAAAAAAATATTTTCGTAGTTATAATACTCACTCGTAATATAAAATTCGAGATTTTGATAATTTGGCCTTATAATAACAAAAATCGGCGTTGTAAAAATTCGGAATTGGAAAATTCGGTAGGTATTTTCAGTTTCGGAATTAAATAATTCGAGATTTTCGGATGTCCCATAGTTATTTATAAATGTAGTCGTTTATAACAAACATGACGTCAGCATTCACTCCGTCCATATTTCCGTACCTACCCAGATAGAAATAAAAATAAGCGATGACTAAATTTCGTGGCGCTATGGCACCCGTAGTAACCCGGAGATAGCTAAAGCGGAGATATAACTTCAATCCTATTCTAATATGACTGACACAACTTATAGGTTCCGGCTACGCTCTCACCGGGCAGCAAACGGAAGTGATCATCACCCACTACTTCCGGGACCGGCTGACCACCGCGCAGCGTCTCGTGCGCATGGCGCCCTCCGTAGGCAACTGCCTCATCCCCATCCTCGTCGCCATCCTGCTCCGTCTCAGGTACCCCAACCACGTCGTTGTCATGATCTACGGCGCCATCATCATGCAGAACTGCCTCTTACTCGCCTCCTTTACCAGACCCATCTACATAGAACGCGTCATCCGAAGCACCTATAACATGCTCAGAGACGCTGTTGAAGACGAAGACGAAGTCATCTTCAATCAAAGACGCGAAGATCCTGAAAGGAACGTGCAGCCTCAGTCAAGTACAGCTCAGGACGACGATGCTACTGATGTGGTGGTCTTCAAATCGTCGAAGAATGCAAAAGAGATAGAGGATCCAGCTGTTCAGTTGAGAGAGAAGAACGCAGCAACCATAGCTAATCCGCAGAACCAGCCACGATTCTCATCAGATTTTAGCGATTTCACTGATAACCTTAGTTCTGGCAATCGGTTTTCCTCTGACTTTGGATCTTTGGACGTCACGAGCTACAGCAGGATTAGTGGGTACCAGGAGCTGGAGAGTATCGATAGGAATGCGCAGCCTCAGCCGTTGTATAGGGAGACCACTACCGACGCTCCTCAAAACATAATTTTCTCTGAGGTGACACCGGGAACTGCTAGAAGAACAGCTTCGTTGAAGAAGAACTTCATAACTGTTGTGAATATGCTGATGGATCTGAACTTTTACTTGTACGCGCTGCTGCATCTGACGACGACGGTGTCTATCTTTGTGCTGGGTGTCATGTTTGCGCCGTTGGTATCGATTAAGAATCCTACCATGGACCTTTGGTCGGTAAGTTAATCAGTTTCTGTTAAATAAACATTTTTGAGCCGAGACTTTGTTGCCGATTGTACTTTTCCTCATCTGCTTATCTAGACCAAAGGGCCCTCCCAAGGTGCACTACGCTAACTAGCGTTTCTATTCGTTTCGTTTTTAAACCAATCGTGTCACTGGTAGGTCACGTGACTTTTCGTATCACGTCATCTAGCAATGACGCGATTGGTTTAAAAACGAAACGAATAGAAACGCTAGTTAGCGTAGTGCATCTTGGCAGGGCCCTCAAGTAACGAGTCCGTACTTGGTATATCTACGTTAAGTAAGGTACAGTCGGCCTTATGTAGCTGGGCACATTTTGGTACCTTGTCGCTTTAACGCCTTTTACAGACTAGTGGAGCAGCTTAAACATTTTTTTTTAAATATAATATCGGCGATCAGTCGCATGACTATAAGCTGATTTGTTAAATGCCATTTGACTTTAAGGCGAAGAGGCCAGCGCCTCTCCTAACCGCTTACAGAACATCCTTTCTTTCTAGTCTCTTTACGGAGGGAAGGTTCTAAGAGGTGTGTTGCTAATGGATGGCAGTGAGGTTACTATAATGCTGACCATGCAGCGGTGATCCTGCTGTCACATTCCGATCCCCCATTTCATTGTCATTCCAGGTCTAAACACTCGCGCGAGTCGACGCGAGGCCGAGATACATTGATGTTATGATAAAAGTTTTACAGTCCGTCTCGTATTTTAAGACGGCAGTGTATCTCGGCCTCGCGTCGACTCGCGCGAGTGTGTAGACCTGGCATCAGATAACTCGGCACCAAAATATTCATTCTCATCGGGGGTTACACAATTTTGTACTTAGGTATTCCAAATTTCAGTCCATTTCAATAACCAGTTTAGTTTCGGGCCCCACAAACAGGCTTATGTGCAGAAGTGTACGTCTTTAACTGTCTTCATGGTGAGCCTTGCTTGGTTAATTTTAAATAATTTAAATTACCCCTTCTGGATTCTTTAACGAGCTATTAACCAGTCCAGTTTAATTAAGTTGCTATGCACGCTCACTACCTGCTTTATCGACAAAATCTGCGACTAAAGTCGAAATAAACACACACACTACACGTCTTTAGTACGGCAGGTACCTTCACTCAAACAAATGAATTTATAATTCAATATGGAACTTCATCAAAGTGACAAAGTAATTTAAATCTAACAGTAGAATTTGCTTGATTACATTACTTTGACACAGTTCCATAGCGACCCAAAAATCCACTTGTTTGACTTGTAACTACATAGGACAACTTTAGCCGACCGGATAATAATTCGTCAACTAAATCTAAGGCGAGTTGTTTAAACCTTTTGAAGCATTATGTCGGATACAAAATGTGTCACTTACACGCCAAACATGTTTAATTACAATTTAATTGATACGAAACTAAGTATCTTTTAATCTTGAACTTGTAACGGCTATACCCGTCGTGACGTCAGTGGTACTTTAAGTTGACGGCCAGAGCCGTCTGTGACGTAAAAAGGCCCAAGTGACCATATGATGTTTGCAGGTGGCGTGCCTGATGGCTATGGCGCACGGCTCTGCGCTGTGCTTCATCATGCTGTGCATCGTGCTGCCCAAGTCCATCAACCAGAAGGCGCGGCTCTGTGCCTTGTTCTGCGCCACGGGAGCCATGGGTTTTTACGGTGAGTTTAGCACCAAATACGATGGCAGTCCCCACATACAACGCCAGTGTCACCACATACAATGCCAGTGTGACCACATACAACGCCATGTGTCACCACATACAACGCCAGTCTCACCAAATACAACGCCAGCGTCAATACAAACAATGTTTTACGGCATTGAGTTCGCCTTTTTTATAATAAGGTTATTCTTTTGTGCAATAAAGATTAAGTAAATAAATAAATAAACGCCAGTAGTGTCACCACATACAACGCCAGTGTCACCACAAACAGCATGCCAGTGCGCCACATAGGTACGACACTAGTGCGCCAGTTGCGCCACACAGGGCGTCAGAGCATCATACCTTTTGAACGCAACAGTCGGCTAACTGAAAGCCGTGCCACAGCCGACACAAGTTCGACACTTGACTCTAACAAAAATTAGCACTTTAAATCTTAATATTTCATAAACGGATCCCTTAATCGAAAAAATGTTAATACAAACCCGCTATATTTTTGAAAGACCACAGCTACAATTAAGTACAGCTTTCTAGAACTAAGGTCTCTGAGCTAAGCTGCGGACGGACGGACGGGCGGACGGACATGATGAAACTACAAGGGTTCCTAATAGTTTGACTACGGAACCCTAAAAAGACTTTGTTTCGTATCAATTAAGTAAAGTTGTAATTGGTATAGCATAACAAACATGTTTGGCGTGTGATTTTTGTAATTGGTGTAACAGCATTGAAAAGGTTGGAATTTCAAGTAACGTTGTGCTTTCCACAGGTATAATCGTGTCGGAAAACCGCAGCCTGCTCCTAATCTGGTGCATGTTCGCCAGCTTCGCCACGGCCGCCGCCACCATCCTGCAGCAGCCGCTCTACAACTCCACGCTCAACGAGTTCGACACGACGGCCACCATGACGGCGGCCAACGGGATCGTGGCGATATTCCTGATGGCCTGGTTGCTGTCCAAGAACTACCTTTACGTGACGTGCTTCGAGACGGCTGCGGTACTGCAGGTTGTGACGGCGGTGGTGTTCTTGGCGTCGTCGTTCAGACGCCGGCGGTGATTTGGATTTTCGCTGTTCAGTGAGGCTAGACCAAAGAGTTTATACCTTACTACTAGACTGTGCACTGTGGCGCAAAAACCGGTCCGCGCGAGAGGACTTCCATTGCCCAAGCAGCAAAAGGTGGACTAGTAGCTGTCCTGGAACCACTTTTTTTCGGGCTTATAACGGGCTAGTAAACGCTTATAGCCACGGAAAAGGGCCCAAATTATAGGCGTAATTGTGCTAATAAAACACCTATAAGTAGTCTTGGTGGATCCCTCTTTGGTCTATAGAGACCTTATAATTGGCCTACGCAGAACTATCTGCTCCCACGAAGCTAACTATAAGCGCCTTACAGAACCAACCACGACTCTAGCGCACTCCGTGATACTGTTACAAGCTCTTCCAAACATTTGTGAAATCGCGTGTGTTGCTTGCTGCGGAGCGTCATAATTATTTAATAAAAAGGTAAATTAACCCATCTTTATAAATTTATTATGATGAGTGAGACAAGTAAGTACCTACACAAGATTTATAATAGGCGTCTGCATGGGTAACGTATATTTTCTGTGAAGTATGTTATGTTTTAAATCAAAATTTTTACTCGCCTCTTGAAATTAGTGTATTTAATAAGTGCATTTGAAAATTATGTTGGTAACAATAAGACGAACAATGAAAAGTCGCCATGTTTGAAAGCAAGAATTTTCAAGTACATTACCATACCGTTATAGGCGTAAAATATCGCCATATTGTTAGGAATTAGGGTTCCATAATTCTTTAAAAAAACCTACTCTTTTTTGTAATGATGCTGTTAGGTACTTTATTTTTAATGTGTGTGTGTGTGTGGTAATGTTTATGGTTTAGTTTAATAAATTGCGCTTCCAAAATGACACTAATAGAAGTGAGATAGGATCATAGCTGGGTACAAGCGTGTTAATCCGTTTATCTTTAATAAACAAATTTAAAAATTCGAGTATGAGATTAAGTTTTAAGTCAGGTAACATAAAAAATGTAAACGGACTCTTAATGGGCCAAAACTGATATTAAGAGCTTTTGAACACTGGCAACCCATCAAAATTTATATTCAATGATATTTCATCGGGAGCAAAATAAAGTTTTTGAAAAATGTTGTTTAAACATTTGATGAGGCCATTATGCCAATATTCTCCTGGAGCTGAAACATTTATATCCAGATTTTCTTTATTTGTCTCAAGAAGCGTTCGAGCGTCCTTAGGTAGGACATCTTCTATGTTTTTATTTAAAATTTCCAATAACGAGTTTAACGCCGCATGTCGTATATTGTACTCTACAGCCCAATTTCTTACATCATTACGCTATTCATTTTTTTTCTCAGTATTTAGATACGAATGGTCTTCAATATCACTTTGCGAAGATTCCTCACTACTACTCTCCTCGTCGTTTGAATCTGAATCACGAAATGCTGATAAAAAGTCGTTTTGTCCAGAATCATCTTCATTACAATTTTCAATGTTCCTTTTTTGTACGGAACCTTCGCCAACTTCTATGGTACGACCTTTGCCCAATAGAAAGCTAGAACCCGACACCTGAATTATTTGTTTATATGTTTTCTGAACTTTTCTTTTATATGAACCACTTTTTTTTTAACCGCTTCCATTTATTTAAATCCATTTTTGGAGAATGTCTGTACCGAAATTTATTAAATTTATAGAAAACTTACAAATACGACGACGTACCAAATCAAAATGTCCGCGTAAAGACGCGTTTATAACAGTATTTGCAAGACTATTATAAGCAGTCCTACTCTTTTACGGGACTTCACGAAGATAACTTAGGATTATAGCAGCATTGGGAAATGCACTATAAGACAAGTATATGTTTACTTCTAAATGATCCACAAAGCGAACTTATAAACCCTTATAAATCCAATTAATAAGTGCAAATAGTTTCCAGTACGTTTAGTCTTATTTGATGCTTTTATAAGCATAGTTTACCTATAAAGGTTTTATATCGCTTCTTGTAGATAGTTATAAGTATAGCTTACCAGAGTACGTATTCTCAAGCGCGTTTACACTTTTTCAATACTTTTATAGGACACATAAGCTTATACTGTGCTGTTAATTTGGACTTATAGACGATAATTAGTTAACGTATAAGAACAGATGTACTTGTAGGCCAAACAAGCTCCGTTCGTGCTATTATAAGCGTCGTAGCAAAAACTAGAACCGTTAAGAGAACGTTATTAGTGTTGTAGGCCTATAAAGTGTGCTCTCTGGGATAATTTTGTTGCTTGGGTGGTAGTGTGTCCCTTTTCTAACCATAAAACACTATATACAGGGTGTCCCAGAAACCGACGACGTCAACCTGTCTAGGGCTGATAGAGCAGCTAAAACGCTATCGATTTAACCCCTATTTATGTTAAGCGATTTTGCCAGTTTCGGAGATATTGATCATTTAAATCTGAATTTTTGTAATTTGTCCTTATGTCCATGTCACGAAAAAACATTAATTTCATGTTTTATTGCATTCGTTTTTCAGTGGTATCTTACATAATTAGAATCATTACGAATCAGCGAAATTTTTAAACATTTTTGCCCGTTTTCTTTTACTACATTTTTCAAGTAATCACATAAAGTTTGTTTCTCCGTACTAGTTGTCCCCAGTGTTTACTTTTAACTTTGTATGGAAAAAACAACTTTATGTGATTACTTAAAAAAATACTGAACAAAAAAACGGGCAACTAGGTTTAAAAAGGAGTAATGATTCTAATTATGTAAGATACCACTGAAAAACTAATGAAAAAAACATGAAACGTGACGGGTTGACGTCGGTTTCTGGGACACCCTGTATATACTACATATCTATATATGGCTGATTAAATGAGCTTTCGTTGAGCTGGCAATACGTGTGACAAGGACACGCTACCAGCGGGAGCCCTCTCGCCCAGGACCGCTTTTGTCCTAGCTACCGCTTATAAGGAAATAGCTACCCTAGATGAATGACGATAGATCTCATTTAAGCTAAACAATTGTTTGCTACACAGTCTAGTAGTAAGGTATAAAGTCTTTGGTAAAAACTGGATTCATGTTGCCAATTTCATAACACTCGTTTTGATGAAAATAAGTCATATTTTTATTACATCAAGTAACATTGACAGTTAATGTATAATTAATTTTAATAGCCGTCTTACTGCCGCACTCAGAGACGTCAATTAAATTTAATTCTTGTTTAGTCACGTGTTGTCTTATTCTATTGCTGTAGCAAAGAAAGTGACAGCAGCAACTTTAATCAAGCATTAAATTAAATTGACGTCTCTGAGTGCGGCAGTTAATTGTTTAAACACGTATGTTAACTTGTGTGTAATTATAACATTAAATGCATATGGAGTATAAAAAAAAGTTAGGTACTTCATCTAGGAAAAGATATGACTTCACAGCCTTATTAATAAACGTGGAGTAACCGTGGAGTAGCTACGCCATCCTTTGTCCTTATTTGTCATTGTGACATGTGAATTCCACAGACAAGGACAAAGCATGGCTTAAATACTCCACGGTTACACCAATTTTATTAATAAGGAAGGGCATTTGGGTCCATTTTAAAACTAAACACATTCGCGACCAACCTATTAATTAAGCCGTTAGAAGTCATCCGTCTTGGGGTTCGTTCGAAAAATTGGACATGATAACTTCTGTAGGTAATAAAAAAAATCTATGTAATTTTCTGTTTTATAGGAATTGTAGAGGAGTTTTAATTTATATTTAATGCGTAAGGTCCAGTGAAACCGCCGGCTATATTTTAGAAAGTGATCGAATTGTCTATGAATTTACAGTATTTTATTTTTTAAATATAAGGAAAACAGTTTGTTTTTTTACGTCTTTTATTAGTTTATATATAAGAGATCAAATTGTGTTCTTAAAATAATGGAACTCTGTAAATAAAATCTATTTCTACAAAATTTTAGTGCATACACGCAATTTTACAACTATCTATTGTAATAATAAAAATAAACAAGTAATTCAAACTCGATAGCATACTCAAAATATATATTTAAAAATAAATTGTGTACGTTTATACGTATTGATTAAGCAGAGCATTGTTAAAAAAATATAATTCTCAGTCCTACATTTAATTCGAAATTAAAATTATTCTCCTTTATACACAATAAAATCGAGACTTAATTGATAATAGAGTTATTATCAAAATAAAATAATTTAACAGATATAAATGACCAATTATTCACATTTTCATTTCAATAACTCATTAAATGCTTGTACCTGTATATAACGATATAACCGAAACATAATTTGTGGCGTTATCTATGAAAAGGGACCTTATTGTCGATGGCGCTTCTGCCATTATTAACGAAGCTCAAATATAAATACAACGTCGCGTGTCGCAGTGCGGCGTAAGCGCCATCGACAATAAGATCCCTTTTCATAGATAACGCCATATTTTAAGTCTCACCATAAACTAAACATTTGCCGGGTGAAAAAAAAAATACCGAAAATAAAATCTATAAGTATAAATTATGTAATAGGAATGTCTAGGATATTCTTACAATCAGTTGTTTAACATTAACTACGAATTAATCGTTTATGCTATGTAAACAAAGTTTTCGGAAACCTTTTTGTGCCACTATAACGATTACAAGATGGCCAATGGGGCTGAAGAGTTCTCAAGTGAACTCGTACCGGAAGTCGAAGCATTTATGTACCCCTGCAGATCCTATATCTATGTCCGGCAAAGGAAGCCAACTGATATAATAATGCGGAAATTGTTTATTCAGTAGTCCTATTTCAGTCTTCTTATAAACTACAAATTTAGAGTGAAAGCAGAGGCGGCGAAAGGCGTGGGGAACGTGGGCCACAGCCTATTGCCTCGCGGTCCGAGGGGCCTCACGCCTGAGTAAGTTTATGTATCACTAAAAAGCATTTTTTTTATTAAATCCATCTATTTGAGCCACCAGGGCCTTGCAAAATATATTTTGCCCACATGAAATTTAGGTCTTGCCCGCCACTGGCTGAAATAATTGTTTCTTAGCCACTTTGTACCATCAACTATAAAAAAAATATTATCATGAACATTTACTCTATAAAATAAAATGAAGTTTCAAGCTCTGTGTCCTTAGTACGGCGTGCAATGAAATCGACCTAACAATGATCGTTGAAGTAAAGAATCATACGTTATCTGAAACTATAGTAAAAGGCAGATAAGAATTCAATTCTGACACCTGTCAATCTCGTACATATTATAACCTCAAACAATAGGTATTATTTTCCTTAATGAATGGCTTTTACTCCTTGTACAAGGTATATTTCGCCAATTTCAAGTTTTAGACAATCACCGTGGACTTACTAGAGAAATAAAACGTGAGGACAATTGTATTTACTCTGTTAAGCACATGGGGTTGGTTCCACGCGGGTCTCTCAAGTCCCCAATATTTTTATTACATAGTTTATTACAAAGTCTCTTCCGGCCGTCTGTCCCTCTGTATGTGCGCTTAGATCTTTCAAACTACGCAACGGATTTTATCAATAAAGAGTGATTCAAGAGGAAGGTTTGTATGTATAATAAAATCAGGATTATGTACGTGTGTTACGGAAAACTCACATAAACCGAGGGCGGGTCGCTAGTAGGTTATAAATTGTCAAGTGTCAAAATTGACTTTTTATCTTCCATTTTTGAATTATTATTATTATATTAGTTTTAATAACTAACTTAATAAATCCATCATTTCATTGTTATCTAGTTTTTTAACATTACCATTTTCATTGTTATTCGCAGTCGGCAGGAGAGATTCGAACGCGGACCAGTCCTGCTTCATGTTATTCTGGTTATTTTGATTATTTGCCCACTTGTTGTTAAAGTTGCCACTAGTGGGGGACGTCCAATTCGTGCTTGACGGTAACGCTGGTTGCCCGAATCCCATTGCTGTGTTTTGATAACCAAACGCTTGAGTTGGGGATTGCATGTTTACCTGTGTCGCGTTCGTGTTGAACTGTGTTGCGTTCGTGTTGAATTGTGTCGCGTTCGTGTTGAATTGTGTTGCATTCGTGTTGAACTGTGTTGCGTTCGTGTTGAATTGTGTTGCGTTGGTGTTGGTGTTTATATTGTATTGTGGTGTAGGTTTCTGCCCTAGTTGTGAGAGATTGGCTTGGAGCAGCGAGCTGGTGAGGTCGAGGGGTGGTCGCGAGGTTTTAGAGGGGGCGGAAACGGCGACCGGTGGGGGGTGCCGGTTGATCCTTTGTGCTGCTTCTTGCTGCTGCGCTAACCTAGAAACAGAAATTAACGAAAATCAAGTGTGCGTCTTTACTTTTTTATGCCACTATTTTATGCTAAATTTAATTTTTATTAATTACTAAAAGTTGTAGATGAAACCGAGCTGATTAGATAAGTTTTATAAGATCCTTGATCCAGACTTCCTAATTAATAACAATAACAATATAATACTTATTATTAAAAACTTGGAAGCATGACGCATCCTTATAATTATTTATAGTATCCAACAATATGGTAGATCTATGGCTTTCCCTGCTAATATTGTATATGGAAGAGTGTGTTACTTTCCCATTTAAAATACTAGCTGTTGCCCAATACTCCATCCTAGTAGAAGTCTTTTATCGTTTACTCGCGAATAAAAATAAAAGTTTAAAAAAACAAAAAACCGCCTTCAAAAAGCAAAAAATAACTTCATTTAAAATGGTAGGTAATAGGTCAGTCCAACTGAAGTCTGCTTTTGGTTAAAATATTGTTGGACGCCGACTTCAGTTGGACTGACCTATTACCTACCATTTTAAATGAAGTTATTTTTTGCTTTTTGAAGGCGGTTTTTTCGTTTTTTTTAACTTTTATTTTATTTTATACTTTTTAGTGATCATAATTATACTGTTATGTTATGTAGTCCCACTTTAATTAATAAGAATTAATAAGAAACTATAGAACATTGAAATTCAATCTCGCCGCAAGCAACGCCGTGGGAAAGTCATAGTCAAATACTTAAACATACATATGCTTCGTCATAGTCGCTCAACTATCTTAATCGAAATATCTTGTCGCCACCCTTGAAATATATACCGTTAAGGAGTTCCGGTGGCCATCTGTGGTCTTCATCATCAGTTCCACTTCACCATATAGTACTTTTCATAAGCAAATGCACGAGTTACAGAGAAAAATAACAAAATCGCTATAAGCGTGCCTACAATATTCGAGGAGTTCCCTTGATTTCTCCAAGATCCAATCATCAGATCGTGACGTGCTGACAATGGGACCAACTAGAAAGTATACCCATTCGAACACCGAAAAAAAATTTCAAATCGGTCCAGTAGTCTTCGAGTAATCGGGGAACATACATAAAAAAAAAAATATTCCGACGAATTGAGAACCTCCTCCTTTTTTTTGAAGTCGGTTAAAAAAGAACAGTCAAGTGTGAAAATATGTGAGAACGCAACATCTCAAAAATATGTCCCAATGCACCTTATTCCAGTGTAATAAGAACTTCGTAAAATATTTATGAGTGGATACTTTCGATACATATTTTTGCAGTTGACTGTACCCTATCTCCTTTCCCGAGGTTCAAGATATCTCCAAACCAAATTTCATCGAAATCGGTTTAGTTGTAAAAACATAACAAACAGTCAGACAAAGTTAATCTCTCTTTTATAAAATTAAGTATGGATTAGTAGGGATAGTCTATCTATCAACTCATAAAGGCTTGGTCATTTGTGTTTACTTTAGTAGTTTAAGCAGAAAGTAACATATATGGATGACGTAATGCCATTGCATGACAATTTTCTTGGAAGATAGTGAGTCAAGTGGTTCGAGTAAGGACAAGTTGGACGAGTACATACTTATGTCCGTTATGTCGCTATAGATTAGTGATAAGAAAAAAAAGTATTACACGTCTGTTATTTTTAGGAATGCTTTGTCTTCATAGTTATGACGCGTAAGACTAAGGTCGGATCTTTATTCCCACTGAAAAAATGTAAACAAAGTTACGTCACTGTCAAATTAACATTTCAGGAGATCTCAAAGTTTGGACCAGTGACCTGATTTATAAACCTACAAATTACAATTTACAGGTTACACGTTTCCATTTGACACAACGTCGACCAATGACGACCAGCCATTTGAGCAGTGTTGCCAGTTAAGACCTGTAAAATTGTTACTTGTAGCTTTATAAAACGTGCCCCAGCAAGAAATATGATATTAAGTTATCATTTCACTCGAACCGTGTTATAAAAATAAATAATTGACATTAAAATCGCACAAATGAGTCACTGGAAAGCGATTACGACGGGAGCACGAATTTTGAAGCGAAGAAGTGAAGTCTCACATCAATCAAACGGCCCTCAACTTGTTGACACAGGTGTATCGAGTCAATGATACCAGTGCAATAAATAAATTATGCATACAAAAACACTTTTCTCGTTTTAAATTAATACAACAAAGAGTTTATATCAAAATAAAGTATGCCATCAACAAATTAAATTCTTCAATCTGGATTACAATATATGGTTTTTTTATAGAAAGTCGATTTCTTTAAAATGTGGAAAGTATAAATATTTTGAATACTGCAAATGTTTTTCGTTAACGGCAACACCGTTGTTTATATTTTTTCTGTGGGAATAAAATCCGATCTTAGTTGATAGTGATCTTGTTTACTTTAATCTTATGTTGTGACCCAGAGGCTCTACTTTGAAATCCGTAATTCGAACTTCGTCTATTGCTATCCCTTTTGTTCTCGACGCGTCACTAATTCGCAAGAAAGTGACGGGGCGATCCGAAGAATTGCTGATTTCATTTGAAGAACGAAGAATTGCTGATTTCAAAGTAGAGCCCCAGGTTCGAATCCCGGTATGGGCCATTTTGTGAGATGACTGCGAGAATTTGTTCCTGAGTCTTGGATGTTTTCTATGTATTTAAGTGTGTATTACGCGGTTTTTAACACACGTATACCCAATTGACTAATTAATAATGTAAACAAACTTAGAAAGACGATTTTATACTTATAGTCATTGACTTGATATTTCGCATGCTGATGCGATTTCGATGACAGTACAATGATATGGAACAATCAGGGGCACGTTTTATAAAGCTACATGTTACAATTTTACAGGTCTAAACTGGCAACACTGCCCAAATGACTAGTCGTCATTGGTCGAGGTTGTGTCTAATGGAAACTTGTAACCTGTAAATTGTAATTTGTAGTTTTATAAAACAGGCCCCAGCTGGTATGATGATGGAGACAAGGTGGCCATAGGAACTCCTCGATAGCTAAAGTGGTAATGTACAGTCAGGCTTAAATTTGGTACCCACCACAGGTCCAAAGCCAATCTGACATTCTACAGCAATAATGTTGAGTTGTTTCCTATAAGTTAAAAATGACTTGGCATCCCTAAAATAACATTGACGATTTCAAGCTATTTTTTTTATGTGAACAGTGCGTGAATTTATGTTCGTGACCTAACACAAACGGATTATAGCAAAAATATTTTTGTGTCCCACCCTCGACCTCGTCGTCATTTAATATCAGGTAACACTGAGGTCAAACGCAATTCCTTTTGGATAAAAAAAAGGATTGTAAGTACCTCTGCTTGTCCTCCATGGAGAGCGAGGCGGCGTCGGGCTGCAGGTCCAGCGCCGCGAACAGCGCGTCCACCGGCGCCGCCGCGGGCGCCACCAGCGCCGGCGCGCCCAGGGTCTGCTCCATCGCCCTGGGGCAAGGGACACGTCACGGTTACTTCAACGTTTCTGATCGAATATTTTGATAGGAAACTAGTCTTTACAAATCTTGGAACATGAGTGTTTTTTCTATCTAAATAACTATTCAGATAAGAGGTTGAGAAAGTAAAGCTATATGTTGCCACGCCCACACGCCCACACAACAATAAAAAGGGGTGGCTTTATGTGCTTCCGCACGATGAACGTGAGATGGAGATACTTTGCGTGTACTTGACTGGCAGTGGCAAATTCAAATAATTGCTATTCAAAAACCATAATATTTATTTAAAAAACGGGTTTACCAGAATTCACCATCAGTATCAGTATATAGCAGTCAGCAAAGCTTTTTTTTACATTATTGGCATTATTGCAAAATTTACTATCCAGCTGTAAGTATATAAGTTAAAGTCGCCGTCAATAAAATTTGCGAACTATGTAAACAAATTAGTACTGTTTGACACATAACCTTAAATATTCACCAAGCGTGTTTTTATTAAAAATAACATATAATGAATAGTTATTTCATCTTGAACTTCATATGAAAATAATGATTTAGTGTATAAATCTTTGCAAAGACCTCACTTGATCTTTAAAAGTACGTGAGTAATCATAGTGAATTGGTTCGTTTGGTTTTGTTTACGTTCGCAAATTCTATTGACGGCGACTTTAGTGCTTACATTATTCTAATTTATATATACATTCAAGCAATAACAATAACAACAGAACCATGAACGCCATAACTTATAAACTTATAACTGTATCATTTTTAGTATTTTTACACACTTCCATAAACAAACACAACTCACTTGGACTCATCCTGTATAGAGTTCAGCTGCTCCAACTTGGCTCTGTGTTCCGTCTCCACCTTGCCTATCATCAGTTTGACCAGGGTTATCAGTGCGTTGAACTGATTCAACGTCAGACCGTTTTCGACGCACAGCGGGATGAGGAACGGAAGGACTTTGGTCGCCATCACTTCTTTGGTGATGCCGAGCTTCTTGTGGCTTAGAGCCAGCTTGTATATACCTGGAAGAGAAAAATGTAAACATGGTTAATCAGGGATCTTTAGAATGTACCACTTTTAGTTTACTTGCACCTATGAAGTCAGTGTCAGAAAAAATCAATATGTCTAGCAGCATAACTTAGCTAGCATCATTTTCTTGCGTAGGGTCTCTATGAGGTGGATTAAAGAGTGACCAAACAAGTTATGGACGTAAAGGATGATTATATGCTGAGAAGAAGAAGAGAAACAAGTTACAGGTGAGTGATGCTTGGCACCTTATTACCAGAGGCCCATTTCACGAAGCTACAAGTTACAAATTACAAGCGGAAGTCTCTTTCTAGCAAAACGAGTTAGAAAGAGAGTTCCACTTGTAATTTGTAACTTGTAGCTTCCTGAAACGGGCCACAGAAACTAGGTATATCTTACTTATCCCATCCCACTAATATTATAAATGCGAAGGTTTCTGTGTGTGTGTTTTGGATGAATTTGAAATAGCAGAGCTTATACCGTGGATTAGCACATATGCTACTTTTAATCCTGGAAAATTTAAAAGTTCCCGAATAAACAATGATAATCAAAATCTCCGCGGACGCAGTCACGGGCAGAAGCTATTAGTATCTTAAATGCAAAGGTTTGGATGTTTGTTGCTCAATCACGCCAGAATGGCTGAACAGATATGGATGAAATGTGCCACAAAGATAGATTAAAGTCTGGAATAGCACATATAGGCCACTTTTTATACTGGAAATATTAATAGTTCCTGAGGGAAGAGGGTCGCAGGCAACAGCTAGTCAAGTAATAAATTGTATTTCTATGAAATGACACCTTAAGTGTTATCAATAAGCATTTTAAAATATTGATTTAATTAACAATTGTACACTTACTGCCGCACTCAGAGAAGTCAATTTAACTTAATGCTTCATTAAAGTTTCTGCTGTCACTTTCTTTGCTACAGCAATAGAATAAGACAACACGTCACTAAACAAGCATTAAATTTAATTGACGTCTCTGAGTGCCGCAGTTATAAGATTAACATATAAGTGCAGATATAGTTTTGCAACCTCTGAAAACTTTTATTTTTTACGTTGTAAGTTTTTTCTTTACCTAAAATCCCCATCAGCACAGCTGGCTCCCTATAGGGTATTTGAGGCAGGAACGGTATAATCTCATCCAGAACAAGCCACTTATCCAGGTGTTCTAGAAGTTTACCGAGACAGAGTAGACAATTCACTCGCACAGATATATAGTTAGTGTTCATACACAGCTTCTTTATCCGAGGTAGCAACGCATTCTTCATTGCCGGGTAATCTATCAAGGATGCAAACGTTGGTAACACTGATAGACAAAGCTCCTGTATTTGCTGGGCATCGGACTCTAAAGCTCGGTACAACATTGGCAGAATATCAGTTTTAACTTCTTCCCCAGGCGTCAATTTAAGTAAGAGCTCCATTTTTTGCATAAAAATTAACAGAACTTGTATCGGATCTTGAATCAGCATGACAGGTTTTAACACGGGCAATATGTACATCACAAACTCAGTTTTAGTACAATTCTCAGCGATTAAAAGAACATTGGGTAGGACAAATGGCACCATTGGAGAATTGACGAACTCTTTGGATAGGCATGGCAGAATACGGTAGATGCAGATCCGATGAGGCATTTTCTGTATAATCTGTGGCAAGCCTTTGTAGAACTGTGACTTTTGCAAGTTGTCCCATTGGAACAATGAGTCTAGGTAGTTGAGGGTTTTAACACCAACATCCTCAAAATATGGTATCTGAAATGAGATTATATGAATGACATTTATTGTAACAATTATATGGAAATCATAGATGCTAGCAAAATGACAAGAATGTGGCAAAACAACTATTTTATATTTTGTAATCACATATTGCAGTAATCTAGTGTTCTCTCACCTTCAAGAACTGATGTGGGTCGGGTCTCAGTTCGGGGGTAATATTCAACATCAATTTTACATACTCTTTCAGCCCCTCAGCAACGCAGGACAGCCGTGACGTTTGAAGGTTTCTTAACTCATTCACAAACTTCTTGAACTTGTTATAATCACTCCCTATATTACCAAGCGTTTGATGATTTGTACTGTGCAAAGCGTATATCAACATTCCGAGGGAGTAAATATCACTCGCTGCAGAGTGTGACGCAGATAATATGTATTCGGGAGCTAGGTAATCTAGGGATGGTTGTGTTAAAGCGTGCATGGCCTGACAGTACTCATTGAACGGCCAATACGGGGCTACTCCAGGTGAACTTTGGCTTGCAATACAAAAGTCAAACCCAAATATTTTCCAAGCACCCTGCTGGTTCACCACTATTGACTCCGGACAGATATTATGATGCAACAACTTAACATCATTGTGGAGGAAAGCCAACCCCTCAGCTACTTGCATTAAACCATACTTAATTTCAAGCTCATAGAGCTTGTAGTCGTTCAGCTGCACAGGAGATTCTGACTTCCTTTCTGTGTTGCCTAGAATATTAGCTAGACTGGCAAACACTGGTTCAGTAGCAAATGCTAAGCTCTCCCTACTTTCCTCGAGACTGTGCTGCACAGTAAGAATTTGTGGATGCCGAAGCTTAGTCAGTTGAACGATGCCACGCTTCAGAGTATCCAACATAATGTCTCTGTCCGCTTTTGCAAACTTTTCGATTAGTTTTTTCTCGAACACAAATATTGACGCTTCCTGTTTCGTCGACTTCTTGTAGCCTTTGTAAATTTTCCATAGTAAACCTGCAAACAATAGGAATGGTAATTCTGTTGTCAGACCGCCCATTAAGGCAATAGTTACAAATTGGACTTTAAGTTGGTATGCATAGTTGCTTTACCTGGCCCAGCGCTGGCGATGAATTGCGTAGCTTCAAACTCTCTCGTTACGGGATTACCGGGTAGAACACCAGATAACTGTGACACAGTATTGCTGACAGACGAATAAAACTTATTGAAGACCTCCATTTCGTTCCTATTCTTAACGTTTTGGGACTGTAAAACCCAAATTCATTACAAAAAAAACACGGCCAGCCAATCCCGAAGACCAATCAAGACGTCAGTTTTGACAGTTCTGTTTCGTTCGGTAATTCGTAAACTGCATTTGCAATTGCATCGTGAATTGAAAGTTAATTCCAAGTTAATTCAATTAGAGGATTTTAGTGTTTTCGATACTTTTGATGGACCGATTCGACGTTGGCTTTGCAACTTTTCAGTTTTCAATACAATTTGAATCAGACGGAAGTTTTTAGCAAAAATAGCGATCTTCGTGAACACCATCACTAAAGTCATTACAGAGAGGTATTTCATTGTTTTTAAACAGTTATAAGAAGCATAATTATTATTATGTGTTTTAAAATTAACTTATTATTTTATTTTATTTATCACTATTCATTATTGTTAAAATAAATAAATACTGCTGCACTATCTAATTTGTATCATAATAACAGAAACAAGCTATCAAATCAATTTCTATTAAATCTATCCCTATATCTGAAAAACTCCTAAGAAATGTCAAAGAAAGGAGCACATTAATATACACAGTAATATTTGCATTCTTAAAAAATCTAAGATCATAATGTGCCAGCCTTACAAGTTATATGGATTATTCCCCATTTTACTTGCCGTGATACCTACCGGCATATCTGAGAGTGAGCCATACATGAATGCGGAGTATCGACCTTTGGGACCACTCGTCAACTGCAGTTTTCTGCCCATGGAGTTCTTAGATTGCAAAGAACCCATAGATCATAAAGGAAACTTGACCGCAAAGGAAGCATTGGGGCATGGGTGTGTGAGGTATGGAGGCGTTAGATATGGCGACGTGGAGAGGACATCAGCCCTTTGTAAACCACTAGAAGGCATAGAATGTCATGGTGTCAGGAGTTTTTCTCGGGACGGATTTCCATGTGTCCGATATTCGGGGCATTATTTTACTACTACGCTCATCTACAGTATATTGTTAGGCTTTTTAGGCATGGATAGATTTTGCCTAGGACAGACTGGAACTGCTGTTGGCAAGTTACTTACTTTGGGAGGGTTAGGTATTTGGTGGATAGTAGATGTTGTATTACTGATCACGAATAGTTTACATCCAGAAGATGGAAGTAATTGGAATCCTTATGTATAAAACTTAGTTTAATTACACAAAGATGAAATATTTATGATTGAGTGTTGACTTCTATCTCATTAGCTTTAGTTGAGAGTATATTTTGTGATGTTACTTTAAGTTTAATAATTATATAAAATAAGTTTTAGATAAATCTGCATTTTTATTTTTTATCTTTCTTTTAACCATTTCTTTCTCTAAAAATACTTCATGAAAATTGTTTTTTTTTAAAAGTATCTTGTGATGTCCAGAATCATTTGTCTACTTATCCTGCGTTGAGCAAGGTATGATTAGTAGATTTAATTTTATACTGAAGTAAAATCATGTGTTTATATTCACTCTACTTACTTTGGAGTAACCTGGTAAATTTTGATTTAATTACTTTCTTATCTTTGAGGCTTCAAACTTTATTAATCAAGTAAGTACTTAAATGGAAATGATTTCTCCTGAAACCATCAAGGTACAGATGGACTGTGTCCCATACCTCAAAAAAACGAAAAATGGTTTTTCAAAATCCAGTTTGGTTGTGCAATTGATTGATACCACTTTAGGATAACTCACCTTAACAGTTAAAGTAGTCTGAATGTAAGTATCATGATGGTGATAAGCAAGGTACCTGCAAAAGTTTTTCAATATTACCCTGTGATACTACTACCTTTGACTGTTGAGCAAGATTGACATTGCTTTAAACTTAGAGGGTCCACCACATGCACCACAAACTTTATTTAAAGTTAATAGAGGTGATAATTCTATATCCACCAGGTGCTAATAACTGGTATTTTGACGCCAATAGTTGGGTGTTTAACTTTTAACTAGCATGATGCTATTGTCACATTATGTAGTCAAGATTTTCAAAACAATGTCAAATGTTTGTCATGCACCAAAGCTTTGTTGCTATAAGCCTATAACAATGACCAGGAGCACTGCCAGGAAATTATACAAGGTCTAGGAAATTATGCAACTCATTATCAGTACTAGAATAGAAGCTCCTCTTTTAAAAGGGAGATGTAATAATTACAAAGTTCTAGTCTTCTCAGAGTCGCAATACATAGATACATACATACATTAAATCACGCCTGTTTCCCAGAGGGGTAGGCAGAGACCACTTCTTTCCACCTGTTACGATCTTGACAAATCTCTCGCTTCTTCCACATTCATACATCGAGTCATGCACGCAATAAAAGTAAAAATTAACATAATTTCAAAATTTGAAAATGATCAGTTCCTAAGCAACCCTGTTGTCCCTGTTAATTAAGGGCGGCCGAACAAGCCACTAGTCGCTGCCACGAAACGCGACCATTAGTGGTTCAGTCAAACCAATAGGTACACGCCGCCATCAGTGGCAGCCACTGGTGGCTGGATGCGGCAACCCGTAGCTAGAAAACATTCTTTATGTGGTCGTGTGTGTGTGCGCGAGTTGATCGACAAAACGCAGCCACTAGTAGCGAGCGCGGACGACTTCCGCAGCTTGTGGCTCGGACGCGGCCACTCGCTGCGGTTTTCGCCGATGCTATACAAAATGTATGAAAAACTCGTCCGCAGCTTGTGGCGGCCACAAGTGCCTTCACTGTGGTCGCCACTCACTAGTAATGTGCTACAGCCACGGAATAGAAAAAACAGTGGAAGTGGCATGAACTTCGCTTAGTATCAGACCTGTTGTCGCCAATACTCAAACATCATAAAAACAACACGCCACCAAGGAAAATGTTTTTGGTGCGGCTATCGTTTTTACATTCCAAAATAGGACAATAAGGCATGCTTCTGGATTTAATTCCTATTTTTTACAAATATCGAAATAAGCGATCGCGGCAAAAGTATGGTAGGTTGCGCGGAACTCCGCATAACCGTGCCACACGTTACACGCCCACTTGACACCTTCTCTACTGTTTTTTCTGTTCTGTGGCTACAGCAATTGAACTTTTAGATCACAATTTCCCCGAGTCATTTCTTAGTAGTTGAATTTCCATTCGGATTTTAGCATTTACTAGAAAAAAATAAGGGAAAAATGCGAATAAAAAAAAAGCGCGTCACTTTTTGTCTAGGATACAATCTAACAAACCAAAAGTTAACCTAGTAAAAAAAAAAACAAACAGGAGTTTTAAAAAGTTTATTTAAACTTAAGCCACCAGGGCTGACGCAGTGCTGGACTCGTACTTCCAGTTAGGTGGGAGCACGCTCTTGGTCTTGTAGTAGCGAGCTAGCCTGTGGATTCTGGATTCAACAAGAATCAGTCTGAATTTGCTGTCCTTATCCTTCCTGTTGCGTTCCAAGTGCTTCCTCATCGCAACAGCTTTCTTGATCAGGTAGTAGAGGTCCTCAGGTAGGTCAGGAGCCAGGCCCATGGCTTTCATGATACGGAGGATCTTCTTGCCAGTGACAAATCTGACTTGAGCGACCCCATGTGAATCCCTGAGCATAACACCTGTAAGATTGAGAAGGTTTTTGTTAATACGGACGTTTCAATTCACTGTGTTGGTGATTGTTTGGCAAAGGTAGTGTTTTTCATCTTATACTAGTTTAGATACCGAATTTAGCACAGTCTTGTACATAGGTAGACTGGGTAAGGATATCATCAAAAATATGACAGATTCTTAAGTTTTATCCAAATAGACTGTTAGTTTTTTTTTTATATTATGGTTGAATAATTAATAATCTGTCACATTGTTGATAAAGTTTGACATATGATCAATATGAGGAGGTGATATATCTATTATTTTTAATAATTTTATTATGATCTTACTTCAGATGCAAAAACCACTAAGATCTAAGCACAGAAAGCGCCAGCCATAACTCTCATCCCCTGTTTGAACTAATGCCTAGAGAGGTTAACAGATAAATATGACCTAAAACTAGAACTACTAAAGATGCTCATAAGACAAACTTATTTAGAGATTTGTCAAATAAATTGCCTTTTTAGGGCAGAACTAATGAACTTTGGCAGTACTGGTTGAGTGAGCTGCATCATTGATCTGATCATCAGTAATACAGCCTACTTACTGAATAAATGTCTTTATCTTTATCTTATCTTATCATAAAATGATGAAATTGCATGAGAGGTAAATAAATGACTGCCTCCAAAATGTTGTTTAATTAAATAATTAGATGGGGTATGTGCTTAGACCACAGATGGCCAAAAAATTATTTTAAACAGAGTAACAAACTATGATTCAGTCAATCTAGGAAGAATGCATTGGACTCAGTAAGGAAATGGCTGGTTTAAAATAATCTATTAATTAACTTACAAAAATAATATAATGCATTTCAGCCAAAGAGCATGTAAAAGCCATTTAAAAGTTATTAATGCCAACTGTGAAATCGAGGAAACAATGAAGACCAAATTCCTAGGCATAGTATAAGGTCACCAGTAGTCAGCTAGAGATCAGTAGTCGACCTTATATGAGTGCAAAGAGTGGGAAATATATCTTTCGTATTCTTCCCACACATACAACGTATAGGCAGAGGCCGACTACACTGGTCTCTGGCTGACCACTGGTGACTTTATCCTAATTGACAGTAAATTAAAATGGAAAGAACACATAGATGAACTGTGCAAAACTCGCTTCGCTGGGAATGCGAGATGCAAGGTGCATTGGGCCTGAAATTTGTAAAACTGCACTTTTCAAACATAGTATTTTTGGTATGGCAATGACAATTTACAATAAATTACCTGATAGTATAAGAAATTCTGACATTGATAGTTTTAGTAGGAAAGTATTGAGTTTATTAATTGACAAATATTATTATTGTGTGCGTGACTTTTTAATGGATATTCTTTAATAATAAGACTGAATTTCGAACATTTGTACGTTTTTTTTGAAGATCCCTGTGATAGCTCATGTAAACATGTATTACTCTTAGACTTCAAAAATTCTATATCGATAAAACACTGAGTGTTCTGAAACTTACATATTTATCACCTTTTATAATATGCCTTAACCCCTCATATGGAGAAAGTGAAAAAAATACCATGTCCTAGTCTCTTTGGATTATGACACAAGTAGTCCATATAAAAACTAAAAAAAATATGCTACTTTATGAGCATGGATCTTTGCTCAAGTATAAAAGGGGTTAAATGTTTGAAATGAATAAATATGTCTTATCCACCACATTGTTTGCCAATCTCATTACTAGTCATTACGCACACATCTTGTATTACATTAGACTATGCAAGTCTTAAAGGTAGCCTCGAACTAAAGAAGATGAAGACTGATAATGAACAGCATATGATATTTAAAATAAGGCATGCACATTTGAATCTTGGAAAGGCGACTGGTAACCTTGTTTACGAGTTTAAAACAACACATATCCTAATTAGTGCCAGAACTCAAATAAATTATTAAAATGCACAACTTACCGATTTGAGAGGGAGTAAGACCCTTCTTGCCAAGTTTGAAGATCTGTTCCTTAACATCGTCAGCGGTCAATTTCAACCACGTAGGGACACTGCGGCGGTACGGCAGTGCCGATTGGGAAATACCCTTACTGAAACAGAAAATTTGCTCGTTATCCTAGCCATGTGGTGAACATCAAATTTCTTGAAGGTTATGTTGCTGACACAAAATCACTTTTACAAGTCGGAAAAATGAAATTTAACTATCAATCGTTAGCACAGGTTTTGTAGTTAATTATTTAACAAACAAATTACCCAGGTGCGTGCATACGACCCATGGTTGCGGCCTTTTCACAAAATCGCCGAACTGACAACGACAACAAGGGAAATCAAAAAGATGGTGGCCGGAAGAGGATACTTTTTTAAACTTTATTTTGTCATTGATCATTGTCTATGAATAGTTGATACTTTTCTTGACCGTTCCGGTTTATAGCTGCGTTTCAGTAGACTACTTTTTTATTGATTTAAATTAATTATCTCACGCTGACGTGATACCACAAATTGGTTTATTTTTACCTTTAATCTGTTAATTCTAATGTAAGTATTTCAGGTTCCTAAATTAAAAAGACAAAATATAATAATAATAAAAATATTATAATTATATATTAAGTTTTAGTGGCCATTTCACTGATTGACACGAGGCCTTTAAATAGGTATTATGCGTTTTATTATGAGAAGACATACTTGTCTTTTTCATTTAGAAACATACGAATACTTTAATTAAAATTTATATCTATGAAAGAATATTTGGCTGTATGGTTGGTGCATCTTAAGTGTAGCTACACAAATATATTAATTGAAACATAAATAATGTGTCAATGGTCAAGTGTCAACTTGACAGTCTTAACAATTTCTGTAAACTGTCAAGTGTCAAATCAAACTATAAGGCGAGGTTTTATTTCAGCCAGTGTTCCAACACATTTGGAGACATGGCCAACTATGGCATATCGGAAAACGAGTTAAACCTCGTTAAACAGCAGGCCGCACGGCGTGTTGAGTTGAGGAAAGAATTTCTAAAGCAAAGAACCAACCCTTTCAAACATGCCGCTGAAGCTGGTTATGTCGTACGTATTTATTACGTAATTTGTTGTTATTATTTTTAACGATATGAACAAAAGTTAACGTTATGTTGTTTTACAGTTCGAACCGGCCATCCAGAGGTTCATGTCGATGAAGGTGACATCGTATGAACAATTTAAGCCCAATACCAGAACCAGTTTATTTGGAATCGTTTCGATCATTATTCCGATGTTCGCTTTCGGTTACTTAGTGTGGAACGACCGCAACGATCGCGAGCAGAAGATCAGGAAGGGAGAACTCCTTTACCGAGACAGATTGTTCAAGTTTACATAAATGTGGAATTATTATGAATAAAATAGCAAATATAGTGTATAAACAGTGTATTTACCAAATAGTTTTCATTATTTAATACAAGTTCTTAAATCCTAAGTAGAAACTTTATGTATATTCATTGACAGATTTTGAAACTTAATCTGTTCCTTATTCAAATTCATGTGTTAAGGAATGTCTAATTCATGTCTAATTGTGTCTACTTGAACTTCAATCAAAATTAGACATTTCTTTTATGTCTTGTATCAGGGTATAATTTCATTTTACCAAATAGAATCCAGCAATGACCGCCGCTGAAGCTGCTTGCTATGGGTTATCTGAAACGGAGTATAGAATTATACAGGACCAGATATGTCGAAGGAAAGCGTTCCGTGATCAATTTTTGAAGTTGAGAACTGATCCTTTTAAGCATGGAGGTGGTGAAGGCTACGTTGTAAGAAACTGATCAAAGCTGTAAATGCACTGACAGCAGAGGTGGCAGATAATGCTAAAAACGCCTGCTATGCTTTGGAAACTTTTTAGTATGGGATTGCATTGCCTCTGCTCTCAGTGCAGTGCGGTATTTACTGACAGTAAATTATTGGAACCAACTATTGAAATTGCACTCGTTGCAAGCTAATAGCGGTTGCTGATCTAATATTCTGTCCACTCATATTATTACGGTTTATCCGATTCAGTACTTTAACCTGTTGATATTTCTATCCCTATTAGAGAAGAACACAACATCAAAATCACATGTTAATACATGAAATGATGCTGTGCTACTGTAATACCAAAGAAGGGGGCTAACTGCATAGTAATAGTATAACCATTTTAAATTTAATGTAGTTACCAATAGAGCACAGAATGCTTCGACTGCTACATTGCAGTTAGCCACTTTCTTTGATATAGTGGTATTTTTCTAAGAAGTCGGAATGGTCGTTAAGAGCTTATCTTTAGCAGTTCAGAACAAAAGGAAATATATAAAAAGATAATGCGCTCAAATAGCTACCTTCCTAACTTAGTTATAAGGTTCAAGTTGTAATGGCAAACCCAAGTGTCAATATGTCGCTCTGAACTGATAAAGATAAGCTTACATAATATTAAGACATCTTAGAAAAATACCACTATACAGGGTGTTAGGCAGAAGGTTGGACAAACTTCAGGGACAAACTGTAGGTCATACTCATCAATTTTTATTATGGGACCAACATCAAGTTTGTCCCAGGGACCCAAGTCTCGTGACTTAGAGATGATTTTTCATGCAAGATAAACTGTCAACTGCATAAATTTTTTCGACATACTTATCTCGCATGAAAAATCATCTCGAAGTCATCATCTCCACAAACCACTGAATTCGAAACGTCGAGTGCTGAGTCGCTGTCCATCGTCATTCGAGATTAAATGGATACAAAAGGATGGAGCTAACGTAACTTCGAACTTCGATTTGATCCGATCCGATACGTTCATAATTCAAGTGTGATCGATCAAATTAGAATCTAACTTTACATACAGAAGCTTTGGACGTACGAAGATAAAAATGCTCTTGTATAGGAACCAGAGGCCCTACTACGAAAATCGAAGTTTGAAGTTACGTTAGCTGCATCCCTGTCACTCGTCATTCGAGACTAAATCGAGAGAAAGGGATGGAGGCAACGTTACTTCGATATTCAATTTACCTCGCCTCCCCCAACGTCCGTTACCCCGCAGGACGGTCGAGCAGGCACTTGACGCACTAGTTTTTATAGTTCCCTCAATAAAACTCCCCTAACTTTAATTCCAGTTTGACAGAAGCATCCAACACTTCATCTCAATGAAGACATTGCAATACGAGTATTTTGATGCCAATCCAAGAACGGCCATATTCGGGCTCTGCGCCATTATAATCCCTATGGCGACTTATGGATACTTCGTCTACAATGCGCGGACCGAGTTCGAGGAGAAGTGTAGGACCTACAAGATTAGATATCGGGATAGAATTAATAAATTTGCATAATTAAACTTTATTGAGTAATAAATACAATGCGTAATTAGAGATTTGTTTTGTGTAGGTAACGTGTTGGAGAAATTGTTGAACAAGTGCATGTCAAATCATGAAGCACAACATGAAGCCGGAATTCGACTACGGCGCACGCTACACACGCACAACGCACACGGCTTTTCCCAGTTGTCCGCAGTGTGGAGAAAGGGGTGCGGACAACTGGGAATTTATAGCCCAACGCACATGCCACACGAAAGAAAGACAACATGTTCTAGAGCATTCGCTCGTTTGGTCTAAACCCTCCCTTAGGCGATGTTTGTCGACGGTTGACCGACGTCAATACATCCCTAATCCATTTAATTTTTCCTTTTAAAATGTTGGCTACTTACTTCTTTATCACTCTTACAAAAAAAAACTGTTTCATTAAAAGATTTTGAAATGCATTCAAATATTATTTTTTATCATAGAATAGAACCAATCATTTTTAATGAGAACCATCAAACAATCTAGCTTATTGTACAAACAGATTTCTATGTAAGAATAAGAATAATAATTATTTGTTATTCAGTTCAGCAAGTTATCGGTCATCTAAAGACTTGTCTCGAGTTATGACGAAGTCCTCAAACTTCACCATGTATGTTGTCCCCTTATGCCAGTGAGCTGTTACTTTGGCGGGCTGAAAACAAAAATAAAAAATTACTCAAATTTCTCGTTTTTAATCTGTATAGACATCGTTAGGAAATATGTACAGATAGAAACAGTAAAAAAAAAACACGCCCTAAATGGTAATTTACACCTCTATTTAAATAACATGACAAAACTGGTAATACCACTCAAGTGCTGATCCAATTAACTACAGCTGGACGCCGCAGACGCCAATGCGCGTGCTGCTTAGGGTGCCGTCGGTATCGGGAGTGAAAATGCTTAAATCTGACAATCAGCAAGTAAAAGATAAAGACTATTTAGGGAAGGACACCTCATCACACACCATGTGTTTTAGAGGTGGTGGGACCTTGTGCAGGGCCAGTTCAGGTTGCTACCACCATTGGGGGGCACTCAGCCCACAGTGCCCCCATTAACAGCTTTTGTGGGTAAACACCGGAGGTTTTAGATGGTATGCTTCCACCTCAGCTCTTGGAGGAGACTGAGGTGGTTGAGAGTCCGTCATGCCCCCCATTTGGCTTCCCTAGCCGGGGGGATGAAGCATAATGACATTTCCTCTCCCATAAAAAAAACAAAAGTTTGCTACCACCACAACACAAAACTAAATGTAATGGGAGAAAAGAGTTTTACAGGGAGAGCTAAGTAACCACCCCAGTATCTGACATAAGTAGCAACTTACAAATCCACTTTTTGAGAGCACCGCCTCAATGATGCCAGCATTAAATGTAGCGCAGTTCAGGGAGCCCTTGTCTTTTGGTACGCTGATATACTTATTCACCTAAAAGACAAACAAAACCTATTAGATTAGAATTGATTACTACTGGCTAAGGCGCCAAATGAATGATTCACAGTTCCACCCCTTTAGGATCTTTTCTGCAATCAACCTTTTAAACACTCAGCTGCTGTTTGAATGTGCTTTTCGTTCACAGTAAGAGCATTGGGTAATGAATGTAAGTTAGAAAAACGCTGGTACATGGTGATTGTGGGTGTTTTAACTCAGCACCTCACTAATTGCCCCCTAAGCCACTAGGCCACCAACACTTTTTTCACTCAGGGCACCTTCATGGTTAAGCTAAGGGTACAGGTTAAGATATGAGAAAATTGAAACATGAGTATGTTAATCAGGGTTAGCTCCAGACCTTTTATTTAATGGCTAAATGCCATAAAACAAATAACCTTTATTCAAGACATGACAGTACATACCAGGGCATCCTTCTCTATGATGTAATATGTCCTTTCATCATCATTGGCATGTTCCAACTTGTCGGCCTCTTTACCAAACAGCACCTGTTTAAAAAAGTTTACTATAAAGAGCAAGGCATTTTCACTAGAATAGAACATTTAATTATTTTCTTAGAATTAGGAAAATTTTGCCTTATTTCTTTATGATTCTACTCCGAATCAGAAATTAAAAATTCGGAGGAAATATTCCACTAGTAAAGCCCCATCAGGAAGTAAAGGGGGAATATCAAAGAATACGAGCATGAAAATTGAACGATACTATTCAATTAATTTAATAGCAAATTATCCAAGCATTTCTCAATAACTTACTTTCCAGAGTGTTGACTTGACAAACAGCAGCATGTTGAGTAGTTTTATCTCACGCTTGCTGTTTCTTTCTCTAACGAAGTAGAGATCAAGCAACCGGGCACCAACATCTTGCCCTATTTCCGATAACCTGGAAAAGTAATAACATACATTTTATTTTAACACAAATAGCCAAATATGTGAAAAAATATTGCGCACACTGACATACACACTTTTTTTAAATAAATTTAAGCCCCTTATTCTACCACAGAAAGATGAGTAGGGATTGAACTGAACTAAGATTAATTAACGAACAACATTCATGAAGATAAAACCTTATTAGAAGCGGTGATAAACTCAAACATACAACAAACACTTGAGGCTTACTTGCAAAGTATCGACCCAAGAAAGTAATGATTTTCATTTTCTATTGTTTAATAAATGAGTAAACTGAAGCTAATACTTACTTATTTTGAAGTTCGTGTATAGATTGCGAACGGTTCTGGCAATATTGTACAATTTCAGAGAAGAGAAGAGCGTATAGTGCCATAGAAACTTCTCCCTTCCCTTTGCTAAGAGGCTTGTCGAGTATCGACGTTTTAGAACGATTAGAAGACATATTTACGCGCTAATTAAATCTTATACTTATCTCAGATTTTATTTATTTCTCCTAATAGTTAACCTACATTGCATATACAGTAAACAAACAATATAATATTAACTATTTAACAGAAAGAAACTCCACAATCTGTATATTTGACAGTTGTTCGCTGTCTGTCAATTTTTATTTGACAGTTTCATTAACAATGCTGCCTATCAAAAATAGAAAAACCCCAACATATCCAAAGGCCCTACTTTGAAAATCGAAGTTCGAAGTAACGTTAGCTCCATCCCTTTCTCTCGATTTAGTCTCGAATGACGAGTGACAGAGATGGAGCTAACGTAACTTCGAACTTCGATTTTCAAAGTAGGGCCTTTAAAAGGTGGACTTTATCAATCTATTTATATAATAACATAACTTTAACATAATAAACTAAGCTTGACTCATATAAAATTAAAAATCCTAACGATTTTGACAAATAAGGGTTCTTTTAGTGTAGTGTATAAGAAATAATAACAAAACATAATAACTTACTTAATAACTTTTTAAAGGCTAGTAACATAAAACGGTACCATCGACAACTCAATGACTTGTTCTTTTTCTCGTGGGTATTCTTAGTTTATGGATACACAATTATTGAGCCAAGTAAAACAACGACCACAAAAAGCAAGGCCGCGCACCCTAGAATAATTCTTCTTCTTCTTCTTCTATATTTTGAAAATCGAAGTTCAATCCATCCCTGTCACTCATAAATTCGAAACTAAATCGAGAGAAAGGGATGGAGCTACGTAACTTTGAACTTCGATTTTGAAAGTAGGACCTTCTGCAAAAGCTTACAAATCTGAGAGAATAGTGTCAACGTAATTTTATGCGGGACGACACGGGCAATGTCTTAGCATTGTCTAAAAGTGGTTTTTATAGTTAGGTACTTTTTATATGGGAATGACCGTGAAGCTTAACGAAAAACAGTGGCTCTTTTCACGAAGCTACAAGTTACAAATTACAAGCGGAAATCTCTTTTTAGCAAAAGGAGTTAGAAAGAGACTTAAGCTTGTAATTTCTAACTTGTAGCTTCGTGACACGGGCCCCAGAACGCTCACTACCTACCTCAGTTACTGTATATAGGCACGTTGCCTCTACCAACCTCTATGACAGCCTCTACACTAATCTGTGCAGTTTTAGATCGCCTTTATTCGCTATTTTATGATTTTTATTCGTTATTTTATGTTATTTTTTTAATATTAAAAAGTAAAAAACAAACTTAACATTGGCAGAAATGGTTGCTCGATATTGTGACCGGTTGCCATTAAATAAATAAATAATAATAACTGCCATATATGAATTGTCTAAGCGATTATAAAGTGACAAGGTACTAAAGTGTACACATATTTATAAACTCGACTGTAAATTTAAAAAACAAATGAAATTAATTAAGACCTTGTCATAAAATTCACTAGAAATTATAATAGTAGCGTAGCGCGTAGTTTGACGGAACCAGTAATGGACAAGGACCAATGATGGACACTCGATTCTTATTTTACAGAAGACAAGGGTTATTCATTTGTTTCGCAACAATCAATTTAGGACCGTATGAAATTTGAATAAAGAATGAAGTGTCCTTTACTGGTGCCGTCACCCTAGGTAGGTTAGGTATACCAGACCTACTTAAACTTGGTAACAGAATTCAGAACGAATTTATAGGAATGAATGAAAAGTTGCACTAAAAGTGTTGTATTTTTAAGTTACTGGCAAACCGTAATATAATCTTGATTATTTTAAATCGCTACTGAAATAATTACTATGGAATATGCGCATGCTATTGATTTCCCTTCCCGTTGCTCAATGCCACAAATTAACTTAAGTAATTGTATACCTTGATTTCTGTGAAGTAAGGTTAGATGTTCTTCACACTTTTCAAACGGCTAAAGAAAAAATGTATTTCTTCATTAATGCGGAACGTGTAATGTAAATCTATTTTTGTATAGTAAAGAGTTAATACAACGACGTAGTAAATATCGAGGTCAGTATGATGTAGTTTAAGCAGGTCCGTCCTGTTTGAGTTTGCTTGTGCCACCATATGCGAACTTAAATATTAAGACGGACCTGCGTTTTATTGCTGCACTAGAGGACGCCCGCGACTTCGTACTCGTACAATTAGTTTCCCGTTACTCCCCCCATTTCTTCCCGTTGGGGGTCGATTTTCGGAAAATCCTTTCTTAGGCCCGCCATACACGGACTGCTTTAAGCAGTCGGGAACCGACTGCACTTCGTTGCTATACTTTCTAGAGCATTGAAACTGCAAATCGACCAATAGCAACGAAGTGCAGTCGGTTCCTGACTGCTTGAAGCAGTCCGTGATGGCCGGTCTTAGTGCTCACTTACATCATGAAAGGAACCCCTATACCAAATTTCAAGTTCCTAGGTACAGTAGTTTCGGCTGTGCGTTGATATATGTATAAGTCAGTCAGGTTTGCCTTTTATATATATAGATATAAATGCTGATTTACATTATGTCAAGTAGTAAGTGGTGTTAAATAATAATAATTAGTAAGGTACGTGTAAACAGTCGTGTTTTGTGTGACGACGCGATAGTCTAGTTTGTAGTTACCTGCCTACAAAGCGAGCGGTCTCGGGTTCGATTCCAAGTATGGGCAAATAATTAAGAATAATTGTCCAGCCTAAATAACGTCTATAGTGGAATCATTGCCCAATAGAGCGAAAGAAATACGTTCATTTGTATTTACCTACCTACACTCATAAATATAACCAATCGTAAATACGACCTATCTGAAAATAATATCCCCAATCATAAAAACGACTCTTTGAAGCTACAAACATTTTGATCTTAATCTAAAACAATTAAGTAGTATTAGACAACGTTTTCTTTGTACTTATTTAAACTTGCACTTAATTTATAATGGATAAAATTCCAATCAGGCTTAATGCGTTGCCTTGCCGACCCTGAGGATTAATGTGGAATGCCCTATCCTTGTTAATAAATTTACCGGCTTATCCTTACACCGGAACACAGCAATGCGAACACTGCTGCTTGGAGCCTCCAAGTTGGAGGTAGGTTAAATGATAGGATAGTGGAGGGTTCCGTCGCTACGCGTCGCTACATTTAGTCAAGTAATAAGTGCAGGTGACAAGTGATTATAATCACTATAGTTAACAAGTTTAGTTTTATGGTCTTAAGTGTTAAATGTAAAGTACCTAAACGTCCACACAGTGTTAAGACAGAACTTTTAAATACTATTCTTTGCACTTGCACTTCGCACCCGCACGTGTCACTTAAAAAAAAATGGGGACTACACAGATTTACCTAGTCCAAAACTAAGCTCCACGCTTGTACTATTACTAGACAACGATATAAATACTTACATACAAAAATAAATACTTGTTTAGATATAAAACATCCAAGACTCAGAAACAAATACTCGTGCTAAAGTTGTTATTTTTCCTATTAGGTATTAGCCCAAATTACAGTCACTGTAATAAAGCTATTCTTATTTCAGTTTATTGAATGATTTATAACTCGACCAAACCTTCCACATTTATTCGTATAACTTGTGTGATATTTAAATAAAACAATAAACTTAGATTAACAAAACTTTACTTTAAAAAAGCATTTATAACAGGCTCAATCAAACATTACAAACTATCAATTATCATATAAGCCAAAATTAGTCAACTGCCTATAATCCAACAATTTTATTTTAAAATGCCGGTAAAACGGGGTTATTTGGCTATCATAAGCTTTTAGTCGATATATAATTGACATGGCAATGGTACAACTGAAAACTTCGCCTGACACCAAGTTTTACAGTTCTATCATAGCCATGACAAAAAATATATCAACTAAAAGCTTACTTAGCTTAGTTCCAAATAGCCTCGTGATTCCCAAATAGCCCCGTTTTAAAGTAAAATCTTGGGTCATGTCATGTCCTGCGCTAAAATCGAAAGGCGTACTGCCCATCTCACACTATGTCAATAATGTAAACATAATAAAAATACTACAACAGTAACAAGGTGTTCACTGTATAAGTTTGAACTACATGTGTATCTGTAAACCGGTCATCGAAGGACCAGTTTATCGCCATCTGCCTGATTAGCATAAAGTGTCAAAATATCAAGTTGAAAGACCTTGGCCTACTGCGCTAAAAGGTCAAGTGTTATCATCCAAAAAGTGCGCACCTAGCTATTTATAAAGTTTTATCACTCTTTGCTTCACAAAATTAGTCATTAAACCCTTAAATAAACGTTATTTACTATTAAAACATTTCCCGCGCTTTTTGTTAATGCAATAAAGCGCGCCATTTTTCAACGACAATAAAACTTTTTTATCATGTTTGGAGTTTTGGACGTAGTATTTGGCCTTAAGTCTTCATCGCTTTATCCTACTTTATCAATACCTACTATTCTAGGTCATTGTTATTTTAGGGTCAGTTGCGCTAAATTCGTGTCTTGAAAATGCACCTTATTACCTAAACATTAAGCGGTTTTTGTGCGACAAGTTAAAGTGATTATTGTTGGAGACTAACTGCCGCACTCAGAGACGTCAATTAAGTTTAATGCTTGATTAAAGTTGCTGCTGTCACTTTCTTTGCTATAGCAATAGAATAAGTCAACACGTCACTAAACAAGCATTAAATTTAATTGACGTCTCTGAGTGCGCCAGTTAGTCAGTTCAATTAGTATTGTAGTTTGTTTAAAGTAAAAATGCAATTGATACTCCGAACAGCAGCGGCTCATTTTTCCATTATCTTTTGCGAAACCGATGCGCATAATGGGGCCGGTGAGTTTCGAAGTGATGACTGCGTAACGGGTAATGAAGCGTGGGTATAGTATAATACTGGGAAAAACTTTTCTAAATGAGGGTGGCAACTGGTGGGAAACCACATTTGACTGATAAGATAAATGAGAATGATGAATTGTCACAAAACTTTATGCAATCCATGTTAGGGTTTTTTTACGCTGGTATCGAACGATCTTGTGGTCATCACGGATCTTTTAGGTCATTTAGACAAGGATGGTTCTCTCTGTAATTACTCGACTCGTTCTTGAATGTTACAAACGGGACTTTTTGCGAATAGGACGTAATTTTTGTAAGGGACGTTATTTGGACGAGAATTTTGCAACATGAGTATTTACGGAGTTTTGAATAGGCTTGTTGTCTTTACGATCTACGATCTCAATATCTCATTGTAGGTATCTAATTATAGTAATTATCATAATATATGGGCTTCTGTAGGTATTTTAAACTTTACGGTCAATAATATCCGATCCCTCGTAAGTTCTAAATTACTTATCATAATTTAACAAATGAGGTAAGGTGAGTTATTTAACTTTAGTGTTTTATTATTGGTTGTTATAACGGCCATAGTAGGACATACTCCCCAAAGGTTCAAAAGATCGACGGACGGACGGCGGAGCCTTAATAATGTCGCTTTATACCCTTTGGGTACTACGCGACACTAAAAAGTAGTCATAAAGAATTGCAACATCAGCTGGCAAGTATTCATTAGTTTCATTACACATTTATTTTACTACACAAAGTGGGTGTAGACCATTAATTACGTTCTTAAAAGATGCCAACTTTCGCAATATTTATGCAATAGACACTGCCACGGCTACGGTGGATTGTTTTTGAGTTTATTTGTAGTCATACTGTTGTAATGTTTATACTTCCTAGATACTGCTGTTGTTAACTAATGCAACAGACTTAAAAGAACAGTTACCGCAGTTTAACTTTAAAAAATTTGTTTGTTACGTATTCAATTAACACCCCAATCGATGTAAAATTTGATACAGAGATATTTATTAGCCAGATGATAGGAAGGGAAGGGCACTTACTATACTTATGTATGTTTGTATGTATGGCCTAGAATGGTTGTGTTTATCGCGTGTAGGGAATGCAATTTAACCGGTTATTAACCGTTTTTGTATGAAAATAACCGGTTAAAACCAGTTATAACCAGTTATTTGCATTCCCTAATCGAGTGACAAAATGTGTATAAAGCATCCGTCACTCTCGTACTTATATACGTGTCAAGAAGTGACGGATGTTTTATCAACATTTATCACGCGATAAACGCAGCTTTAGCCCCCCTGGGTTCTACACGGTAAAACCATATTGTCTTTGACAAGTTATCGTATTGTCAATGTTACGAAAGTTATGTTGCTCAGTATAGCTAATGTATTGCTTGCAGCAGTGTTCATCTACCGAATATATATGGTGATGATGAATATAATATGGGAGTTAGGTAAAAACAGTCGGCAATTGTGACCTTCTATGGCTTTGTGTATTTTGCCGATGCAATGTCGAGTTATATATAGATAATCGCCACGGACTTATTAGCGAAATACTTAAGACCTTATAAGTCCATGGATATGATATCACACACGAGGATAAATTCGGTTGAGTATTACCTCTTGTGGACTTAACAGAAGCACAAGGGGTAAATTCCACGCGCTTCTGCAAGTCCAATCATTTGATCTTGATATATTTTGATGGGCGTCATAATTCCGAATTGATCAAAATTGAATTATGCATTTAATCTGAAATAGTTTAATTCGGCACATTTTTTTTTTAAATTTTGGTATTCGGAAGAAAAAAAATATGAATTTAAGGCGTTCGTATTTTGAACGGCTAATCATAATGCGTCATCTGTCAATTAAGCGAGATGAATCGGGTTAATCTACATTGACCTGATTAAAGTATGAGGAACAGTGTACTGCCTAGGCACTGATAACCAACGACACAAATAAATAGTATCTAGTTCATCTTCAAACAAAGGTATAACGCTTGCTTGCATGTGTGCGCGCCTCGACCGTACGCGCCGCGAGCCACCACAAGCAAGCTCAACAGGACGGACCAAGCCGGTTTCAGTCGGGGGCTACGCCGTCGCCGCGATTGTGTCGAGCGAGGCGCATCGACGCAAAAAAGTCATATAAATGGCATATATGGATAACCCTAGCGCCCGAGCGGCAATAGGTAACAGAAACTCCTAAAGGCTGTAAACGACCTATATATCTACTTACACTGTAGTTGCGATGCCGCAGAAAAATATACAGATATATGTTGAAGTTATAACACCCCTCTGTTTATGTAAGGGGTTAAATAGGACCAGCATGACAGGTCATGACATCTACAGACATTAAATCAAAACAAAAACACATTCTTAACTTTATATTCCAGAAAAGTTCCAAGTTTCTAGAATAGTAAAACTTTGAAATTATTTAGTCCCAAAGGTTCTATTATTTATAATTCAGTTTCTTTTCGTGTGGTTTATTAGGGAATATCAACTGAATATAGCCAGTTAAATTAGTTAATAAAGGTTGTGATGAACATTTATCAGTATTCCTTAATTTATTTATGCAATGTTAACATTAAAATTACAATCTTCCAGGTACAATATAATCAGGTATTAAATTTGACTTACTTAAATTATTAAATAATATTATTTCCGGTGTTAGTTTCCTCTGAGTTTCATGTTAACAAGTTAACAATTTAAGTTAATTAACAAACAACTTTTTTTCTTTGGTACTTGGTTTAGGCTGGCTTTAAACTCACTTCTTCAAACTCAAATCACATCACAACCAACACCAATTTTTCCTTCTTTTTCGTCATCAAAACAATTCAATAAATAATCAATGTGCATGTCACAAAATTAAGAAAAATCCTATTCTTGCAGCCATAAACAAAATATGCAATACACAATGTATTGCACCATAAATAAACATTTAAACCTGACTCGCCTAAACCTTATCATTACGAATGTTATAAAATTATGCTTATGCGTACATGAGCTATTCTACCGCAGTAAATATTTACATCTCTCTAACAACAAGTGGACTGGACAGTTTCAGCTTCGAGCAGGTTGAAATCCATTCCGTTGGGGCGGTTGAAGCCAGTCTTAATGCCGTCCCATCCGTCCTCTACCTTGTATTCACCGGTCTGTATGCGGTTGTACACCTCCTGGGCTACTAGTACAAAAGCCTCCTCCACATTCATGCCTGTTTTAGCAGATGTTTCAACATGATGAAGACCTGAAAACAGATTCTATGATATCTTGATGGTAATAATATAAAAAACTGCATGAATAGTCAAAGAATTATACAAAGGGAAGTTTTGAATATTAACATTTCTAAAAAGAGGTAACAATGTAGTTTAACCTCCATACCACAATATGTAATAGAAGTTTAGTTTTAATTGCAACACTATTCAATTCTACTTAAGGCATTGTATTCATTGATCTGAATGTACTTTGAAATCACGAGGTTAATTTAAATATTCTTGTGTACGTACCATTTTCCTCTGCAAACATTCTAGCTTCCTCACACGACACTTCTCTCCTGGCACCGTTTTTGTTATCTTTACCAATAAGGTCGATCTTGCAGCCGACTAGAGCAAACACTGGCCGGTGAGGTTCTATGTGCCTTTTAGCCTCCATCATCCACAGAGGTATATGCTCGAAACTAGATCTGTTGCACACATCGTATACTAGTAACGCACCGACTGAGTTCCTGTAGTATGATTTCGTTATAGATCTAAATCTTTCCTGTCCAGCAGTGTCCCACAGCTGCAGCTTAATTCTAGTTCCATCTTGCACTTCTATGGTTCTCGCGAAGAAATCTACCCCCACCGTCGGGTCGGACAGCTGTAAATTAATGCGCAATTAGCATTACAATCTAGTTAAAACGAACAGATCAACACAAAAACAATGAGCGAATAGTACCTCTGCGAACTTTCCTTCTGTAAAATATTTCAACAAAGAACTCTTGCCCACTGTACTGTCCCCGATTAGGATAAGCCTAAACTGGTAATCGAATATTGGATCAACCATTTTTGATGCACTTTTATAAATAACATAAAATTGATACCAACAAAGGCTCCGTCAAAAATTACGTATCACATCAAATGACTTATTTTCTCTATTAGCTCGACAGCTAGAATAGAATGAAAATATAAGAAATGTCATTAGGCGCTAGTGGACTGAAACGTTTGAGTAGAACTAAAGCGCTTCGGAAATGGGTGTGCAGCGGTTTACCGTCAAATGGCCCCTATGCTGGACCAACAATTGGCTGGCTCCCCAAAAGGTTGCCGTTTACACATTGGCGTCGATCATTCCGCGTTGGCGATTTGATGAAGATTTGAAGATGGATCTGGAAACCGTTGCAGCCGCGGCAATTTATTTATACAGTTCGTTTAATTATTACCTAAAAGTGCGGCAAAGTAAAGTGACTAAAAAGAAATGGCGCAAACGAAGATGGTAGATTAGATGTTGACTATTCATCGAAGCAGAACGGGGTAAACCACCTCCGCTCTGAGTGCGTTTGCGTTTGCGGCTTTATTTCATACACATCGAATTTTCTTCTAATCACGTGCTTGCGAGCGCTTTTATCTTCCGAACACGCCTAATGTTATACAAACGAAATGATTTAGTTAGTCTGTGGTCAATGTGATCTTACCATGAGGCAACACTGTGCTACGCTGCGCATGGAGGAATTAAAAAAAAAAGTGGCCGCGCGCTATCCGGCAGGCCATCGTACATTTACTTTATAGGCAAATAACTTGGTTAATTCGGGAATACCAATTTGTCAGTTTTACTTTTATTTATTTTAAGTTCGTGAGGTTCATTTTTATGTACCTGGTTTCGAATTATCGTGTTATATAAACGGGTAAAGGAATATACAACTAACCTATGACATAGTTGGCGTTGTAAGCGGTTTGTAATCCCGTCGAGCCTATCGCTCGGGTAAAATGTAAGTGAAAATAACTCAACTAATATGTCGTGAACCTACAAGATTATTATAAATTTGTTCGCTTATGTCACGCCCTATTAAGGTTTAGATAAATTTGGTACATTTGTTGTTTGTTTTTCTTACAGATTGCTCTTGATTACATGTAATCGTGATGAGTTTTACTCAAGCAATTGCTAAAATGAAGGATTCTGCTGCTGAATTTAATGATAATAAAGGAAAATCTACACCTATTGGTATGTAATCAAGAAAAAACAAACATGTTGATAGGTTAGAGTAGTATACACTAACAGTCTCAAAAAAGGTAAGTAATCCTTACAAAAAGGGATATTTAGAGCCACCTATAACAATTAAAAACTAGTGAATAATTCTAATTACGAAAATAGTAAATCTTACGAATATTATGAATGCTAAAGTTCTGATGTTTTGATGTTTGTTACTCAATCACGCTTCAACTACTGAACGGATCGGGATAGAACTTGGCACACATATAGTTTAGGTCCTGGAATAGGACATAGGATAGTTTTTATCCTGGAAAATTGGTCAGTTCCCTAGGGAGAAGAGATAAACGACTTCTATTTGGACGCAGTCGGGGGCAAAAGCTAGTAAGTATCTTAATTGTAAAGTTATCTCTCCTATGCAAGTCAATTTTATTCTGTCTCCTAATGCTCACGTCTCAAAATGTTAGGTATGCTTAGCACAAGTTGTATTTTCATATTTGTGGCCCAGTGTCCCTTTCATAGATTTCAGAGAGAGAGTACCAGGCAGAAGCCCAGTCCAATCCACTGCAAGATTAGAACCTCTAGTATCTTGGTTATGTTGGGTACAATATAGTTGGTTTAAATGTAACATGTCATAAATAGTTATATATCGCTGACAAAACTTATGTTATGTGTCGCTATATATATTTAAGCATTCTTTATTATTACTTATCCTTTAAGTCATAAATTAATTTCAAATTGAGCCACTGGTCATTTATTGTACAAAATAGGGTTGTACAAAGCAAACTTATTCCTTTAAGAGGTCTTCTTCAGCTATCCATTTTAACTTTGAAGTTTGTTATCATTTATTTCCAGCTATGGTGGCTCCAGAAATGAAACAAAATGCGGAGGCTGACACTCAAATCACAAAGACATGTGCTGTCTTAGGATGTGAAGATTTTAAGAATATGACTGAAGAATCATTTTTTAGGTAATACTAACTGTCCGCGCCAGGCGTCGCCTGGGCGTGTTTTTTTTTTCATACAAACCTTATGAAATATACTTTACGTCCTATTCTCAGACCTACTGAATATACACAAAAAAATTCATAAGAATCGGTCAATCTGTTTCGGAGGAGTATTGTTACAAACACTGTGATATGAGAATTTTATATATTAGATTTTTAGGGTTGGAAGTCAAACTAGAAACCCTTATACTTTTGGCATGTTTATCTGTCTGTATGTCACTCTAACTTTTTCTCAGATACTATCAGAACAGACATTTATATCTCGCACTAAGATCAATGATGAAATAAGTATGATTTCTTTTTAAAGGGTACCAAGTACCAAGGGTAAAGGGTAATAAGCACATGTTAAGCAAAGGTAAAAATATTTTTTTACGTTGGAATATACTGTGTTATAGATTGTTGGACAGCTATTCAAAAACCTTTATGTGTATGTCTGTGGGGGATGGTTTAGGATATATTGAACTTTAAGTGTCATTTTCTTGTAGACTTACGTGTCACCACCCCCTACAGCCAAAACTACAAATACTAAAAATCTGGAAAATATCTTAAATTAATGTACATATAACAAATTTAAAAGGAAAACTATCACAACTAAGTAGACTTGATTGGTTCTGGAGATACAGTGACTAAAGTGTTTATACATACTGAAAATCATCTAAGACAGATAGGCTAACATTTGAAATTATTTGATCTAAAATAGTACAGTTTTAGATAGTAATATAGTTGATAACGCAGGAGACGATGTTGTCCCTAGGTTTTGTATGGAAAATGTGCATTTTCCCCTGAGTTACCAGGTTTTTTAGAAGATTAATTTTTTTTTAGGTGTTGTCGTGTACGGTCTGTAAATTTGGTGGTCTGATTTTAAAATTCATACATTGTTATTAATCATAAGTCACCAGGAAAGTTTTAATACCGCAAAAGAAAAGGAGTACCTTAAAAGTTGATTCACCCTAATACTTGTTGTTTTTCGAGATATTTTTTGTCCAACGTGCTTTTGCCTGTTTTTCTAGTTGCATAGTGTAATACTTACTATACTAAAAAACTCAATTAACCCACAAATCAAAGATTCGAACTATGAGCATAAAACAGAATTAAAAACCTATGAAAATCATGCATTTAGATTGTCATTTTTAGTGACTCCGTCTGTATCTTCAAGACCAAATAGAAAAATAAAAGTTAGATAAATTGTTGAAGAATTTCTCCCTCTCTTATTATTTGTTTATTATTCAATGAACATGTCTGGCTTACAGCTTGATACCATAGTGTCAGACACGGAATTAAACATAAAGTCCTTAAAAATTTGCTACCTACACAATTATGCTATATAAAAAGTGAAGTTAGAAATATAATAGTTTCGAACAATGTCTTGGCTTTACAATATAAAAAATATTTCCAATTCTTACTTTTGCGCGCGACCTCGTCTAGAAGTCGTTTATCGCTATTCCCTTCCAAAAAAACGTCCAAACTTTTGCATTTATAATAGTAGTAAGATTTGTTTAAAATTGGAATTAGGCAACTTGTTCGCTAGAGAGCCTACCTAATGTAACCTAACCTAACCTAACCTAACCTGTAACTAAACAGATGCATCGAGCAATTCGAGCAAAAAGTTATGATTTACCCAAATATATCGACGCGAAATCGGCTCAAGTTAGTCAGAGAAACCTTTAAGTCCATGCAATAAGAGTGATAATAAGGTTTATCGGCAGCGAAAAGTTGGATATATTTGATTACCCTTAGAAAACACATGTCGTGCTAGGTTTACTGATAAGCAATGATTAATGATGGTGTGAAAATAGCTTATTATCATGGTCGCCTGTTTTTAACGGGTGCATAATGGAATGTAATGAATTATTGTTTTTATATTGAAGTAGCTTGTTAATTATTGTCAGAAAAGAAAATAGCGGCTGTGAAATTACCTAGCAGAAGGTAATGTTTCCAATATGAATGTGAAGGTTTCCAATAATAATCTTAATCTATATATATAAAAGGCAAACCTGACTGACATATATATCAACGCACAGCCGAAACTACTGTACCTAGAAACTTGAAATTTGGTATAGGGGTTCCTTTCATGATGTAAGTGAGCACTAAGAAAGGATTTTACGAAAATCGACCCCCAACGGTAATAAATGGGGGGAGTAGCGGGAAACTAAGCGGGGGCGTCCTCTAGTATTAAATAATAGCGAGAAGAATCTGTCAATGTTGTCTTGTTAAATGTTTCTGGTACTATTCAAAATGCCAACTTGACTGCCAAGTTGATTATGAATGCCTACGCTAGAGGGCGCCCCCGACTGTTCGTGTCGAATTATTTTCCCGCTGCTCCCCTTATTTCTTCTTGATGGGAGTCTATCTTTTTCACCCTCAGGGTACCCAAGGAATACCCCCTCCTCAAGTTCCTAGGTTCACCGATTTAGGATGTGCGTTGCGTCTCAGTCACCTACATAGTGTGTATATTGGTGTTCCCAATGAAAGTAACAAATCCATACATCCTTGAATTACATAATTAACCCTTTTATTAGCAGTGCACCAGTCCAACTCAAAAGTATCTAAAAAAAAAAACTGACAATGTCACACCAATTGACCTAGTCCCAAACTAAGCTCTAGGCTTGTACTATGGGTACTAGACAACGATATAAATACTTATATAGAGAAATATACTTAAATACACAGAAAACATCCATGACTCGAACAAATATTCGCGCTCATCACAACAATATCTGCCCTTACCGGAATTTGAACCCAGGACCGCTAGCTTCGTAGGCAGGGTCACTACCAACAAGGCCAGCGCGTCGTCGAGGTCCAGGATCTATAGAGGTTTTTGTTTCTAATCACGTTTTCACAATTAACAGCTTCAAGGAAATAATTTCAAGTTTAATATATCCTAAGAACAGACACATCAGTCATTGAATACAAAATGGACACATTCCAAAATAATTTGTTCTTGCATTGAAAATCTTATACGAACAGCTTCTAATTTTAAAATGCAACACTGACTGATTCTGGAATGTCTCCGTTTTGTATTCAATTAACGACATAGGGGTTATGGTTGTTGAGATCCAGATTGCGGAACGCTATTATAGTCGATAGCTAAGCGCTTTCTTGCCGGACAAGTGCCTAAAGTTGACAAACCGCTCATTCTACCATCAGGTTTCCCGAGGACCCTCAGCTGCGGCAGGTCTGGGCGGACCTAACGGGCCGGCACAGCTGGACGCCCACGGACTACTCCTACATCTGCATCCAGCACTTCTCCGTGGACTGCTTCCAGTGCGAGGGCGACGGCGACATGGAGCTCAACTCCAAGGCCGTGCCGTCACAGAAACTTCCGCACCATGTGTTAGAGGTAAGATGATTATGTTATATGTATGGCTAGCATAACTTGATTTTTCTGGTGGATACTAGTTGGAGGACAACGCGCAAAAAGGAAATCGTGAGAAAGTGACAGACGATGAATTTGTCCTTACTTCCGTTCTCTCTTGCTCTTGTCGGTGGAGTAATTTCCATTCTTTTCTAATCCGAGCCTTCTCTTTAACACACCGATACGACGCCTAATTTTTCTTTTAATATTGCTCTAGGTAAGTTGTTCTTGGTCTCCTGCTTTTCCTTTTTCCTTAAATTATCATCTTAATGTAGTTTCGTACTAAAATACAGTAAAATTATAAACGATTAAGTTTGTGAGTGTAGTTATTTCTTCAAGCTGAAACGGCTAGACGGATTTTATTCAAAGGAATGGATATAGCGTATCTTATATACCCAGAATTATCATATAGTCTAGCACAACTTATTACTAATATTTATTATTCATGTATATGTATGAATAGTTTGATAGTTAAAATACGGTTTTTCAATACTATTACTTAAAAAAAACACAAGATCCTTAACCTTCCTATTCACCGATCGGCGGCTACCGCTGGAAAGGCATGGCTAAATACGTGTCGTTTCGAAAATTACTGGGACCCAATTCTCGTGTCTTCGAGATGATTTTTCATGCGAGATGAACTGTCAACTGCATAAATTTTTTCGACATATCTCGCATGAAAAATCATCTCGAATTAACGAGAATTAGGACCCTGCTTTCTGTCGTCATCTAGCGAGACCATCCGCCTAAATGACTATTAGGAAAATGATCGTAGAGTCAACATTTCACATGGCGTTCAATCACGCTCCTCAGCCAAAGTATTTACTAAGCTTGTCTTTCTTAACCTTCACGAGGTTCATACGAAATGGTTACGTCAACGACTACTGCCCGGCGTTATTTTTTGTGTGTTATCGCTCTGGAGGTGATTTTCGGTATTCCATTGGAAACTGCTCAATTTTATAAATGGCCTCTGTAAGTGGCGCGCGACGCGAGCATGATGTAATACCTGCGCATTTATTCATGTCATGGATTGGTTGAATAGAAGAACAACACACCCCTAAAAACTGCCTTTATAAATAACTAGAGGACGCCCGCGACTTCGTACGCGTAGAATTAGTTTCCCGCTACTACCCCATTTCTTCCCGTTGGGGTTCGATTTTCGGAAAATCCTTTTTTAGTGCTCACTCACATCATGAAAGGAACCCCCGTACCAAATTTCAAGTTTCTAGGTACAGTAGTTTCGGCTGTGCGTTGATATATAAGTCAGTAAGTCAGGTTTGCCTTTTATATATATATAGATTAAATTCTACTGTTTCTTGTTGCCAGGTTGAATACATAGACGAGGAGACACTAGATGATAACGAAGAGGAAGAATATGATATGGAGTCTCATGATGACGAGGAATCCCAGGAGGCAGATCCGGAGCCGGAGCCAGAGCCAGAGCCAACGCCAACACACAAAGCACACGCGGAAACCAACAACACAGCCCCCACCAAAACACCAGAGGAAAAGGAACAGGAACAAGTAGAGGTCCTTAAACTCTTCACTGAGGTCCAGAAAATGCAGAGACAGGCCGTCGGTCTCAGAGACAAGCTGAAATACAACATGAAGGTCCATAGCAGACAAAACAAAAAACTCCTAAGGATAAAGCAGACAATAGAAATGAAAAAGAATGTGCTCAATCAGAAACGAAAGAAAAAATCAAGAATATTACTCACTTTACAAGACAAAATTAAGGAAGATAGGAACGGGTTGGTCCTCGCCATGCCCACTAGACATACAGATGACTTAAAAAACTTCGCTTTAAGTATTTACAAGTATTCTCCGCAAGCTTACATCTACGTGAGAAATACCCTCCGGACGATGCTGCCCAGTACGGATGTCCTGGACACTTGGGTGGACTCGGGATATGTACCAAAAAATGTTATGACTAACAGTAGCATGATCAAAATTGTAGCAGACCAGACTGACAAAGAGTTGACCTGCAAGGTGGTGTTAGGATGAAATTGCGTATCTTAAGATTTAATTACGGATATTTTTTTAATAAAACACATTTGAAATGTTACACTGTTTTTTTATCATCGTAAGACATAAAATCATTTTTATAAAATTAAAATGGTTCAGAGCAAAGTTGATGCACTTAAATTGCACTTCTCAGATAGTCATCTAGGTATTTAGATACGCTTACACACATAAGGAAATGTAAGTATAAAGTGATTGAACTGCAATATCAACCGCACGTGCTTATTAGTACGGTAATTAAATTAAATAACTATAATTGAAGTTGTAATAAATGTAGGATACGTTAATTACAGGGCAAAGCACTTTCAGAAAGGTTAAATGAAGGCTATTAGACGCAGTTTTGATAGAACAACAACCGCTCCAAGGTAAGCATAATATCTATTTCACTGTTACTTCTGATTTTATAATTCACTGCGCACCAAGTGATAGTAAGCTTTATTGCAATATATTACAGTTCCTTAAAGTGTGAACAAACGTGCATGCTGTACCGGTTTTGTACGTTTATTCAAATATGAATCTCATTTGATACGCGTAAGAGCTAAAATAGTTTACACAGTTCAGCTGTCAGTCGGCCATCTTAAGTAAGCTGTCAAAACAAAGCGTGCGTCGTAATTCGCCCGCGGGCCTCTAGATGGCGGTGTAACAGGTCCTGTAGCTAAAAAGAGAAGGTGTTATACGGCCGTAACGAAGTGTCTGAATGGAATAGACGAGCCCAACAAATGGTTCTTTTTCCAGTTCCAGTAGCGAGATTCCCTCCGACCGATCGGGTCGCGCGTGCCGCCTCGAAGTGTTTCCCGCGTCGTGCGTGAACCGAAATAAATACCCATCTGTTCAAATATTGTGCAAGTTTTTTTATTGTTTCCCGAAACGAGCCATGCGTTCGCCGCGCGTTTTGTAAAAGTTATAAGTTTTGTGTTTAAGTGCAAGTGGTTTTTGTTTTTGTATTGTGACTGGATTTATTGAACTCGATTATGAAGACGGAGTTCTCGTAAAAGGTATTTCGTCTATATTTGTTTGATCACTTTGATCTATTTGTGTTGGCGATCGAAAAGAATGGAACCGTCGCGAGTAACTGGACTTTCGCAATCACTATTCCTTGCGCGTTGCACGGCTACCATAAAAGCCGGATACCATAAGCGAACCGTCGTTCAATCGGTACGAGACGTGTAATATTTTTAATGCATCGTTAAGTGCCTTAAAGCGTTTAGATATCAATAATTGTATTGTTATTGTTATTCAAATCATGCGACGACCCTTTGAAACAATTTCTCCACTTTTATGGCCGTGGAACAATTTCTTTTATACGCAATCGAAAGTTAAGTTCCTTGTTTCCGTAATTAGTGAGGTGCATTGTGCAGCGTAGATTGTATGCAACAGTGGTGAGAGTGAAAGTACCAGGGTACTATGGCGGGTCAGAGGTGATGGGTTTACGCGAGAATTTTATTCGGGTCAATGCGCTCTTTTATTTCAATGGTGCGTATCCCTTCTCGTGAAATTTCATTACTTAATCAGAAGTGGGATCGCATTTTAGATGTGTCGGCGTTTTCAGTCAACTGTTATTGATGATTCCTCCTGAGTCATGTACAGTTTGAAAACATAATTATTGACGTTCTTAGTTTTTATTATTTATTGTGTTAAGTTACGAGTGCGAATGTGTTTATTTTTCGTTGGACATTATGAGTCATAACTATGCAATGCAACAGATTGACGTGATATTTTGCACAGTTGTTGTATGGTTTAGTTTGTAAAATTATATTTTAGCGAACATGTTCTCGGGAAAAAGTTAGTATTAATATATATATATACGGAGTATCAAGTAAAAATACTTATTTATGCGTAAAAAAACGGTGCAAAAACTAAATCCCGGTTAGAAATCGCCCTTCCTCAGTTCAACCTCCGTAATACCGCCCGCAATTAACAGTTTAAGCTGGCCGCCTGTCACACCGACGCGTAACGTCCCGGTTATTGCCAGCGGGCATGACGAAAATGTCCCTGACTCTGTCATTTAGGTTTTGGTTTCTAGTTTAATTTTTTTTTTATTCTCTTTTGACCCTTAATTAAGTGGGAACTATTTCCCACTTAATTTATTTTCCAAAATAATGACAACATTACTCTCCCTTTTTTGGGCAGTCGTTTGATTAGGGTTAAATGATAGTTATAATCACATTTTTTTGTTAATATACAGCCGCGTGTTTTGTTGTAGGTATGTGTGTATTACATTTTCTCTTTATCGAAACTATTTAACAGGAAGAATAGGAAGACACGAAACCGATAGTAAAAAGAGTCAGTGGAATTGACGTTAATTAATGATCTACTCCAGGACCTTTTTTTTTTGGAAAGCACTTAACTTGTGTACGAACTTGGGTAGTTACGATGTTTATAGGTATATTTGGTACGTTGGGTACCTTCAGTACCTTGAGGTTTTACTTCCATTGCCCAAAATAACAAATAATAATGATAATGTCAATTTACATGTCATTTGATTATTATAATTATATGAAAAGGTAATTAATTCAATTCAATTCTTTATTACTTTTTCATAATGATACAGCTTATTCTAATAGATAAGTAATAACAATATGGACCCTGGAGCGCACGTCAACACTAAGAGAGAGGAGGCATTACCTATGTCGAAACATAATTTTTTTTGTAACAATTACAAGAGTAACGTGTATTACAAAACAAATACATACTAACAATTTCAACTAACAAAGTTAAGTATCTCGAAGACCTATCCTTCTATCTTTACCAATATTATGCTAAAGTGTTTTTGTTTGTTCGTTTTTTTGTTGTGTTTTCACGGTTTAACGCCTTAACCGATCGACATGATAATTGGTAGATTTAGTTTATAGACCGGAGACGGGCATAGGGCATTTTATTATCACGAATATTGGACAGTTCCTAAGGGGATTGCGATAGATGACTTTTACGTGGACGATTCTATTCATTACTCGATTTATATTAGTTTAAAATATTTTGCCTTGTATTTAAGAAGAAGAAGAAGAAGAAATACATTCTATACATTACATTTCTGTATTCGGTATACATTTGGTTCTAAGGTGGCCCTAAATAATAAATATCAAGTGGTCATTTAAAGAGTGTAAAACATTATCTAGATATGTTACTGCCTAACCTAACCTAGATCCCACTGCCAGATAAGTTATTTTGTAACTTAAGACAAAACACGACAGCCCAGTATTCTAAACTAATCCGATTAGGTTAGGAATTGCACTAATGGCATTTAGCTGCGCGAGGTCGGTTGCAACATGCCGATCATTTTTTACTGCTGTAATGCAGGTTGATCTGTATCAATCAAATGTTTTTTGGTTTACTTTTAGGTAGGTATTGAACTTTACTTCCATGTTGTTTGGGTTTAATCATGCAAAGTCCATTTTGAACCCGTTCCTGTAATCGGAATGGATTGAAATTTAGATTACTATTGTAAAGCCGATGACATCTAAATTATGATGGTGTCCAAGAGCTGATCTCATGTACTACTAAACGTAGAACTCGCCGAGGACGCCGAGGTTGCACTCAATTTGGTCTCGATAAGCTGATGTTATTTGCGTAGAGTAGGTACAATTGGACAGAAAAGCTTGACTAAAAAATGTTTTCTTTACCTTTTGTTGTGTTAACACTTTAGCGGCCTTTACACGAAAAGTTTGGACCGCGGAAAAACGCCACGCGCCGTTCCAATCTTCGTTCCGAACCGTACATTTTTTACTACCGTAAAACGGGGCTATTTGGGAATCACGAGGCTATTTGGAACTAAGTAATCATAAGCTTTTAGTTGATATATTTTTTGTCATGGCTATGATAGAACTGTAAAACTTGGTGTCAGGCGAAGTTTTCAGTTCTACGATTGCCAAGACAAACATATATATCAACTAAAAGCTTATAATTACTCGATTCCAAATAGCCTCGTGATTCCCAAATAGCCCCGTTTTACGGTATTTTACTATTACAGTTGCATTTACACGTAGGTACGGTTCGGAACGAAGATTGGAACGGCGCGTGGCATTTCCCGCGGTCCGAACTTTACGTGTGCAGGACGCTATTCAATGCTAAGATTTCTAGTTTCCTTAGAGAATTGACTTGATAAAGAGTATCTGGCAGTCTTTAGAGAAGTAGCTTACTTTCCTTATACTAACGCTGCCGCTATGTCGAAGCGAGAGGAGATATCGATGCGTGTGATTCAATGTGGATGCTTCATAAGTCCAAAGAGATGTAAAAAAGGCAACTTAAATTGGGTTTTGCCAGGTTCTAAAATAAGGACCAGTGGAGTTTGTTTTCCTTTATTTCGAGGGTGACATCATATCCATACGTGACTTTTGTTTTTTGGGGCATTTTTTCTCAACAATGGAAAAGTACATATGCAACGTAATTATTAGAGACTGCAAACGACTACGTTTATGATTTGTTTTTGTATCGTCAGCTTTTGCCCTCTATTTACACAGGAAATGTTAGATTTTCGGAGTATAAAATCCCCCATGTCTTTCACTGGGATATAAACTGTCTGCGGGGCTAGACAAGTTGCCATCGAATACAAACGCTAGCGTTTGGTGATCACTGTTGCGTTGTTATAGAAACATGTATGGAATTGACATAAGTCACGTGATATATCACTCGTTACAACTGACATTTTTCATTTTTGACAACGCATGTCGAGTGATATATCACGTTTCTTGCGTCAATTCCATACATTTTTCTATGACAACGCAAAGCGACAGTGATCACCAAACGCTAGCGTTTGTATTCGATGGCAACTTGTCGAGCTCCACTGTATAGATTACATAGATCGGTCGGTTGAGTCATTAAGCTGCTGTAAAGACGTAACAAACAAACAAATATACATACTTTTGCATTATAAATATTAGTCAAGGATTCACAAGTTTTCACACGCTCTAATAGTTCTTTTTCCTTCATGTTCCAAAAACTTTAAAATTAGGTATATCTTCGTAAAAGTCAACTGACTTAGTTCGCTTCGCTATGATACAAAAAAAACAAGTGTCACCGTGATTGTCTTCTCCCCACGGTTAAAGTGGGGAGGAGTACTTGTGTCTATTTCGCCTCCCTCGCCGTCCCCTCGTCCTGCTATATTTAGTTGCCTATTGTTCTAAACGTAACCGTAAGATCTTTCGCTAAAACACTTAGGAATACAGGGTATAATTATTTTACACTGATTGCAAAGTAAAAATCACCTAATGCTATTGAAATTGAAGGTATTGTCAAAACTGAACGAACAGAAAATTTACCACTGTTTTAACATACTCGATATCGGCAAAAAGACATCGGAAAAAGCTATATAGGTCTACCATAATCAACATGTAAGTATAGGTACATATGTATCTAACTAACCGCGATAAGTACTTGGTGTTTGAATTTTATAAAAAATGCTAATAGAATAAGTGCCTGTTTCACAATCGTCAAGTAAAGCATATCTGACACATAAATTTAGCCCTTTCCTTCTCTTACACTTGAACATAGACAAGGAGAGAGCTAACTTTAACTGGCACATACATTTACTTGTCGATTGTGAAACAGGCCCTTATAAAAATAATATAGAAAATTGACCTCGCTCTGTACACATCAGGAAAACGTCTAATCTACCGGTATTTAACAAATCGCGGTAATTATTCGGTATGTTGCACTTCCGCTAACCCTCAGATATTTACCGTCCGCCACACCAAACGGTGCGTTTCACAATTCATTACGAGATTATTCGTTATATCTATTCCCGATTAAAGTCATTAATTACCCGTAAATATTTATAATCACGGATGCGGCGAAAGTTATGATTGAAATCGATACGCTTTGGGTTTTACGCAAAATACATAATTAACTGTTATCGCATAGTTAATTACGTATTTAGAGTAGTACGGTCACGGACTTTTTCTCTATGTAAGTATGTTTATCGTTGTCTAGTGTCTATTGTACAAGTCTAGAGCTTTGGCCTCGCTCAGACGTTTATAGAGAAGCGTAACGTTCACATAAACGATCTCATATATTGCTATATATTTGATTTGCCCGCGCATCGTGCCGCTCGTCGCCTCGCGCATCGCGTCGCCGTTCCCTAGGCGAGGCCTTAGTTTAGAACTAGTTCTATTGGGGTAAGAATTTCCCCTAAGTCTAATTTATGTTTTATTTATTAATTTGCATAGAATATACTTGAAATAAACAGTCTGGCTGGTGGATACTGATACAACGAAAGCCGAGAAACAAGGTACGCGTGCATACAACTTACAGCACTTCACTGCATATAAAGAATATAAATCGTAAATATAAAGCAGCAAAAATAAAACTAAAGATTGGAAAAATAATTATATAAGAAAATGGAAAATATACAATACAACGAATTTATTAATACAGTTAAAATACAGTTATCTACTTAAGTTATATTTCTATCACAGGAGGAAATTAAAGAGTTCCTAAATGACAATATTGTGTTCCGAATCATTAGCGGCCTTTACACGTAAAGTTCGGACCGCGGGAAACGCCACGCGCCGTTCCAATCTTCGTTCTGAATCTTAAATTTTTTACTATTTTACTTTACAGTTGCATTTACACGTATGGTTCGGAACGAAGATTGGAACGGGCGCGTGGCGTTTCCCGCGGTCCGAACTTTACGTGTGAAGGCCGCTATTGTTATGGGTTTGTCGCTGGTACTTTCGAAGACCACAAAAACCAGTGATAAATTAGCGAGTGTAGTGAATATTGAATAGAAGGCATTTTTTGGAGATATGTTCAAGAGTGGAAGGGGTTCTCTGGGTTTCCTGCTTCAGACACTAAAGATACCGGCATTTTGGTCCTTTTGTTCAAATAAATTTATCGTCAAAATTTAAGAGCACTTGTCGGCGGAGTGGTCGCCATTCATCTTTGTTCTTACTTTAGAAGAGGAAAAGGAAAACTGGCATACGGACAAGATGAAGTTACAAATATTGGTACCTACCTAAATAATTTAAAAGATAAAATCTGCAATAGTCGCGCCGTTTTTAAAGGCCCGATTTGACAGCTGTCAACTCAGTACAAAATATGTGTTTGAGGTTATATTTTGTATTGCGTTGACAGCTGTCAAATTGGGCCTCTTAGACCGGCGCGACTATAAGTGGTTTTCAATTAACGCCTTTTGTACTTCGCTACATCTTTGTTAATTTAAGTAACGTATGCGTACACAATGCTAAGATAACATACATTAATTCAGGTGTAAAAGCTTACCCTCGTCTGCTATACCTTGGAGACTTGGCCCAAGTGTCGCACGAAGTTACCCGAAATGCCAACAACATTAACTCGCGGTTCGGCCATGAACTTAAATGCAAATGTCTTTTGTTAATTATTTATTTACAATGTAAAGGGTTTTGTCAATTCACTTTATTTTAATGGCGTTAAATGCTTGTCACCTATATTTAACAACTGTTGTCAGTTTAACGTGTATCTGTGAATCTGAGGTTCTATCTGTTGCATTTATTACCTAGGTTTAAAGATAGGGTCGTGTTAATAGTCGCCATTAATTATTAGCGTTTTAATATACATGTAAGTATAAAAGTTTTTGCACGTGAAGTAACGAGTGATTGTTGTTGTAATTATTTCACTGTATAAGTATGATATTTAAATAAACAATCAACGTCGTGCGTTGCGTCGCTTCGTAAACAACTCACAGTCGTGGTATTTAGCTCTGGAACCAGTTACACAAAGTTTCTAAACAAATTGTATTCTTATTTAACCATTGTCAGAAGATTTATTTGTTAACAGTTTTTATTAAATCATTGTTTTTTTGCGTTATTCAAACGTAGCTTCCAAGTTTATTTTTCTAACTACAACCTTGTTTCCAAAATCCACGTGTGTTCATATTTTCTACATAGGTAAATTGCACTGGTGCTTTCCTTCAGACTTCTATAATGGTGAACCTCGAATTTACTTTGAATTGTGTCTGCTTATCATTATCAATTCAGGCTCAACATAACACCAAACTTAACTTCAAGCGTTCTAACCGGCCGCCATTTTCCATCTCCTACATAATATATTAGATCCAAACAATTACTTACGCTTCGGAGTGACAGGCAGCCATGTAGCGCGAATTACTCGTTCGTCAACCTAGATAGCGCGATAAGTCGGCAACTTCTGTCGCTTTACGAAATTCCATCTCTGCTAATTTATTCTGTAGCGTTCCCGTTTGAATTCAGCTTTTCTCTGATACGGGTAGCATAGAATTTAACGAATGAAAGCTACTAGGGTGATGGAACGAGTAATGAACAAGGACCATTCATAATGGACACTTGATTATTACGGTGTGGTCTTGATTTATTTTGAGACAATCAATTTATAACCTTATGTTATGTTATGATCTTTGAATTGAAAAGAGTTTAGTGTCCAACATTGGTGCCGTCACTCTATGAAGAAAATGTTTCAGTCACGGACCTTTTTCGGGAACGTATCATAATATAAATATCGCGAAAAAAAACAGCTGTTCCATACATTTCGGCTGTTTAGCTCTTAAAAGTTTGTATGGAACAGCTGTTTTTTTTCGCGATTTGGATGTCGGTCCCGCAATAAAAGTTGATGAGTATGACCTACAGAATTAGTCCCTGAAGTTTGTCCAACCTTCTGCCTAACACCCTGTAGGTATACAGTTCAAAATACGTAATGGGTCATAATACATGGTTCATAATAGGTACATAATGGTTTTATTTCGGAAGCTGTAAACTTTCAGGATTCTTTAAAAGGTCACTGTATAGAACCTATTAGGTTAGGTTAGGTTCATTTTATAACAATCCCGAAAAGTTTACGGTGTCAGAAGAAACACCATTATATATTTATTATGAACCATTATACAGGGTGTTCGGCAGAAGGACCGACAAACTTCAGGGACTAACTCTGTAGGTCATACTCATCAACTTTTATTATGGGACCAATAAACAAATCGCGAAAAAAAAAACAGCTGTTCCATACAAACTTTGAGAGCTAATACAGCCGAAATGTATGGAATAGCTGTTTTTTTTTCGTGATTTGGATGTTGGTTCCATAATAAAAGTTATTGACGATTTCAATTATACAAACAAAATCGGTTCCTTGGATAAAAATGCATTGACACTTACAAGCATACGTGTGCTAACCTCAAGGCACGTTCTAGGGATTTAATATCGATATATAAGATATCGATTTCAATTTATAAATGTGCTCATTGAAAATCTTCTACTACTATGGCTCGAGTTCATGTCTGGTATCGAACCTATTAACATAATAAAAGTATATCCATGTAATTTCAGGCAAAACAAGACAATTTACCGGCAGTGCCAGTCATAATGCAATATTTGAGGTAATATTCCGTTACGAGTCCATAATAATTTAAAGCGGATATTTTACGGTCTAACAATAATAAATATTGATTGTTTACTATGCAAACTTCTCGTCTTCGTCTTTATTTTAAAATGTGCAGGAGAGGATGAACATTATTTATTAATGTTGAATAACATCTTGATCTGACACTAACATCGATATATTTTTTGTCGCGAAAGTATTGCGCTACATAACTTTAGTATTCGTGCCCTGGGTTAGCACACGTATGCTTACAAGTTTTGAGACGCAACTATATGTAAGAGTGAGTGGCAAGTAGGTATCTGGATCTCCGTCCTGCATATAGCTTTATTTCAAAACTTGCAAGTATAAATGCATTTTTGTCCAAGGAACCAATTTTGTTTGTACTACAATGAAATCGTCAATATACACAGTCGAAGTTTACACTAGGAAGTTTCTTGCAAGTAACTTGCAAGCTACTGTCGGTAATTTCTCGCAAAAGTTTAAATTAAGAATAATTCGCACAATTTTCCTTTAATAACGTAAATAAACTGAAAAATGTTTGTATAAATATTTTTATTATGTTTATTAATTACTTATACCTAGAGGAAAAAATGGTTTTTAATGTCTAATTTCGACTTCTTTAAAGACGAAAACGTGTGCAAAATAACAGCCACTTATTCTAATATTAGAAATCGAAGTATAATTCATTCATTAGCCACTGTCAGATATTTCTTGCTAAAGTTTTGTAGTAAGTAGGTTTATTTGCGGCGTAAGGACCTTGCCGGTCACGTAACGTAATAGGTTGGTCAAGGTCACAGATGTTGCCGACGTTCTCAGTCTATAATAATGAATAATCAATAAAAGTGGACAATCTCATACGAATTGACCTAGTCCTTAAACACGTCATATTGCATAAAATAGCCTCCACCCTTAATGGAAGCGAATAATAATCTATCGCTAGGTTTATCGTGGCAATTGTAACATTTGTAGCGTTTAATTTAGCAGTAGCTGATTTCTTAAAATGGCAACACTATTATCTGTCAAACGGAACGGACGGTGTCGGACGGCGTGTCGTTGTTTTATATACAAGCTACAGGCTACAAATACATCATAAAACACATTGTTTAAACCAACTTAAAAAAAAACAAATGACACAATATATCGACAAAAATTCTACTAAGTATCAAACTTGAGTTTATCAGTGTTGACACCTGTAAGAATCTTTACTTTGCCGCCTTTTTCATGGGACCCGACTTGCTTGACAGATTCTATCTTTGAACGTAAATCGATTACCTGTGTCAAAGAAATTTCAATTTTAGGCTGTAGCGTTTGCATATCCCGGGAAATACTGGCCTATACAGTCCCGGGACTGCAAAATCTGGTAGACAACTTATTTAGGCCTTAATTACAATACAAAAAAGTGGGGTAAAGCGAAGGCCTGACACTTTGTATGAGAAAATTTTCAACTGTCCGCTCATACAATACGTGGCGCCTTCGCCTTACGCTGCTGTGTGCAATTTAGGCCTTAGACAGATATTAGATTTACTTCATTTTTGTCAGATTCGAACATGATTAAATCAGATTGTTTTGTTAATAAATATAATAATAATAATAATAATAAGCATTTTATTTCGAACATGAATGGATATACAGTTCATAGATGATTAGTAACAATACTCTTAAAACTATGTTAGTAAAAAAAAACGCAAACATTTAAGATAATATATCCCCTCTAGACTCCACATGGACTGAGTTCCAGTGGCGAACTATGGGACAGTGCAACCTATCCAGGATGTTGTTTAAGAGGCTGCTGGAACTGCCACTTATTCGACGCATTAGGGAGGCAACTCTTTTGCGTATTATGGCCTGAAAGCCATCGATACGAGCCTCGGCAAACATACCTGATGCACTACAGAATCGAGGCAGTCCCAACAACATCCTAAACCCATTGTTATATTGGACGCGTATGGCGTTGACAGATCTCTGAGTACAGCTAACCCACAGACTGCACGTGTAAAAAGTCTGACAAAATGCCTTAAAGAGGGTTATTTTGACATCCTTCATACAGCGCGCAAATCTGCGAGCCAACATGTTGCTCCTCACTGCCAACGCCCTACGCTCCCGTTCTACGTCAAGATCATCAGAGAGGTCCTCGGTGATCCAATGTCCCAGATATTTAAACCTAGTAACTACATTCAGATCAGCTCCGTCAAGTTTAAGTGGAGGGACAGACTTGGGTTTTTTGTTACCAGCTTTGAAAACAAGTAGTTCACTCTTTTTAGAGTTATACCTCAGACCGTGGGACACCGCGTACCTCTCGCAGATACCTATCAACACCTCAAGGGACCCGATCGATGGGCCCAGCAGTACCATGTCATCGGCGTAACTGATATTATTGACCATCTGGCCGTCAATGGAGCACCCGACAGTGGTTTTGCTGAGCTCATCGATCAGTGCATTTACATACAGGTTGAAAAGCCGCGGAGAGGTCAAACCCCCTTGTCTCACACCGCATTTCAACCTGTATTCATCGGAGTATGCGCCAGCCCAACGAACGCTATTGATTTGGTTATGGTACCAAAAGCGCATAATATTAACAAGCTCCCTGGGCGTACTAGTTTCCCTCAAGAGCTTATCCCATAAAACATTGTACGAAACAAGATCGAACGCCTTCGACAGGTCCAAAAAACACCCATATACAGGAGTTTTTTGCGACATGTAATAGCGAACAGTATGCTTAAGACGAAGGATTGCCGTTTCGGTAGAAAGCCCCGATCTAAAACCAAATTGCGCCTCGTTCAGAGATATATGCTGAGCAAGACGATAGTCGAGCAGACCATCGAATACTTTCGCTATCACAGTCGCCAGCGAGATTGGACGGTAGTTGTTCCCGTCAGACATGTCTCCGGTCCTGTTTTTCGGGATTGGTACAACAATGGTCTTCATAAGCTCTTGAGGAAGATAAGCATGCCCAATACACAAATTAAAGAGCACAGCGAGCACCCGAGGCAGGTGTGCGCCTGCAAAACGTAAGTGCTCGATGCTGAGGCTGTCGTGGCCAGGTGATTTGCCCCTAGTCATACCATTTATAACCGTTGCAACTTCTTTGGCGGTAATACGAGCATACTCACCCCCCACCAGATCCCCTGCATCGAGCACTACGGGCGCTGCTTGCAAGGACGATTCTACTTTAAAGTGCTCCTTAAAAATGTTTGCAATGCGCACTGGATCACACTGTCCCTCAACGCTCACAGTCACGCACGACCCCGCATCCAACCTCTTAGTGTGTTTCCAGAAACCCTTAAAGTCTTTTGCTGTATGGCGAGTTGCTAATATGTCCATTTTAATTTGATCTTCGTTGTCCTGGCACCATTTTAGCTTAGACTTAAAGAGTTTTCTGGACTCACACATATCGCTGTACACATCACCTACATGCGGTTTTCCATGTAGCAGCCAAGTCTGGAAACTAAGACGCGCCCTCCTGTGAGCCTCCTTAACATGTTTATTCCATCCAATTACTTGTTTCCGTTTATGACAACATTTTTTCGCACTATGGCTAATTTCCGATGATTGGCTCAATATTTTAACAATGCTTTTGTAAAAGTTATTAATAATCTCTCTATGTTCACGGTTATTACACAAATTATCAGCACACTGCTCACATTCCGCCGGAAAGTCAATGTATCTCAGTTTACTAAAGCACTCCTCAGTGTAAACACTTGTCTGAAGGGCATTTCTCTCGCCCCATCGCACCTTGTTAATAATATCGTCTTTGTAAACGGTTTTCGGTACCAACTGTCCCAATTTACACTGGACCTCGAGCGGAAAGTGGTCAGACCAAAATACATCATAACGTACCTTAATATCCGTAATGCATTGCGAAGCTGCCTCTGTAACTACGCAGTGGTCAAGCCACCTAGCGCAGTTGTGACTTTCACTAATAAAAGTGTGTGTATCAGATAATACACCAAGCTTAACCACATCAGCACACAGCCAACTCCGCTCATCACAAAAACAAAGAAGCTCCTTATAAAATAATTCACTCGGGTGCGTGTTAAAATCACCGAGTATAAACACAGACTCGATCTCACTACTATCAATCACAGCATTTAACTCACTTAGCACCTCCGTAAATTCCGTTAAGTTTTCCGTACTATTTGTAGGCATATATACCGAAAATAACAGCGCACTTCTATTTGCCACGCACACCTTAATAGCCACGAGTCGATCACTGCTACAAGGAACGACAGACACTGACGTAAACACTCCTTTTCGCCATAGCAACGCCACCCCGCCGAACGGACGCCCGCGCAGCGGCCCAACGGACGTATCCACAGCTGACTTACTGGTGTATTCGAAATTCCGGTCAATAGTTCCAACGAATGCCACATCATGGCTGAGAAGCCACGTCTCCTGAAGAGCTATCACATCTGCCGTTGTACAGAGCTGTCTTATTCCCTCCACGGATCTTTTTACAGACTTACAATTAAAACTTATTAACTTAGTTACAGTATCCATTGTTTTCACTTTTTGTGCAGTTTAGCCTCAGGTAGCTCGTTATCCGGGGATTTCCTCACTTTGAAGTCAACAAAACGGCGGAACATAATGTCCTCCGGCCACAAGTTTTCATCCAGAAAAATAGACAGCTTCTGCTTAGGAACATACATTTTATACGCCTTATACCCCTTGGACTTTTTCATTTTAATTTCGATTAAATTGACTGCGACCTCAGTTTTACTCATTATGTACTCTGAAATATCCTTTGCGGAAACATCATTTCCAACATAGTTAATAAAAAGTGGGATTTTTAAATCTGCCGCCTTAAACTTGCTAGAAGGCTCCTTCGCCTTGCCCCTTGTCCCGATGAACCTGTTTCGCAAACGCTTCGCTTTCACCTCGTTCCATCCCTTATCATTTTCACTATTAAACTCGCCACCGGCCTGTGCAACCTGAGCATATGTCGCAGAACTAGTACTAGGCGCATTTGTAATGTTATTATTCGACGTAAGAGTCACCGGGCGAGAACCGGGAGTCCGTGGGCCAGTTACGGATGTTTCCAGTGACACCTCGGTAGTCAAAACACCCGTCAGACTAGTGTTACCTTTTAATTCATGCGGAGCAACAGATAAACAACCGTTATATACAGAATTCTGCGACACGGCCGGCGGTCGTGACTGTTGCCGTGGTTGCAGTGAACTATGACTCATACTTGTATTTATATTTACGTTTGCTGCTTGCACTTGCACCGGGGAGCCCGACTTGTTATGACCCGGGGGTATGCTGTCTTCTGTCCAGTTCATCATTCCTGTGGGACCACTATCCATTACCAACGTATGATAATGTAACGGATTTCTGCCACTACCTCTTTTCGTGTTTACATAATTAGCGGTCTCAAAAACATTTACTAAAGATGCTTTTTTCAAGTTATTTAGCTCATCTTTAACTATTTTAAGTTGCTCGGTCGTCACATATTGATCCTGAACCACTCTGAGTTCTTCTTTTAAAACGAGCATATCTTTTAATAGTCGCGAAACGTCGACGTGATCAAAACTGATTGCGGGTAGTTTTCGCAGCTCGCGCGCAACGAAAATCGGCATTAAATCAGTAGGCGTACATTTGAATAGGGAGATCATGTCCTCTAGATCTCTCTGCACTTTCACCTCAGATTTACCCTTGCGCTGAATCATCCTCTCCGAAGTTTTCACGGACTGATAAAGCAAAATCTTTGCTTTCTCAATTTCTTCAAGCGAGTATGTAGTCGCACACAAGCGAATAATACTGCTCTCACCCATTATTTGCACCTGATTATGAATAAACGCTAAAAGTTCACAAATTACAATATTACAACTGTTACATTTCACTACGCTATCCGTCATTGTATTAATCAACAACGCTCGATGAGTCACGCGATAAACATGCGAACGCAGCGGCCGGCGCGCGTCAGCTGACTCTAATATGATACACATGATATTAATATGTAAATGATAAAACTAAGTGTGTTTCGTCAGTTTCGTGTACATAGTAACTTAATAAATCATTCATAGGGCAGTACTATTTAATATTGTAATGAGACAATTAGCGAACGATTCTTTGAAGAATGAAGAGAGCACAGGATATATATCCAATCCAATCAAAACTACTCGAGAGTAATTTCCAATTTGGGCTACTATTAGGTCGAAAACATATGTAAAACAACATTCATTTATACTTGTTACACAAAACTGATTATAGAAGGCTTTAAAGTTATGGGTTTCAAGCCTCTGGTCTTGAGAAAAGTCGTATTTAAGTTGGGATATGTTCAGTATGTGCTTGGAATATACTTAAAACTCTTAAAAAGTATCTCGTGCGGATGATTTCCATTCGCTAAAGTTGGGTTCGTGACATGTTTCTACAAAGGCGTCTAATACTACCCTTTAGGGTCCTAGCACGGAAATTTATTTTTAAAAGATAGATATTGTACAACGAATGAAAATATGTGGGTTTACCTTTTACAATATTACCTTCTGTACAATTAACATCTTTCCATGCTTTTAAAATTTGTACGTTGCAACATAGCGTAGGGCGTTGCGTTGGCGCTTGCTAAATTCTGATTAGGCAACGGATTTTATGTAAAAATTTCGTTTATTAAATAATTATTTGTTTAGCCTTCGTCTACACAATAATAATTGTTGATTATTTAGTAACGTTTCGATAAAATCTGCATAACAGGCAAGAAACAATGGAATTTGTTTTGGAACCTGAACTTGTTTTTTTTTGGCGAGACGCGTGCGTTCGTCGTTACTGACCAATTGTTACTAACTATAATTTGGTTATTGTAGGATGATTTCCGTGTCAGCCATATTTCGTAATTTAAACACTTACTACGCTCGAAAACAAGGCATATTAAAGGTTATTAAGTAATCATTTGTACTACCGATCGTCGTCACAAAGTTTTCTATCAAGGTACGTACCTATTTATGAGAAGTTGAAGAAACGAATGTAAAATCGCCGTCAATAGAACTTGCAAAAGATGTAAACAAAACCAAACGAACCAATTCACCAGGATTACTCGATAATCACGTTCTTTTAAAGATCAAGTGAGGTCTTTGCAATGATTTATACACTAGATCATTATTTTCATATTAAGTTTAAGATTAAATAACTATTTATTATACGTTATTTTTAATATAAACACGCTTGGTGAATATTTGAGGTTATGTGTCAAACAGTACTAATTTGTTTACATAGTTCGCAAGCTCTATTGACGGCGACCTTAGGTGTTTATTGATTATATGAGTTGTCATTTCGACCGAGAGGAATGTAAACAAAAATGTTATATGTTATTGTCACGAACTTTGTCTCTGACTTACTAAAATTATTAGTGTCTTAACACAATTTGAAAACTAGTTTCGAAAAAAGTTCGATGGCTGTGTATAATATTCTTCCATGGTCCAGAAAACAGTCAAAAATGGCTGAGTATTTGACCAAATTATTTTTAGGGTTCCGTACCCAAAGGGTAAAAACGGGACCCTAATGCTAAGACTCCGCGCTGTCCGTCTATCCGTCTGTTTGTCTGTCACCAGGCTGTATCTCATGAACCGTGATAGTTAGACAGTTGAAATTTTCACAGAAGATGTGTATCTGTTACCGCTATAGCAACAAACAGGTACCTACTAAAATCATAATAAAATAAATATTTAAGGGGGCTCCCATACAAAAAACGTGCTTTTTTAGCCGTTTTTTGCTAATGTTGTACCTATAGATAATGGCACGGAACCCTTCGTGCGCGATTCCGACTCGCACTTGGCCGGTTTTTTCAAAAACACTTCAGCCCGCTTATTAGATTTGGAAATCCTTACTTTCCGAACAGGAGACATGAAAATATTATTATCTCTTGTAGACTTGACAGAAGCAAGTAGGGTTACTTCCCTGCGCTTCTGTCAAGTCCCTACTTACCTTATAAATGGGTGAACACGCATGGAAGGATAACTCATCTAGTGTAATATATCATAGCCGGAACCTTACTAAATCAGAACTAATGCTGCAAATTGCTACGTCCGACGTACGACAAACAACCTCAGACGCTTCCTAATGTTTTCTCTCACCTACGACGGGATTTCCATGAATAAAGTTAAAACTTACTGAAGTTAGAGTGGTTTAGTGGCAGTTAAAACTTCCGAACTGTGGCTTAACTTTAGGTGCTAGAAGTGTTTACTTTGCCCACAGGTGGCTGAAAGGGAGCGATTTGTCTTTAGGCTCTAGATAAATTAAAGGTTGTTTAAAACTGCCTTTGCCGCTTTAGCTCTGGAAGAATTGGTCCTTCCTTTCGTTCTTTTTTCTCCATCCTTGTTGTTTTGCATTATTCTGCATTTTTATGGTCGCATCTTCACTTAAGTTACATGCTGCAAATGTTAACTGCTTTTCAAGTTGAGATAAATATAACGAGTACGATGGGCCATTTCGGATAGGTGCACTTTGACCCATCAGGATCTTTTGTGCAATTACCCTCTGGCGTGAAATACATAGAAGCGGCGCGGTGCAGAGGCTCTACTTTGAAATCAGCAATTCGAACTTCGGATCGCCCCGTCACTTTCTTGCGAATTAGTGACGCGTCGAGATCAAAAGGGATAGCAATAGACGAAGTTCGAATTACGGATTTCAAAGTAGAGCCTCAGGCAAGGCGTAGATGCGCCGCGCCGCAAACCTTTTTCATATAAAATGTAAGAAAGTGACAAGTTGTGAAACAAAAGGCGCGGCGCGCCTCCTGTAGGCGCGGAAAAGGCATGCCTTCGCCGCGTCCTCGCACTCCCTCTCGCTCACTCGCCTCTTCTGTATAATTTAGGATCGCGACTGCGACTTTTCCACGCCTTAACGCGTCCTTACCTGCGCCTAACCTGCGCCGCGCCACTTCTGTGTACCTATTTCACGCCCAACACACTCAGTGTTCGAATGTGTAGGTTCCCTGAAGACGTTTTTCGTTCACCGTAAGAGCATCGATATTGTATTGTAGTACTGTTATTACAGCGGGACCTATATTTACAGTCAACAAAGCCCATATTTACAAATAATTGCCTAAAGTGTACACTAACCTGTTGACGCATATAATAGTTTCTTCATTTCTCATGCTCTTAAAATGTTACTTTAGTCTCTGCACATCGGGACTAAAGCTCCTTATAAATCTCTAGGGATTAAAGTATTTTATTTTAAAATTTACTTTGGAAACCCTTTAACAACTAATCACGGTGTGTATAGACAATTTTTAGGGCGTGAATATAACCTCAAAATGACAACTGTGCAAAAATAAAAATAATACGATTTAATTTTTATGAAACACGATTAATGATTACGAATTATGAATCTATTTAATTATATTATTAAGGATGAATTCATCGAAAATTTCTTGAATGTGAGTTTGCTAGTTTAGCATTCTTTGCCTTTTCTTTGCGTAGTATAAAACAAAGTCGTTTACGGCCGTCAATCTCTCTGTACCTACCTATATACGCTTAGATCTTTCAAACTACGCAACGGATTTTAATGCGGTTTTCACCACCAGTGGCCCGTTTCACGAAGCTACAAGTTACAAATTACAAGCGGAACTCTCTTTCTACCAAAAGGAGTTAGAAAGAGACTTCTGCTTTTAATTTGTAACTTGTAGCTTCGTGAAACGGGCCCCAGTTAGATATTTTTTTACGAAAGGTTTTCATAACAGGAATACATTCTGGATTAGGTATGTACCGGTGTTACAGAAAACTAATATAAACAGAAGCAAAGCGAGGGCGGGACGCCAGTTTATATTAAAATGGGACTCACCGTGTTCTCTAAGTATTAAATTGACAAAGAAGTGAATTGATAATATGCGTATCGTATAATTTTATAAACATGCATCACATCTCGAAACACGTAGATCAACTTTTTTATTCATTATCAAAACTGGTTTGCTTTGTTAGTTTGTGCTCGAGGAAACGGAATAAAATTAACATATTTTGCACCTTGCCCATTGTTCTAAGATATCATTTGACGTAGGAAACTTCTGTGCGATTTTGCGATAGTGTAAAACTATTGGATTTTTCTTGCTGTATAATATAATTTAACTAGAGGACGCCCGCGACTTCGTACGCGTAGAATTAGTTTCCCGCTACTACCCCCCATTTCTTCCCGTTGGGGGTCGATATTCGGAAAATCCTTTCTTAGTGCTCACTTACATCATGAAAGGAACCCATGTACCAAATTTCAAGTTTCTAGGTACAGTAGTTTCGGCTGTGCGTTGATATGTCAGTCAGTCAGTTTAGCCTTTTATATATATAGATATATATATATATATAGAAGATTAGGAATAGCAATCTAAGTATAAATGATTTCGAAACGTGATATTGTAAAGATTTCTCAATTTACCTACTCTTTCGATCAATCAACCAATCAATGAAAATCTTTAAATGGAAGATAGATTAAGTTACATACATAAATAAATTGTATGTAAGGCATACAAATAGCTAGCGGCATGAACAATTTAAACTAAAATGTCTAGAGGTAGGTAGTTGTAAAACAAAAACCGGCCAAGTGCGAGTCGGACTCGCGCACGAAGGGTTCCGTATCATTATCTATAGATAATGGTACGGAACCGCAACATTAGCAAAAAACGGCAAAAAAGTCACGTTTGTTGTATGGGAGCCCCCTTCAATATTAATTTTATTCTGTTTTTAGTATTTGTTGTTATAGCGGCAACAGAAATACATCTTCTGTGAAAATTTCAACTGTCTAGCTATCACGGTTCCTGAGATACAGCATGGTGACAGACAGACAGACAGACAGACAGACGGACAGACGCACAGACGCATAGACGGACAGTCGGACAGACGGACAGCGGAGTCTTAGTAATAAGGTCCCATTTTTACCCTTTGGGTACGGAACTCTAAGACTGAATAAGTAGACCTAATGTGTAAATAAATATTACTTACAAAACATTTCATTAACATTTTTTTTACTTAAGATTAGAGTTTTTTGAACTCCCAGACCATGATGAATAAAACTGCACGTGCACCAAGTTACACGTAAGTATGCATTTTTAGTGCGCTTAGTGCGAGTCGATGCAATGAGCCTTATCTCTGGTATTATGCAACTGCAATTATGCATGTGCTGCAACCTACAACAGTTTCAGTGTATTATTGAATTGTTTTGTTTCTCAATAGGTAATACTGTTAAATACAAACGTATTCGTTTCATTTTGAGAATGTTTTGTCGAAATCAAATGCAACTTGGCCAATTTGTAGTTTGTAGTTTAAGTTCATTATTGTTTTTTTATTTAATAATTGCACTTTTGTAATTTTGCACTATAGCCGAATAAATGTTTAATTCATTCATTCATTCATTTGAAGAGAATAGACAAACAATTCTATGTGAAAAAATAGTTTTGGTTAGGATAAAACAAAACAACATTTCTTAATTATGTCATGGAGAAGGTAAACGAACACAAGCCGGCCATCTGATGGTAAGTGGGATCTGGCCCATGCCCCATGGAGCTCTGCAATCTTAAGACTGCAATCCTAAGACTGCAAATACGTTGCAAACTCTAAGGACTTAGATGGAAGCCTTAATGGCCGCTGTACAGTCACCAGCAATAATATATGATCCAACATTGGGCGCAAAAATATCTGACACGTCTTTATTACTAGAGGTATAAGAGCTTGTCAGATATTTTTGCGCCCAATGTTGGATAATATATTATTGCTGGTGACTGTACACATTGGGCCAAGGTAATGGGCTAAAATATGGAATCACGTTTACATTGGCGTATTGATCATTCTGCATTGGCGCTTTCATGAAATATCCTTTCATGTGTGCACGAAAAACCGATACCAGCCAGTTAGCCGCCCAGCATTGGTCGCCAACTAGGAACAAGCCAATAGCGCAGCCAAGTAGACCTCTACAGGTTGGTTGGCCTAATACCGTGGCTCAGCGCATTGGCCCAATGGGTACAGGGGCCATAACGCTAGTATGTCAAGGCAATGATCCCAATGTTGGCGATTGGCGAACGCTATCTAAACGAATTGTAATTTTAAATGTTTAAGTAATTTTTTTTCTTTCGTTTTTTTTGAGCCTCTTCACTAATGGGTAAAACCATATAGCCTTTGACATGATATCACATTGTTTTTGGTTAGGCCTCCATTACTGTCAAGTAAAATATAAGAGTTAGGTATAGCATTCGATTAGCTAGCGAGTACGGTAATTGTAACTCATGGTAAGGATACAGGGTTTATTCCCTAACGCACTCGCAATCGCAATCAGTTTCATTTAAACAGTCCGAAGGAGAGTCTGATTTCAAAATGAATGTTCATGAATGACAATTGTTCCACTTTGAAGTCCATTGCGATTGCGAGTGTATTAAGTAATAGGTCATCAGGACCTTATTAAGTCGAGTAATCTCACTGCTTATGTACAGTGCATGTAATGAGCAGAGCGTTTGCTCTAGAGTAGTTAGGCAATCTTACTAATTAACTGGTTGCTGATTGTAAAGGCCGGCGCAAACAGCTGGCGGTCAGACGCGGGCGCCACGGCGACAAATGTCGAACACCCTTACCATGAGTTGCAATTAACGTAATCGCTAGCGAGTCGAATTCTCTGTCTCTCGCAGACCTCGCACTGTTCTTATAGAGTGCGAGGGACAGAGGATTCGACTCGCCAGCGACTACGGTAATTGTAACTCATGGTACAGGCCGCAAAACGTCTACTTAAGTAAGTGTCAGCTTCATTGTGCGTTCGCCCGCATGCTTTTCGTGATACATTGCGTCGCTGCAATAGCTCTCGGCTGTTTTTTTTATAAATAACCCCTAAATGGATTGCTACAAGAGTACAAGCATGCGAGCTATCGACCAATGGAAATGAGCTTTTAAGCGGTATGAATTTGCTGCGATAGTATAAAAGTAGTTCGTCTCCAGACCTTCAAGAGTTTCTGTTACCTATTGCCGCTCGGGCACTAGGGTTGCGGCGATGCGCGTCGCTTGCGGAGACGGCGCAGTCCCGACTAAACCGGCTTGGTGCGTCCTGTTGAGTTTGCTTGTGGTCGCTCGCGGTGCGTACGGTCGAGGCACGCCTGCCATAATTGTTTTAGTCATAACTAATGTATTTTAGGTCATAATTATCGTAAGTCATAATGTATTTTTAAGAATATTGTGAAGCGCCGCTTAAATCGCGTAGTTGTCAATAAAAATCTATACTAATTTAGCTCCGGGCGATAACGTTTCTCATCCCCTAAATCATCCCTCCCCCTCAATCAAGTCCGATTTCCACCACTTTTGAATATGTTGTAGTTATTTTATTACAAGAACTAGGTATGTGCGTTCCTGTTTTTTGTTTTTTAAAATTGTTTCATTCTAAGAAATATTTTCTTGGAAAGGAAAACGTACAGACATAGTTTTTCATGATATCTACAACATATTCAAAAATCGTAAAAATCGGACTAGGTTTAAGAGGAGAGAAACGTTATCGCATTTTGTATGGAAATTTTAAGCTTCACAATCCTCTTATCTTAAGAAACGGACAATTTTTCAGGGTTTTTATAAATGTAACCTACTATAATTATCTAGCCTTATCTAAACGTTACTTATTTAAGAAGTAAACGGTTTCAGTCCAGCGATATAAAAATTATGACTATCTATAGGTAATTATTTGTGACCAAAAAAATACGGGAAACAATTTTATTTCGTGTAAGTAATCGTTGAATACGTGAAAGATCCATAACATACAGAGACCATCCGCCGTAAACGCGGCAATAGGTAAAATTGCCCGCGAAAACGTAACAGCATGATTTACCACTTTCCCACCGCCCTTGGGAATCCATTACCCCTATCAGATTCCAGATACATCCATTTGTACGTGATTGAGTAACATCGAGTAATCCGAGTATTTTTACGTTGGTAACATTGAGCGGATTGGTTTTAATACAATGCCTATTATATACAGGTAAGTAAACTCAAGAACATTAGTGACCTATAAAAAATGAGTCGTTTTCAAAAATATTGTACATACTTAATTAAAGGCTTAATGAAAACAAAATCACGATCGCATCCTTTGTGTAACGAAAGTTAGTCATACAAACTATATGGGTAACTTTCGTTACACAAAGGAATCAATTAAGTTTTGTTTTAATTAAAGCCCTTAACTATGTACATTTCTTTTGAAAACGACTCAAATATTAGTTGTAACACAATTTCACAATAGGTAATATTCATGACTTTTTTCATAGCTTTAATAAAAGCTGATTCAAGTAACTAAGCTATAAAAATAACCAAGATATAAGCCAACAAAGGTTGGTTCCTATCTCTTACTAGCAAAACAGAATTTAACATGGAGTGCATGGAGTTTATATGGCCGATCTTTCTCGTCTGTCTAATCGCTGTCTAATTAGCAGTTTTAAATGCTTGTATCATCCGTATTTCTTGGCCAATTTTAATTTTAATTTCACTTTTGGTGATCTCTTTTACGGTATTTTCATATTTAGTCGAAAAATGCGATTTATAAAATCCATGCATAGGTATTCCCTATTTGTGTATCTACCAATAACCATAACGCCTATGTGTCTGTATTTTGGCTAGGTACATAGATATATTAAACTTGGTTATGTTTCCTTGAGACTGTTAAACGTGAAAATAAGATTAGAAACTTCTTAAGTCGTTTCTTATACTCTGGTTATTCTAAGATGATGCCTCATGATGATGATCATCATCATCATCGTCATTGTCATCATCATCATTATCAGCCGCTGGACGTCCACTGCTGGACAAAGGCCTTCCCCAAGGTTAAAATATTAGTGCAGCTCATATAAACAAGTATTACACTTGTTTCTTTAACTTTACATAAATACTACCTACATCGTTACAAATTTAGCGACGCCGTTCAGGAATTTAAATAATTAATCGCCTATTTTTAAACACATCGCTTGTGAGTATAGTAAGTGATTGAAATTACGAAATAAGGCTGTCACAGGACTCATCTTAGAAAAATCAGAGTATAGTGACGATTTTTCATACATAACTTTGAAAAAGGAACGAATAATTTGGTTCTAAATTATGTTTAAGTACGGCGCGGCGGTAAGATTTTAAAGTTTGATTTAACAAACGAAAACAGCTTGAGGTAGGTACTTATACTTACCTCATATTAATTTCAAATAGTGAGAAGACATGTGTATATTCTGGGACGTAAAATAAACTGACGTCATTAACGTTTAGGCGAGACGTCATGCAGAGGCTAGTTTGACATCATTTACGTATTAAGGCTTTTTAAAATTTGGCTCAATTAGGTCGGTACCTATAGTGACAAACCACGTAAGTACTTAGGTATTTGTATACGTGCTTATTACCATTTTAACCACAACTACAGCTCATTGATCAAACGAAATTAGACCTTCATTTATTAACTATTAAGTTTCTAATGTTTTGGCACCTTTATCTTTATACTGCCTTTCTGCTTACCAAGGACGTAGGTATGTTTCTTCTCGGAACAACCACGATAAGATCTAAATCACTCAGCAAATGTGCTTGACGCGAGAAGGTCACTGGAAATCCCGCGGCGGGATGGGATGTTTGGCGAGATGACACAACCAACACAAAAACGGTATTAGGTAGGTACGTGTGTCGATGGTATTACTAGAAACGCAACGCCGGAAATAAAAATAAAAATAAATAAATAAATAAAAAGAAACAAAAATAAAAAGCAAGCTTTAAAAACTAGACTATTTTTGATTCGGTCGTCGATATACGTTAAAACATTGAAACATAAAATCCGATGGTATTTTATGGATTTAATCCCAGTGACACTCGCGCCATCAAGAAGAATCTAAATGACGTATAATTTATCAAAACGACCTGTTGAGTCAAACAGAGGTCAAACACATAACCCCCCTTTTGAGCTTCGCCGCATTCGGGTAAGTAAGTGAATATTATGGTATGTTCACTGTCACAGAACAGAAAAAACAGTAGAAGTGTCAAGTGAGTGTGTAACGTGTGGCATAGTTATGCGGAGTTCCGCATAACCTACCATACTTTTGCCGCGATCGATTATGTATATATTTCGGTATTTCGATATTTCTAAAATACGAAATAAATCCAGAAACGTGCCTTATTGTGCTATTTTGGAGTGTAAAAACGATAGCCGCACCAAAAACATTTTCCATGGTGGCGTGTTATTTTTATGATAGTTTGAGTATTGGCGAGACAACAGGTCTCATACTAAGCGAAGCTCATGCCACTTCCACTGTTTTTTCTATTCCATGTTCACTGTGATGAACACTGTCAAATTAAGGGGTTAATTAAAAACTATTTAATCTGGGAAGAATTAAATTAAATTAAGTCTTTAACAGTTTGACCAAAATGTTACAATTCTAAAATTGTGACAAACTGTTTATATAAGGCCCTGTATACTAAAAATGTTTTTACTACCAACTCATTTACAGAGCGAAAGACATAATTTCTCCGGAGCATATCCAATCGGACCGTGTGATTGATCGGCCAACTATCATGGCCGACGATGAAACGGCAACCCACTGCGACCGAGTACTGTTAGAATTCCACCATTCATATTTAAAAGATACTACTTATTATAAGAAAGAAAGGTTTGCTTCGAGAACCATTTCTCCATACAATCATTATGTTCTGGTTTATTACCCTAGAGCAAATAGATTTATAGACGATATCAGAATATTTTGATTGATAAATCGTGGTTAAATAAAATGTAATGTTTTGGAAAAACAATGAACCGCCTCCAAAAAAGGTAAAATTTTTTCTCTATTTCAAATTATAATTTAGGTTAGAAATACATACAACACATATAACAACTAAATTAAAAATCTCCTTATTTGGAGTCGGTTTAATAAATGTACCTACTAACAGTACTTGCACAAAATGCATACATGCTTCAAACATTAATTCATTTTCATTTTCATTCAACCCATTCATTTTACTTTAAAATTTCGTCCATTTTGACAGTTCAAATCTCCGCCATATTGAATTGTCTATGAAATAACCTAACGTTTCCCGCCACCGTCCCAAACGTCATTAATTAGGGCTGCGACACGCAATACGGACCGTAATAGGTTCCGTCAGTTTACCGCCTTATGCTAACTAGCTGTCTGCACGCTACTTTGCCTGTCTCTGTTTAAATTAGCTTGTAGAGAAACTAATACAGTAACTACTAATACATACCTGAGACCGGAGACGCCTCGGTTAGACGATATTCAATTAAATAGCATGGCTTGAATATTATAAAGTTTAAGCCGTACCAGGAAGCTTAACGCCGGCTAGACGCGAGCACAGAATATTAATATCTTCACGTATAATAATATAAATTATAAATATAAATAACAAGGGAAAACGTTATATGAATTGACCTAGTCCCAAACTAAGGTCTATGCTTGTTTTATGGGTAAACAACGAAATACATACATACGTGCTACGTTGTGCATGATAGTGTTTCTATTCCACGAAGGGAGTACCAAAATGGTGCCAAGGACCCTATTGCTAAGTCTCAGCTGTTCTTGGGCCGTCCGTCTATCTGCCAGCAGGTCGTATCTCATGAACCGTAGTAGATAGACACATTAATTTTTCCAAAAGTAGGTACCTATACTATTGCCGCTATAACAACAAATAATAAAAGGGTGATGGGTGATTTGGTATGGACCCTGCCCCCACCCTCCCGCAGTCTCGGGATGCATGTCCATAAGTATGTTCATTAGGACACAAAAAAGACAAAATACATATTTTAGTAGCAAAATCGATGGGGATTTTTTAATGAAAAAACCTTTCAAGAGCCAAGCAAGGCAGGAATGGGTTTATTTTGAAACAAATTCCATACGATACGATTATGATTTTCCAAGAAAACCCCACAGATATGGCGATCGTCGCCATAGTAAAAATACATCATGTTGCCAAGATCTAAAAACTGAGAGATATTTTCATCTCTGTTGGTGGGTGGGGACATTTTTGCCCACCGTCATTTAATTAAAAAAAAAGTGGTACCCCCTATTCAAGAACGGTACGTTTACCCTTCGGATGCGACACGCTGACACGTAGTGTACCTACTGTGCCGTTTTTCGAACATTGACGCAACCGACGCGACGGCTATTATTATTAAATAAACCTCAACGATTAGCGTACTAAGTTGTTTTTGCGGTTTTTTCCCCACCTTATTATTTGTAAACTGCAACCTAAACTAAATTATAAAATATTGAACGAATTTTTGAACGTCGTCAATAAAAACTCAGGTAAATCCTTTTTAAGTGTATCTAAATTCAAAAGGGTAGGGAATATTTCATTCTTATGGCGGAAACGCGAACCTCACCCGTAAATAAAATATACCTTCGTCGGAATTGCCCTGAGTTTATAGCCGATAACCGATCAATATTAAGTGGTGAACTTCGGTTTACGTCTTTGGGATATTTAGTGCTTTCTTAATTTGCTGATTGTTAAGTTATTAACCCTTAGAGAGTTTTAGAGTTTGTTTATAGTATTGAGTTTAAAGGATCACTTTTGGTCGATAGCCGCATGCTTGTAGCAATCCATTGATGGTTTTTTTTTTACATTTTTGCGTCTAGAGCTTTTGCAGCGACGCAATGTATCGCGAAAAGCTTGCAATGAAGATTGATTTGGTAAATTAAAAGCACTTCGTTGTAAGACCCTGTTGGAATTACATAATAATATGATTACGTAGGCTTGAGTGATTACTAAAATTCGAAAAAGATTCCAGGGTCATACATAAAATATATATTTTTTCAAAGCTAAGAGCTAAGAAGAGAAAGCTAGTTATTTAGGGTTGTTTTAGCGAGATTTTATGAAAATCAGATACGCAGTTTAAGAATTATGAGCTATGAAAGTAAGGTCTCAATTATTTCGTGGGGCAACGCTGGAAACCTTTCGCGACATAAAGCACCTTAATAACCTTAATTTGTTACATATGTAACGCCCTAAAAACCAGTAAAATATATCGCCATGTAAAATTGAATATAAGAGAAAAGTTTTACGTAAAAAGATGTTGCCAGGAAATCCAATAAAGTATCCAGAGTGTCAGGGAAGCAGCTGCTTTCTTTTTAAAAGGCGTTCTCACTAATAATACACGTCCTAAGTGTTTTTAAACAAGCGTTCAAGACCTGCGTTTTCTATCAAAGCTGTTCATTAAAAGCATGGGGCAAAAACACCTGTCTTACTAAAAAGGAGTGCATATTTTTCTTTTTATTGCTACTTGCAACATTAACGTGCCAGTGATAAATAAAGTACGGCCAAGTGCGAGGTTGGTTTAAGCGTTGTGGAGGCAACCAAGGAGTTTTCATTTCAAACTTCAACTCCTGATTTTTATAGTCACACAAATTTATTATGTGCTTGAAATATGACAGTTGAGACTAATGTTGCCAGTCCAAATGAACTTTTTAGTACCTTAGCAGACATGTTTATTAGGGCATCAAACAGTCATTTTATATGTTCATGTTTGCTTACAGGTATGGAATCCCAAAATGGCGCCCAACGTCATCAGCCACGCTCTGCAGAACCTGGATACCATTACAGGAATTGGCATATTTGATTTTCAGTAGGGAATTATAAATTCATTTTTATTATGCCTAAGTCTGTGTGTGTGACACACCGCATTGTAAGAAAATGGAAAAAATATTGTGAAATTGGCAACATGATCCATTTTTTACCGAAAACCTGCTGCGGTGGTTGCCACTTCAGAATATTTATAGTACCTAGTCAGATAAACCCTTTTTTGCAAAGAGGGCATTCCTGAACTTTACCTACGTTACGAAACCTTAATGTCTGGCGTCAAATGCTATCAGCGCTTGCCACAGCCACTCTGCACCAGGCGACCATAACCTAAAGGAGTGCATATTTGATTTTCCGTAGGAAATTACATTTGAACGTCGCGCCGTGCGGCAAATAGGATGAATGTGTGTCGATGGTACTTATTTGCGTTGGAGGTTGTTTGTGGATGCTTGCACGGTAGGGGTGGGAGTCAATTTATGTCAGAACTGTGGAATTTGCGGTGGCAAGGTAGATGAGGTGCGGGGGTTGGTTTTTCTTGTTACAGTCGCAGCAAAGGAAGTCACGTAATCATCTACGGTTGATAGAGGAAGGCAAGCTTAGTTGTTTTTTCTGCATTCGCGACTGTAATCGTATCACTGGATAAAACGTATTTAAAAAATACAAGTCAAAGGAGTGTAATTAAAGTCGATGGAATTACTGTTGGGTTTTCCATCTCTATCTTCACCTTGCTCGATGGTAGGCACATTCTTTTGTTTACGCAACGTCACCGTATTTTACACAGACACCGTCAGTGTGGCCGATCCTTAGCTCGGACGAGTAAAAGTACAACGAAAATGTTGAGCACTCTAGTAGTGCCTTGTCATAATAAACTTCAAACTGATCATCAAATGACAAGCATGGCAATGACAATGACAATCACAATGACAAGGTTCTTAGTATACTCAACACTTTAAATATCAAATATCAGGGGATTCTCTTGGGTTTTTGACAAGATGGCGTCGCTTTCTTAATTGTTTTTGATTTTTTGCATATTTTGTTGTTTAATGGATAGTAATGATGTATTAATATGCAATAAATTAACATTCAAATGTGCAGTATAATGAAGAATTCAAGTTTGAACACGTATCGCCTTTGGAAGGATTGCTCCAAGAAAATCCCATCTGGTCTTCGTAAAGTTCTACCTACATCGCTTCACGGAGGCTAGAGGATCACCGAACAACGTCGAATTATGTTTTTTTTGATATGTATATGTAACTCCTAACCTTGACACTGGCAGAATTGTCCCAATGGATGGACAGAGGCCATTTAATAAAGAATTGAATTGAATTGAATCAAATATCAGGGGACAATGTCACACCAATTGACCTAGTCCCATCTAAGCTCTATAGGCTTGTACTATGGGTATAGGTAGGGCATGCTCCCGGGAAATCCCGGTTCTGTGATTCCCGGGAAATCCCGGGAATTTCATAGTGCCTAAAGAACCGGTACTGAAGATTACATCCCGGTTCTCCCGGTTCTTTCCATGAGTATCACAAATATCACAATTCACAGCTGAGCGACGACGACGCTAGCACAAGCGGCAACATCGCATCAACATCCATCATATTTCTTTTCGGTCCAGTAGTTTCGGAGCCAACTCAATGCAAACAAACAAACAAACAAATAAAATAAGATAAGATACTTTTTTTTTTAAGAAAACATGCATGACTTAAATTCCATATTACAAAAAAATAAGATTCATAATTTATTTTATCTTTTTATTTCTTAAATGTCCATGTGTGGCGCTGAATTGAGGTAAAAATAAAGAACCGGGAGAACCGGGAATCCCGGTACTGTCCATGCATAGAACCGGGAAATTGAATTCTTGGTACCGGGCCCGGTACTGCATGCCCTAGGTATAGGTACTAGACAACGGTATAAATACTTATTTATACAGAGAAATATATACTTCAATACATAGAAAACCTCCAAGACTCGGGAACAAATATTCGCGCTCATCACACAAATATCTGCCCTTACCGGGATTTGAACCCAGGACCGCTAGCTTCGTAGGCAGGGTCACTACCAAGTACTACCAACCAGGCCAGGTCGTCGTCGTATTTGAATAAATAATTTAAGAAGGTACAGAGGGCTTATTGTCTAACGCACTCGCAATTGCAACCGGCTTCAAAGTGGAGCAATTGTTTTCATTTTGTATGCAGACAAGCCTTCGATTTTCAAAATGAAAACGATCGTGATTGCGAGTGCTTTAGACAATAAGCCCTCTGGTCTCAGTAACTAGGTTAATGAGAGAGAGCCATGTGGAAGCCTTAACACTCTTTCCAGTGTTATTTTTCATCCCGAAAATTATAAATAAGAACTACGCAGACGGAGTAAAAAATGAAAAACCGAATGTGATTATCCCCTTTCAATTGATGAACAATAAATGTACAATAAAAATTAATCCCGCATCCATCAACTACAACATGCTTCAACCATCGACATTTTCAGAACGTTTTAATCGAATGCCAACATAACAATATTACAATAAAAGTCTGTTCGGTTGGCACTGGTGATATTAATTGCGCGCCAACTAGCCTGCGCTATTCGAGTTGTATCAATCAAAATGTCCGTTAAAATCTTTTGATAATTATGTGACAATAACAGTTAGTGGTAGAACCTTGTTTTAGTGATTGTTAAATGTCAATGACCAAATTCTGCTTGTCATACTAGTATGTTAAGAGTGGTTTAGATTGAAGTGTGTTATGACACGCACTCAAAGTGCTTAACGTTTTAGGTATGATATTACGTTTACCTAGACTCCAAAGTAAAAAGTAATAATAAGCATCAATACTTATTATTACTTTTTACGAGACACTGCAAGTTTCAAAGTACTCTATAACGATTCGTCGCAATATTAATATAACTGTCTTATTTTAATTAGTTTTGTTGAAAAGAGTCAACTAAGAAACTTGGAACTTTCCTTGCGATTATTATTTGAACTTGTAAAGGACTTGGGCTTTTAAGGTTGCGCCCACGCCACACGCCTCTGGAAAGCTTTTAAATGTTACGTTAGTATGTAAAAGGTGTATTAAAAAGGATAGGTAGGTACTGTTTTCATGTTGGCATGACCTTGAGCAATTATTCTTCCTCATGCCTCATGCCATTAAACAAAAACTATAAATAGTACTTAACGTTATATTAACTGATATATCAACGCACAGCCCAATCTGCTGACCAGTGACTAACGTAAGTAGAGATTTCTCCAAATCCTAAAGGGCTAAAGAGGGATAGTAACCAACAAGTAGTGTGTCCAGCATAAATAATATGAAATGATTATGTCACATACGTCTTAGTTTTCTTATTACTTCAAGAAAATACCGAGAAATTGCCTCGATATACTTAACTTTCCAAATTATCACCGATCACCCAATCGACGTCACAGACTCGTAATGGCACTTTTTCATCTACAAAATAAACGCCACAACACCAATCAATCGGGTTCACACGCTGCGACCGTGTGATCAATCAGCGCTATCGTCGCTTCACACGACGCGACGGGAATCCGACGTCCCTTCAGTATGGAATTTTTGTGACGCCGCAAGGCGATACTGGCTGGTTGTAATCGATAGTCACAGGATTTAATTTGAATTTTGAATTTGGATTTTTGTAAGATTTCATAACATAGTGTTTGGAGCGAATATTTGTTTATGGCTATTCCGCCTTGCTTATAACATGCATGAACAGACCTGTGCCTATTTAGAGAACATGAGTCATGTTGGGAAGACGTTCGTTATAACCAATTTAAATTTTGTTCGAGGACTGAACGAACTCTACTCTTTTTTTAAATAGGTAATTATTGTTCTGCCGAACGAACGTTGTCAACAGTGCCCTGTCTCTGTGTGTCAATTTTGATCTGTGATGTTGGTGCTCCCTGACCGGTGAAGGTCTAATTGTTTATTGGCTAACCTGGGATTGATTGTTAATGTGTAATTAATTAAACAGGTTAATGTGCGAACCCCTTTTTTACTCTAAACAAAATTTATTCAGTGAATAATCTTGAACTTAATATTTTAAACATATTACTTTTTGTTTATCGCCTTTTTGATATCCTGTAAAGAAAACAAAACCCATCGGATCAAAGTATTTGAGAAGTTCGCAATAAGTAGAGTAACGACGTGCCAAATACCCCCAGGCTGTATCGAAAGAGGGTAGAACAACATTTGTATTCCATATTTATTCACGCCCGCGCTTATTGGATTCTGAAACGCTGAGTTCAGTTTCATTATAATGTGGCTCTGCGGCTCAGCGATATATACCCGAAGTAAACGGGATCATAACTTAGAATGGGATAACAGTATGGTTTTGCGTTTCTACTGCCATTTGTAACCTTGTCACGCGTGACAGGACGCTTTAGACATTGGGCACAGATAAAATCAGCGAAATGACTTCAACTTGTAGTTAAGCCGTTTAAAGTTTAAACGATTTTTTTCGTTAAGTACGGGTAAATAAATCCCAAAACAATGTTACACTTATGTAATTATGTATTAAGGGCTAATGAAATATGTATATGAAATTATGTAAATTTAGAGTGAACCTAAGATCACAGCTAAGTTCTGGTTATCAATTTTATCATCCAAACATAGCTGTCATAGTTTTCCTGTACCTCACCTAAACCTTCCATTCTTCCTTTAGTAGATCCTAAAATTCAATCAAAAATTGTTGTAATGGCGGCATTCATGCACCCTTGAAACCTCCAGTGACATTTAAAAGTCATTAAGAGCACTAACAGCTAATTTCGCCTTCCAAAATTTACTTGTTGTAACTTTTTGATTTTCTTAATTCCGACATGTAAAATTACTTATTACGATGTTAACTTGCTAAATGCTATTCCACTTATCTGAATTAAGAAATTTAGCCATTTAGGACGTCTAAATGCAAGAAGGTAAAATAAAGCTAAAGGTGCTTTTACACGGGTAATTATTCGAGCAATAATTGGCCGTCAAGTACGAACGTCTCATTCTCTTACACGAAATTAGAGTAAGACGGCTATGGTTGCCGGCTATAAATTGCCGCTAATAGTTTCCCCTGCAAGTGAACCTTAAAGTAATAAATTAAGTTTGTAGTGTATTATAAAAACATTTTACAAAGAACCGACTTTAATTTACTTTTAATTAACTCGTTCCCTCTTTAATTTGCATCGAGAACGTAACCTTTGCGTAATTATTTTTTAACAATGGCAACACATAAAAACGGTTGGACGTAACGCGCCACGGGTCGGCTCACAATGAGTGGGAACTGGCCGCAAAATTATGACGAAAATCGCACTTTACTTTCTTTCCCAACATCGTAACAACTAATGCCTTTACCCATAACATGAATTTTATTTTTATCAAGTTTAGGTGGTCTTTTGCAAGTAATTTATAAGAAATGCGATTGTTGCATTATCTGTGACAAGTAATTTAGTATTGTAATGTAGGAAATGTTTTTATTTGTGTAAAAGTTCAAATTTTCTCGTAATTTTGACGTAACAATAAAATTGCGAGGGCTGTCCGGTATAATTTTGTGTTCAAAATTTGTGCGATTTAAGAACGCAGTAATTTGTAGTCATTTCAAACCTTTTGAAGTCTGAAACTCAGGTTATATTAGCGAGCTGAAACTGTAATGGGTACACTGTAGCCTTACCAGCCATAACTGTAACCATTGCGTTGCAGATATACGAGCAAGCTTCTCATGAAAAACATGTAACGTACAGTTCTTATTTTTGCGTGTTAGTTACTATTAAAGCTTGTTAGTGTAATCCCGGTTTAAAAAATAGCTTCATTTGTTACGCTGCGGCCACACGCTACGGCGAAGGTTCGTTTTGGCATCTGTTACTTTGATATAAAGAAGAAAGAGACTTCAACTCAACACGAATATTCGTTGAATGTGGCCGCAGCGTTGGAGACATAATAGTTAATGTTACCAGAAACTGTTAGGAAGAACGCTGTTATGGTTGATTTACATTGGTCCAGCATAAGCATGCCAGTAGAAGTACATTGCGTCGTTACAATAGCTCTCGCCTCAAACGTGAAAACCAACTCATCAATGTACTCCTACTGGCATGCTTTTGCTGGACCAATGTAAATCAGCTATTATTCAAAGTAGCAAAATACATACTTATAAGTATATACTCATATTTAAATGCTTGTTCGTGTCCCTACGTGGTAAGTTGATAGAATGTAACATTAACTAATGCTGAATATTCATCAAATGACGAATAAGATCATATTAAAGTTATACGAGTAAAACTAGTTTTTACCTCCACGTACTTCTCCAAGGACGGAATGCATGCAATCTGGGATCTCATTAATTATAATTAGGCTTACCTAAGATTATTACAGGGTTTATTATTAAGTGCCTCGTTAATATCGTACATCGCAGTTCCTTCGTCAAACCATCTCATTTTCCTGGTAAATCAGTACTTACTCATTATCAATCCTGAGCCGTATTTATAACTGATCTTGAGTAAAATGGCCGTCTCAAGATACGTCAAAGTAAGACCTCAAGCCTCTCAGCCCAGAGGCCATAGACCAGATGCATTCTGCGTTCAAATTTGGTACAGGGGTTCCTTTCATGATGTAAGTGAGCACTAAGAAAGGATTTTCCGAAAATCGACCCCCAACGGGAAAAAATGGGTGGAGTAGCGGGAAACTAATTCTACGCGTACGAAGTCGCGGGCGTCCTCTAGTCAAAAATATATAGAATTGACGTAAGCTGTCAGAAAGTCGCGTCGAGCGCCTACGTCAATTCAATACATTTTGCCAGTTTTCGAAAGTCGTTTACGTTAGCTTTAACCACAGATCAGTTAATAATGCGGTTCCTAAACTATTCAAATGTGGTACTAACCCCCTTACTAATAAACGTTGAGTAACGGTAGTATAGCCATAAGTACAATGTTTTGTCCTTATCTGTCATTGTGACATGTAGATTTGACAGATAAGGACAAAACATTGTATAGCTATACCGCCGTTACTCAACGATTATTAGTAAGGGGGTTAGTATTTAACGGGCGTAAAGAAAAACGCCTATATGCCTTCGCAAACTTCGTTTATAATATCATGTATAACTCCAGCGTTGTTGAAATTCATGATCGAGGCCATCTGCAAAAAATGATTATGTATGCGGAATATCTTACGGCATAGCAACATGAATCCCGATATTTTAACATATCCCTTACGTAAGGCTTTCCGATGTTTTGTTTTGAAACATGGTTGAGCCGTGAGGGACTTGATAATCATAAAGGTACTGAAAGGTATTGAAAGTCTATAAGGTAGAAGTTTTCGGGTCGGTTTATTTATATTATCATATTATTTGGCTTGGAGGAAAATTGGGTTAGTTTTAGAAACTTGAGATCCTGTGGTTTTGGGTGACAGTTCGAAATAACTTTGATGTTTGTGTGTGTCTGTACAGGTGGCAGGGATGTCGGGCTACATTGAAAATAATTTTCAGTCACCAGCAATAATATATGATCCATATTGGACTCAAAAATATCTGACACGTCCTTATTACTTGAGGCATTCGAGCGTGTCAGATATTTTCGAGTCCAATGCTGGATCATACCAGTATATTAGGTATTGCAGGAGACTGTACAAACGGGAAAATAACAAACAACATAATAGACAGAAACACAAAAGGCATGTCCAAAGGTGAACTTATCCCTTTAAGGGTAACGTTATTTTTGCTCGTTATACACTCATATTAGGTTCCGGAACTTAAAGAACTGCTTCTTTAATAAAAGTTTTTTGGATTTAGCTTCGGTTTATTTTTAGTTTTTATTTTCATTTGTTATTCTGTTAGTGTCTTTTATGTAAAACATGTCTTATTTTATGATAATTATGATAATGAAACTATAAAAATACTTCTTACTCCGTACCACTGGCAAAAAAGAGTTTAGAAAAAACCATTTGGAGTGTAATCGGCATAGTGATCCAGTGATTAACCATAATTGCATTAGTGTATAAGTGGCACGACATGTATTATTATTACCACTTACTCATTAATAAATATTAATTTCATTTTGTTTCATAAACTCTCACTTCCTAACACTATGTTTAACCAACTTGAAAACAGTGCTCGAAAAGACACTTCAGCTACTTTTCCACCGGAAAGGCGAGACGAGACGAGGCGAGACGAGATTTGAAATTTGTATTGAAAAAATTCAAATCACTCCTCGCGCATCTTTAGTGGAAATGGTTGTATTAATACATATTTAAAATCTCGTCTAGCCTTGTCTCGCCTGGCGTCGCCGGTGGAAAAGTACCTTTACAAGTTTCTGCTTAAGAGTATTGGCAAGATACTGGCACAAAAACCTGAATGAAGTACCTATACGTATAGCTATAAGTATCCTCGGCCTTAACTAGCTGCACTCTTCAGTGCTTTGTCACTTTATATGTTTCAACTGCTGCACTAAACTGTCAAAGGCGTTAAACAGGCAAGGTACCAACATACCTACACAGCCTAAAAGTCGAATATTGAAATAATTGTGTATGCAGCAAGGGTTGTCAAAACAATGGAGATTCAAGAGGGCATGTAGAGTATTTTTAGTGGATTAATATGATTTCTAAAACTTCCAAATGAACAATGAAAATATTGGCTTACAAGATATATCAAAGCTTTTAGTTAGTTGTCCCTCATTGCCCGCGACAATTTATATGTCATTTTATAGCTAAAGATGTGATTTAAATTATTCTAGTGTTCAAATTACCTCAGACTATCAAAGGCCTAGTAGTAGTAGCCGTTCTACGTCGTAGTTTTGTAGCAAACTAGACCTTCAAATTCATGTATATATGTTTTGTTTATTTGTTTTAGACCCAGAAATTAATTGTTTGTTCTCAAGAATGTTCGTGTGAGCTACGGAATAACGCTGCAAAGAATAAAAATGTTTAAAAAGAAAGGGGTCTTTACCGAAAGATTGTATTCAGTTGATTTTATAATAAACACGATGTTAATAAAACGTTTTGTACTATCCAATTAACTTTTATTCCATTTTTTGTATTTTCGACCGTTGTTATGTGGACGCGGGACCACTGTGGCCTGGACTGAAATAAAAGGAAATGAAACGTAATATTTTTTTTGTAAATTGGGTGCACCAATGCTCTTTTACATGTTAAAGATATAGAGTGAATCCCGCACGTTAGATACCATTATTGCTGAGAAGAAGCGCTGGAAGGACTAAAGATGGGCGGCGGCGAGTATTTTTTTATGTTTCACTTTGTAAGGCAAAGGCCTCTCCTCACTTCTTCCACTTCTACCTTCCTCGCCGTCACTTTTTTCACATTTTTAAATAATAATACAGCGAAAATAAACCTTTACAATAAATTGAGCGTGTCCTCGACAACGATACACTGCAGAATAAAGTGCGATTGCAAGTTTACACCAAAATGGCACTTAACGTGTAAAACTCAATTATCTGAACGGCGAATGATGTTTTATTGCGTTAACGATTTCAGTTTAAACCATTGAGGCTTTTGGAATTAAAACTTCATCGGGATGTGTTAACTGAGGACTAAATAATATATAGTTTACGAGTTTTATAGCACTTGATCATGTTTTGCACACTGTTTATGACGTATTAACATATGTTAGATGACATATTTTTAGTTAAGCGGAAAATAAAAAGCTTAAAATGACAAATGTCCCGTGACACGTGTCGCCAGCGACGTCGGGTGAACTGGCGTAACGTAGCCAGACTTGGTACGACATGTCTGGCGAAGTCAGGCGAAGTCGATCGACTTTTCGAAACTTTTTACGACATGTCTGGCAAAATCGCGCGACACGAGTCGCCGTGATTTGGCACATCCGACACCTGTCGCGTGATGTCGCTAGATATGTCAAGTGTACGAGTATTCCCTTCCCTGGCTTTACCTTGAAATTTCTTGATTCTTTCTTGTCCTGTTACTTTCTTTCTTGATATTTCGATATTATTTCAACGATCGCGGTGACGAGGATACTGGCAGTTTTACCATGAGTTACAATTACCGTACCAGCTAGCGAGCCGAATGCTCTGTCCTTCGCACTCTATAAGAATACTGGGAGGTCTGCGAAGGACAGAATTCGACGCGCTAGCGAGTACGGTAATTTTAACTCATCGTTAGGGTACAGGCATCAATGTCTGCAAGTGTACGAGTTTTCTAAACTACCCGCACTTCTTGCTTTGTTTATTCGACGTTACACAGCACTCACTACATCTCGCATACTCGTTAATCTTTTATTAGCTTCGCGCAGTCAGGTAGAAATTGATAGAAAATGTTTCCATTTTACAACTGTACGATTCCCGTTGCGCTTTCATTCATGTATCGTTACCGAGCAGTAACCGACATGTCGTGCTTTCAGTAGCCTCGCTTAAATAAAAAAAAACCGTCCATTTACCGTACGATACGCTAGCTGATATTTATTAACAATATATTTCGCTATCCAATATGTCATTGGTTGAATGCGATGTCCAAAACCGATTATGTCCAATATTCTACATAAAAATATGTCGTAAATTCACGTGGAAACTACGCAAGTGCTTGTTGCGGCTTTTAAATAAATTCGTCGACATTTTGTTCAGGAATGTTGCTGTGAAATTTTTGGCGCGATTACCCTGCCAGTGTTGTGAAAAATTGATAGCGTAGTCGATCGATTATGCTATTTTAGTCGAGCGGGCTAGTCGACTTATCATTCAATAAATAATGAAAAATAAAAATGTCTGTTATGAAATCCGAATATGACTGAAGTGTATTGAGTGTAAGTTCGAGCCATTATCGAAGATTTTTTAACTTTACCTTGCTTTACCTTAAGTTTTTTTTTCTTTGATATTTGGGCTGGCGTACAATTTAATCATATTTTAACTTATACAAAAAACCTAATAGTATAAAGAGGTAGCTTACCGTTTACGGTACGGTTAGGAACTTAGGAAATCGGATTGATTTTAAATCATTTTATAGTTTGTATTTTATTTACTTTCCTCCGTAAACAAACAAGTGTCGATTGTTAAGTTTGGGTTTAAGTATTTATTGGTTTTCAGAACAAAAACAGTCGTAAATATACGTATCGTATCACATAGTATTAGTCATATAAAAGAAGGAGTTTAGTTAAAAGTTAGGTTAATCTACAGTTTTTAATTTGGCAGCTAAAAATTGGGATATAAAATTTTCAAGCTAAATTATAAAAAATAAATATATTTTTTTTATTTCGAGTGACTAAGCATAATACACACTAATCAGATTCAAATAAACGCGTAAATGATCCAAGTACCTAATTTTACAAAAACCGTTAGCAAATTCCGTTCAAAAAAAGATCTTTACGCAATAAAAAGATAAAAACCGCCTTCGCATTCAAATACAGAACCCATCAAAAAGAGCTTCGACCATAATGCTCCTGTAATAACACGAAACAAGGAACGGACCCATTTCCGGAGGTCTAACGACAACCTACGACAGCCGTTTTTAAATATAGAACACATTACATTTTTCTTTTACGCTTTGCATGCCAGTTACACTGTGAAATTGGTCATTAATATCCTTCAGCGCAAGCAAATTTAGACCCTGCGCGTTTAAGACAAAGTTTATCATCTCATGTACGATAATGGATATGGGGTTACACCCTGCGTTACGCGGAAGTTGTAACAGATAGATACAAAGAATTTTTATGAAGTTACGTAGCAAGTTGTTTGTTTTTAAAATGTCAGTTGTAGACAGACTTTGAAATCTATTTGTAAGTTTCCTTTTATAAGTGAGTAAACTGAGGCTGCAACTTGATTTTCAGAAATGCAAACTGAAGTTAACCTGACTACGTTGTCTACCCCCTGAAGATTTCAATAATTAACGAGTTAATCAAAGTTCAGACTTTATAGTATTAGTCCGATTATAATTTAATCAAATACCACTCTTATCAATGCCACATATTGAGCCCATTTATTTTTTCTTGACCTAGTAGCTGTGGCTGGTAAGAGAGGTAAGTTAATGCATTGCCAACCCCGGGGACTAAGATATAATGCTTCTATGGTAGTTATTTCACCTGTTGCCTTACCATCACTGCTGCTTGGTGGCAAGATGGTGGTAGCGACCCTGCACAAGGCCCTACAAGCTAATTCCGTAAACGATAAAATATAAAATGTTCAAGTACTTAAGTAAACCGTAATTTCCATTGTTATTACTCAAGAAGAATTATAGCTTTCCCTCGTTTTATGATAATCTAAAAGCAAAGGCAATAAATTTTTATATCCTCACGAAATTGGCCAGTAAAAATCTCATTTGATTACAAAATGTTGGGTATTGTGCTTTTAGATGTATTTCCTGATTGTTAAGTTTTACAATATTTATAGTATTCAAGGAAACAAACAAGCAAGTAAACAAGTAAACAAATTTTTAGAGAAAAGAGCAGGGAAAAATAATATGTAGAAAATAAGTAAAAAAAAAAACATTTTGAATGACACTATATTGCTAACTACTGCTTTCACTGATGACTAACTTACTATGTCAGTCAAGTCAAGACTAAAAGACAAATCAAATGAGACCGCTTTTGACGGACCTCTGCTATTTAGCTATTGAAGAGTTCATTAGGCAACCTTCTGTCTCCACCACACCACCAGCTTAATGGCATCGTATTTGTATTGCCTTACGAACATAGTAGGGGGAACATAGCGACTCGGTAACAGTTAAATCAGAAAGGAACCGGCAGACCCCTGGGGTGGTAGTTCATCCATTGAGGGCAAATATGGCTACCCTCTCGCTCATGTATATCTAATATAAGAATGACCAATAAAGTCAACTGTATCTTGCTTTAATTATGTCTAAACATTACATTAAATCGAATCAAGTATATAAAATTAACTTAAGCACCGAGTTCCTGTTAACGTTTAAAGATTTGGAAATGTTCTATCGAACTGTGCAGGATGTTGATAAACAGATAAATGTCTTGACCTGAATATAACATTAGCGCATTGCTTTATAAGATATTTTCGTAAATTGCATCTAGGGGATTTCTTTTCTAGTACTATTTAGCTATCTTCTTGAGATAGTCAGAACGTATTATCAGCTGTGTACTCATCTCTTTGTCTGTCAATCCAAATTGATAGAAGAATGCAATATGTATGGTGTTTTTCTGAGGTTTAAAACATACCTAAAAACTTGTTTAAAAAAACTTTTTATGACAAATGAGAATTAGGACCTGCGATACCACCATCATCATCATCATCATATCAGAAACACGTCTACTTGTGATCATAGGCTGGTTTTCATTGTTCATTTGTTAATTCAATAATATATCACAGTTTTTGATAAAATACATAACCCGCCACTAAATTTGTCTATCAAATTTATAAAGTTGTTAGTTTCGGTGATTTTATGACGGGACTAAAATGTTCAGTAACTCTGAAAATAGCTTTAAGGTTTTAAAAATTGTAAAACTGAACTAAACAAGCGCTAGGAGAGTCTGTTGTATGTATAAATTTGATTTACTACTGACTTGTAATCATTTTAAAACTATTCAGTTCACACGTTACATCCCGCCGAGATCCCTTCCCGAGTTTATTTCCGTACAACGACCGCCACCCTTCAAACAATATAAAACAATCCTTAAAAAGTTCTCCCATTACACCGTTATCAAAGAATATTGTCGCAGCAAGAATCCCAAGACCGAGTTATATTCAAGAATTACAAGTTCCTTGACAACTTTACGGAATGCCCGTTATTAATTTTCGCGCGTTTACGTTCTGCGGTGTTGCCAACTTTTCGTTTAGTTTGGAATCCGTTAGGAAAATTTCATATCGTGGATTTTCTTTGGTGATCTGCGTTTAAATAAAAAAAGGTTGTACAATGTACAGGTTGGTTTGGGTAATGTGGGCGTAAAATCATAATTTTCGATCTAGCACTATTCAAAAATTCTGTTCGGATAGTCAGCCTATCTTATTGTATTTGAATTACCTACATTCCAATAGCGATATTTGACGTTAAATTAAATCAAATGCTCCAAAATATAGATTATTATCGAGTAAACCTGAAAACACAATGGCCTGTCTGCATTGGACATTGTTAAAGACCAGACTCTTAACACTCATCGAGTAGAGTAAGCAGTTGGAACATCAAAGTCGATTGCACTTTCAAGTATCCTACAGATACTCTGCGAGTTATTTCAGCTCATAAAGTGCTACAGACTATTTTTAAACAGATAAAGACAAGTCAAAAAAAAGTAGATATTGTCTATATATGTCTATAGTTTGCTTTAAGTTCCTGATTGCGGTCGCGCGTATGGAATAAATCCATTAACTTTTGTGAAATATAAAACTGGTTCATAGTTGGTAGTTTAAATAAAAATAGCTAATGCTTAACCTTATAATAAAACATAAAGCTTAAAATAACGTCTCAAAACATTTCCGGGTTCCAACCAAACTGGGAGTGTGAAATTTTTATCCCTCGACGGGCGACGATATAAATACCTGCCCCCGATTCGGAACGACCCATAGAGCAAGCTGTTCGTTTTTTGTCTGCACGATTTCCTACATTTATACGAGTAGAATTCTGGCTGGCAACACTTACAATTGACGTACGATTTTTGACATTTAGCGGCCATGGCCGGTGCCATTAGCCAATGCTCTTTTTAAAAATATAAACGCATTTATAAAGAAAATAAAAGAGGGAAATGTAACGAACAGGAAGAATTCGTTTTCCTTTTACGCCCCGTTGAGTACTTACCTATGTCATTTTGAACAAAAATAATATTTCATCATTTCATTTCCCTTAAGAAAGTTTATAAATAGCCTTGTTTTAGAAGTCAGTTTCAGGAAGATGTTCGGAAAGAACAAATTAATTAATTCAGATCTATTTAGTTTAGTAGTATGTAACGTCAGTAATAACAAGGCAAAGTTAAACCACATTAAAGATTAGTTAGTTAGTACCTAAACTAGATTTTTAGTCTAGTCTAGCGAATACCTCAAACACTTTTCAAGCAGGTATAGTTTTGAAATATTTTAACTTATTTAAAATTATTCTGGTCTGGATCTACTTCATCTACGTGGATGAGCGTATCCGAATTGAAATCTCCGTATAATTCTGTCAGTCTATCGGCGTTCTGTTCTTAAGCCCGGCGGGCCGTTGACAGATTAGTGGGCTTTACACTTAGCTTGATTGCTTTTTTGGCGCTTTATTTATTTTATGAAGCGCTGTATAGCTGGATGCCACTATTAACTGCTGTAAATACTGGCTGGTTTGATTGTTATACGGTTAAAAACAGATGCCGATAAACTTGTTCTATTTGTAATAAAAATATCGTTATCTTGTAAAAGTAACTAAACACACATAAATACATAGCAATCACCCAAGACTTGGAATGAAATACTCGTAATTGCTTATCACACAAATAATTAATGTCCTTACCGGGAAACGCAAAATTTGTTAGCAGGCTAATCATGATTGGTCAGTGACCAGTGACGAAAAAATACCATTACTCCTTTACTAATTCGACGTTCCAGTTTGCGTGAAACATGTTCATGTCATTCCCAAATATCATAATTTATCATTTACTTTAGTTTGATGACTTGCTGTAGGTTTACAAGACGCAATTATTTTCTAAGATACGAAATATGACCTAAACTCAGTGAGCCGAGTATGGGAAGATTGATGAAGATATAACTATTTCATTTTATTTCATAGCTCTGGATTATTGCGTTCGAATTGAATGGGTAGACTTGGTTCTCATGGAGATAAAAAATGACGTTTGCCTTTGATACCCGCTGTATTCCATTGTTAAGTTTTTAGTTAAGTACTTAGATTAAAATACGTTACGCATTTTTTTTTCTGATAATTTTATGGGGTTTCATATAGTCGTCAGAGTCAAATCTTCATTAGTCTTTAGGTACGTACATCCCCGTGTCGTTATATTGTCTTTGGCATTGTTTTTTTTTAAAGATGTACTCTTTACCGTGACTAAGCGCTGACCGGGGCAATTGTTAGCGCCAACTCTCCATTGTTTTTAATTGGTGATGCGAGAGACTGGGGAATGGATATTACGAATGTTGCAACCGTATATTGACAAGTATATTTATAAACTTGGCCGATATCGGAATTAATCGTAAATGAAGTGGTCATTATGAAATCGTTTGGATTTAAAGGTCAGTGACAAATAGATATTTAATGTTTTAATTAAAGTTCTTTTGTTTGTTTTACTTACGCATTTCTCGGAATTAATTTGTGAGCTGGTGTTTGCAAGATGGTTTTTAATTCTCAATTAGTAGGTACAGTTAATAATAGGTTTTAAAATGATTTAGTTTATCGCTGTTTCCGAAGAAAGAGTCCAAAATGAATAATATTTGTTTTCGCATTTGATCTCAGTGGCCAAAACTCTTCAAAAGGCATTTAAAATTAAGATGCACGGCAGTTCTAACAGTACTTCAAATTAATTGCGTTTTCATGCTAATAAATCAAACAAAAGCAAGTATTGGCTAAGTACTTAATAAATCCACTATACTAACCCAATTAACAAAAGCATTCCTCAACTTATTTTATCGATAGTCAAACAAGCTAGTGCTCGTGCTCGTGCCCTGTCTCACAATCTAGGGCTTTTCAAGCGTAGGGACCAGAGACAAACTTCCATTCCGAATTTAAATAATCCTTACCACAGAGAAGCGAACTATCGGATGCTATTCAATCCCAATGCAGCCAATATCAGCATTCAGCAAGCTGAGCGGAGTTCTTTTGTGCGATTGTAATTACAGTTGAGTTGGATTGTAATAATCTTTAGTGAAGAAAGTTTTGCACCTCTTTTAAATGCAGAGTTACTGATTTGAAAGAGTAAATTGTAGGATTATTCGAATTCTATTGGTAAAAGCCGGTCTTGGGATTGAGTGGTAAAATCAACGTAAAAATTATTGAGAACAAATTAACCCTAGTTATGTGAGATGCGTTGCGAAAATCAATTTGAATATTCTTAGAAAAATAAACACATATGATGCAACTCAAATTAAACCAAATTTGGTCTGCGTATGGTCGGCCTTAGCTTCACACTTTAGTGTTTTGTCACTTTAACGTCATGTTTGAACTGCTGCACTAATCTGTCAAAGGCGTTAACGCAACAAGGTACAAAAGTGTGCAGCTTCTTATAAGGCCGACTGTACGAGAAGATTACGCCTACAATACAAGCTTCCATTTGTGGCTTCAAATATGAAACTATCAATGTGCTAAGCGATTTAGAATTACCTACCTTTAAGTTCGGCCCGGGGAGTTCCTAAAATCTAAGAGTTACTTTACAACTTATTTAAAAAAAAGGTCAGCGTACCTATTCTACTTATTAATTTATACCGGACTTCAATTTGGTAATACAAAATGAAAAATGTTTTACACACATCATACCTAAACCAAACCCCACTCCTAAGTGTCTTGCTGCTAATTTAATTGAAAAGTTTTCTTTTCCAAGTGTTAATTTATCCCATTTCTTTTTGGCTTAATGCAGCCCTACCACTATGCATCAATTCGATTGATAACATCGAGTGACAGGTATGCCAGTTAGGTATTAAATGTACTATCAGCCCAATGGAACCCTGACCCACCATAGAACGGTGTCACAGTGACATTATAAAACAATTTGTTTGACACTTCTTATGACTTGAATCATAACGTCTCTTTGACACAGTTCTATAGTGGGTCAAGGTTCCAATGGTCTGATAGTAGGTAGGGTAACCTAACTTTAGGACTTTAATTAATAATTTAATTACAAAATTAACGATATTTAAAGAGGGCTAATTAAAACAACTGAGTTATCCTACATTACCTAAGCTATTGAGTGTTTTGCATTATCAATTTGAAGTCAGTGTATTTTATGCCAACTTGATATAAAGTAAAAAAAACATTTTTTTTCTTTGTTGCAGGTAATGACTGCTTCGGTACTGGTATATTATCATTTTCAACAAACAATATGCAACTACCTATACGAGCGTTTGTAATAATTATGACAAAAAACACGTCTTGTCTATTGTGTTTACAGACATCTTTATCTTCTTCTTCGTCTTTATCTCTAATTTATAAAATTCTCGTGTCACAGTGTTTGTAACCAAACTCCTCAGAAACGGCTCGACCGATTCAAATGAAATTTTGTGTGTATATTCAGTAGGTCTGAGAATAGGTCGTAAATTTTCATAAGGTTTTTATGAAAAAAAATATTACACCCTGGCAACGCCGGGCGCGGACAGCTAGTATAGTATAAAACAAAGTTGCTCCTGCTGTCTGTGCGCTTATATCTTTAAAACTACGCAACGGATTTAAATGCGGTTTTCATGAATATATAGAGTGATTCAAGAGAAAGGTTTTTATGTATAATAAATTCTGGATTATGTACGGGTGTTACAGAAAACTCACATAAACCGAAGCGCAGCGAGGGCGGGTCGCTAGTAACCTATATTTTTATCTGTGAATGTGATAAAAGATTACCTAACAGCTATTTCGTGCATGTAACGCCACCTGTCGAGTAAAAAATACTTCGCCCCAAGCTTTGAGTGGAAAAGGAAACAACAAATCTCAACGTTACGACGCCATGACAGTTTCCCGGACCTTTTCCTTTTTCAAACAGAGGCTTTGATTTATTTGTTCACGGACAGCGAGCGAATATTAGGAGCAACAGATGTTTAGATTGATTTGTGGCTGTTTTGGTCTGACGGCCGACGAATTTGCATTTACTTACTACAGATATTTTGTAAAGGGTTTTTGATGGGGGTGAAGAATTACGAACCTTTTACGTTAGAATGATTTGTGAGTCCAATAATGCTCCAATGTATGTTGTTCTACTTTAGGAAAATGTTAACAGCTCGTTCAATAAATAAGTCTTATATCGAAAAAAGTATCTCTTGTGATAGATACTTTTTTCACCCACTGATAAAATGCATTGCTATTTATTGAGCGGAACGGTGCATAACATAAAGCCAGTTGAAGCTTTGTGCCGCGTGCTCTATGGCAAACGAGGTGTCGAGAGTCGGATGTTGTAACGCACTGGCCGGCAACAGTTACGTCGACGCTGATTGATCGCTTTAAAAACAAAACTGTTACAAAATACTGTTGCTCTATGATCTCAATGCGCCTGTCAGTTTTTATCTAAACGGAGTATTGCGAATTATGTATGCTAAAATAATAACGGTATATCATTAAGGCCAGTATTTCGTTTGTGTAGTATTTGTTCGCTTATAAATGATTATTATCATTTATTTTTCTATAAGTAGAGAAAATCACATGAAGGTTTTGGAGGACTTTTATTTTCTGGAAGGGCCAATTGTTTTTAGAAAACAACAGGGTATTCAATTGGTGTGGAAATAATACCTTGATCAAGTCGTTCCGTTCAAGGTGCGAAGGAACGGTCCTCACTCAACTCGAACAATAAACTGCTAGACAGAGCGAATTGTAAGGTGAGCGCGGGAAAGAACAATTCAGCCAACATTCCAACGTCACTTTTTAGGAGTAAAGTTGAAAGTTGCACGGACGGCTCTATGGTACCTGTGACCTTTAATACCGAACCATAGACAACTGACAGCTTCCGTCAGTAATCAGGTCACGTTCCTTTTTTGAAATGCGCGCGGTTGTGTCGCGTTCGAATGAGGCGTATAGAAATTCTTTAGTTGAATAGGGCCAGCGCCGCTTGATATTAACTTAGAGAATTCTAAATTTAATTTGAAAAAGGGTTTTTCGGTGAAAGCAAAATATAGTTCAGAAGTGGAACTAATGACGACTCGCTGTGACCGGGATAAGTTAGTGGAGCTTTTTTTACGCTAACTTATCCAAGAGCTTACGTCTAAGCCGAATCTCTTTGGATATTTTTGAGAGGCTTAAAAAACTTGTGTTGCGTACCTCGGGCGCCATTTTCCGCGCGAGCGCGTCCATCTTGCGGTGACAAAGAACGATTATAGATACAAAGGCTCTTCAGACGAGCGCTGTCAATGGCGAACGTAGAATTTGCCCGCCTTTTTCCAAAATGGTGGCGAATATTTCGTTAAAATGAAATTATAATTTTCTTGGTTTCAGTGCGCTTAGCTGTTAATTGATGTTATTGCGGTTGGAATGTGATATTGCCTTATTATATTTTTAAGTTTGAACTTGTTCTCTCTTTGCTTTAGAAGGCTTAGAGTTCACCACTTAGCCCATTAAATATTAAAAAAAAAATGGTTTGTCCTATTCTTTTTAGGGGGATGTATTAGAGCTTACTTACAATTAAAATGTTAAAAATCTTTAAAGATGTTTTTTGTTTAAAAATGGGTCTCCGTAGAATTCTAAAAATATGTTTATACAACAAATCGTTTTGTGTGTGTATCTACATGACCTTTATATTGTGAATGAAATCTAATGTATTCCCCTAAAAGGAAAAGGTAGAGTAAAAAATTACTCTGTTTAAATGATATGTAGCAACGGGAAATCACAACTCCCCGCCTTATCTCAGTTACATATTACCTCGATTTCGCTGTTTCCCTAAAACTTGAAACAGTCGTTCCTCATCAAAATGGTCGCAAAAACTTGTAATGTATACCCATTAGTGAAATATCATAACTTGTAGTCGTATAACTCTTAACTATGGGTACTGTCCTGTGGGGCGAAACGACAGTCTGTTATTCTTGTGGCAATAAACTCCATCTATCCCTTTTGTTCTTAATTATCAAGATAGAGATGGCTTAACTCATGCAGTGCCAGTGACACTTTTGGCGCATCGAAATTATACGTTTTTGCCTGTTTTGGGTTCAGCAGGCGGTGGATGGTATAAATCACACTTGAATGTTGGTAACGTATTCGAATTCACTTCCAGTTTATATGCCTGGAGCTCTTGTGGTTTATTTAAAACCGCAACAATCGGGGGAAGTTTCTGAACTATCTTAGTTGTGAAGTGTTGATAACATATTATGGCTTAAGCACACGTAGTAAGCTTAGTTTTGTATTAAGTTGGAACCGCAGCGAGAATTAGCTAGAGGAACTTTGGTGTATGGAGTTTGTGTAAATTACTGGATAAACTAAGAAAATCAGTCTTTTGTTCACTGAATAAAAAAAAAGAGTCTCAGTTTACTCTAATTAACTCAAAACTTTCGAGATCAAAAACCTGAGGAATGTTTTACTAATCATTTCATGAATTCTAGGACTAAATTCCTCGTTGAGATGTGTCTTGGGTAACCAGCGATAGCGACATTTAACATTGTCTATACCCAAACTCTTTGTACTGACAGATACATCTCGCTATATAGTTCTGTCTTCTACCTAGCGAGACCAATGTCGGATTGAATCCAAGACATGACGTATTGATGACATACTCTATTTTAACAAAATTTACTAAATAAGGGTTGATTTTTCAATCCCCACATAAAGCGATCCGGAAGGTAAATTTTAGCTCTATCCTTTTATTTCTTATGTCTTCAGAAAAGGATAGTAATACATTTAACTGACGGATAGTTTTATCTGGGGATTGAACAATCAGCTCTTAGGCGATATTCGACTTCTGTCCTTTATATTCCTGCTTCTATATTCCACAATCTAAATAACTTAAACTTTGCCTGAGCACCTCCAAGTGGTTCTTTGACTTAAACCGTTTCCAACACCAAGGAATCCTTACCAATAATCGAACAAGCATATCAATTACTCAGACAAAGCTCTCCACTTCCGACTCAATTCGACTTGCGAGTCCTACGACCCGGGATTTCGCGCGTCTACCAGACAGAGATGGCGACTAGAAACTTAATATTTTACACGAACAAGAACGAGACGGCGTAAGACACGCGATATTTTGCCGCCGTCTCAAATTCCCGCCGAAGCCGCTGACCGCAATGTTGGCGGTATTGTTTTGCAAAATCGACACAGATTAAAAACAAACTGGGGTGATCTATGGTCTTGGAAAAGGCGGGAACTTGACTTGAAACATTTATTGTTGCAAATAAAGTATTAAACTTGGCGGGTTTTTATTTGTTATTTGGATTATATTTTTGTGTTAGCTAAAATGTTTTAATATTATCTCCCACAAGCTCAGGTTGTTTTATTATGTCTTTTTTCTGCTGCCTACTTGTGTCCGTATAAGTTTGCGCATGCATAATATGTGTGTTAATAGCTTAGCTAGTAGAAAAGAGAGTAAAATGTTTTGATCAGTATCAGTATGTATGCATTTATGGATGGTTCCGTGTTCCCTCGTAGAGGCTGACTGTTCGGATGGCCCGATGTCGCCAAGCGAGGTGGCTTGTCTATATTATTTATAAAAAAAGTTAATAAGTATGTCAAAATTAAAATTTATAGGGTAACTTACATTATAAAGACATATATTATTTGAATTAATTTGAAGAAGTGACGATATTCGATGAGTAAGCTCTAACCACGTATAAAATAATAATATCTAACAGTCAATTATGTCGTCTATGATATGAGCGTTTAATAGATTATAGACTAGACTGACATTGTGAGTAATCGTTTACCCATTGATTGTAATTTGTATGGTCAGCAACATAAATAGACGTTAACTATAGTACACTGTCGCTGTAACGTTTTCTATTAGTGTGGCAGTTTAAACATGGCATTAAAAGTGACAAGGTAATTGCTAAACGAATGTTTACGTCAACAACTTTAAACGTGGCAATAAGCTATGCTATACCAGAAACATAGACACTCGTAGTAAGAACAATAGTTTTTCAATCTCCGCGTCACTCCCGTCAGTAGTTAGGAAGCGGTGGTAGATTCAAGACAAGTGGAAGTACCTACAGTACAGAGCTTTAATATCTTATGACCCTTTTGGGTACATTTTAGTGGGTGGTAGGAACTTTTGCATTGCCCCCCGTATCGCTACCACCATTTTGTCCAATAGCCCACCGCTAAGCACCAGTGTTCGCATTGTTGTGTTCCGGTGTGGGGATACAACCATCTCGGTCTTCAGGGTTGGCAACGCATTCGAAGTCTTAGGATTGTAGTCTTGAGATGGTAGTTTCGAGAATTTAAATGTCTATAGGTTTCAGATCCCACTTACCATGGCCTGAGTGCTTGTGTGCCTTCTCTTAGCCATAAAAAAAGAAATACCATTTTTTGTACAAAGCGTTTCGCTGCTTCGTTTTTATTGCAAACTGCTAAAGAGTAGAATTAGCTTCCTTCGTCTGTAATTCCTGAGGGATATAATTTTGATGCCCTTAAATGTTTAAATCAAGAGTGGATAGGATTTTACTGAACCAACGAGTTTCATCCTAGACTTCATCACCATTTACCATCAGATGAGCTGGAGGTCAATCGCTGGTTAGACCAGAGTAGTGATTCTTTCAAAAGCAAAGGTGACCGAACGCAGGAGTGAATGTCCAAGCGGCGAGTTAAAGTAGTCCCGTCAAAGTGAACAAAACACATTTCAGCGCGTGTATTCAATTTGGCAGCATGGCTTCTCGAACGTATCAGGCTGCCTAATTGAGAATGCACACGCTAAAATGTGTTTGACTACTTAAACTCGCCGCTTGGACATTCACTTCTGCATTCGCTTACCTTTGCTTTTGAGAGAATCACTACCCAGAGTAAAAAAAGATATTTCATAAATACACGGTACACACATGTTTACCTACATTATTATAATTTATGATAAGGAAGTTGCCAAACATTTTAATTAGGTCAGTGTATTCATAAAATAACAAATGGAGCTCAACCAAAACATATTACGAAGCTTCTACAAAGTTTGCTATTGACTATTGACGTAACGTAAATTCACCCCCGGCCATTTGCCTCGCGAAACAATACTGTAAAAATACACGGAACCAGCTAATCCCGGATTAGGGTTGGAGTTTGGTTGTGCAACAAATAACAAGCATTCGAAAGTAGGGTAGGCGGTCGGAGATTACCCAATGCTATTTTAATTAAAGATGAAAAGTGTGGAAGTATTTGGTGAGGCATGTATTGATAGATAGATATTGGAGGTTAAATTTCAAATGATTATTAACCTAGGGGTGTTATAGTAACTATGTCCATGCGAAAGTTTGGAATGATTATGTGTATGTATAATACATTTGTTACCATTACCACTTTATTGTACAAGAGAAAAAACAAAAACAATACAAATAAACAGATTAAAATTAAAATTAAAATTTTAAGATAAAAACCTTTCGTCCTCCAAATGCAAAGAGTTAGTCAAGAGAAAACCCATTATCAATAAAACAACTACAACATTATTTTGATATTTTGCAGTAAGTAGGTATACTGCGTTGCGATACATTGGTAAATATCGAAATAATCTATAGATACTTTTGGTCCTTACACTTTTTTGATGTGTGTAAGTACATCATAAATATCTATACGCTCGCAAGACGGCAAAAATATCTACACGCTCATGCAACTGATTATAAGGGTATGTTTACATATATTTGGCGCGATGGCCGTATAGATACGAGTATTAGTGCTTTTGACTGTACTCGTACATATTGTAGAAATAACAGAAGCCGCGATTAAAATGTCCTGGAATTTCCCGCATATCCACTCCAATATTCACGTCATCTAACTTTGATTTTGGAACAGGCCCGGCGCCGCTGCTCCGGGGTAATCAACCGGTCCGGTCCCGGGTAAAAATACCCGCCGCGTAATCCGGGCTTAACTTGTACTTCCCGGGAACTGCCTGTTTTCTTCCAATAACTAAGTTCTGGGAGTTGGATTAGCGATGAGCTGTGGCGTTAGCGGCAGCGGGGAGCGGTTTCATGTTTTCAACGATGTGTCAAATAAAAAAATAGTTTTTCGAATCGGTCCAGCGGTCTTGGAGTAATCGGGGAACGAACATACATTAAAAAAAAAACAGAATCCCGACGTATTGAGAACCTCTTCATTTCTTGGAGATTTGAGTATTGGTAAAAAAAAATGGACTGTTCTCGAGGGAATAGCGATAAGTAAACGACTTCTAAGACACTTCTAAGAAAGATATATAAGAACTTAATTATATTGCAACATGTCACGTAATTCCGTGAAGAGAAAGAAATTACAATTCTTAATTAGATAAAAAGGCAGATAACGAGTATAAAACTAGTTAAGAATTTTATTGGACTATTTATTCCGCGGTAAAAGTTAAAAAGTTTAATCGTCATCTCAATGGCATCATAATTGTGTAAACGAGTAATTTTAATGTGAACTGCATAACAGTTAATTAATGTAGAATTAACCTTTTAAATGGAACAAGTGTGTTAAGAAGTTAATATGCGTTTACGTTTATTTAATTGCTTAAAGTTCATTAAAGGGTCCGTTATATAAATATAACTAGTGGGAAAACTTTGCGGGAAAATATGTTTAAGATGTTGATGTTTATAACCTGTGTAATTGAATTTTATTGTTGACTGACCATAGTAGCTTGTCACTTGAAGTCAATGGACGCTAAACCAACTAAAAATTATTAAAGCAGTTCCGTACGTAATTAAAATGAGATCATCCATGAGATACACAGCCTATTCTTAAAAAAAAAACCCAAATCGCTATAGATGTGCGTCCCTATAATATCTGAAGAGTTCCCTCGATTTCTCCAGGAATATCAAATCCCGACCTGATGACAACGGGACCACCTGGAAAGTATACCATTTCAAAGCCAAAAATAATTTTCCAAATCGGTCCGGCCATTTTTGTATATCTAATCGGGTTTACTGAATAAATATTTTGAATTTTGAATTTTTTTGAATTTTGGTTATTACATATAAATTATGATTCCGTCGAATTGAGAATCTCCTACTTTTTTTAAGTCGGTTTAAAATAGAAGTCTGTGATCGTACGAGTACTAGGGAATCAGATGATGATAATGATGACGATGATGATGATGATGATGATGGGGGATGGTTCTCAGATCCCACTTACCATCAACTGGGGTGACGTGTAGCCTTCTCTATGCTGTATTTTTTTTCAATTTAATTGTTTTTTATAAAAATCTTGAAAATAAGTAAATTGTGTTTCTTGCAATTTTGTACATAATAAAAGAAGATTATAGAAATGATGTTATACGTTTACACAACACAAAATTACAGTCAGAACAAAATAAAACTACATACATACGTACATTAAATCACGCGGCCTGTTTCCCAGAGGGGCGGGCAGAGACCACTTCTTTCCATCTGCGACGATCCTGACAAATCTCTTATTATTATTATTTCATTTGCGTAATTATTATATCTAATGTTGATCTAAATAACTTTATCTCGCAAAAAAATATTAAAAGTTCCTCGCGCACTGCAAAGCGTTAAATCTCGGTTTCGCTAAAATATATAATTAACCGTATCGTAAAACCAGTGTTAACCAAAACTTTTCCAAACATTTGCTCTCTCTCTCTCTTCCTCTCCATTCGCGACAAAATCTGAGAGAAAAGGACAGGCTGCTTTGGTAATTCGATTTTTGTATTGGTAGGACGAAAACTTAATCAAAAGTCGAGAGGTGCTTACGAATGCAAATGAGAGCAACTCCTGGTTAATTCGATTTGGTTTCGGATTGGTTTCTGCTGATTGTTAGGAAGATAAATAAGAGTTGAAAGTCAAATGGCAAATAACAATTGTATAGGCGTATAAAGTTTAATACTTGGATTACTTGGGTGGGACTAAAGCCCGATTTACATTCAAGATTCAAGCATTAAATTTATTGATAAAATGGTACATTTTACATGTCAAAATATTCATAATACAATTAATTATTGAAACATAAATTATTTCTTAATTCGATATACCTACCTACATTTTTAAAATTTAGGTAATTGTATTCATTGTTATTATAATTAAGTAGTGTAATTAATTGTTATTATAAATTAGTAGTGTAATTGGTCATGGAAAAAGGACAGTACAGTAGTGTAAACCGATCGGACAGTGGCGTGTCAAAGTTGCCTTGCCAGTGGATCCAAATAGAATCGCTTTTGTTTTCACTCCACTGTCCTTGCCACTGTACTTGCCACTGTCCTTGACCTATGTAAATCGGGCTTAAGACTTTGAGATACATGACTTTTGTTAGTATTTAATTTAAAATACAAACTTATGGTTTCTTTTTATTAACATCAAGATATTCATCATCAACACCCTTATGTTTCGAACTCGCGGGACCGCTATCTTTGCTACAACAACGCTAACATTATTGTGAAGTCAACAAGAAGTGGACATTGGACGACTATGACCAGCTCCTCTATTCTAGGTGGTAAAATCCAAATAAATAGTATTTGACCTGTTATGTCTGCCGCCATTACTGTCAAGTAAATAAGAGCTATCAAAACGTTAACAATACGATAACAGGTCATAAACGATTTGGTTTTCACCATGTTGAATAGAGGCCCTGTGGCACTAGACTAGATGAATTCTGCAAGCGTTATCGTTAACCAAAATGTATAGAATTGACGTAAGCTTTCGGGCGGTCGCGTCAAGCGCTTTTCTCAATTCTCTTTTGGACAGTTTTCGAAATTCGTTTATGTTAGCGTTATGCATCTTCTCCAGGGCTAGATCTGGGGTCTAAACTAACGCTTTTCTTTTTTATCGCTCGAAATGTATGGGATGACATTGTCGTGCGTTACGAAAAACCACGTGGTCAAATGTAATCCCATACATTTTGAGCGATAAAAAAGAAAAGCTTAAGTAGCGTTTTCATCTTGGATAGAGATTTTTTATTGTTTGGTACACTCAATAACTCAATTGTCGATAATGATAGTTTTTAGCAGTTAGGAAGATTTGAAAGTTTATAAACCTAGCTTTATTGAATTAAAATTCACTACCTACTAGGTATTGTATACTAATTCTATGCAGTTATGTTTGTACAATTTAGTGAGATTTACCTTTCCGCTGTCAACTGGCTCCCGCCTTATCTTTATAGGGGCTTTTCTTGTTAAATTGACAGGTGCAGCTTTAGGAACGTCATTCCGAACAGATTCCCCGATAATACAAGATGGCGGCCTATTGTTGCCAGATGTAACTCGTGATTTATTTTATTAGTTTAAGGCACTTGTCCCACCACCGACGATGAGCGGGAAGCTAGTAGAGCCAACGCTCAACTTTGAATGTGTCTCTTTTATTGACACGGGATCTATATTATTTGTTTCGACAAACTAGTAAGTGGAGAGAGTTCTCGCCGGCAGTGTGAACATCCAGCGAGCAACTATTAATATATGCGTCTCTGTTATTGACACGGGATCTATATGATTTGTTTCGGCAAACTAGCGGAGAGAGTTCTCGCCGGCAGTAGTGAACAGCCAGCGATGGACTATTAATATATGCGTCTCTTTTATTGACACAGGATCTAGTTATATATTTTGTTCGTTTCTTGAGCCAGAAAATAGTCTATAGCTAGTCGCTTCCTGTTCCTCGCCGGCAGTGGGACAAGGGCCTTAGGGTAATAATAATAATAACTGAGTCGTTTATTACGGTAACGGTGTAATAAGTACTCGGTTATTCGGCTGATTGTATTAAGTCATATTTATTTGATATTGAAATTCAGGCTTGAAATTATGCATTATTATACGACTTGATTAGACTTAATTATTATATGTACGGTCACCCAATAAACTTATCACACAGTGATTGTCATTTGATGTTCGTTCAGTCTGGCTATGACAAGGCACTGAAATAAAACAGTGAAACGAAATGTTAATAATAAGAAGGCAGTGATGGCTTAATTTGTCAAAACAATTATTTGGGCAATAAAGAGTTTATACACTCATGTATGGGAACATGTTAAATTAAAATTCGTATTTCATCTTAAAATTGAGGACCTTCGCTACCCTGCTGCTGTCCGTATTTCTCTCCGTTGGGGGTCGATTTCCCAAATTCCCTTCTTAGTACACCTAAGGTTAATTCCTTTCAAAGTCAAAGTCAAAAGTCTCTAGGCTCAGTGGTTTAGGCTGTGCGTTGTCTGCCCGTCAGCCAGACAGTCAGCCAGTCTCGAAAGAGTTTTATATGTCATCATCATCATCATCATCATCATCATTACAGCCGAAAGACGTCCACTGCTTGGTGGATATCTAGGTAATCGAACACTAATGAGAGCTTCAAATCAAAATCTAAGACAAACGGCTTAAATAGAGTATCAAACTTGGAGAGAGCTTTTACAATTTTACTAGTTCTGTCTAAGTATTACGTAATAGTTAAGTATTTTCAAAAGCCCAATTAGACACAACTGGTTTTCCTCTAAATGTTATCCAAATAATGTCTATTAATGAATTAACCTTGTAAATAAATATCTCATTTAATATAGCCCGTGTGGTGCCGGGTTTAGAATGTTGCCACTCCATGTCTTCCCGTGGATTTCGTAAGAGACGACTAAGGGACTGAAGGCTGTGTAGTGCTGTTAGGCGATGGGTTTGCAACCTGTCACTAATACACTGGATAACATCTTAAAATGTGGTCACAGAATTATCAACAAGTTTCTGGAGTTGTCGGTGAGTCTGTGGCTCTGCCTACCCCACTCTGGGAATGAAGGCGTGAGTTTATGTTATGTTATGTAATATCTCATTTAATATGATAACGTATTCACTAAGTCATAGAAGTTATGCACTTCATTGATATGCCCCTTACGCCAGCGTATGCATATTTCTCTCGCGCCTTACATACTAAAAGGCCGTCAGAGGTTCACTGCGTGCTTGCTGGAGCATGGCCTAACGACATGTTGGGAGTTACTTTACCATGTTATTACGTGGGGGTGAAGGAACTGCTCTTTAATAGACTACAGACGTTTTAATTAGCGACGAAATTAGCTTTTGTGTAGTGTCATAGTTTGCGAATGCGAGTGTTATGACACGTAAATGGAAGACTGAACGACTATGAGCTGTTATGGTAAATTTAATGGCGACTGTAATAAGTTTTAATTATTACTTCTCAGGCTACATTTTGTTGCCGATTGTCTTTTTTTTCACCGTCATCGTTTGCTTATCAAGATTGAACTCGTGGCTCTATGTTAAGTACGCGAGGATCTTGTTGCCACTTTTCGAGTCTACCATCAGCTCTGAGACACCAAAATATTGCATTGTCATCGGGTAGGTTAATTACATTATTTTTATTCAAAATTTCAGCCCTTGAAACGACAATGTTTCAAGTAAGTTTGTAAAATACCGGTCAAGAGCATGTCTGTCTGCAAATGGTATTAAAATATTCGACTAAATGGAATTGACTACTGTAGTTTGACTACGGAATCATGAAAAAACGTACAGTTGATATGACGTTTACCCAATAACATATCTAGTCTTGAGCTTAAAATCGATTGAACACTTTATCAATCTAGTCACTTTTCCACCTTCGTCTTTAATCTTCAAGTCCTTCCGTCTCCACATTACAATTCAGCCGACGTAGGGCCGGCGCTTCCGTCCCCTTCATTATGTGAAGGGCTTATTACTGCCCTACCCTGGCTTGATTTATGCAGCAGATCACCGTTAATCAACGCTTTGGGATGCAAGGTGTCTTGCAAGAAAGGTGACAAAGGGTTTCCTTAAATATTACGACTTAGGGACACGTTCACTGGTTTCCAAACAAAATGGATCCGCCTAGCGGGTTACTGGCACTGAAAGTGTTAAGATATATAACGGCTCTTGGAAAGTTCAATCATCATCCAACGAGTGTAGCCGTAATACAGCCCGTGAAGATCATGACTAGCGATTATTATGTACAAGCGTACTTTTGTATATCTGTGATTCCTCTCCTGCCCCCTATTTCACTATCTTGACGATGACACGTAACAAGTGACAATTCGGTATACATTGCAAAGTTAACACGCTGATACATGACCGGATTTCATATAAGCTGCACCATGTACACTGAAATGTCACCTATCACCTGTCATTGTCGCAATGGTGAAATAGGGGGCTGGTGTTTTGGTTGTTTACTTTGACGTATCTTGAGACCTGTATCTCGCTCGACCGAGATCAGTTTATAATGGCAACAAATATAATGAGCACCAAAATTAGTAAACGATCACCAAATTAGGTTAGGTTAGGTTAGGTTAGTTTTTGGTGATCATTTACTATTTTCGGGCAGTAAAAAGAGTTTTTCTGGCGTTATAGTTTACTTGGTATCTGGTGATCCGTTAAACATAAACCGTTAATAATTACGGGCCTAAGATGACAATGAAATTGTAAAGGTTTTTAAGTAGGTATTTAAGTTGGCAATTTAAATTAAACAGTAATTAAAATCACGTAAAAGTTACCCATTTATTTCGTCGACTGTATTCACTAAAAGATTCATTACTCCGTTTGAATGAAATTAATATATATTCGAAAATCATAACAATATTAATCAACCGGTACAATACGAATAAACCCGTAACTTCCTTTCAATTGTATTCAAAAACAACAAATAAGCAACAAACCAACAAAATGACAACACTTGATTATGCTATTAATCCCTAGGGAAGTAATTTCAGACTCTTTGTTTCGTTCGGAGGGTCCCTCCTCATTAAAAGAGGGCGGTAATGAAAAGGAAGGATCACACAATAGGTAATGGAGTTAGAAAAGGGTTGGATTTAGGAAAAAGTTAGGTTAGGTTAGGTTAGTCCGGATTTCTCGTGGATCTAAACATCATCTATATAAAGAACCGGGCAACGAACTCGAAGGGAATTTTTATTACCTATTTGTTGTTATAGCACCTAGCAATAGAATTGAAAACTTTGTAAAAAAAACAAATGTCTACCTATCCAGAGAGGTAATGCAGCCAGTGTCATAGGGACCATGCCGCGAGCGGACCTGCTATAGGGGTGTTCTTTTTATAGTGATAATTATTTATTTACTTATGTCTTTTAATACTTGAGTAGCTTAGTTTTATTTTAATTTCAAATACGTTTAGTTTTAATTTATAATTTTATTCATGTTGAATTCTGTAAATATTATTTTATTAATGTCACGGGTTTTGTTAATGTCTACCTATTAAGGTTCATGATAATTGTATGTACAGCCCCCTGACAGACAGACGGCTGGACGCACGGACAGGACAGTGGAGGTTTAAAGATAAGGCTCGTTGGCAGCCTTTAGGTACGGTATGGAACCTCAAAAATGAGAGCTATATATGGGATTCCGTACCCAAATGGTGCCAATGGGACTTATTACTACTCCGCTGTCCGTCCGCTCGTCTGTCAGAGGGCTGAATCTCATGAACCGTAATACGTAGACACTAACTACCTACAGTTGACTTTTACGGCTGATGACAATAAATTAATAAGTCTAGACTATGACAAATTCACACTTGATATAAAACTAACCTAAAACTCAGTTTAGCCAACATTATGATAGAAAGAAAAGTTTCAAATGAATCATTTTCAATTTTCTTCGCGCGAGCAAACCCTATAATTATATTTTCTTAATAAACTTGAAGAAACTTGAGCAAATAGGCTCTTAGAAATATGGCCGGACCAAAAGGTCGGGGAAAAAAGCTCGCCGCCTTTTGCAGTAGAAATTAAATTAGTGTTTCGCGACTTAGTTTGAGTAAGATTTAGTTTTTAATAGATATAGGGTAGCCACGTATTTTTTTTGTTTCTTGTTTAATATTGATTGGTCCTTGTTTCAATTGAGGCTAAGAAAAATGAAGACTGAATTCGCTAGTACAATCTTATTTTACCTTAGAATTACCTTTAGGGATCTTTTGGATAAAAGTGCATTTATACTTGTCAAAAAATAGTTTAATGATTTTTTTTTATTTAGGTAAAACTTGGGTCATGTTGCCAATATACTCCAAACAGTGCCCTCACTTTTTCTAAACTCTTTGTTACCAGCTATACCTCTCTCTCAAATGGTTACATAATAGCGGTCTGCACACTTAAAGTTCGGACCGCGGGAAACGCCACGCGTCGTTCCAATCTTCGTTCCGAACCGTACGTGTGCAACTGTAATAGTAAAATAGTAAAAAATGTACGGTTCGGAACGAAGATTGGAACGGCGCGAGGCGTTACCCGCGATCCGAACTTTAAGAGTGCAGAGCGCTAACGTAAATATTTTAGCTAATACAGTTTAGTGTGGTTTGAACACCCAGCCCTTTAATTAAAATATAACTACATTTATTTCCGCCTATATTTCCCCAGTCATATGTAAATATTTTCAATGGCTCGCTAACCCTGAGGGTAGGCGGTCGGTCGCGCTCACCGAGCCGTAACTAACGCCCTCTATCGGTCGGGTCACGCAATTTTCAACCTTTTCTCGTTCACAGGTACGCAATTAGAGGTCGGGATCGAGTAAATAAAAGTTAATTCTACCTTAGACGGTTGTATAAATAAATGGAATTGTTTCGTTACCTATATTGTAGGAAAAGTATTGGAAAGAGACTCCTTGGGGACTTCCAAACACTTTTATTTATACTCGTGTGAAAGTACATACATACATACATTAAATCATACCAATTTTCTAGAGGGGTAGGCAGAGACCACTTCTTTCCACCTGCTACGATCTTGACAAATCTCTTTCGCTTCTTCCACATTCATACATCGAAGCATGCACGCGCGTCTAAATAAGAACTATTAGTAGAAGTCTTTTATGACTTTTCCTTCAAGAACTGTCCAATTTCCCGTGATAAAAAATATCCTGTGCACTGTACTCCTACTGGTTTTGACATGTTAGCATCGTATCTTATTTACACGGGCTTAGTGTTTAACTTGTCATTAGTACTAATCGCTTAGTCCTAACCTACATAGTGACAAGTGAGAAGTAACCGGTTACACGTCGGAATTATTATAAAGGTATTTATTAAAAGTACAACTTGCTACTAAGCACTTGTCATCGCTGTTTATACACGGTCAGCAAGCGACAAGTGCTTAGTAAATTGTGGTGGGAGTATTGAGTTGTCGCTAAGTAAATAGGATCGTATTCTATTCACTTGCACTGTACACAAACACTAATACTAAGCACTAATCATCATGTTTACACATTTGGTATTAGTGTAAGTGACAAGTACTAAGCATTAGCTACTAAGCCCGTGTAAACCCAGCATAATGGCAGTTAAAAACAAAACGATAGCATGTCAAAAGCAAAATTGTTTTATCGAGTAGAATACAGTTGGGAGTATTTAGGTGACGAATTGAACTTCAATCAAAGTACCATCTGCTAAAATCGATAAATCGAGCAGCTAATACGTAGACTTTAGCGGCATTTACACGTAAAGTTCGGACTGCGGGAAACGCCACGCGCCGTTCCAATCTTCGTACCGAACCGTATTTTTTTTACTATTTTATTATTATAGTTGCATTTACATGTAGATACGGTTCGGAACGAAGATTGGAACGGCGCGTGGCGTTTCCCGCAGTCCGAACTTTACGTGTGCAGGCCGCTTTTGTTAGTACCCTACGAGTACAGCTTCGAGTACCGAGCTTTATTCAGTAATATATATCGTAAAGGGTTCTGCCATGAATGGTATCTGTATAAAAACTCGGTCGGTTCGACTGCAAATTGGTTTCCACGAATCCACGCCAATGATCTATTGGTGTTATTATTTAATGCAAAGATATGTTTGTATAAACTAACCTTATTTGACCTCTGCAGGCGTCAGGATTGCATGGGCATCTGTGTCTTTGACGTTGGCGCAGCCTAGTTTCAAACGATACAACGTTGTAGAGACACGAATCGCATCGCGATCTTAAAAACCGTAACAGACGATCGAATTTGGTCCGGGCCGGACGGCGGATTTGGTTCGCTCCGAACCATATCTGTCCGTCTATGGTCACAAGACTACTCTACAGACGGATAGATATGGTTCGGAGCGAACCAAATCCGCTGTCCGGCCCGGACCAAATTCGATCGTCTGTTACGGCTTTAAATGTTAATTCGGGTGTCATTCGCACTCGTTAACTAATGCATCGTTTACGTCCGAATTATCGTTTGTCATAAACTGGTTTTTAGTTGAGTCGGACAGCTTTTCAATACAAATTTATACATATAACCGTTATTATAAACATTCTAGTCCCTTTCACTGTCGTACGTTTGGCTATTTGATGTTTTCAAACATCTCGCAATCGCTCAAAGGTTAACTGGAAGAGATCCCTTAAAGGTATAAGTTCGCCTTTGTACATACCTATTGCGCTTCTGTTTAACTTATGACGTTGACTAATCTTACTTCTTTTCTTGCCAATATTATCAATGCGAAAGTTTTGATGTTTCTTACTCAATCATGTCAGAACGGCTGAACAGATCTGGATGAAATTTAGCACAGAGAAAGATATTACTGTGTAATAATACAAAGGCTTCTTTTTATCGCGGAAAATTGGACAGTTTCCGAGGGAATGGCGATAAACGACTTCTACGCCGACGGAGTCGCGGGCGAAAGCTAGTTTTATTAAAATTCTATTATCATGGTCCGCATGTACAGTCAACAGCATAAATAAGTGATCTTTTATGTACCTTGTCGCTTTCATTCGTTTCACAATTTTGTATAATATTTCAAACACGACGTTAAAGTGACAAGGTACATAAATGATCACTTATTTATGCTGTTGACTGTACTATGGGCCTAAATCCAAACGAGGGATCAAGTAAACCTAGTTCGATCGAGCTCTTTCCTACATACGAGAATAACACTGTATGCATGCAAATGATTTACGATGAAACCCCCGTGAATTGGCCGCGATTCAATAGGAATAGTTTGCGGGCTCAATATATGTGTGAATGCAATAAAAATGGCTTTTGAATAGTTTTGAATATTGTGCTGTTGAAAAAATAGTTTGGTACCAACATGGTCAAATGGAACTCGTTTATTTCATAAAATAAATTTTACCGATCGCTCGTAGAGGTGCATATAGCCGATACTCTAATACTTACGAGCAATATTTATATATTTTGTTTGTAATCGCGTTTAGAACCCGGGATTTTTAAGGGGATTTTTGGGTCAAGTTTTCAGGTACTTGAAATGAAACTTCAGTGTTTGTCCGTTTGTCTGTATGTCATATTTTTCTTAATAACTACAGCCTTAAGGTGTTGAGCACCCCACGTTTTTCTTTGTAACTTATAAATAAAGTATTATTTTTCAATTTAAAATATACACAAAGACGTAAAATATAAAAAAGTGTTTGACCATGTGCAAATCATTAGTAGATATCGTTTCGAAGTAGCTATTTGCGTGTGAAAATTGAAGCTAGAAAAAGTGGGTTTTACAATGAAATTATTCATTGTATATTTATTTTCACGGAATTTCCCTTAACGTCAATAAATATGACTAATTCCGATAGATATACAACTTTCTATAATAAAAGATATAAATGCACCTTTTAAAGTGTGACTTTTATATGATAAACGCATGGATGCAGGGTATTGATTCTCTCAAAAGCAAAGGTGAGCGAATGCAGAAGTGAAGTCCAAGCGGCGAGTTTAAGTAGTCCCGTCAGAGAGAGCAAAACACATTTCAGCGCGTGTATTCAATTTGTCAGCATGGCTTCTCGAACGTATAAGACTGCCTAATTGCGAATGCACGCGCTAATATGTGTTTTTCTCGCTCTGACGGGACTACTTAAACTCGCCGCTTGGTCTTCACTCCTGCATTCGCTCACCTTTGCTTTTGAGAGAATCACTACCCAGAGCACCTATGGATAACTATAGACATTTATTGCTGTAAGAATTGCTAGTCAAATTGGTGAAGATTAGTGAGGTCAATCTTGTTAATTATTTTCTTATCATCTTGGTTACTTTGCACTTCTTAAACTAAAACTTGTATCTTTGGGCAGGCGATTTCGTACATTTCCCCTCAAGAATGTTACACTTACACCAAGTTACTAAAAGCATCTGAAAGCTCCTTAACACCACTTAAGGCGAGACACGTGGTGTAAATCCGGATACAAGGTGTTTAAGTTTTAAGCTCCCTTTAAGCTTGCCTGTTGGTTTTATTGTAGCTCTTAAAAGGGTATTAGTAAACAAACATTACATCAAAAATGACTTATTTATTGATACGATTTGCTGTGTTTAATGATAGATGAGAATGAGGTGCCGGCCTTATAGGAAGCTTGACACGCACTGCTCTGCTGCTATGCTGCACTAATCTGTCAAAGGCGTTAAAGCGACAAGGTACAACAGTGTGCAGCTTCTTATAAGGCCGACTTTACTTACCCTATTTGCAAGTTTTTTTAATAGTCGCCAAAGCGCTTTGTTTTTTATGTCAAAGTTCTTCAGTATTTTGTTTCATTTTCAAAGTTTTGAAAGTTTCTTTCATTTTCAATGTCTCTGTCAAAAAAACGATTTTTGAAAAATATTTGCTGTTCTTTTTTGGCACAGTCACTCAGCTGAGTTTCGAGACCAATCTAAGTTAGGAACACACTTAAAAAAGATGCCAGCCAGGAGGGTTTGTCTTTTTGTTGACATAAATTACATAGCAATGATAATAGTCATGGTTTTAGGCTTGCGTTGTTTTAGACCTAATATTTCCTTTTTACCTTGTACACGTTGTTTTTGGGCAACAATCGCGCCGGCCGCTGATCTCAATTACCGCCTGACCCGACCACTTGACGCCTTGCACGGCTTCCCGTAATACCCTCGCTGCATCGCGTGATTACCGCTCTACTAATAATCCTGCGGGCCTATGCTGCCCTGGTAACAATAGCGGCCTTTACACGTAAAGTTCGGACCGCGGGAAACGCCACGCGCCATTCCAATCTTCGTTCCGAACCGTACATTATTTACTATTTTACTATTACAGCTGCATTTACACGTACGGTTCGCAACGAAGATTTGAACGGCGCGTGGCGTTTCCCGCGGTCCGAATTTTACGTGTGCAGGCCGCTAATAAGACAAATATAGCAGCATCCTATACTACTAATCCTACTAAAAAATATCTAGACGTAACAGGTCTATTTCATTCTAATGTTTTAAATAATTTTACGCACAAATAACATTATAAAAATCATAAAACTTCCAATATTGTGTTAAAAGGTTAGGTTAGGTTATAAATGCGAAAGTTTGTGTGTGTGTGTTAGTTTGTTACTCCTTCACGCTGCAATGGCTGGACGAATTTGGATGAAATTTGAAATGGAGATAGCTTATACCCTAGATAAACACATAGGCTACTTTTCATCCCGTAAAATTAAAAAGTTCTCGAGGGGATAACCATATCCGAAATCCGTACGAAATCGCGGGCAGAAACTAGTCTCAAATTAAACTTCTGTTACAATCACAACCTCATTACTAAGAGGAGAAGATTGAATCTACTTTGGCAATTAAGTGCGAGATACTGTTTATTGGCAGTATTATTGTCGTGTTTATCGGTGTCAATAAGACATCTGTCACTTTCTTACCAGTATGTAAGTACGAGAGTGACGGATGCTTTATCCACTACGATATAGGCGACAATAATACGGGCCCTGGCAAGTTCCAGCCAAGAAGGGATTATAGCTGTATAACAGTCCCTTTTGTTGCTAAGAACTTGGCTTGTTTTGAATGCTCCCCAGATGGCAGACTAAATTGTTGGAAGATTGTGTGTTGTCTCTACAAACATTGTTATAATGGATCGGGAATGGATGGAAGTGTGGGGACTCTAACAGTCTATACTTATTACTCTTGAGTACCGTGTACCTTTGGTTTCTACTTTATATTAGTCGATAAAGATATTATAATTCTGGATTATGTACGGGTGTTACAGGAAACTTACATAAACGGAAGCGAAGCGAGGGCGGGTCGCTGGTACTTTTAGTAATATATTTGTGTTTGTATAGCTAGAGTAATAACTACACGTTGGTTGAAGAAATAAATAAATAAATATTAAATAAATATTAAGGGACGATCTCACACAAATTGACCTAGTCCCAAACTAAGCTCTAGGCTTGTACTATGGGTACTAGACAACGATATAAATACTTATATATAGAAATAAATGCTTAAATACATAGAAAACATCCAAGACTCAGAAACAAATACTCGTGTTCATCACACAAATATCTGCCCTTACCGGGATTTGAACCCAGGACCGCTAGCTTCGTAGGCAGGGTCACTACCAACTAGGCTAGCGCTTCGTCAAATCCGACGGAAATATAAAAGTAAATCCCTTATCAGCGCGCGCGGGCGCCGGGTTTTAAACATCCGAGTTCGATGTGAATATTCTGAATATTTAATGTTTTCCAAGATTTGACACATTGGTAGTTTCAGCGGTTTTCATCGTAAACACGTGTGAATTTAAGACTAAAGCCAATGTATGCCGTTTTTTGATTACCTACTCTAAAAAACGAAGGTGTTTTTTTAAAAAATATTTAAATATTAAGCTTTGAACCTAGCGGTGATGTGGGCAAATAAAGCTCACGTGTCACGTTTCTTTTCCTTAATGTTATGTCATTTTTATGTGTGTTATTCTGCCCTCATAAGCCGAAAGGCAGTATCTGAGATAAAACTTCTGTACCAATATCAACCTTATTACTAACATAGTAGACTTGAAACTGCCTTGATTCTTGAATTTGGGATACTGCTTATTTTCTTAGGAGGGCAGTATTGTTGTGAATATTAATGTTTTTTCTTTCTTTCCTTCATTATCACAATGGTAATTTTGCGTGTGAGAGGTATAGAGGTCATGTCGCACTTCTGGAAAGTATAGTAGGTACAGTCGAGTTAATAAATATGTATACACTGTAGTACCTTGTCTATTTAATGTCATGTTTAAACTGCCATACACGAATAGAGAATGTCAACCAGTTTAGATTTTTGGCTTATCGTATTCTTCATTAAAAACAAAAAAATGCTGTAAAAAAATCATTTCGATACGTCTAATAGTTTCCGAGATATTGAATTTTAAACTTCGTATGCGGCGCTCGAAACCCGGCGGCTAGCGCTCACGGATGATGACGTCATCGTTTGGCTGCGGTACGCGCCCTTATATGAATGAGTGAGTTTACAGGGCTTCTATCTTTTTAACCGTAATAAATAGACAGTTGAAATTTTCAAAGAATACGTGTTATTATAGATTCTATCGATTAAATTTTTAAAATGAACAATAAATCAAATCCCAAGAGGGGTCCCCGTACAAAAACCATGAAAAAAACCATTTTTTTTTGCTTTTTTATATGGATTGTATTTCAATAATGGCTTCTTATTTTGATGCGATTTTAAGCTTAAGTTCTAGTCTAATTTTCATACTTTACGACTAAATAGAAATCTCAAGTAAAACTGCTACAAATAGGTGACAAAGCTGATTTTATCAACACGATGTTTTAAGCGGTCACCCATCCTGTTTTAGACTACGCTCGTAGTTGCTTAACTTTGGAAGTCGTAATTTTTTACGAATTCGTTTTGATGTGACTATGATAGTTATGGATATCCATTGTTTTGTTTTACATACAGTTTAACCTGTTTAACTAAACTAACTGTCCGTTGCTGACCGGCTTTTCTGTTTGTAATGTTTGTCGAATAAGTTGGTTAAATAAAAATAGAATAATAATCAAGCACTTTTAATTTAGGGTTCACCGTATTCTACATAAAAATACCAAAACATTAATGCAAAAAACCGGGCAACAGCCTGTCGAACCATGCTCAGTGTAGGGTTCCGAAGCCGTTACTACAAACAAATTAGACCTCGCGACAAACTTAACTTTGCCGTTGGAAAACTGTTATCCCCATACATCGATATAGGTCGCGGTCAGTTTACCAACACCGCAAATAAGTTTTCGGCAGGTATAAACATTTAAACCGTTTAACTCAAGAGCTAATGAAGTCTACTTAGTCGTGATAGTTTTCCTTTGAAGATATTTTTCATATTTTTTATTTGTAGTTTTGGCTGTAGTGGGGAGGGGACGACGACACTTGACTCTAACAAAAATTTGCGCTTTAAAGCTTTTCATAAACGGATACCTTAATTGAAATATTGTTTTCACAAATCCGCAATATTTTGGAAAGACCTATACAACGACACCCCACACTATGGGGTAGACGAGAAAAAAAAACTTCCCCACGTTACGTAAAAAAAAAAAAAAAAACATGATTTTACTTTTATTTAAGTATGTTGGCGTGACTAATATGTATATTCATGCCAAATTACACGTTTCTAGTACTAAGAGAAGACACACACACACACACACACACACACACACACACACACACGCACGCACGCTATCTAAGCTATCTTGCATACATGAAATAACAGTAATAATGCTCAAAAACAGTTCAAAAACTACCTACTTGCTACAGCGGCCGCTAATACCAACAACTAGCGAGAGAGAGAGAGAGAGAGAGAGAGAGAGAGAGAGAGAGAGAGGCGGTCTAGGTACCTAACTTATGGCGAGTGAGCCACTTGGCAGCGCCCGCCCGCGAAATTTGAAATCGATGAAATGAATAAGTACACAAAATATCAGAACTACTACCTAGGTCAATCAAAAACTCATGTTTTATAGTTCATTATTTTATACGGTACCTAGCGATATGAATTCTACATTAGATACGACATTTGTAAAGAAAGGGCTATCACCAAAGTTAAGTAAACACCGCTTAAACATCGTGTAAGATTTTGTTGTTTGTTGTTTTACTACAGATTACTGTTTGGTCGTAAGTATGGAGTTTAGATTATTGTGTGACACCGAAATAAAAAGCTAATACAAATACAACCCGTACTTCGGCTTCCAAAGTTAAGCAACTACCTACTTACAAGCGTATTCTAAAACAGGATGAGTGACCGCTTAAAACATCGTGTTGATAAAATCAGTTTGGTCAAATATTTTTAGCAGTTTTACTTGAGATTGTTATTTAGTCGTAAACTATGAAAGTTCGACTGCAAATTAAGCTTAAAATAGCATCAAAATAATAAGCCATTATAAAAATATAATCCGTATAAAAATGCTAAAAAAACTGGTTATTTGTCATGTTTCTTGTATGGGGACCCCTCTTGGGATTTGATTTATTGTTCATTTTGTAATTTTAAACAATAGAGTTTATAATAACACGTAATCTGTGAAAATTTCAACTGGTTACTTATAACGGTTAACAAAATATAGCCCTGTAAACTTACTCAATCATATAAGGGGCCGTACCGCAACGAAACCATGACGTCACTCCAGTAAGATGGCGCCCGCACCCTTTAATATTTTTGACCGTAATTTCATACGTTCGTAGAATCAAAACTACTGGGTCTATTTGAATGAAACAAAAAGTAGTATGTTTGTTTATTTATAAGCTTTACTCTTACAAAGTTTCAAGCGATTTGGCGTACCTACTGACATTCTTCATTGGCACAGTGATTAACGTGACAAGGTACCTACTAAAGTGTATATTGATAAACTCTACTGTACCTATATTTGGTGTCACGTTAAACCGTGATTAACGTAGCATAAAGCGAAACGTGGGATTAACCAAATTATTGGTTCATGTTGATTCTCCCCCATGGATTTATTAGAATTTAGCATACATTTTCCTAACTTTTCTTAATACAAGATTGTTCCATTTACCAACAACCAACAAAACGTACAATTTCTGCGATTACGCAAAACTTAGACATTTCCTCTAATACCTTAGAAGTTAGCTAGTTGCCATTTAACCGCAGGCTTATTGCGGTTATCCATCTTGCGCAGGAGTGGACACGCCGCTTTCCTCGACAGAACCGCTTTCTAAATCTGCGCAAAGCTGCACATTCGATCTCTTCGAGTGATTTGATTACTTATTAGCAAGTGTTACTGACGTCAGTCACCCTTTATTCATAAACACACAATAACCCTATTTTAGTTAAAGTATTCCTTGTTCCTTTCTGTGAAATTCAAATGTCATAATGACAGATAAAGATAGGATACTTTAAGCACACTTTAGCTATTGCGCTTTAATGAATAAGAGGCTGAGTCTTCACCGTGCTCAGAGACATTTTACAGACAATTAATTCGTTTCTTTTTTAATCTTGTATCAAAAATCGTCACCAAGGTACTAACTAATTAATCGTCATTAATTGACTCCGAGCGCGTACGTCTGTCTGCTTTTATTATAGTTATGTCAATCTAGGATAAGACAGGATGATGACGGCATATTTAAACTCATATTACACTTGTTTCATTGACATTTTATAAATAAATACGTACTTAACACGAACTGCCGCCGAACCACTAGGCCAGTCCATTTTGTATGAAAATCAGAGCTCTTGACAATGAAAGTAAATATATAGATCGCAACCAGGGGCACGTTTTATAAAGCTTCAAGTTACAATTTTACAGGTCTAAACTGGCAACACTGCTCAAATGGCTGGTCGTCATTGGTCGAGGTTGTGTCAAATGGAAACTTGTAACCTGTAAATTGTAATTTGTAGCTTTATAAAACAGGTCTCAGAACAGAAACAAATACTCGCGGTCTTTACACAATAGTACATTACTGCACAGACCGGGAAATAGGCCGTTGCGGGACGAGTAAAGTTAGCGTGGCCGAGACGCAGTCGAGGCCGCGCTATATACGAGTCCAGCAACCGCCCTTCCCGGTCGAGGCTTGTATAGTGCTTTTCTCCAACAATGCGAGAAAATATAACACAAATTGTTAAAATATTAAAAACAGGTCAAAATTTCCTTGAAAAAAAAGAACAGAAACACGTACGATTAAAAGCACTGAAACAAAGCATTAAATAAAATCACACATTTAAACGTAGGTAATAAATCCAATTTCAATAAAATATGGTTTAAATTACAACATTTATTACGCGTTTATGTTATTTCGGCAATTTATTTTGTTTATGAACACAATTTCTATAAAAAAAACGTCGAACTGTTTGATACACTTTTAAATACGCTGTAAACGCTGTTTGAAAATGTTTAACTTTTTAGTCTATGACATTTAAAAAGTAAAATATACAAGGAAGAATTTTGATTGCACGAGTGTTTGGCTGTTTGGAGTTAGTTATCCTAGTCCAAACATGGTTTTAAAAAGTAAAACACCAGGTACGTAATGAAATTTGTATACATTTTCGCGGCCCCTGCCGCTGGTAAATAATAACTTTTTTTTTTTAATTTTGCCTGGACCTGGAACTCAGAACTTCGCGGGCTGATTTTACGACAGTAAGGTTGACATTTTCGAGCATGTGGGAGAAAATAGTAATTTCCCTTACGGAGAATCATACTCTCACTAACTAACAACTAAACCACGTCGCCAAAAAAGTTAAAAAATCATTTTGAGGTTATACTCGTTACCATAGATAAACAAACGTGCCCGCTACGCAATCGTTACAATCATACTCGCCGAATATGTGGCTCTACTATATGTAGCTACAGCCACAGATTATACAAGTGACGTCCTCAGCCGAACCCGGCAGATGTCAGGTTACATCACTGACTCGTCGACCTTCGCCCACGCTCTGACTCATACATTTGCATATACACAACAAACAGAGTGGAAAACGCGTACAAGCTTTAGGTAACCTACTCACATACAGTTTATACGGTCAACGTAAAGTTGTCGCATTTAGAAGTCATTTCAATTCCGTTAAAAAAAATAACTGTAGCTTCTGTCTATAACCGCGGGCCTAGTATGGTTGCGTTTATCGCGTAACAAAATGTGGATAAAGCATCCGTCACTCTCGTACTTATCACGTATTATTTAACGTGTCAAAAAGTTACTGATGTTATATCCATATTTTGTCACGCGATATACGCAGCCATAATTGGCCCACTGAAGTTTATAAAGACAACGTTGCCTATGTCAGGGTTTCAGGCTGGTGATCGGTGTTTAATTTCCCGTACATAATGAGAAACACAGCGATTAGTTAAAAAAAAAACACATATGGTTAGTAATATAACTGCTACTACTATTAAATGGCAGCAGTAACGGATGTAAAGCGGAGAATTTGCAATTTAAGATTGAAGTTGTTAACAAATTTATAGAATAAGCAAACAAAAGTACTGTGGCCACGTTAAACTCATCATATTCATCACTGCTGGGCACAGGCGTTAAAGTAGAAGTCGCTTTTTTTGTACGCGAGGTAGACGAGAGGAGTGTGGACACACATTTAACCTATCATCAACATAATGTCAGTCGAAAAGTGTTCACTGCTGTCACTGACGTTCCTTTTTTGACCTCCACCACGATTGGTCGCGTGTTACTCGCCTTCAGCTGTTCCTGCGTCCCCTCGGATCGTCGGTCCACCGTTTAGGAGGCCTGTCAACATTACACGATGACGGATCAAACTGTAAGTCAGTGGGACCTTTAGTCGCTTCAAGATTATGTGCTCCTAGTACCTAGTTGGTAAAGAGTGTTACGTTACCGACTATATTTACGCGTGAATTGTGTTCGGAAATAACTTTTTGCGTAGTGTATAGCAAAATTATATTGATAGCTTGGGCTTTATTCTACTCAGTAAAACCATACTGCTTTTGATATGTTATGGTATTAAAGAGATCACAACGGGTTACTCACGTAAATACTGTCGAAAAAGCTTGACATGTTTCGGGCTCGTTCGGAGTCCCTATTCATGAGCAGACGCGGCCGCAGCACGACGAACACTGCTTAATATGTCTGTTGTAATCTCTTTAATATATCTGAGTCTCACAGAGGTTTCACGTTTGAGAGCTGTCATAAAACGTTTGCAATACGAGAAGTTGTCCAAAGCAATATGGTTTTACTGAGTAGAATAGAGGCCCTGAATAATATGTTCCATAGGTACAGTCAAGGGCATAAATATGTGTACACCCCAAAGTCTCAAAAATATGTACACAGACCTTATTACTATGGCAATAAGGTCTATGTGTACATATTTTTGCGTCTTTGTGCGGATATTTATTTTTACCCTTGCTGTAATGGGGCTACCGAACAAAAGAATATGACAGCCGACCAGTAAAAATCAAACAATGTATGTTTTATTTAAATAAAGCATGAAGCTTTTAAACACTTAAAATTCAGAGTCTCCTCAAACATTTACGGGTAACTAATTACCCGAAACGTTAAACTCTTAGTCTGAATTATAAACGGGTAGCATTTGACCTTTAAACCTAATAGCTATTTAAATATTCTGTTTCGGGAAACTGTACTTATTGACCTAACAAGTTGTAGGTCATTCCTATTTTAAACTAGACCACTTTATCAAAATATAAGCCAATCACATTTAAGATACGGTTTTATAATAAAAAAGGACGATAAAAAGTCAATCTTGACAGCTGTCATGGCACTACAATTTAGGTTTGAGGTTATAAATTGTACTAGGATGACAGGAGGTGTCAGGAGATATAGTGGTAAAGCCAACGTAACAATGCTTGAGAACAAAACTGAGTACCTTATGGTACTTCTGTAAATTTGAGTGACAGTTGCGACTGTCATTTATTTTTATCTTACTAAACGTATATATGAGTCAAAACTATTTATTACAAAGAACAATAACAAAATTGAAAGTAGAATAGAGCCCCAGGAACTAGCAAAGAAACATGAATATCTACATACGCGCAAAAAACATTTGGGGAGTCGGGTAAATCGACATCTGCGTGACTGTTTGATACTTATACGAGTAAACGTTACACCTCAGAAATCGTTTTAAAAATACACCCCTAAAATAAATCACACCTCGTTTCACTTAATTCATAAATTCCTCAATTTTCCATCACAGACTTCGACGTCATAAGGCCCCTTAACTTTATTAAAGAACACGCCAGACGAAAATTGTTACTTCACGCGGTCATCGACCCATTAGCTAAGCTGCTCTAACTTGCTAATCTGTTATTACCCGTCCCACTCACTCGCGTGTTACTGGCAGGCATTGTTTAATGGCTATGAATTATTGTTTTCCAACAACAGGTAGCGTGTCGCTCTGTGTGCCTCGATCAGGCGAGTGTGTGTCGAAATGTGTGCGATTTCCAGCCAGGATTTTGTTGGGTGATAGCTTGGAAAATTTGAAAGGCCTAGAGGGAAAACAATGTCGGAAAATTCATATTTGGAATACATTTTTGGTTTGAAATTGTCTATTGATTTAAGCGCATCATCCATGAAAGGAAACCGTTGATGTGTTAATACTGCTTTGTTATTATTTCTCTAACTTCGTTGATCGTTAGCTCGTAGGATTTATGTAGCATTAGGTATCTACGGACAAATGACTATAACGAACATGAAGTTTACACGCACTGATGGTTCAAGTTCGCTAATGACCTTGCCAATGAAGAATTGTTACAGAGAATAACTACTTTTTTTAAATCGCAGTACGTATAAAAATTTACAAATACAAAACATGACTCATAAAAAGTTAAGATGAAATTCAAATTGAATTAAACCACTCAAAGGTTTTAATTTCAGCTCGTTTGAAGCGCTGCGTTAAACACAAATTTAATGTAATCACTGAATCCCGCCGTAATTGATAGCCAAGTATTTAAGGTTAGTTATTAAAGTTTATTGACCTGAATGGTTGTATGTTGTTAAATATTTAAGGCCCATTTGTCACGATCATATTTTGACAACTATGTCCCAAAAGTTTTGAAGTTTGTCTGTCTGAGTTTTGAAGGTTATGGGCCCAGAGCTGAATAATCTATAAGTTACAAATATATCCCTAATATTGTACACAAATGTCGCTACTTTACACTATTCTAATGAGTTCTGCATTTTGCATTTTGCACAAAATCAATAACAGCACAGAAGTAAAGTCGTTTAGACCGGGGTTTCCTTAAGCAATTACATTTCCATTGCGTGTGCACGACACGATGCCATTGATTAGTGAAACCGCAGCTCCGGTGACCTGAATTGAAAAATAATTCGTTCCTAATTCAATTTTTAGTTGGTCACGTCCCGTTTAGGAAAAGGCGTAGGCAGCTATAATCATTATGCCAAGCCTGACGTTTTATTTGCGTGTGTAAATGTAACATTGTTCAGTCTAGCTAAATCAATAATAAAACGGTGGAAGTCTTTGCAACTAGAAATTTTCAAATTAGGAATGAATGACCGTTTCTATTTTCAGTATCAATAAGTTGTTTTCACACTAGCCTTCGTTAAACTGTAGTAGTTTTTTAATATTTATTTTGATGCTGTGGCAATAATCCTCTACTCAATGGATGTGTTGCTTTTTCATTTAATTTAAAGGTTTTATTATAATTTGATTAGGATGGATGACCTAAAAACTTAAAGTTTTTAGTAAGCAGTTAGAACAGAACGTATTAAGTAATTGAAAATGAACGACACCAGAGAGACAAAAAGCTTCATTAGGGACATAATAAATTTCCCTAAGATGAAACTTTGACACAGCGATCGATTGCTCCTCATAATAGTAGGATACCTTATAAAAGTTGGCATCAGACGTATTATTCAGAATAAAATACTGAAAGCCATAAATATTAAGAAATCCAAATAATTAATCCATGTTCGCATTCCATAACTAACTCGAAGAAGAAAATCCAACCAACTATTTACAATCTCATTAAGTACTTATAGCTTTTTTGACAAATAAAATCCATATGTAACTTGAAAAAGGTTAGGAATTTTGAAATATTCCTTTAAACTACTTAATTACTTAAACATGATATAATTCGTAAAAGTGCTTTTATTATTTCTAGACACAATTAATAAATACTTGCTAAGAAATTGCCATTTCAAATATATATTCAAATGACAGTTAAAGATATACAGGGCAGGGCTTTGATTAATTTATCTCATTGCCCGGCACTAGGATTTCCATAATAATTTACTCCATATCGTGTAAGTAGTAAATGTATCCTTATTTCTCTTCTGTTTTTTGTACAAAGTAAAGCTTACATTAGCATTCTTGGCATTTAACATTAGATTATCCACCGGTTTTTCCTGTGCTTAGGGTAAATTAATAATATCACGGTTGACTGTAATGATTTCAAAGCTCCGCTTAATATATTGTTGTCACGTGAACAAGTACTTTGGGGTGCAGTTGATGAATTAACTCTGAGCAGGATAAAACGTTTTACACCGACGCGTCATGTGCAGGTTTAGGGGCTGGATTACAACAAAAAGATAGGTGCCATTTTGTATTGTATTATATTATAAGCTCAGAGGACTTCAAACCCATTATTTTATGTTTACATGTAGAAGGGGTAAATGTTTTACAGAAGTGTTCATTTAAAACGTTTTATAAAATTAAAGTGTCATTGGATGTGCCTGTATATAATATATTACTTTTTGAATGTCTTATTTTGCATTGTTAAGTTTTTTTTACATTTGTAAACCATCAAGCACCTCTGTTTTTAAAACCGCGAACTGACAATGAGTTGACCTAAAAGTAAACAATGGATGGACTCAACCTCGGCATTAAGACGGAGCCAAATCCAAGACAAAGGAACTCTAAATTACAAAAACCACAATTGAAACTTGTGCAGTGTACACATTTGTGGAAAAATGTAACCCTCATTTGATAAAGCCTGAGTTATTGACAAAACAGCCCGAAGCGAGTGAGTATAAGCACCCCATTACTCCCCTGTTTCAATCGCCTTATCGTCCAAATATTGACAAATTGTAGACTAGCATCGAATACGACTCTTATAGCGGAACCACTTTGAGGACGCGTCTTTCTGTGTAGTGGTGTGGGCAAAACAACAATGATTGAAAAAAAATTTCAACCATTTACATTTCGGTACTTGTTTAAGACGGGTTAATAATTATTATTCGTATATGCTAACCCACACATGTGGAAATGCCTTTCTGAAGGGATCCAGCTACGAGTATAATGCACCACCAACTCTATTAGCGAGTTTCGTGAAATTCTATGCACAATTCCTAGAGAGATCCATTCCAAGTATTTCGTAGACGATTTGGACCATTGAATAGCTAAATTCCGTCAATACATATAAACGGCTTGAGCATTTCTTTGTTTCTACATCATTCCGGAGACAACATAAAAACGCGTGCTCCATTTAAAGATTTCTCAATCCTATCGCAAGAATACTTTCCCTAATCCCGGTTTTCTCGAATGGCCAACGAAAACGGGGCAAATAAACAGAACGCCATCACGGAAACGCCATTCTCATTCATATTTCGAAGCGTTCCAGCGATTACGGTTGGCGGCTTTTTTCCCCGGCAATTTGGCGTTGCCAGTGGACTTTTTGTGGCCAGCTTTAATCGGTGTTGCCGTTTCAAAAAGAGCTCGTTTCGTTCCCTTTTTGAATGTTTTTGCAGCCGTCTGTCGTATGCAGTTTGGACGTCTCGTAATTTGAAACATGTATTTATCCTCGCTAAATAAAGGTCGCCAATGGTATCCTATAAAATTAGACGAGTAGAGAATTGGAAAGACATAGTAAATTCAAAATTCAAAATTCTAAATATTTATTCAGTAAATAGGCCACATGAGGGCTCTTTTACACGTCGGTAACATGAGTGAATCTACCAGCGCTTCGGACAAGACCATCATTGCGGAGAAGAAGCGCCGCAAGAAACTCCAGCAGAAGGTCATTTTTTCAATAATAATAACAAAATAATACTTAAAAGTAAGTTACATTAAGTAATAATAAGGTAATAAAGTAATAAACAATAAATTCTTAAAACTAGCAAAAATAAAATTATTACAAATGTAAGGTCAATAAACCTTAAACTAATAATAAAGACTATGAGAACAACACGTCAAAAGCCATAACTAGGTAGAAAGATTAATTTAACAAAAAGTCCTTGCAAACGTGAACAGACCGGACCCCACAAACAGCACCCGTTCACGAGTATGACGCGTATCTCAGCCATCGCCTCTCTCAACCATGTGTTCGGGAAAGTTGCGACCCTATCAACGACGCCGCCGTAAGCAAAGACCTTTAAGCGAGCATGTCATGCTCATGCTGCCGGACAACCAACATAAAAGTAATGTTTCAAAGTGCGCAGATATACCTATGGATGTTGAAAAAATAGTTTTTCAGGGTCTTACACATTGTCGTGATTCGGTGTGGAGGGAAGACAGTCAATCATATATCTAAACGGTACAGAAAGGCATTCTGTCTAAATCCTCAGTGCTAGTTTCTTTTTTAACAGCTTATCTAACAGTCTTCTCCTTGTTTCAGATCGCACTAACCCCAAAAGATGGCACGATGACCTGAATGATGCTGCTGCAGCAGGCGTCCCCGTCGCCTGGTCCCAGCGGCACGGCCAGTCCCAAGCTCCCCCCTTCCCCCCGCCCTAACCTAAGCCCCAGCATCAGCTCCAGAAGCCCTATCCTAAGCGATGGAACCTCTAGCTCCAACAGTCCCCGCTTGGGCGCCAACAGCCCCATGTTGGGCGCCAGTCCTAAGCTTGGGGCTAGCCCTAAGTTCGGGAGCCCAAGGTTTGGGAGTCCGAGGGTTGTCAGGACGGCGGTGGAGGATGAGGCGGCGCTGGAGAGGATGCAGGCTGAGGTGAAAGAGGGATGGACCGTCCACACGGGGAGAGATGGGAGACTGTATTATTGCAAGTAAGTCCCTTATTCCATTTGCTGATATAATTGAAACTGAACTAATTTAATATTATGAACTGATATAATTACTGAAATAATAATTGTTATGTAGAACTGGTTGTTTAATGATGTATTTTATTAAGTTTGTTACTGGTATTTATTTCTGCGCCTGTCAAGTTTCAGATAGTGAAAGGGACAGAATTATAGCAGTAATATATCTCCGTCCCGTTCACTAGAACCCAGAACATAATCGGTTTTTGACTCCTCATGCTTAATACGGTACGGCTATTTGTTAGTGTTCACAATTGATGAAATGTATTGTATGTTTGGTTGACGAGATTCAACGTGTTTATTAAAAACAAATTCGGCTCAAATCTAGAATTAAATCAAATAATACATCTAAAGCAGGTAAAAATAAGAGCAATCTTAAAGTTAAAATTGTAACAATAAAACCCAAGTTATTCCGGTTCAAAGGCAAAGGTAATAAAACTACAATGTAATTTGCTCGGGTCTAGACTGAGTCTAGGTAAGTCAATGAATCCATTCAGCGGCTGTAAACATACTGGACTCAAGTCAGCTATACAAGATATTCAAAAATTAAGGACCGTAGTTTTTATAATGGCACTGTTTTGCCTTTTATAAAACAGTAAACCCGCTTTCTCACGATGCTGGAATGCTTCATGCTGATTGGTGGTTGCCTAGCAACCCTTGTCAATTCTGTGTTTTGTTACTTCTTTGAAGTAACTATTGTAGGAGATTTCGGAGCAATCGGCAATGTATTTTTTTAACATATTGTTATTTTAGCCGAATTGTAAAAACGGTGAAACATACAAGCGTCAAATTTGGTTTGATTATTTTACAAACCCTGAAGAAAATCAGCAAATACTGAAAGCTCGTGTTGATTCGATTCAAAATCGAATTCAAATTGGAATATAATTATACCTACTGTGGTGCCGGGTTTAGAATGTTGCCACTCCATGTCTTCCCGTGGATGTCGTAAGAGACGACTAAGGGACTAAAGGCTGTGCAGTGCTGTAAGGCGATGGGTTTACAACCTGTCACTAATACACTGGATAACATCTTAGCCTGGTTGTGCAAAATGTGGTCACAGAATTATCAACAAGTTTTTGGAGTTGTTGGTGAGTCTGTGGCTCTGTCTACCCCACTCTGGGAATGAAGGCCTGAGTTTATGATTGATAATCATGATGCTACTGTGGGGTGGTACGGAACCCTTGTTGCTCGAGTCCGACTCGCACTTGGCCGGTTTTCTTACATCAATTGGTAGACGGGTAGATGCCATCAGGCAATAACTCCCCCATTTTGTGCGTATTTTTGTGCAGCAAAGATTAACAAAATAAATAAAGTACCAGGTTTTAAATGCTCATTGAAATCGAAACCTCTTACTTCGTAGTCAAACTTTTAACGAAATAACCGCGGGACTCGGTTTCGTGTATTTTAAAACAATAAACGAGCTTTAGAACGGAGTCCTGAACTGTTTTTTTGCAGCTTAACTAGGTTTAACTTGGCTAGAACAATTCTGGATTAATTAAAAGTCTACTGTGTTGTGAGTTGTGATACTTGCCCCGTTTTTGCTGTTTTAAACCTTGTGTTTTGGTTTTATGTCGGGAATCATGTTTTCTATATCTTGATGTTTTTAACACGGTCGCCATTACTGTCAAGTAAATAAGAGAAGTCATATTTATATTGTAGAATAGAGCTCCTGAGGGCTTATTGTCTAACGCACTCGCAATCACAACCGGCTTCAAAGTGGAGCAATTGTTTTCATTTTGTATGCAAGACAAGCCTTCGATTTTCAAAATGAAAACGATCGTGATTGCGAGTGCGTTAGACAATAAGCCCTCTGGTCGCCTTACCGCACTTTATTACGAAGTGTGAAAATGAAAATTACATAAACATACATAAACTCATACCTTCATTCCCAGAGGAGTAGGCAGAGCTACAGAATTACAAACAACTCTAAAAAAAAATACTGTATCCAATTAAGACCAAGATGTTTACCAGTTATTAGTGACAGGGTGCAAGCCCATCTCCTAACAGTACTACAAGCCTTTATTCCCTTAGTCGCCTCTTACGACATCCACGGTTAGACATGGAGTGGCACTATTCTAACCCGGTAACCGTACGGGACAAAAAAAAGAATGAAAATTATAGCATAGTTTTTTGTATTCGTAGTTTTTATGTTAGCCACAAGAGACATAAAATAGATGGAAACGCGTTCACACATTTACCTGTTGAAGTGGGATTCCCGTGGGAGCTCTAGTTAGAGAAATATCAAACACTAGTTTCGCATTGCAAAAAAGATGCATCGCTTATAGTCGTGTATTGAAAATGCAACTTTATGTGCTTGAGAAGAGGGTTTATTGTGCTTTGGGTTTTAAATTGCATTAGTGCCTTTTGAAGGCTAGAATAGTTGAAATACGCTGCTTCTGCGTTATGGTTTCCTGGTACCACGAAGCGTTGTTTGCATTCAGATATGTGTTGATTTTAGGACGTGTATTGGAAAAGTCGCAATTTTTTTAGTTTACGTTAATTGCTTGGTGACACGACACGACACGTTACATAAAAACCGGTCAAGAGCGAGTCGGACTCGCGCACCAAGGGTTCCGTACCGCCGCATAGTAGGTAATAGATATTCCAATTTGTATTATTATGTTCTATAATCATACCAAATTTGACGCTTGCATACTTCACCGTTTTTACCACACAACAAAAATAAAAATACGTTAAAAAAAACATTAGAAAAAAGCATGTATTAGGTATATATACTAGTTCACTTTCTTCTTTATTTTTTATTTTTTAGTAAATCCGCCGCAACCGTTATGGTAGCGGGTAAAACAACCCGCTACCAATTACGGTTCAAGAGATGCAACTCTTAAAAGTTACATCGGACAGACGGACGGACAGCGTAAAGCATATTAATAGGCTCTCGTTGTCCGAAGGGTAGTACTTAGTACGGAACCCTAAAAACGGTTTACCTATCCAATTACCTTATTTATATCTATTAAAATATTAACTAAATGCAAATTTTGGTGTACGGGCATCATAGTCAAAACTAAAGATGTATTAATTTAATATTAACCGTTTTAATTAGTTAGAAAATCAATATAAACCCTAAATTTGTAAGAAAGGGCCATTACTAGCTGAACCAAAGACTAAAGATCATCGTGAAATATTAACGAGACATATTGACTGATATATCAAACTAGAATCTTACTCGAAGCTGTAATACGACCTTAAAGACTTAATCATAAAGTGCAAATTTCATCGTGTAAGCTTGAGGAAGTAAGTGGTCGTATCCACTATCGGCTTTCACTCAAACAGAGCCTGTATCTAAGAGGCCTCTACCACGACATGGATTTTCTCACTTGTCGCTCGGTGTGTCTCTATCGGTAAAGACTAATAAGAAAGGGATATCCGAGCGATAAAAAAGGCGTGAACATGCGTTAGAGCCCGACCAGCGCGTGGTGACACAAGCATTTTTTTAATTCTTCATATGGCAACAATTTTACCTATGAAACAAGCTGTCACATTATGAGTATCTATCCAGTCGCTAAGCATTTCTTGTTACCTAGTGATATTTTGAATTTTGCTGCCTTTTTTTGTGTCACCACTCGCTGGTCGAACTCTAGCCGTATCTGGCGCAGTCATATTTTGATCCTACCGCTTTAAAAATCAAAATCAAAATATTTTATTGTTTGACTGTAGGCAGGTACATATATGAGAGATGACAAAATATTGTGTGTTGTTAATTCCGCTACAGTCTACCATAAAATGGTGTACAATATTTGCCTTAAGTAAGTAGGTAATTAAAAATAAACAACAAATTATAAAAATATTAAAGAATAAAAAACTACTAGATTACTTTTGCAAATTAATGTTTAAGTATTACATTTTTCCACCATTTTCTAAAAAGTCTTGTACAGTGTAGAAAAGTTTACTTAATAGCCAGTTATGAATAACAGATTTAAATTTGTCATAATTATACAATTTGAACGCGTCTGGGATTCTATTATAAATTTGTACAGCCATCCAAAACATACTTTTTGCAAATGTTGTTGTGCGGTGAGAAGTGACTAATAATTTATGTTTATTTCTAAGATTAAAATTATATTTGGCTGTTTCAAACAAATGTGGGTGTTTTTTTACAAATATGGAAATTTCTTTAATATATAGACAAGGAAGAGGGAGTATTCTATAGTCTTTGAACAGCTTCTGACAAGAATCTTTTTGAGAAATTCCACCAAGTGCCCTTAAACAACGCTTCTGCATTCTAAATGCTTTAATAAAGTCGGTAGAATTTCCCCAAAATATAATGCCATAACTTAATCTAGATTGCACAAACCCGTAATACGTCATCAATCCTGCTTCCAATGAAGAATTATTTATTATACGTCTCAAAGGAAAAACATATCGTGATAACTTACTACAGAGATCTTCTATATGCGGTTTCCAATTACAGTTACTGTCAAGAACAAGTCCAAGAAACTTTACCTGCTTGACTTCTTCTACATTTGTGAATTTATAACATATATTTAAGTGCAATGGGGTCCTTTTTAAAGTATGAAATTGCATGACGTTCGTCTTTGACAAATTAATGTTTAAATCATTGTTATCAAGCCAATCTACAATATTATCAAGTGTATTGTTAATGTTACTTTCAAATTGATCTGGTGATTTACACTTAACTATTGCGGTGCTGTCATCGGCATATAAAACCATTTTCTCTTCATTATATTCAGGGAGATCATTTATGTAAAAAAGAAATAAAAGTGGTCCTAAAATACTACCTTGTGGTACGCCTCTATCATTGGTTCTAAATTCTGATCTATATAATTTTAATTCTTTACTATTGACACAAAAATTGCTTAATTCTGTACATTGTTTTCTGTCTATCAAATACGATTTGAGCCAATCTATAGATACACCCCTTACACCATATAATTCAAGTTTGTGAAGTAAAATGTTATGGTTTACACAGTCGAATGCCTTTGACATGTCAGTAAATAGTGTAGATACGTGAACTTTTTTATCAATACAATCATATATGGTTTGAAGTAATTGAAAAATTGCATAGTTTGTAGACCTATTTTTACGAAACCCATTTTGTTCATTTACTATGATAGAATGCTTGTCAGAGAATTTAATTAATCTTGTAAACATTACGCGTTCAAAAATTTTTGAGAATATTGGGATCAGAGTCACTGGTCTGTAATTATTTAGGTTATCTCTTTCAGATTTTTTGTAAACTGGTTTTATTATTGATAATTTAAGATTGTGTGGAAAGATGCCATTTTCTAATGATAAATTAATGATATGAGTCAGTGGAGATGCTAAATCGGACGCGGTTTCTTTAATTATTCTGGTTGATATCTCATCATATCCAACGGATGTTGTATTTCTTAGGCTTTTTATTTCTTTTAATATCTCGTCTGGAGTAACTGGATCAATATAAATAGATGGGCATAGGCGATGAATTTTATTTGTAGATTTTTGAAATTGATTTTTAGATTTTGGTAAGGATTCTATAAAGAAATCATTAAAGGTTCTTGCTATTTCTTTAGGATCTTTGATAACTTGACTGTTAGTGGATATAAATTTGATTGTTTCTGGTATTTTATTTAACCCTGTTTGTTTGTTTATGATTTTCCACATACCTTTACATTTATTACTGGAATTTTCAATTATTTTCTGATTCGAATTTTTTAGAGATATTTGTATGCATTTTTTCAAAAGTTTTGTGTAAGATTCGTATGGTTTTTGTTTTAATTTATCTCCTTGGTATCGAAATGATATGTATAAATTTCTTTTTATTTTACTTGATACTTTTATCCCTTTTGTTATCCATCTATTTTTATTAACACTATTAATCTTTTTACGTTCCTTCGGAAAACAAAGTTCATAGAAAAGCTTATATAAATCAATAAATTTGTTGTATGCCACGTTAGTATCTTTTTCCTTTATAATTTCACTAAATGATAGGCTTCTAATACATTCTTTAAATTTTTTCAAATTTTCACCCGAAAAGTTTCTTTTATAAATATACCAATATTTAGGACACATTTTTCTTTTCACTGAAACTGTAAGCGTTTGTGCTGTATGGTCCGAGAGATTAAATTCATGAACTTTAGACTTCCCTCCTTTAAAGTTACAAAATATATTATCGATACAAGTTTGAGACTCCTTAGTTATTCTTGTTGGCTCAAGAAATTTCGGATGAAAATTGTGTGATTCGAGTAGGGATTTAAAACTACTTGCAGTTTGCATATCCGTCTTATTAGAAGTAATGAGATCAATATTAAAATCACCGCATATGATAATTTTCTTTTTATGCTTATTAATTAGTTTTAAAAGTAAATCGTCCAGCTTATTGAAGAATAATTGTAAATGTTCCTTTGTTTTATTTGGTACACTATATACACATAAAATAATTATATTTTCATTTGGTAATACTACTCCACAACATTCTATTATTCTTTCTGTTGCAAATATGTCTATATCTTTAAGTTTACTAAATTCTAAATTATTTTTTAATAGGATGCAACTACCACCTCTATGACTATTTTTCTTTTTATTGGTGCCTATTTTACGTGTGTATGAATTAGCTAATTTGTATCCATCTATTAGTAAATTACTTTCATCTCCTGCCTGTACAAAATGTTCTGTTAAACAGATAGCATCTGGAAATATGTTATTTACTTCTTCTAATTCATTTATTGCAATATTTAATCTTTCAAGTTTACCTTTGGCCCCTCTTATATTTTGGTGGAAAACAGAAAAAACATTATTGGCGAAAAAACATTTTTTCCTGTAAAGATTCACTATTGTGTAAGACATTAGGATCGGAAGATAAAAAATTATAGTTCTTAGAATTTATATTGTTCTCGGTATCGCAAACTTCTTTCGTAGTCGTATTATCATAATATACCTGATTCAGAGTAGCAACTTTATCTATTGTACAGACAGTTCTAGCTACAGGTTTACTGACATCGCATTCTTTGCTATCCAAAAAGTTAATTGCGCTGTTAATTGCCAGAACAAAGTTAATTTTAGTACTTCGTGTATAGGGAACCTGCTCTATCTTGTTTATAAATGTGCATTTTGGATACATGTCAACGATCTGTTTTATGTGACTGTTCAATTTAACTTCATTTAAGTATGGATTTCTGTGAACGCTTGATATAATTACATCATTTTTACCAGTATACCTAATGTTGTTGACAATTCATTCAGTAGTTTAATTGGGTTCGTGTCGTTAGCTCCCGTACATAGGACAATCTTGTCTTTCTTGTTAATTTCATGAGCTAGTTGCTTGCACTGATCCAGTATTACCTCTGAAGGAGCGTTGGGTTTACATACTCCTATTATAGTATAATCATTAATACTCCCAGGACGTTGCCTTGCTTTGATAAGCCTTTGTGCAATGCCAGATGCTTGTTGATCTCCAACAATAAATATTTTTGGTTTTAAAAAGCACAAGTTATTGATGTTTTCCTGTGTTTTTGTGTAGAACCTCTCTTTTCTTAAATGTATATCATCGTTACAATTTCCATTCTGGCCGATACATTTATTGTTGTCTAATTGTAGTCTGATGAGATTTTTGTTAAGGTTGATGATTTCTTTTTGAGCGTTAGTAAGCTCGGATTTCAGTTCAGCAATGCCACTTTCTAGCTCTTGAATTTGGGTTATATCCGCCGCAAAAATTGCTGTCCGATCAGATATTGAAAAACTTTGTTCCTCATTACCAGTTAGGGTCGAACAACGAGTTAACAACCTATTAAAGACTGTAGTAAGGATTGGAATAATGGGGTGTTACAAGACCAATTTAATTAATTATTATTGGATTTTTGGAGGAGTTTTAAACTAGGAGGAGGATTATCCTATCCTTAAAATCCTTATTCTTACTGATATAAATTTGGCAGTATTTGTTAGTTCCGCTTTCACAATGTACCAAGATCGTTTATAATCGGGACTTTAATTTGTGACATGGTCGACTGACTCTGACGTGAGTTGAGTACGTCGTGAAGACAGATCCTTATGACCGACAGGGTTGCCAATCTATGTGTAAGTTAAATCACATGAATACTAAAGTCTCTGCTCTTTTGCTCATCTATTAAATGGACATTTTAGAAGTTCATAGGAGACTAGCGATGTACGTGAGTGAAGTCAAAGAATGAACTAGGTATATACTCCCCAAAGCAATAGGCAGTATCTCAGATAAAACTCCTGTAGAAATATCAACCTTATTACTAACAGAAGAGAATTAAAACTTCTATGGTCCTTGAATTTTATATACTGCTTATTATTTTTTATATACTGGCTTAGGAGGACAGTATAGTAAATGTCAGCACGTATTTAAGTCTCAATTGGGGGTAAAAAAACACGATGTTGACTTTTATACGGCCCAGGGTTACTTGTAATTGTTTTAAATAAATGACGTATTTATTCGTCGACGATATTTTAACTGGTAGACAAAGGCTTGCATGCTTGTAGCCCACTTACCGCTTTGACCGAGCTGATTCGTCGATGAATTGAACAGTTAGTTGTTTAAGAGAATATCTAACAGTGCGAATTGGAGACTCAATACTCCACTGAATTATTTCGAAAGCAATAGTTTCTCATCTCTCAGCGTATTTAACAATAAATCTACTCGTAACAAACTAAACATATCACAGGGTGAGAATTAACGCTATATTTACAATGATATCTGTCACTATTCAATCTGTTACGCATGTTCAACCTAATTCCGTTTCCGCATTCCAATTTCAAAAGCAACGGCAACCCTGTTCGAAAGCAATATGGCGCCGGCGCTTCCGGCTTCATTAGACAGATTGGATTGAGACAATACGCGCATCCGGTCCTCTGTCGCGACTTATTGTAAATGCGAGTGCATCATGCGTTTGTGTTTATTATCTGTGGGCGTAACGAGCTATTTATATTCACATTTTTTACGATTACGTCAACTTTGGTAAATAGCTTTTTACACGTGATGAAAAAAGACGGGTGTTATCAATTTCAACTGTGTATCTAAGTATCTATGGATCTAGGTGTTGTGTATCCGTGTGTCTGTGTATCTGTGGCATTCCCAATTTAAATGGGGGGACCGATTCGGACGCGGTTTTTTTTTAAAGAGAGCAGTTTTAATCGATATGGGTCTTAGTTTTCATGAAAATAGATTGGGCCGTTTAAGAGATATTAGCTTTGAAAGTAGGGGTCATACTCGCCATTATATCGTGGGTTTTTATTCAAGTTATTTGAACTTATTTGCAGCTGTAAACTTACTTCCTTACTGCACCTTCTCGAAACCTACGTTATCCAAATAAGATCAATAAGAGGACCAACTGAAGGGAGCAATCCACCCAATACTCCTAAGGGTGGAAGTCCTTCGCTTTCCGTTGAAGACTGGACCACAGGTTTCTCCGAGTGCGTCGTCTTCATTTAGGGTTGATACAGTTCATAGAGGGTTAGGTTCATAGAGGGTTGCGTCGATGCGTGTCACTTAATACATACACACGAAACCAAACGCAGCGAAGGCACAGCCCCGGCTAAACCGGCTTGTTGCATCTTGTTGAGTTGGCTTGTGGTGACTCGCGGCGCGTACGGTCGAGACACGCACACTTGCAAGCCGCGCGACATACCTTTATTTGAAGACGAAGAACTACTGTTTCTACTGTGCTGCTAGCTTCGTAGGCAGGGCTTCAAACTAGGCTCAAGCCTTTACGGACTGTGTAAGTATAGCGCGAATATTATTTATGAACAGCAATATCACTAAACCGCAGTGTTATTCCGAACCATCAGAAACAATTGAGTTAGTAATGAGTATGGTTTACAACACAAGGGCCGCATTGTGCCGCACAGGGCTCTTTGTTCCGGGGATACGTCGCAGGATTACATTCACTGGATGTGGTGCTGACTAATATTATAAAGGGAAATTTGTATGTGCTCGTTGGCTTTCGCTATGCTAAACATTAAAATCGGGAAAGAGCATGTCGGATCATGCTCAGTGTAGGGTTCCTCTAAAAAGTATCTCAAAAAACCCAATGTAGGTGTTAATTTTTTTCTATTTAATGTTACTTATTTGGTGCTGTGTTAGATGATTTTTAGTATGTACAAGCGACCCACACTCGTTTCGCTTCGGTTTATTTGAGTTTTCAGTGAGACCCGTTCAGAAACCAGAATAAATTAAAAAACCTTCCTTGACCGGGAAATTGGCTGTTGCGGGACGAGTATGAGCTAGATATATACGAGTCCAGCAACCGCCCTTCCCGGCTGAGGCTTGTATATAATGCTTTTCTACAACAACGCGAGGAAATTTAACACAATTGTTAATAATATTAAAGACAGTCCCTAAATTTCCTTGAAAAAAAAAAGAACAGAAACGTACGATTTAGTATGACACTGAAAAAAGCATTAAATAAAATCACAAATTTAAACGTAATAAATTCAATTTGAATAAAATATAATTTAAACTATAAAATTTAACTATTACGCTTTTATTTATGTTATGTCGGCAATTTATTTTGTATATTGAATGCAATTTCTATAAAAAAATCAAACTATTTACGCTTTAAACGCGGTTTGAAAAGGCTTTACTTTTTAGTCTATGACATTTAAAAATTAAATATACGAGGAAGAATTATTTTGATTGCACGAGTGTTTGGCTGTTTGGAGATTGATGATGATGGTTGTTATCCTAGTCCAAACATGGTTTTAAAAAGAAAAACACTAGGGACGTGATGAAATTTCATACATTTTCGCGGCCGCTGCCGTTGGTAAATAATAAATTTGTTTTTTTATTTTGCCTGCACCTGGAACTCGGAACTTCGCGACCTGATTTTACAACAGTAAGGTTAACATTTCCGAGCATGCGGGAGAAAAAATATGTAACTGATAAAAATAGCAGCAAAATTCGTTGCGTGGTTTAGAAGGAGTAAGAGAATATAAATACCGAGAAGACCGACAGACGCGGAAAACAACTTTGTTTTATGCTATAATAATAATGAAATGATGAATTAACGTAAAGAAGATAAACACGATGCCGCCGAATGATGCGAGTGAAGCTAGCGACCAACTATTATATAATATATGTGTCTGTGTGAGAGAGAGTTCCCACTGGGAGTGTGAGCAGCCAGCAATCAATGATTAATAATGTGGCTCTTTTATTGACGCGGGATCTACATTTATCTTTTGTTTATTTATTGTGCGAGAAAATAGTCGATAGCTTATGGCTTCCTCGCCGGCGATGGGACAGGTGCCTTATCTTGAGGATTTTATAGTAAAACCTCATCATGGGTCATTTTTATCTCCACCATTGAAATAGCTAAATAAAATTTATCCACCGTTTAAATCTGTAACAATATTAAATACGACTCGTTTTGCCGCGGTACCAGAAACCCATTAAAATTATAATTACTGTGTAAAGCGTAAAATTGGAGTTTTATTACGCGTAAAGTTGTTTATCCTTTGAACAGATACGAGGAGCTGTGATGCGCGCGGAAATTCGGAAAACATGTTTTAATGCCTGGTAAATTTAGACAAATAAATAAATAGATCTTGGCAGTGTCATGGACATATCTTCCTGTTGTTCCGCCTTATTCATAAATATAATATAAACCTATTTTAGGCAAAGTCTGCTTTGTCCCTTTCTGTCTAATGGAAATGTTACAATGAAAGATAAGGACAAAGCATATTTCAATCACACTTTTAGCTATTGAGCTTTTATGAATACTGCTACTTCCCCTATTTCTTCCCGTTGTGGGTCAATTTTCAGAAAATCCTCTCTTAGTCACACAATTGTTATGCCGCTATGGAACCCTGTCGCAAAACATCATCAATATCATCATTAATTTTGACGTAATTTCTTTCATGTGGGTTGACGCTGTCATTATGACAGGGTTCCATAGTGGCATAACAATTACAGACCTTGACTGTAGGTACATATTGACTTTCAAGTAACCATAGTATAAGGAATTCTCATTTGGCACTAGCCCAATTTGTGTTCAGCGTTAAAGATATTATACAGGGTGGGAACGAGTAACCCGCAAAATTTTAACCATCGATTCTAGAGCCTATTTGGAGTATTTAATGTGGTATAACATGTAGTCCAATATCGCATAATTTCCGAGATTTTTATTATTTAAAAAACAATTTCATAGTTAATTTAATTTGAACTTTGTCACCTTAACTTAAAGCTTATTTACTAAGAAATTATTTATGATGTACGTTGATGATATGATATTACTACTTACAACATGAATCTTTCTTAGTAAATAATGCCTTAGGTTAAGATGACAGAGTTCAAATTAAATTAACTATGAAATTGTTTTTTAAATAATGAAAATCTCGGAAATTATGCGTTATTGGACTACATGTTATACCACATTAAATACTCCGAATAGGCTCTAGAATCGATGGTTAAAAATTTGCGGGTTACTCGTTCCCACCCTGTATTAATCATAATGTTTCTCAATTACTTGTCTGTGGCTTTAGCCGTTGATTAGTAGTTTTTTAAATAACTTTCCACTGCCACTGTCCTTTCCTTCTACTACATATCACTATCGTCTTCTGTTGCTACAAACGCAGCTTTAAGTTGATGTAATATAAGTGTAAACCAAATAGCCAAACATACTAACATTCTTTTTAAGTACTCTGACGAAATCGCCGCCAAAAAAACGCTACAATAGACAAAACCATATGTAACCTTCATCTAGACATGATGTAACCACAAACTTACATTTACCATTAAAAACTTATGCACTATCTCTCCCATTAGCCACATTAGTATGACAAACCGTTGATTCTACTTATTTCCCAACTGTAAAGATAACTTGGTGGTATCTTTGCCTTATTTGTTTGGACTGGCGCCAATGCCAGTATCTGTTACTTAAATTTGGCAGTGACTCTATGGTCGCCATCTTTGGTGCTTAGATGCAAAGCCAAATAGTATGTCATACATAACGGGTGTTTCTATATTAATAGTGTTTTTCACATCGAAGCATAATAGTGCGAACACTGCTGCTTGGCTGTAAAATCATGTAAGGGTGTTTACCAGACCAATCGAAGTCGATCGATTGGTCTGGTAGGAACTATCGATCGACGTCGACTAATACATTCTACCATCGATCGATCTTCGATCGACGGCATCGATCGACGTCGATCGAAGTCGATCGATTGGTCTAGTAGGAACTATCGATCGACGTCGACTAATCCATTCTACCATCGATCGATGCCGTCGATCGACGATCGATCGATTGGTCTGGTAGCACCCTAAGGCTGGGTTTTATAAAGATCCGTTAGATCAAATTTCGGTCAGGAATGTCAAAACTTGTATGAAGTTACTAAAATTTGATCTGACATATTTACTAACGGGCTTTTATAAAACCGGGCCTAAGACGGTCGTAGTGATCCGCAAAAGGGCCTACTACATATTTGCAAGTTTACAACAACATCGACTACTTAATGCGAACAAACGACAAATAATTATTATGATAATAGGGTTAAAGATTCGTCGACGACGAGATCACGGGCGAGTAGATCTTTGAAAATCGAAACACTAAATATTTTGATGAAATATAAAAAAAAGCATAGCGCTATCCAAAATGCTTTAGATCCATTTGATCCATAGAGACACTTAATGAGCTTTTATGCTATAAAACGTATAATTATGTATTTAGTTAAATAATAATAATTTTCAATATGAAATAAATGCCTATCTACCTACCTACCTTAGCAAAAATAGTACCTATAGACATCTTATCAGCTTGTAATAGAAATGCTTGACGTAAAAAATTAAGAGTATCAATGCAAGAAATTAACAACACTCTAGTGTAGAGATACTCAAGGTACACGAAACAAGTGAACGCTAACGAATTGGATGGCTTTAATGGCGAGAGTATACAAAAGCAAGCGCTACCCGCCGATTGCTTCGGACTCGGTTTCTCTCCAAACTTCCAAATGATTAAGTTCTGTCTCGTATTGATTCTCAGTTGTTTTATTTGATTTCTGCTACTACCGGTTAACTAATTCATTTCGTTACGTTACAATAAAATTAGTAGCATAGAGGTTTTGTATAGTCCTCAGGGTTGGCAACATATCAGGGTTATTCTTAGGATTGGTAACCTATCGGAAGTCCGAAGTATTGCTCACCAGCTGTTTCATTAGTCGAAAAATTCATAACTTAGTAATGTTGTATATATATAAAAGGGAAACCTGACTGACTTATATATCAAGGCACAGCCGAAACTACTGTACCTAGAAACTTGAAATTTGGTACAGGAGTTCCTTTCATGATGTAAGTGAGCACTAAGAAAGGATTTTCCAAAAATTGACCCACAATGGGAAGAAATGGGGGGAGTAGCGTGAAACTAATTCTACGCGTACGAAGTCGCGGCCGTCCTCTAGTAATCTATAAACTTTTCAAAATGTTTAAAGAGGACCCGTCTCATAGCTTAGCGATGACAGCTTTCAAATTGGGCCTTATAATAAATTAATTAAATATCATTTATTTCAAGTAATTGTACTCATAACTCACTGTTGTAGAACAGTGCTCATATTTTTTATTTTACCTTTATTATTTTATTAACCGACTTCAAAACAAGGAGGACGTTCCCAATTCTTCGGTTTTTTTATATAACATGTTCCCCGATTACTCAAAGACCCCAGAGGGTTTATTGTCTAACGCACTCGCAATCATGATCGTTTTTTTTGAAAATCGAAGGCTTGTCTGCATACAAAATGAAAACAATTGCTCCACTTTGAAGCCCGTTGCGATTGCGAGTGCGTTAGACAATAAGCCCTCTGGTCCGATTTGCAATATGACTTTCCCGCGGTGTTGCTTGCGGCGAGTTTCTTATTAATCCCTATCTATTGCATAATATTATCATGATCACTAAGAAATTTAAAATAAAAAATAATAAAAAAAACCCGCCTTCAAAAATGCAAAAAATAACTTTATTTAAAATGATAATAAGACAGTCAAACTGAAGTCGGCGTTCCACAATCTTTTTAACCAAAAGCCGATTTCAGTTTCACTGGCCTATTACTATTTTAAATGAAGTTATTTTTTTACATTTTCGAAGGCGGGTTTTGTTTTTTTTGCCAGTAATTTTTCATCTCAGACATCGACTTTGATCGCTAAGGTTACATCATGACTCAAAAAAATTTAGTCTGAACTGTCTCTTCTCTTTAGTGGTATATCAATGTAGCGCATGTGTTTAGAGGATGAATGGCGTGCTTGCGGTGGAAATATATGCTATATTGCCGGAACGTTCATTAACACGTTCACTGCCGGTAACTTGGGGTTGTATGCAATTTAGACACACTTACGTGTCGCTGGTTTTAAATATAATAGCACGGTTGGTGCCATTCTTCCTGATTTATGTACCAAGTTGACGCCAAATCGAGCCAATGGTAGTGATTATTTTGACAATAACATTGTTGTTAATCGTTGTAGGATTACTATGAGTGTATTGTTTAACTCTAACGATTAAATTACCGTATGTACTTACAGTAATTTTTGAATTTGCGTATTAAAAAAGGTTAAAATGAAATCTTTTGATGCGACTCCATTCGTCCGTCTGTCTATTTATCTGATATAGTAGGTATATTATATTTCAGCTACTACTTATTATTGTGCAACCGATTTGAAATTTGGAACAGTTTTAGTTGGGGCTGATTCGGATCATTGGTCTCTATAATTCGAAAAATGTGTAAACCTAAATTTATAACGTCATACTCGATTCTAGACTAACACGAATAGATTTTGTCGTTTACAAATTTATTTATTTATTTATTTACGCGTAATTTAAATATAACATTAACATTTTAAAATTTCTTTGTTATAATATAACTGATATACCATGAATATACCTATATTAGGGTAGTAACTAACACAAAATAAGACCTCTGTATCTAAAGTTTTTAACAACAAGTTAAACATTCCCTATTTAGGTTTTTAGATATTTTAATTAGGGTAATAAACATCTTAGACTCTTTGTGTACGCTAATTAATACCGATCCTAAAACAATAACAATATTACATAAACCATATTGTCAATGCAATTTAAAGACAAATATTCACTTACGTAATATATGCATATCTGACAGCACTTGATGTAGATAATCGTATAAGTGATACTGTAATACGGCGTAACTAACAAATTAAATAAATTGCAAAATACACCTTAGCAAATAAGTCAGGAAGGCACATTTTGCAAGTTAATAAATTTGTTAGTTACGCGATATTTCAGTATCACCGGCGTGATCACTCGGTACAAAACACAATCACACAACGGATTTTCCACAAACCATTCCATCCTCTCTATATTGACGCTTAACTAAGACCTTTCAAATTACAACGTCTCTACAATGCAGCAATGGATATCGCATTTAGCGATGTTGTCTGTTCAGTTTATGTAGATACGCTAGCGTTACCGATGTAGGATAATTAATAATGTGTCCATGATTTAGTTAATGGTGCGTTATTACATCGACGAAATTAAACTCTACATCGAGATAGGCGTTATAATTAACTAGACATTATAGTAAATCGTCAATAATTACAAAAATATCAGCAAATCTTTTGCTTTACATTACACATATTATTGGCTATTGCCATAAACTGGCCACCCCGGTAAGGCCACTTTATGGCAATAATATGTTATAGTTATAGTTATAGTTAGTTATAGTTATAGTTAATTTTATTGATAATAATAATTACATGTCAAGTAAATCTTTCTTATTATATAAAAATATAATAATGATATTAAAATGATTGTTACACTAATTGGTACATAGGTAATATAACACATAGATTCATTTCATGAAAATAGATCTCTGTAGTCATAGAATGCCTTCTCTACGAGCCATTTCTTAAGCCTGTATTTAAAAGTTGACAGATTATTTGCAGCGATAATATCGTCAGGAAGGTGATTATATATCTTAGGGCCCATGACGTGTGTTAGTTTCTCCGACTTAGTGAGTCGGTGCGCTACGGGCAGCAGCCGGCCTGCGCGTATGTGTAATGTAAAGCAAAAGATTTGCTGATATTTCTTTAATTAAAGTAGAATAGGTAATATTATTCGGAGTAGATTTGGCAATGAGATGCCACACCAGCAATCAGGCCACCTGATGGTACAGTCACCAGCAATAATATATTATCAAACACTGGGCGCAAAAATATCTAACACGTCTTTATTACTAGAGGTATAAGAGCGTGTCAGATATTTTTGCCCCCAATGTTGGATATATATTATTAACGATTTTCTCTACTCGTAGCTCTGCCCGCGACTTCAGTTAGAATGTTTTCATTATTCCTACTGGAATTTCGATTGGCTGGGAATACACTGTCTGTTCGACAAAGTTTTATCAATGTTTGTTCAGGACGAATTTCAGGATTTTCAGTTGGACTCATTTCGGTGGGCGATATGAATTTCCCGTATCTTTAGTGACTTCTGCGTAGAACTCTGGTACATTTGGGAAATATTGAATTTTCCGGCTGTCCTCATTAATGTCATTTAAAGAATGCCGGTGGCCTAGTGGCTTAAAGCGAAGCGCAAGCAGATTCATTACCGACTTGTAAAAGAGACCCAATGACGCTAATGTAATCAAAAATCTTACACACAGCCCCATCACCAACTTAAACATATGATTACAAATTATTTAGTCTTAAAATTTAGGGTGCGGTGGTGAGAGATCGATGTGGGTCTTCACTCAGCGTTGTGTTGCTACACTTGTTAGTGCTGCAACCCTGGTATTCTGTAAAGCCCAGGTCGTGTGCCTCCGTATTCCTAGAAGATACAATAGATATAATCTTACCACTGTACTACAGTCTAAGTCTATATTCCTCCATTTTTGCATAATTAATACTGATATATAGTATATAAATACAGTTTATGCCTACTTATCAATAAATCCTAAAATTATATTATATTCATCTTAATATTAGTATTCTAAAAATATTATTATTGACGACGCGCTGGCCTAGTTGGTAGTGACCCTGCCTACGAAGCTAGCGGTCCTGGGTTCACTAAACAAGCGTTTAATTTAATTGACGTCTCTGAGTGCGGCAGTCAGGAAAGACTTAATCATCATTAACTGACTATAATTGCGGTAGTATAACTAGTGATGGGCGATTTCTGAAATACTGCAAGACTTTCCTTAACTGCGTTTACAGATTTTAAAAATAACATAATTAGATGGAAATAATTGTCAAAGTAAGATTACAAGTAAATTTCATGAAACGTTTTCGTTACTTACATTGCATGTCAAAACGATAGTAATTTTCAGAAATTAAACGATAATTTTGGTAACTTTCAGAACATTGCATGAAAAAGTGACTGTTTCACTTTTGAAACTTTCTGAATATTGCATGACATTTAAAAAGTAAAGTTTCACTTATGAAAATTTTAGAAGATTGCATGAAATTTAAGTGAAAGTTTCACTTTTGAAACTTATAAGCTACCTACTAGGTACTTATAACGTTTTATTTATGTCCAAGTCCATTCCCAAATAGTGGCCAATTCCTGTTTCATTAGGAACGGTCTTACAGATGACACTGAAGCCTGTCAGGAAGATGACAGGTCCTTCATCATCGCTAATCCTGCTGCGGCGGACTTAATGCACAATTGATTACCTGAAGAGATTACCGAGACAGGGGTCGCCAACTGAAGGATAAGGGAAGGATATTGATTTCGTGATTAATTAAATTTAATGTAGATGTGTTGATTTTGAAGTTCAAGAATTTTAAATTTTATAGTATTTAAGTCAAGTAATTAATTAAACGAATTTATCGATAGTGTACGAGTATATTGTCTACGGACCATGCACTCATCAAAAGATGCATGTGTCTAAATGTGTTAGGTATGCATATAATGTAGTTGCTTGTTAGAAAGATGTAGCGGCTAAAACGATATTTTTAGTTAAATCTGAAAAACATTATTTTATCTTGCTCATTCTTTAATTTATTTTTATCTTGCTTTGGACACATTTGCTTTACTTTGGCCAATATCCGACTTTTATAGCAAAAATGCGTTAATACTGAGAAGTCCATGGCGGACGATTTCTAAAATAATCTGCACCGTACAAAGAGAATAACATTTCAGAGCGACTAGAAAATTGCTCGGGATTTGTTTGTCGTTCAGTAATCCAGTAGCACAACTTGGATTTTTCTCGTTAGTGTCCGCACTAACGAGAAAAATCCAAGTTGTGCTACTCGTATCCATAATTCCAACGTGAAGCGAAAAACAACGTTATAAATGCGAAAGTTTCTAAGTGTTTTTAGTACGTAAGTACCTATATTACTTTTTCAAATTAAAACTACTATAAGGATGAGAAATTAGTATGAGTGAGTTTTACCATCAGCTAACTCTTTTTAAAAAACTTCGTTCACAGGTTGCGCACCCCTGAGCACTTGTCGCGGATTAATTCCAATATGGCGACCACGCCGCCGACAATGGCGGCTTTATTCCTCGCGTCAATGGATCTCCTGTACGGCAGAGCTTTTAATATGCGTTAAGCTGCATCGGGATATAATACTTTAGTGTTTTTCAATCCACATCCCGACCGACGAATTAGTTTTTCAAACATTGACGTATCCGTGGATTGTTAATGTCTAACAGATCGCGCCATCGTGGATTGACAACATTTTTGTGAGTGCTTGAATTAATAAAAAATCGGTTCATAAACGACGTAGCTCTCCGCGAAAACACAATTAAAGACATTTATTCAGTAAGTAGGCCGCACGGGCACTTTAACACGTCAGGAGTCTACCAGCGCTTCCCAAGAGAAAATCTGATCTGATGGAAATCTGTAACTTGATGCTTATGCTTGGTTTCACCTGATAGTTCCAACGGAGGACCAGCGCACCATTAGTGACAGGGTGCAAGCCCATCCCCTAACAGTACTACGAGTACAAGCCTTTATTCCCTTAGTTGCCTCTTACGACATCCACGGGAAGACATGGGATGGCACTATTCTAACCAGGCAACAACCGGGAATCAAAAAAAAAATCGTAAATTAATGCAGCATATTTGTCAGTGGGTATCGTTTTTTAATTGCTTACTCCAATAGCACTTTGATTGATGCTTGTTAAACGCATGTTATGCAGATATTATGAAATAAAACACAATGGTTCGTGCGATCGCGTTAATTTCGAAAGTAGCCTAGTTTCCGTTATTAATATACTTCCTCCGATACAATAGTTATCTAATCTCGCGTGCTCAAGTCGCCGCCGCTTGCGCAACGTTAATTTGGGACGTTTGAACGCTATCGTCTTATTATGCCATGCTTTTATAATACCGAGAAATGGTTATCGAATGTCGAACTTTATGTGTAAAAGTGCTATAAAATATGTTTGTTGCTTGCTATGAATTCTTAATTTTTTGTATGAGATGATTCTGCAATGAGGATGTTGAGTTATTTTCAACAATGTTTTATTAGCTTGACCTATTTGTATGGATTTTTTAGTATTTGTAGTAAGTTCAGTGTTTATATCTTCTAATTCGGATATCTCTCAAAAAAGATTATAGATTTCAAGAGACGATATTTTTAGCCATTCGTTTTTTTTCGTAGAAAATATTTATCATTATTTTGAGACGATGTTTTTAGATGACGTTATAAAAACTGGAAGCTCAAATGTCTAACCAATAATTTGGAAAAGTGAAAAAAAAACTGTCAATAAAATTTCACCAAAATGGTTAACTTTTATTTACATACATTATATACTTACCATCATGATGTGTATTACAAATCGTAATTGTCAAACCGACTATAAATTTTGCGACTTTTTCCAAAGTCGGAAACTAGAAAAAAAAATGGTTTTGGCACCAGTGGTGGGCAATTTTAGCTGTCAGGCACACAATGAAACACTGGGGGGTTATTATGACGTAGCCATGCAGTTCTTTTTACGGTGAGCGTAAAGGACAGAGCTTTACCATTTATATAGCTCTGTCCTTTTCTCTCAGCGTAAACTGAACTGCATAGCTATGTCATAATAACCCCCCTGAACTCTGAATTTAAAAAGCGTACAGTTATAAATTGTTTGATGCAAAACAAATGAAAAATCCTTATCTTTTTTGAAATAAGAGAATCAAGTGTCTGTGTTATTTATTTGTTTAAACTTTATCGCACAATACAAAGTATTAAGTACAAATATGGTATACTAAATACCTTGAGGCATTACCTACAAGTAGAGGTTGGTGCTAAATTTGAAACGTTAAGTTACTGGTGCTAACCTTTTGTTTTAACCACCAATTTCAAACTTACAACAACGCACAGGTGAATTATAAACGTATGTTAAATTTAATTTGAGCGAGCAAGTTGAGACCCGAGCCATAAAGCGTGTCATGTGTAACGTTCGCGAACAGAAAATTGAAACACGAACAATTGAGCGCAAAAACAGCGCGTTGTCCGAACGATTAATAACAGTTAGCGGGCGCTCGTTAAGTTGCAGCAGACGAGGGCGGCTGCCACACAAATGAAGACTGGCCCACAAGTAAAATCAGGGAATACCCTAGGGTAATGGAACCAGTAATGGACAAGGCACCAATAATGGACACTTGATTCTTATTTTACAGAAGATAAGGGTTATTCATTTGTTTTGAAACTATCAATTCAGGACCGTATGAAATTTTAATTAAGAATGAAGTGTCCATTACTGGTGCCTGCCAGCTAAAAGTGTCCATCATTGGTGCCGTCACCCTAATATACATATTATAATATCTAGGGCCTAACCCTAGATATTATAATATAATACTTTCGGCGCACGGTATCGTTATAGTTTTTTTGATTTGGGTAATGATGTTAGTGCAGGGCAACAGGGCACTGTCACATCTTCGCAATTGGCTGCGAGGGAGGCGCGCCACGGAGGGCGCCTCGGCTCAGGGTCGTTATCGAAAATGTATATGATTGACTTAAGCTGCCAGGAGGGTCGCTTCGAGTGCCTGTCATTTTCATACATTTTGACAGTTTTCGAAAACTGTTTACGCTAGCGTTATATATCTTGTCTTGGACCCCTGGTCCATAGTAAAATTGTGACAGCAGTTTTAAAAACGGGGGAAGTGGCTTAGCTACCGGAGGACTAGAAAGTGCCATGCACCGGGGCCCCCAAGTTCTGGGGGCCATCGGACTCTGATCAACAAACTTCAAATTGAACTAGGGCAAAATTCAACCATCTTCGAAACGTAAATGAAATGGGTTGTTGGGCCCCAGCTTTTTTTTGGACCAAAACCTTTGGTGTTACCTATCTATGTCATTGCCTGGGGTTCGTGATCTACGGGTTAAAAACTCTGCACAAAATTATGTTACGAGGCCTAGCCAAGTAGTTATTAGAAAACTTCAACGAATGCAGAAATTAAGAATTGGTTTGGGATTGTGATACGTAACGTACAGTCACGAACCGAGATTGTTGAGCCACTTGCCATTGTTCGTAATTTAGCCGTGTATTCAATAATCGATGTCACCGACTGGCTGACAGCTATTCGATTTGCATTACACGGCCAAATTAGAAAATTGGGTAAGTGGCTCAACAATCCCGGTTCGCGACTGTAGAAAGCCTGTTCCTTGAAATGGTTTTGTGGCGACCCTAAATTTTAGGTCGGTTAGTTTTTTAGCGTACGTTTTGTGTATGAAATAAATAATCGCTTTCATCCCTTAGCTAACAATATTGTGTATGGCTGCCGGCGTCAAATACAGATCTCTTAACGAATGTAGCTAATTGGTAAGCTCAGGCTTCATCACCGAGCGGGCTGTTTTTAACCGGAGGGTTCAGTAGCGTTTTAACTGTCCATCTGAGGCTTTAAACATATCTGTGGTAAATATAAATGACAGGTTGAGAAAGGATAAAGTAAATATTATTTACACAACCAGTTTTACTTTACTATAACAAATTTAAAATAAAACTAATGTAATTAAAAAACAAAATCTAATGTTTACATGAATAGTTTTTGCTTGTAATTCGTATAGGCATTTACCGTTTTTTCCCTTCGAATGAATTTTTAAATTACGGTACCCTGATTTTAGTTACCAATTAATCAAAATTCAGTGAGTCAGTAGTGACGTCACTACTTTAGAACATGAATGACTCCAATTCGTAATCTTGTATGTTTTATATGTATTCATACATTTTTTGTAAATATGTATGTCAACACCTATATCCAACCCGAGAGTTTAGATTAGAACTAGTAGGTGATGCAAACGCTTAACGTTCTGTTGTTCTGTTTTCTATCGATGAAAAATGGTTGACATCGATTTTCGAAAATCGCTAACTTAACGTAAGGCATTTTAACTAGGCCCCGAGGTTCATGGGTTTTTTATGGCATGGGGAAGCCAAACGAGCAGAGAGGCCACCTGATGGTAATTAGGATCTGTGACCCATAGACATTTGCATTCCCAAGACTACAATCTTAAGACTGCAATCCTAAGTCCGCAAATACATTGCCAACCCTGAGGACTAAGATGGAATGCCTCTATCTATAACTTTACCGCTTGGCGTAACTCTACACCAGAACACAATGCGAACGCTGCTGCTTGGTGGCAGGAAAGTGTGTAAGATGGCCCCTTTGTTATTTATTTTGTAGGTTTAATTCCGTACCTACGAGTACTATCATACGAGTTATGTTCTCTAGTTAAATTCTACTGTATTATAATAGTTGTTATGTAACCATCCCCTTTGACTGAGCGTCGTATAATGAAATTGCAGCGAGCACGCTAATTGGTAAGCAACTGATCGCTGAGCAAACATTCCCAGTTATTACGAGGGAGGGGCTGGAATATACCGCGTTTAGCATTTGTGCTTGGAATAGAATAATATTTAGGAATTGGATTTGTTATTTAAATGTGGTTAGTTTTGATGCTTTTAATGGCGTTTCGGTGAAAACGAAGAACGCAATATTGAAACCATTTTAAAGAATGCTTACGAGTTGTTACTGACTCACTTTCAACTTTCAGATTTTTTGTTTTTTTTTGCTACAACTTAGGAAAGAGAAAATTGAAAGTCGATAATTAAATAAAAATACAAATGCATGATGAGGTTTTTTAGGATAATAATTATGTTATGTCTGAATTACGAGCCTGCCTTCCAAATACGATTTAAATGATTTAATTTTCATTGTGCATGCCGTAATATGCAGTTTCCTTTTTTTGAATGCATAAAGAAATAAATTATGAGGCAATGACAGTTTAAAGAATACAAAGTTACAAAATTTACCTACTCGTTTTACATTTAAAAATCCTTTTAATCTTTCTACAAAACTAGTATTTGCTAAAGTAATATTTTCCCTTGGCTCGCCACCAAATTATACATTACACCAGAAACAGACGTCATACCTACATGCAAGCTACATACAAGTTATTGGCACGGTGTTGGCTGGTTTGTATTCATTAGTTGCTGTTCAGAGTACAGTCGAGTTCACCAATGTTAACTATTGCAGGTTGTTATTAGCTAAGTATATCGATTCCCGTAGCGCTGCTGAGGCCCTAGCAAAGATGCATTACGCTAACTAGACTGACGCGTATAAGTACAAGGCAACAAACGGCCACAATGTTGTACTCGTTTTTTTAAATTAAAAATCAAGATGTATAGTGGCTTAAAATTCAGTCAATTTTGAATGACAATAGGTAGTTAGGTTTTGGGCAGGCGGAGGACTTGAAAAATACAACCTTCTTGATTGAAGATGAATATATGAATGAAATCGAATGCTAAGAATACAGTGGGGCGTCTGTCGCAGGCGGTCTGTCCTAGACCTAAGTCAGCGTTCTGGTAGCTCCGGTGTTTATATATAACACCGTACCGACAGGCGGCTGCATAACCAGGTTAAATTGCTACGTTCTCGATAACGGCACAACTAATCGCAATAATTTTGAATCTCAAAGTTCTATTCATGGTTCCAACGGAAGACCTGCGCTGACTGAAATGCCAGCATTACGCTGAATTGGCACCATTTCTCTGCGTATTTCTCTATTTTCTGTTGTTTTATTGTTTTTGTCACTAAAGTCTGTTATCGAATTCGAGATCAAAATCCAAACCTCAACGGGCGCATATTCGCTGTGATTACTGCATTTTGGTTTAAGTGTAGGTATTTTTATCAATAAAACTTACCCTAATATTACTGGTTACACGAGTTCTCATTCATGTTTTTATGAAATAATGTTAAAATGACAAAATAATCAAGATGGGGGAACTGTCAGATTTTGATCTCGAATTCGATAACAGACTCTATTAAATGTTTTTCTCTCCTTCTTTCATTATATTCAAATAATTTAATTTGTTTATATTTATTTCTGTACCTCTAAACAGTTTTGGATGCGACTGTACCTGTGGCCGGGCAGTGTCGACTCACTGGACAGTGGAACACGATGTTCCGGTAACCCTATTTCGACTCCGACGTGATTATCACAGGGATTGGGATCTGCCTAGGCCAGAGGGCTTATTGTCTAACGCACTCGCAATCACGATCGTTTTCATTTTGAAAATCGAAGGCTTGTCTGCATACAAAATGAAAACAATTGCTCCACTTTGAAGCCGGTTGCGATTGCGAGTGCGTTAGACAATAAGCCCTCAGGAGCTATATGGCTAAATTTATCACGTGACAAAATGTGGATAAAACATCCGTCACTTTTGAACGTATAAGTACGAGAGTGACGGATGCTTTATTCCCATTTTGTCACACGATAAACGCGCATTCTATAGGCCCTGATGCATTTAGCGAACGTTAATTGATTGCTGAAATCAAAGAAAATATGGCTTGACGTAAGCTGGCGTTGATCGCGTCGGTCAGCTATGTCAATTCCATTCATTTTGACAAATTCTTGCGGATATACATTTTATATTTCGGGTTAGAATTTGATACCTTTTTCACGAGACACGTTAAATTTCTACTTGAAGTAATCTTATCTATCTGTGGTTTGAACGGAATAAGGTTGAAGACTTACGGTCACACTCAGAGTCAGTTGACGATAATTTCGTTCCTTAGTGTCAATTTTTCATAAACAGTGGGTTTATTGTTTAACGCACTCGTAATCGCAACCGGCTTCAAAGTGGAGCAATTGTTTTCATTTTGTATGCAGACAAGCCTTCGATTTTCAAAATGAAAACGATTGTGATTGCGAGTGCGTTAGACAATAAGCCCTCTGGTTTCAAAAAAGGAACGAGCTAGTTGTCTCTAAAATGTCTCTGAGTACGGCGGTTGGTAAAACATACATTATCATATACATTATAATGTAGAGATCCCAATATTTATCAAGACCATAATCCCACCTAACAAATCCACGCATTTCTTCAAAATTCCAATATCTTGCAGACCCGGAAACCCGCATGTTTACAATGGAGCAAAAACAAAAAAACTCCGTAACATCCCAGCACTTCCCTGGAATCCTTTTATCCTTTATTTAAAAAGGCTCCAACTAAACAGGAACACGGAGATGCCCCGCTAGATAAATTAATCTTCCCGGACACCTTACCCCAAGATAACTCTAATTTAATTTGAGGAGCGGTCTTGAAATTATTCTGCATATTTTTGTCACCCCTATTTGAAACTGTGTTAAGCTCCGTTCTTTCCTTTTTCGTTCTCTATTTTCGAGGTGAATGAAAGAAGGTAATGGAACAATTAATAAGTTAGCGTATTATTTATAGTAATATTTTTCTATTTGCAGTATTGTTCCCTTATTTATAAAGATAAGAGTGATTAATTTATAATTAGTTTTTACTTTTAATTGAGTTTGATGGTGATCGGTTCCGTGTTAATGGTCTAAGATCCGAATAGGAGACGACCTTCACCCAGCTGTTTATTCGATAAAAAGTATTTTAGATCAAATTTAATATGGTAAGTAATATATGGCGAATAGGTTGACTGAAAAATTTCAGTCGAGTACGGTCCATGGTTTATGTACATGTTTGTTACAGAAAACTAACTAACCCAAAATGACGCGAGCGAGTCACTAGTCTGTGATAAACACGTTGTCAATGCGTGACGTGTGTGTGTATAATAATAGTATGATAAAAGCAGAGCTAACCCTACACTTGTCCAAACGGGAGCGTCTACAACGCTACAGAAACTACCTTGCTCTAAATGCAACTCAGCCGCCTTATACCAATAGACCTAACATAAAAGCCTCGGACAAAGTTTCTAGCGTTCACAGTTATTGTGGGTGCCGACCTAAATAAACTTTGCAATGGCCAGTAAACCTAGAAGTAGATTTGCCTAAGGTTTTACAGCGCATTATGTGGGGCAAAAGCTAGTTTGGACTACTTTATTTTAGAGTGAAGCCACACAAGCGTAATTTTTTGAGTCGCCATCATCATCATCATTGTCGGGTCATTTGGAAAGGATGGATGAAAGAAGATTGACGAAAGAGATATACAGAGCAAAAGGGAGTGGAGGGGTCGGAAGGGGCCGCCCTAGGCGTACTTTTTCGAGTCAAATCGGAGAAATACTGGAAATGGGCCGAATTTTAAGTACCCGAAACCGATGTGCGTGCTTGACTCAATGTATGAATGTGGAAGAAGCGAAAGAGATTTGTCAAGATCGTAGCAGGTGGAAAGAAGTGGTCTCTGCCTAGCCCTCTGGGAAACAGGCGTGATTTAATGTATGTATGTATGTATGTATGTATGTATGAGTCGCGTAATTTCTGCTGCATACGAAAGGCCAGCTGATTTTGCGTCTCCGTGCGAACCAAACAGGAGTTTTGTATGAAACCGAATGTAGCAGAAATTACGCGACCGAAATTGCGCGACTATTACATGTAATTCGATATTGCGGTTAGTATAATCTAACTAGAAACACTAGCTGGCAGTTCACCTAGCGAACTCTTCTATTTCTTAACACTCATGTTTGGATTTACAAAATTGTATTTGAGTCAACTACTCTTCTCCTAAAACATTAAAATCGGATCAATACTACATAAATTATCGGCGAATTATCACTTCGTTCGGTCGAAAAGTTGAAGTGGAGCTGCGATGCAGTTAAAAAAGGGACAGAAAAGGGTATAATAACTTGTAAGTTTTGAATGGGTAACATTTAAGCCGTTATGCACTTCTATATACCACATACCTACTTTAATACAAGGAACAAATATTAACAAGAGAATAGTCGGGCTACTTAATAACTTGCTCGTTGGAGTTTATGCATAATAATAATTTGTTGACGAATTGAGAGAAATCAGAATTGGTGTGGTTTACTGGCCATAATGTGTGGGAGAGGTGTTCAAGAAAACAAATTAACAGACTTCCTCCCACGTCTGGCTTCACGTTGCCCTAACTACACCCACAGATGACAAACTTACCAATGCGATGGCGACTTCGCGGAATTATAATCGAAATAGATCTCATAATTCTACCGCTTTTGCCTGGCCCGGTTTAATATTCTAAGAGCGTGTAAGATAAATTAAAACGACAAAGGCTAGCAAATGTAATAACAAATAGCTTGCTTAAATAATTACCTGAGGTATTCACAAATAAATTATTCTTGTTGTATACTACTCGGTAAAACCACATTGGCTTCGACATGTTATCTAGCTCTTATTTACCTGACAGTAATATCATTTAAAAACAATACAATAACATGTCAAAGGTAATATGGCTTTACTGCGCATGATTTGAACTAAACGGACCAAATAAACAAACATAAAACAAATAAAATAAATAATTTTAACATTTTGTTTCATTTTTACTCGTTAATATAACCTTCTTAAAAACAATCATGGTTTTGTACCGTTACTAAAACTCGGCATCTTAAACACTCAAAACCAACCAAGGGCTGTCTCAAGTTACCCCTTTCTTGGGGTAAAATGCGGGTTGTTACCCGTAATTTCACGGGAACATCCCGACGTCTATGATTTGTCGAGTTTTCCTCCCTGCAGAATTACTGTGAGGATTAATTGGATCCTGAGGCGACGGGAAATTTGAATAATTACACTAGAACCGAGCGTTGCCGCTATTTACTGCCTAAAGAGTTTTATGGAGATTTCAACGTGGAGTTAACGTCGTAATCCTGTTATCCTTTATTAATATGTCGATTTATTAATTAATAGTAATCAAGGCTAAATGGAAGGTTTGTGACTTTTGATTATTAATTTAGTTTATGTTTCGGTTTGAATCTTCAAAATGTATAATAATGAGTAACATTGATTTAGTTATATAATTAGAAAGGTTCACTACCTGCGGGCCTCTAAAACCACATTGCCTTTGACGAATTATGTATGTACGTATGTATGTATGTATGTATGTATGTATGTATGTATGTATGTATGTATGTATGTATGTATGTATGTATGTATGTATGTATGTATGTAAACTCTTTATTGTACAAACAGAAAATAACAAATCAAAAAGAAACAAACACAAAAGGTATGTACAAAGGCGAACTTATCTCTTTAAGGGAACTCTTCCAGTTAACCTTTGAGCGAATGAGAGATGAATAAAAAGAACGGATGGCTAAACGTACAACAATTAAAGATACAGAAGATTAAAATAATAACCCGTATCGTATCGTCAACGTCATAGCTTTTATTTGCTTGACAGTAATGGCAGCCGAGTTCAAGACAATACTAAAACATATCCGTCTATGTATATACATTATTTTAACATTTATTGTTATGTGATGTTTTCTTTTGCATGCTAGATTAGATACTAGTAGATTGTGACAGATAATTACAATTTATGTCTGTTTCTATTAATTCCAAAATGTCCGTTTTTTTCGTGTGAATGCAATGTTTGGTTTATTATTTAACAGTTACAATTATAAAATGTAAATCCGTAATTGGCCAGTGATGTGTAAATATATATAATACTTAGGTACTTACCTACTTTTTTAATTGTTATTTATTGTGCTGTTGATTTTGTATCATTAAATAAATAATCACCTTTTGTACTCACTTTCTAGCTATAAACTATTTCGTTTGATTCGCTACCATACGGTGACATTATGAATTCTAAAAACCAATCACTACTTACCTTGAACTGAAAACTATCTGTCACCTCAAATAAATCAAATCGCACACGCTTTTTCTCATTTCCTAAAGCATTATTTATCAAATGCGAGTCAAAGCTCTAAGCTTTTTAATCTATCCGCACTCAAGGGAGCTTCCATGCTCTCGTTTTAGAAGATGTTTAATTCGAAAGCTCTTTATTTGCAGTACTTGGGCTCCCAAGGGACGCGGTTGCGGGAATTTGGATACGAAATTGAATTAGGAATGCCATTTTATGTGTATAAGTTTGTTTTAAGATTTTTTAATACAGTGATGTAATACAATGCATAAAAATATGTTAACTGTGTGTAATCAGCCGTGGTTTCACTGGATGTTTCCAACGGAAGACCAGCGTTGCTGGCTTGAATTAGAGATGGGTAACTCAGGAGAGATAGATAAAAAAATATATGAATCAATCCGTTTTCATCAATCACTCTTTGTATCCGTTCAAATCCAAATGTATCACTGTATCAGTGTATCTCATGACGTCGTTTTTAATGATTTAAATACTAAAAATTCAAGTTAATTTTTCAAGTGATTATTATTTATCAATCATGACAAATTTTAATATTAGGCAGAAAAATTCGCCTTATAAATAAGAGCAATAAGTACCTAATCTAATGTAACGACCAAGCAAAATGCAAACAACTGAAACACCTATATCTATATCATTCACCGATTGATTGGATCATTTGGATAGAGTTGAGTTGAGTTTAGCTCTGTGCATGCGCGTGTGCGTGAGCGTGAGCTACTGATACATAAGGATAAAAAGATACAAAAGAGAGATTCATATCCTAGTGATCAAAAGATACATATCAATCTTTTCTTTTTAGTGATAGTTTTTGCTCATCTCTAGCTTGAATGACAGAATACGCTAAGTTGGAACGTTTTCGTGTCATCAGGCTTTTTACCCGACTGCGGCAAAGGCCAAAAGGAGGGTTATGTGTTTGACCTGTATGTATGTCCAACTCTATGTTCCCTCGTAACTACTAAACGGCTAAACCGAGTTTAATAAATTATACGTGGTTAGATTCGTCTTAACCTAGAGTGGAGCGGATTTTTGGCGCCAAAATGCGCGGCATGAAAACTAACATTATGTTGACGACATTATTCAAAACATGCTTTTTGTAAGACTTGTTGTCTATGACAGTTTCTTTTTGTTTGTCTGATAGTACGAATAAATGTTTTTTTCATAGTCTCTTTAATGACCGAACCGATTTTCCTGAAACAGCTTAAAACCATCCCAATTAAATTAAATTTAAAAAAAAATGTGTCCAAATCGATCCATCATCACAGTTACACGTCCCACACATACAAAAACACACACATACCCACGTTATAACAGATATACGCTACTTAAATATTGTCAGAATAGTATGTTAGGTATTATATTATTGTATACTGGGATTGCCTGACGTCGTAATTGCCGCTTCCGCGGAGACATATCGCTTTTCTCAAATGCGAGGAAATTATGCAAACATTTGTAACAAGCAAAATAATTTAATGTCACAAATTTTAATTGCCTATTATAAAGTTTTTTAGATATTTTCTAACGGTACACATTTTAAAATAACAAAAAAACAACACGCAGTCTCTAAAAAAATGAGCAGTGGCCTTGGCTGTAAGAAAATTCTTGGTCCTTTCGATTTCGTATGAAAAATCGTTCATGTGATCGTTAAAATAGATTTTCATACGCTTGCTTCACTTCTAAGGGCCTGTTGTTTGATCAGTAGTTAAACGAACTAATTGTTAAAATTCATGACTAAGGCCCGGTTTTCTAACGATCCGTTAGTAAATATGTCAGATCAAATTTTAATAACCTAATGGTTAAATCTCAAGGAAATGTGTCAAATTTTCGATTCTTTTTTCGAATTTCAACAATTAGTTGAGTTAACTACTGATCAAACAACAGGGCCTAAGACGAACGTTTCACGTATTCGTTTTACAGCCATAATTTCCGAGGATGTTTGAGAAATCCTATTAAGACACCGGTTAAAAGCGATTTGCTTAATACCCAAGGGAGAGAAACAAACGGGGTCTTATACCAATTAATTTGACAAATACTCGTGCCCAGGATATGGGACCCAAGGAGGGTTCCATTACTTGGTATATTTGGGTCAGGGCGGTTGACAGTTTGAAGTGGCTAGGGAAAATGCGGCATTGTTATGGTAATGGGAAGATCTGAAATCGATTGGCATGTATGATGAAGGATGAAGGAGGTCCAGGGAGTATGGTTATTGGAGTAATGTTTGTAGAGTGATTGTATTGTTTATTTGTAATCCGGGTTTTCTCAATGAGTAAATTTTCCGCATACAATAACTGAGAATATTTTGACGATTGACGTAGGTCACGTAGGACACATATTACAGTAGAATCGTATAGTAGGAGATCCGAATAGGAGACGATTTGCACCGAGCTGCTTATTCGATCAAAAGTATTTTAAGTATATCAAATTTGATACGCTAAATAATATGTGGCGAATAGGTTGCCTGAAAAATTTCAGTCCAGTATACATATAATTAATTAAAAAATTAAAAATTAACTTTGGCTTAAAAAAATGCAATTGCTTGTTTAATAGACAAATTATACATATACTAATCGAAAGTATGAAGCCTATAGAACTTGTAAACGTTAGGTTGACTATTTTTTCCCGTCAACCTATTGGATAGGCAGGTATAAACAGGTAAGTCGGTAATAATAATTTGCACCAAACCGAACGTTTGCCTATTCTATACTTAGGCTTCATACTTTCGATTAGTATGTAATTTGTCTATTAAACAAGCATTTGCAATTTTTGAAAAAAGTTCATTTTTAATATTTTTTTTAATGATATCTGTACTGGACTGAAAATTTTTAGTTCCTGTTGCTCTTAACACTTCTTGGTATAGTAATTTACGTGTTTTTTTAACTTTATTGCACAATACAAAAAGTAAGTACAAATGGCGGACTTAATGCCTTAAGGCATTCTCTACCTGTCAACCACTAGGCCATACAGAGAATAGAGGTCGGTGCGAGCATTTCAGCAAGAGCCTTCAACCTTCAATTGTTTTTAAAATTAACAGTTATATTCTTTTTTTTTTACAATTTTGTCTGGGTTTAGAAACAGTAGGACCACTGTCCACAGAATAATATATTACTATTCAGATGTAGCGGTCTTTGGTAAATGTTTTCTGACCCATCGTCTTAAGACGCGGCTTACTCCAACGTCGGCTTACTGACCCCAAGAGCCAGATTGATGATTTTATTATCTTAGGACTATATACCCACATTTCTCAAGATTTACGCGTTTGTAAACTGAGATTATCTGAGCAGACTATTTCGGCAGCGACAGGCGACAGGTGACAAATGGATATACAGTTCAGTTTAGTAGTTGCCATATGTCAGTGCGCTGGTCAGTTATCGCAAGTTTCACCATCGAAGCAGCAGCATTTTGATACTGTCGTTTTATACCTCATAACCTCAAAATTACTTTAAAAGTAAGAAAAATAGAACAAAAATTAGTACTTACTTGACAGAAGCGCGTGGAGCTAACCCAATGTGCTTTTGTTTATTCCACAAGAGAAAATATTCTTTTACCGAAAAAATTGTCTTCGCGTGTGATATCCAAGGACTTATTTCTTTTCTCTAATAAGGCCATGAGAGTGTCTATAAATAACTAGACATTAGCAAAATACACCTTAACAGGAGTGAAGCGATTAAATAAAATTAGAATTATAATTAAATCAAAAATCTACTAATATTATAAAAGCGAAAGTTTGCGTGTTTGTTTGTTACTCCTTCACGCTACAATGTTTGGACGGATTGAGAGGAAATCTACGCGGTCGAAGTCGTGGCCAGAAGCTAGTTATTTGATAAAGGCATTTGATAGTGGCATTGTGCCGAGAATACTGGCAGCATTTCTTCTATTAATAGCGATACTGAGAGAGGAAACTGTAACATTAATATTTAATTTTAATTCTTCCCGTCTTGATCGTGGGTAATAACTGAATGAAAATAACAGGTTGATATTGTAGCATTATTATTATATCGGGGACGATTACAATTGTATTTTATGTAACTGATACATAAAGAGGGTCCTTAAAATACGAGTGTGGTTTTATAATAAGATCACACAAGTGTTTAAAGGCCTAATTATGTACAGTTGCATAGGTACATTACTTTATCTACACACATGTTATAAGTACTCTAATATGCGTTCAGTAGGCGGCAGAACAAACAAATGGCGGAAAAGCTAACCTGTGTCACGAATATGAATGTTTTTTTTTAAATCGTAGACAAACTAACAAATACCCTATACCTACTTATTTAGTCGTATAAGGTTATTTTATTTCTGAATATCTGCATTTATGAAATAAATTTTGTGGTTTTTTAAGCAATTTCAAAATAATGTACCTACACAGATTTCCATGTCCTTTAAATGACGATGCATATTTCAACTATGCTTTACATCGCGCTGAAACATCTAAAATCATAATCAGAGCTCCACTTAGTAAAATAAATATTTAAATTGTGTCATCTCCAGTAAACATAGCACTCTAACTTAAAACAGTACTCGCCTGCGTGTTATGCTTAATCTACACGTAGAATCTTTAACACAAGACGATTAATTTTCACCCGACTTAATAAAAGAAGGAGGTTGTATGTATGTGTGTTTTTTTATGTGTATGTACTCGATTCCTTTACCAATTGTCAATCGGTTCTAATGTTGCCTTCTTCAAGAGTAAGGGTAACTCAGGGGTGGATCCATTTAAATGTTATCAACATCTGGATTTATGGAAAGTCATCGGAAACCAATAAAGCATAGCCATCCATTTGCTGGAATCTTTGAAACGATAAATTAAAGAGCATGAATGAACGTGTAGTTATTAAGGCGAGCCTGTTTATAGCAGAGATGGATCTAGGATTTAATTCTGTGGGGGTTTGAAGCACTTGACTTTGATTACAAATATTATTTAGGGTGGTAGAGAGAGAGAGAGAGAGATAGAGAGATAGAGAGGGAGAGAGAGAGGACTTTGATTACAAATATTATTTAGTGTGGTAGAGAGAGAGAGAGAGGACTTTGATTACAAATATTATTTAGGGTGGTAGAGAGAGAGAGAGAGAGAGAGAGAGAGAGAGAAAGAGAAAGAGAGAGAGAGAGAGAGAGAGATAGTGATAGTAGAGACGCATATTATACCTATGCTCTATGTGCCAGCTGGTCGACGTTAAAACTTGCTCGAATTAACCTAAAAACGTCGAGCACGTTGGTACCACGACGTCTTATTATAAGTATTCGACTCTTCTGTTCGTACTGTCTACTGTGTGACAAAGAGGGATACGATTCCGAGACGCACGAGTCTCGAGTGAATTATATTTCTAACGACCTGTTTCATAGACGTTTCGTGCGTGATCTGACTGACAATCCTACATATTATTGGGACAGGTAGGATTGTTGGTTTGGTGTGCGTGATGCGATGAAGCTTTTGAGATAAAAGGGAAGGGTATAATTGGTTTGACTTAGCGTTTAAATACGTACAGTAAGGGAAACTCAAAGACGTATCTTTTTGTGACTTATTGCCATTGTGACGAGAGGGAAAAAATGACGAAGTAAAACCAGTGTATTAATAGTACCCGGCTACTGTATTGCTCTTGACATGTTATCGTATTTTCAACGTTAGATAGATAGATAGATAGATGAAAATCTTTATTAACTTATTACGCCATGACAAATTGAAACACGTTTAAGTATGTAATTAAAATAAAGTAAAAAGAAAAAAAACATTAAAAGCTTAACCTATATTTAAAACTACAACTAAAATTAAGATACGTGATTCAGACGTCACGGCATAGTTATGAAAGGGCGCCGACTCAGCATGTGCTGCGCGCATTGCTGCGGCAGCGCTGATATTCTGCCGGGACCCGGCGAAGTGAGACGCATTCAGTCACTAACTAGCCAGCTCCGTTCATCTCCAGCCGTGTGTAACAATCTCAAACCTGTCTCAAAATTAAACAAATCAATTAATTTTAGCCTATTTTACATAATTATCTAAATTAACTTAGGTAAGTAAAAGCCTTGTTAGGCATTGACCTGAAGTATCTGGAACGATAGTAAGTGCGCTTTATATTTCTGTTTAAATGTACTCTTTGAACGATACGTTAGTTCTTATTTACTTGACAGTAATGGCGGCCGAGTAAAAATAATAAGATAATATGTCTCCCAAGCAAAATTCTAGAGCGTCCCTCTCATCTCTACTCACTCTCGCTCGCCATACCTCTTTCGTAACTCTTCTTTTATCCATCCTTACCAAATGACCACACCATCTTTTGGTCTAATATCCGAATAGGAGACGACCTTCACCCAGCTGTTTATTCGATAAAAAGTATTTTAAATCAAATTTAATATGGTAAGTAATATGGCGAATAGGTTGAGTGAAAAATTTCAATCCAGTACATTCCATAATAAAAAAAAAACAACTAAAAACGAACTTTAAAAAAAAATTGCTAATGCTTGTTTAATGGACCAATTACATATTAATCGAAAGTATGAAGCCTATAGAATATGCAAACGTTAGGTTAAGTGCAAATGATTAGTACCGACTTACCTACCTAGCCAATAGTTATGATGGGAAAAAATAGTCAACCTAACATTTGCATATTAAATTTATTACTCGTAGTTCCTGTACTGGAATCTTTAAATAATAATACTATGATTTTATCTATATTTCTTACAGCACCAACCACTAAATAGTAAAATACCTAGTAAACTTCTTACCCTGTTATAAATTAAACTACCCAAACCGCTATAAACGGGACAATAACCATATTGCTCTAAAGCTTTAGTGTTTTTACCTGTTGAATCTAGCTAAGTAGGCCGTAAAACCAACATTACTTCAGCATAATCAGTTTCCCAATAAAAGAAAAGGAGACATTTCTGTTTTACCGCCCTTACCTCAGCCATAAAGTACAACGATCCACCTTTATTACAAAAGATCCTTAGTCACCACCCTAATTCATCCCAATTTTTACCTTAGTCCCATAAGCCAAGGTTTGAAATGGAAGTATCATTGGTAGGATCTGAGTCTCTTTTGTTTCAAACGCATAAGTCATTCGTTTTCATGAAAGCCTGTTGGAGTAATCCCTGACATTTGATAACTTGTGATGTGTGAGTTTGGTTTGCAAGTGTGCGTTTTATAGGTACGAGTACCATAGACCACAGGTACCGTGTGACAAGGAGTTTAACCGCCACTTTAAGATTGACATTTGCTAAATGTTACCATGGCATATTTTCCGTTGGTATTTTTGTGACATTTTTACCTTGTCGGCACAAAAATAAAACAAAGTTTTATTGGCTATTAGTTAACTCAAGAAATTTCAGTAGACTACAATTTTATCTATACTTCAATTGTTTAGGTACTTAACTAAATGTAAACAATCCAAACCACGTGGCTCAGTTAAACGGCCAATCAAAACTGTTTTGTCGAGCTTTGACGTATCAGTGTTCTGCTCCTATTGGCTGACGAACTATATCACGTGGTTATTTTGTTTACACTTAGTTAAGTAGGTACCTAAACAATTGAAGTATAGATCATAATGCAATCTAGAAGACCCCAAAATATTATTTTAAATAAAATCTTTGTAACCTAATTCCAAACAGACTGTCCACTACAAGAATTCCAACCCGAAAACGATAAGCACAGGTTGTTCAATCTGTGCCCGACACGGCACGATTAGCTGGCAACCCTCCAATGACATCCGACTCAGTGTTACCACAACTTGAAAACTGTAAACAGCCGGCATTCGGACATCTGTGGCCCGTTTCACGAAGCTACAAGTTACAAATTACAAGCGGAACTCTCTTTCTAGCAAAAGAAGTTAGAAAGAGACTTCCGCTTGTGATTTGTAACTTGTAGCTTCGTGAAACGGGCCACTGTACTCTGTAGTCTGTAACACAGATAATACTTGAAAAGGGGATTCGAAATTTAAAGTTATTGAAGTTTGAAACTTCGCGGAACATTTGCAGAAATAGCTTTTAAATGAGGAAGGGTTTATTATTCTTTGAATTGTTTCAGTCCATTTGTAATAATTAAGGTTTGATTTAGTATTTGTTCGTTGACATTTGTCTTACTGGGTTGCCAACTTCAAAAAGACTAATAAAAATAAGTCCAAATATCTATAGAAAACGCTAAATACTAACACCATTATATATATTCTTGGCAAGGATTTGAAGTAACCGTTTGGCTGTTAAAAAAAATCTGAAACTTGAGACTCAAACACGTCCTTCAGGGCTTCAAATAGGGACACAGAGATCTAAAAGAGACTCATTTGCCCGGCATTAGAACATTCACATGTCTAGACTACTAGATCAAAATATTATCGCCTCAAAATAGTATTTTAATATCAATCCAAATCAAAGAAGTTTATTTCCTTGGATACAGTAATTAAAAAAAACTTTATTCATACAAAAGAGACAAACAAAAAACAGAAAAAATCATAAATACATAAATAAAACTAAAAAAACAATATTAAAACGAAAAAATTCGTCGGTCTTAGGCGGGATTCCAACCTGCACCTCCTCCCTAACCATCTTTCCTGCCTAAGACCGACGAATTTTTTTCGCTTTAATATTGTTTAGAATTTCGTAACAGACGTTTCAGTTCAATTAAAAATCTTTAAAACTAAATACTAAAATAAAGTAACTTATTCTAAGTACTTAACTATAATATGTACCTACAAATGTCCCCTAGGCCACTCCCACCGGGAATGGTGCCCATAATGCTGGTGCATTTCCTCGTTGGATAGCTATTCCTAGCCGTTGGCCGAGGAAAAAGTACGCCCTATGGTCACCCGAATAATTGGTGTTACAAAATAAGGTTCACTGTGTATTCAGCCCGCATGCAAGCGTGTAAATATTTTGCTGATTTTAAAACATAAACATATGAACAATTTAATTAAAATAATGATAGGTGTCATAATATATTACACCTTTACATAAATAATATCTTACAATATAAAAACATTTATACATAAGCCAGTTTGTCTTTATGCGGTTGAAAAGGTTTCCTGTAAGCGACATCATATTTTTTGGTAAACGGCTGTAAATTTCTATACACATGTTGTACCCATTCCTACCGTACATCGCCTTGTTACAACGAGGTTTGTGCATTAGAGACATAACTCTTTTCCTCATTGACCTTTGAAAATTCCACTGCGTTTGTTTTAAATAGATTTGGTGGGACTGTGGGTGTTAACAAAAATATGCTTTTAATGTACAAGCATGGCAGTGTTGTAGATAGAACGTGCAGCTTTTTAAACAGAGTATTATGATGAATATAAATACAACTTCTATGATCTTGAAAGAAAATTATGTTTTTTGAGTGGATAGGTACTACTTCAATCTAGCAGTGTTATGCAATCAAAACGGGATACCTTTGAAACGCATTTTTTTTTTGCATAATATTCTTTTCGCATAATATTCTTTTCGCATAACATCCTTTAAGGCTGAAATTGCAAAATTAAATAAACATCTATTGTGTACATTAGGTTAGGTTAGAATAATTAAAATAAAACCGTTTCTATTGAAAAACAGTTTTCAGTCAAAATATTTTATGCGAAAAGATACATTATGCGTAAAAGGTATATGCGATCCAACAGTGCACCAAACAAAACTTGTGTATGAGTAGCTAACCTTTACACATAAACACAAAGCAAATAGTGCGGTCTGAGAGGTTATTTGCCAGTGTATTTTAGTGTTGTCCTGCAATTAGTTCGCTGCGCTATGAAGTAATTAGCTAGCACCGCCGCTGGCAACACTCCAGCCCTGATCTTTAACTTACAGATTGGATTGGAGCAGTCTTAATTAAAAGTAGGAAAGAGATATTGTCTTACCATTTAATTGAGGTAATTTAAGTTTTTTTTTCGAAATGATTTGACAACTCAAATTGCACGAATGTTGCCACAGTATGGATTCATCGATTTATACTTTGGCAACATTAGAAAAGTTTACGGTTTTTGATACCAAATGTATTTTAACTGTTCGTAACTGTAAAGGGGCTTCTAAACGGGCCATATTTTCACTGCAATATGTGGCCGGCAACTATTGGTGTCCCTCTCTTACTCGTATGATAGAGAGAGACACCAATAGTTGCCGGCCACATATTGCAGTGAAAACATGGCCCGTTTAGAAGCCCCTTTATTTATATTAAAGTTATTTTATAGGACTAAGAGGACGCCCTAGACGCACATACAGCGATTGACGTAATGAATAAGGGCCAAATTAAAAGCCCCGTAACCGACGTACGTGCATGAAGAGGTTGATAAATGTAGCGGAAGCGAAAGTTGTATGTTTAGACCGGGGCACCTGGCGTTCCATAGTCTCTGCCTACCCCATTGGGAGACAGGCGTGAAGGTATGTATTCATTGGAAATCTGACATTTTCGTTATTATTAGACAGTTATTTAGATTTTACAGATCACGTAGGTAGAGCCAATATTGAAATACTTATCGACGTTTCCTCAACTCCTTACAAATTGTACTGACTTTTCCGCCACCACCCACGTTCGCCCGTAAATAAAAGAAAAATTAAAAAACCGGCCAAGTGCGACTCGGACTCGCACACGAAGGGTTCCGTACCACTAACGTAGAACATTATTAAGATCGAGCAAAAACCGCCACATGTTTTTTAATTTTTATTATTGGCTTTTATTATAACACCCATAGTACTCATACTCATACTCATACTCATACTCATATTCATTTATTTATAATATCAAATATTACATGTCAATTTATTATTTAATACAATATCTAGTTACCTACTCACCTAGTAATACACACTCTGATAATTGAAAGTGTCTAGCTATTGCGGTTTAAAAAATACAGATCTGAGACGGACGGACTGATAGTGGAGCCTTAGTAATAGGCCCTTTGGTACCCAGCCCTAAAAAACACCGTAAGTACAGTCGACTTCATAAATATGTGTACACTTTAGTACCTTGTCTATTTAATGTCATGTTTAAACTGCCATATATGAATTGTCAACGCGATTAAAGTGACAAGGTACTAAATTGTACACATATTTATCAACTCTACTACATCTGAGTATACAAAGAACATTAACCTACAATTTATTTCTCCTACTAAAGTTTCGTTACATACGTAATTTAATTAGTATTCACTCCAAACCCCACAACAAGTAAAAGGTACTGTTACTACGTACCTACTGAATTAGCAAGTTTCTGTATAATTTTCTACTAAAAGCTAATGTAATCAATTATCGATAACGTACAACTAAAACCATTCCTGAGGCCCTAGCCAAGACGCATTTACGTCATCTACCAGTGACGCGATTGGTTTAAAAACGAAAAAAATAGAAACGCTAGTTAGCGTAATGAGAGCGTCGGTGGCCTAGTGGCTTAGGGTGTCGACTCGTGATCGTAAGGTACCGAGTTCGAACCCCCGCGGTCACCACGTACCAATGAGTTTTTCTAACTTAAGTGCATTACCCGACGCTCTTACGGTGAAGGAAAAACGTCGTGAGGAAACCTGCACATTCGAACAGCTGAGTGTATAAGAGGGTAATTGCACAAAAGATCCTAAAGGGTCGAAGTGTATCCGAAAGAGGCCCATCTGTAAGATAAGACAAGATAGCGTAATGCATCTTGTCTAGCCCCTCAGGAGTGAAAGCTATGAATTAAAATGGAATAGAATAGAATATGATTATACCGGGTAGAAGACAGCTCCTGGAAGTTTGCTGTTCATAGCAAAGTGATCACATTGTCATCAGCAAACACTCGTTAATATGTTATATGATACTATAGTCTAATAACATACGTCGTTAGCACTTTAATTGGGTAGGGGTCTACTCGCATACATATTTTTACGCATAATAATCATTACGCATAATAATCGATTGTCATAAAATGGTTTTTACAATAGAAAGGGTTTTATTTTAATTATTATTAAAAACTAACCTAACCTAACCTAATCTATACAATAGACGTTTATTAAATTTTGCAATGTCAGCCTAAAAGGGTTCGATTTTTATGCGTAATGATTATTATGCGTAAAAAAATTATGCGAGTAGATAGGACCCACTTTGATTATATCTAAGTATAGAGAACGCCTGCGACTATACGCATAAAATTAGTTTCCCGCTATTCCCCTTATTTCTTCCCTATGGCGGTCGATTTTCCCAAAATCCTTTCTTACTGCATCCCTACGGTACCCAAAGTTTTTTTTAAATTTCTTGTCTTTAGGTTCAGTGGTTTAGGCTGTGTTTTGTCAATCAATCAGTCAAGTAACAGAAGAGGAAGTCATACCTAGTGATAGCAACTATAGATGTTTCATTATAACCTTTGCACTTCAGTTTATATTTACATTAAACTACTGTGTAATTTAGTGGTGACAGGACCTTGTTCAGGGTCCCACCATGCAGCAGTGTTCGCGTTGTTGTGTTCCGGCTTAGGGATAAGATAACCGGTGAAATTACTAGCATAGAGGCAATCAACAGTCCTCACGGTTGGCAACACATTTGAAGTCTTAGGATTGCAGTCTAAAGATTGTAGTCTTGAGAATTCAAATGGTATGAGTCTCATCCCACTTACCATCTGCTGGCCTGTGTGTTCACGTGCCTTCTCCTTGTCATAAAAAACACCTGCTTAACAAAATGAATTCGTACCTTTTTTAAGTGATTGAATAAAAATCAACGACAAGGTAGTTTCTAGTTAAACATCCAATGCACTAGTTTATTAGATCCGTCTCTACTAGAACTCAACTACTCAACGCTACTAGCGAGGAGTGGCTGGAATAAATATTTATGTGCAATAAGTCTGCACAGGAATCCCAGGCGAAATGGGAGCGGTGAAGTAGTACAACAAATAGTTTTCAAGAGAGTAAAGAAACGTAAAATACTTTATAAACATGTTTAAAGATGATTGCGTTTATATTAATGATGAATAACATTATTAATATTGTTCATTTTGTTTCAGGTAAGTCCTTTAGAGAGCTGCTCAAGAGTATAAGATAAAAGGTATTTTACCGAATTAGAATGTATCATAACAAAGTGTGTTATTAACTTCGTTACATTTACATACATACATTAAATCACGCATGTTTACCAGAGGGGTAGGCAGAGACCACTTCTTTCCACCTGCTACTATCCTGACAAATCTCTTTCGCTTCTTCCACATTCATACATCGAGTCATACACGCACGTCGGTTTTGGGCACTTAAGATTCGGCCCTTTTCCAGTATTTCTCCGGTTTGATTTGAAAAAGTATGCCTAGGGCGGCCCCTTCCGACCCTACCACTCATTTTCACTCTGTATATCTCTTTCGTCAATCTTCTTTCATCCATCCTTTCCAAATGACCGAACCACCGAAGCATACCTTTTCATTCATTACTACTCCTTTCATTATTTTCATCATTTATTCCTTGCTCTATCAATCAGTTTCACACCCACACCACACATTCTACATTCGTTACATTTAAATAAATAAATGTCACCGGACAACCTAACACAAATTGAACAAGTTCCATAAGTTGTAAGAACAATTTAACTTTGATTGCGCAACCCAAAAGCTTACTAACTAAACTTTGCATATTTACTTAAAAAATGCTGTTTCCTAAGCATCTGTGTCAATATCGTCTGCTTGGCCCCTTGCCAGCGCTTACAGCCTTCTTTATTGCGGCGTACCTCGCTTCATATTTATACGCCATACGCTGCAGATTTCTGAATGATCCGAAAGGTCGTAACATCTAGTTGGGGACTTGAACATTTGCATACTAATTCAAGGCTGCGTGTTTGGATTTTACGAACTTAATAAAGGCTAGAAATGCTCCGTTTTTAGGGACCGTCATAGCCAAATAGCGACGAAACCCTTATAATTAATCTGTATGTATTTCATAGCAATTCTACGTAAAATTGAGATGATGTGTTCAAAATTTGATATGTAGATATTTTTTATAATATAAACTTTTACTTGCGTTGGTCTTTAGCGGTTTACATTCGTCAAAAAAATCACGATCTCATGCAAAAGCTAAAATCTGTGAAATTACGAGAAACTCTTGCCGATAATAAGCACGTAGGTACGTGACCTAAATCAAGAAGGAACCTGCACCTTATACAATTCCTTCAATAGAATAGTCTAGAATAGGTAGAAATGAGATCGCATCAACATTCCGACCGTAGCCGGGCATGTTATCTCGTGTAATCAAGTTATCCGGACGTGGGTTACCTCCTAGCTCTTTATGCTGCCCTGGTACATAAGTCTTGGCTACATTTGGAAAAATACATGATTTTTAGGGTTCCGTAGCCATACAAGGCATCCTAATATTGTCTTGATATCATCCTAATATTGCCTGTTTATCCCTCGGTCATGTATGTCGGCCGCACTCAGAGACGTCAATTAAATTTAATGGTTGTTTAGTGACGTGTTCTCTTATTATATTGCTGTAGCAAAGAAAGTGACAGCAGCAACTTTAATCAAGCATTAAATTAAATTGGCGTCTCTGAGTGTGGCAGATAATAGTTTATAAATTCTGAGAGTATTTAGATTAGTTATACGTAGAAATGAAATTTTATCAAATATACCTTAAGACCTCTACAAGCAAAGATGGGATGTCTTTTTGAACATTAAAATACACCCATATTACATATTATAGATTTCATTTGTTTTTTATTTGTTCGGCCTCTAAGTTTTTGTGTGTATCGTTCTAACATTACAAAGTTATTCGTCATAATTAATAGGAAAGTAAAATAAAGGAAAGATAAAACGCAAATGGCTGGATTCCCGCTTGAAATGGCGTATTTTTATAAGTATGTTTCAATAAACAATGACGTGAATGTTCGTGCTAGTTTAAAAATAAAACTATTACATACTATTCTTAGACTGCAACAATTTCAGTAGAGAGAAAATATCGACAACAACACTACAAATTTTAAACATTGTAAAACGCCCTATCCTGACCGAAAATTAATTTCACGCTTCCTGGATACGCAAACGATAACTTTTACGTCCGGCGGTGTTTTAGCGCGGCTGACTACCGATGACGGGCAATTTCCGGGTTTGCGTTAAGCTAACGTTAACGTGAAAATGTGTAGTTTCAATGTACTTGTTGTAACAGCGTTGGGGTTTGTTAAAATTTTCAACTGCAATTCATTTCATGTTTGTGTAACTTTATACTTTCATACTGGTAAATGTTATAAATGCGATAATGTGAGTAACTATGTTTGTTTTGTTTGTTTGTTACACTTTTACAGTTAAACCGCTGAACCTATATAACTGAAAGGAGGATAGACAAATGAGGCTATCTATGTGGCCAATAACGACAAACGATATGTATGTATTATGTAAACTCATTATTGTACAAAAACAAAAAAAGGCAAATGAAACAGGCAATATAACAAAAAAAATACGGCGAATAACTTATCCCCTTAAAGGATTTCTTACAGCTAACCTGTTTTTTTAAATATAAGTACCCTAACATCAGTCATGAACAGAAAGATATGTCTATGTTCTAAAACTTTTAGTATGGCGGGAAGTCCCAAATCTTTTGTTGTGCTTTTGCTTGTTGGCCTTATTGCTATTGGTTCCTAGGCGGGGTCCATACATTTCTGCCCATACTCTTTTGGTAGGGTAGAATTACCGTTTTGTGGTCACTGTACCCTTTTTGGCCATTTAAGGTTGAAATGAGCATCAAAAATACAGTAATATTAAAAAAAAACATAAATAGTTAAGCCTGAAGACGACGCGCTGGCCTAGTTGGTAGTGACCTGCCTACGAAGCTAGCAGTCCTGGGTTCAAATGCCGGTAAGGGTAGATATTTGTGTGACGAGCGCAAATATTTGTTCCTGAGTCATGGATGTTTTCTATGTATTTAAGTATATATTTCTCTATACAAGTCAGTATTTATATCAATGTCTAGTACCCATAGTACAAACCTAGAACTTAGTTTGGGACTAGGTCAATTGGTGTGACATTGTCCCCTGATATTTGTTCAAAGATAAAAAATTAAAATATGTTTGTAATTTCATAATGCTTAAGATATTAGTTAAAATAGAGAGTGGCCAAAAACGGTCTAAAGATGGACAAAACCGGTACTTCTAATTGATGATTGGACCCCGAGAAAGGACAGAGGGTACTTTTGATCCCGGAAAATTCAACAGTTCCCACGGTAGCAAAAGATAATAATTAAATAAACTTGTTACAACTTTCTCGCCGCAATTTACTAAGTTGGTTGAGCTAAGTGCTAGCAAAAATAGTGGGTACAGTGAATTCTAGCAAGCGCAACTTGTGAGCCAGTTACTTAGTACTTGATAAAGGTAGTCGGGAACTTCAGGTGTAGCCACAGTATAAATTGAAAAGTAGTTCGTCTCCGGCTCTTTAGGAGTTTCTGATACCTATTGCCGCTAGGGTTACGTCGCTGCGCGTCCCTGGATGCGACGGCGCGTGCCCGATCATATGGGATTGGTCCGTCATGAGAGGTGAAGTGCTTCGCCTGTCGTACGAGTGAACGTATAAGGCTGCCTAATTGACAATACATGCGCTAAAACGTGTTTTGTTGGCTCTGACGGGACTACTTAAACTCGCCGGTTAATACGGAGCTGCGCCGAGTGAACGACTGATGTGATGTGCTTAAGAGGATAACACCCCCTGGGGTGAGATTCTCTCAACAACGACGGACGGACGGACGAACGAGAGAATGTCCTAGCGGCGAGTTTAAGTAGTCCCGTCAGAGCGAACAAAACACATTTTAGCGCGTGTATTCAATTTGGCAGCATGGCTTCTCGAACGTATGGTTGCCTAATTGAAAATGCACGCGCTAAATTGTGTTTTGTTCGCTCGGACGGGACTTCTTAAACTCGCCGCTGCGCTTTCGCTCGTTCGTTTCGACCAATCGCCATTTTTAAGAGAATAACACCTCTGTTCAGTTTGTTTGTGTTAGTTCGCGGCGCGTACGGTCGAGGCACGCACACATACAAGCCGTGCGGTATACCTTTGTTTGAGGACTAACTACTGTTTATACTGTGGCGTAGCTGTGGCCGTGATGGATAACGTATAAAATATCTGCGCAGAGTGAGCGCGACTTGTTTCCGAGTTACTTGTAAGTCTAGTTACTCTAACAAAGGGGCTGCGAAAGTAGCCTTTAAAAAAGCGCCTGCCATATATTCTCAACAGTTTACCTAAGGACATCCGTCTCGAGCAAAATAAAAGTATATTTAAGAGAAAACTAAAGATACATGTATTAGATACACTGCCTTAGAATTACCTATATATAACTGGTACCTATTGTATTAAACTAAAAATTGTATACTACTAAGATTATACTGTTCTTTTAAAGTCTTCCTGCAGTCAAATTTTTTGTTGATGGCTGAATAAATAAATAAATAATAATATATCAAATAAATATAATAAACCAAGTTTGTTTGAAGATGTGGGCTTACGAACGGTGACATTGTATAAGCAATTACACAGTGAGCCTTAGCAAATGCGGTTTGTGTGAGAATTCTCATTGAAATTTCCGTTGATACTTAACCTAAATAAATTTGGTTGATTTTTTAAAGAAAATCTGATCAAAAAGTTGTGTTGTATCATTATTTTAGATCGGAAAATATGCCAAGATATTATCTATACAAATAAAATATATAAAAGGCAAACCTGACTGACTTATATATCAACGCACAGCCGAAACTACTGTACCTAGAAACTTGAAATTTGGTATAGGGGTTCCTTTCATGATGTAAGTGAGCACTAAGAAAGGATTTTCCGAAAATCGACCCCCAACGGGAAGAAATGGGGGGAGTAGCGGGAAACTAATTCTACGCGTACGAAGTCGCGGGCGTCCTCTAGTCCCTTTATATGCCTTTTGAGTTTATTTTTTACTTTGTTTCACTCTTTCACACTTAAGTATATATAAGTTCTATGCGTATGAAAGCTTTTGCCATGCAATGGAGCTAGTGTATATTATAAATAATGTTAGCTGGTCGAAAAGCACATACTTGTCGCTGCCAGGCATCCAGGCCACCTAATTGCCTGGATGCCTGGAAGCTTGTTAGTTGATATTAAAGCATCCCCTTCAGAGGGTCTTTGAGACGCAGCATGCCCGAGTAATTGCAGTTAATGTATATTAACTACATTTAATGTTTTAATTAATTATATTTTATTACAAAATGGTTAAAATAGACTAAAGCTTGGCAAATTAAAATGTATCCTATGATATTAAGTGTTGTTTTGGTGCTAAATATTTAAAAAATATGGCATAAAACATTTTAAACGCTTGAAACCTTAGTTTCTCCGAACGCTGAGGCTAATTTAACCTGGGGTTCTATTCTAATCGGTAAAACCTAATTGCTTTTAACATGTAGTCCGTCTGTCAACGGGCTGTATTTCATGAACCGTACCTAATAGGCAGACGATTGAAATATTTCTATTGCCGCCATAAAAAAAAAACTGGCACCTAGCCGGTTTTTATTATAAAGAGTTTTAAGTTACATATATGATTAGTAATTACGTATCTACTCAATTTTGTGCTAAATGTTTACCTAGCTACAACCACTTAACCATTTTTTTTATTTAACCTTCTTTCACAAAACCTTTTTGCCGACTCTCCTCAACGCAAACATAAGGGTGCACGGCCACTCGTCGCGTTGTTACATCTCGGGTACCTAAGTGAGAGCGCGTGCCGGGGTGGGCGCTTATCTTTACAATTTGTTTGCTTTTTATTAACTTAAAATTTGGAGCAAAGACAAGAGACGTGGGGGGAAAGAAGTGTATGTGAGTACTTATATATTCTAGGGTATTTTATACGTCGTGCCCAGTATTTTAGTCTTTAGGAGGTGTTAAATAATCCTTTTGAACACCACAGACGACTCTGGCTGTCAACTTTCGTGCCACTAACGACACGACGGCTTCAGCCGTCACACGTTTAAGATTAAAAGATGCTTGTATCGTATGAATTAAGCATAGCAAACTGCTTGGCGTGTAAGTGACACATTTTGTATTCGACGTAAGGCCGTCAAAAGGTTATAGAAATACTTACAGATGTTAAATAGTGGTGATACTTAGGACCTTTTGCAGGGTTCGTCCGGATCTCTATCACCATCTTACCTTTCAACCTGCCGCCAAGCAGCGCAGTGTTCGCATTGTTGTGTTCCGGTGTGGAAAGACAACCGCGAACAAAATACCTAGCGAAATTAACCGTTATTTCGAGCAGGAACAGTTTTATCGATTCTGTTCGAGCGGAATCGAATTGAAAATGCTCTATTTGAAATGCATGGCGTTTCTGACGAGCTGGTTAAAAAAATTACTGGTTTTCGAACCCTGGTGACAAAGCACTAAAGTGTGCGTGCAGCTACCTACCTACTTATAAGACGGATCGTACAGCGGATATCCTGTTGATACCATCTGACTCCATCAGCAGAGCTCTAAGGTGCTACAATATTGCATTGTCAAGAAGAAGATAGAATTAAAATAAATGTTAAAAAATAAAGATATTTAATTTAGCAGAAACGTCTGTTACGAAATTCTAAACCTACATCTCCTCGGGCTATCCGGGCCGATGCGAGCGCATTACCACTTATGCCACCAAGACCCTACGTAAGATCAACGAAATTGGGATAGACCAAAAAAAATAACTCAACTGTTTTTGCATTCTAATTCGAAAGAATGGGTAATTTTAAGAGACCAAGTTCATTATTTTTGTATTTAACCTAATATTTTTGTTTGAATATCTTTATTTATTTAGCAGACATTTTATGGATGACATGATTATTTTTTATTTGGGCTGGCATTTTCTAATCAATTACAACAATTAAATAATGTCTAATGTTAAAAAGTGATTATTATAATGTATTAAAACATACTATTTCAAGCGGTTTTCGCCTAACCCGTAAGATACACCTAGGCGGGCTTCAAGCCGAAAACGAAAGTCAAACAAAGGTTAAATATACTTTTGTCGAAATATCCGAAATAGATAAATATCTCAAAAATAATGCAGAACCCCATTCCTCGAAATGGTTTTCGAATTAGAGTAATTGTAAAAATATGAAAACAATCCCAATTAGTGAAAAATATTACTTACACGTTCTTGACGTAATTATTAAAGGTAAAAGGCCTGTTTTTTACACCCGTCCAGACTATTGTTTTAACTGACCAATATGTTACTCGTAATTAGTTTAGGAGTTATTAAGGTTTTAATAATACTGTCAAACCCAAATTTAAGCGTTGAAAGCGACAGCGCTATAAAACGTACCATATCTTCGTCCAATGGAACTTGACAGTTTTTGAAATATGAACTCAATCGGGTTAAAAAAATGGCATTGATTGGAACAATCCTTTTGATCAATTCGGATTACCGTGGAGCGCCCAGACTTTAGTAATGCGCTTAAAAGTTTAAAAAAGGATTGCGTAACCGAATTTGACCTTTTCGGTTACGTAACGGTTTTAAGGTACCCACGGTTATCATTTTAAATGCCAATCGAATTTAGGGTAGAAAATGAAGGTGTAAATGACTTATTTTATAGAAGCTAACGGACACGTTCAGGGTCAGTGGCGATTAAGTCGTTCCTAAGGGTCTCCCCAGACGTATTGACGCGGAATCGGCTTGAGCTGGTAAGAAAAAGTTTCATGTCCTTGCAGTAAGAATGAAAAAGGCGTCGCTCGGCTGGGCTCGGCTCGATTCGGCGTTGCGAACGGAACGACGTCGTTTTCGTTCTTATTGCATGGACATAAAACTTTTTCTTGCCTGCTCAAGCCGATTCCGCGTCGATAGGTCTGGGGAGACCCTTAGAGTCGATTTTTCATACACAAGTTTGAAAAAGGATAGAATTAATCGTCCGTATATAGAATGTCTACGAGTGCGGTGGTAAGTCACAATTCATTATCTTATCTACCTACACCTTTTTCTCGTGATTTCGACCGTGTAGAAGTTAATTACTTATCGCTATTCCCTCGAAAACTTAGATTTATTTAATAACCAAATTTTACTTCGATCAGTTAAGCGTCGAAATGTGAATACGTAACAAACGAACACTCTTTCGCGAACAAAATACTCTTTATACAAAATAAATGTTACATTGAAAGTCAACAGGATAGATATCGCTAAAGATTAAGATTAAAAAAAAAATTAATAACAAAACAATGACTTTCTATGAATCCTGTGACCAAGGTGCTTACCACGAAACATTCGAAACTTCGAGTGCTGAATCCCTTTCTCTCGTCATTCGAGACTAAATCGAGACAAAGGGATGAAGCTATATTACTTCGAACTTCGATTTTCAAAGTAGCCCCTCAGATCTTGACGTAAAACATCGTGAAAAATCCGTAAAAAAATTGGCGGACAAAGCATGAGCAAAAAAATAGAATAGGTAAAGACGAGTTGAAAACCTCCTCCTTTTATATGTCGGTTGAATAGCAATATCTTTCGGACAAAATTTCAATAATAGATTTTAAAACGAAAGACATGCGTTGCAAAACTGGAAACCTGAATAAATACTCACTTCATTTTCCGATTCCTTCCTAATATGCTCAATTTTTATCAACCAAATGTAAATCAACTCTCTCAATCTTTGATGCGGGATCTTTACAAATGTACATCTTTATTCTGAAGGGAACCAATCTGCAACAGATAGCTTCGACAATCCTCCGAGATTAGTGGGGCTAAGCAATAATCCCTTATAAACGACTCGATTCGTGCATCAAGGAAAAATGGCGCCTAAAAAAATGGCGGTTGTTAAATTTTGACAATGATCTAAGTTTTAAAAAATACTATAAATAAACTGGCAGTTCACGAGTTTGAGAAAAATTCAATAATGAAAAAAAAACTATATGTACAGGTAAAATAATCCTGTGACCATATATTCGTTGTGTTTACATAATTATTAAAACAATTGATTAATTTTAGGTACTTTAAATTGGTTATTTAATATTAACGTAATTGTATTTGTCATTTCCAACATTTCCCAATAGCTCAAAGGTTAACTGGAATAGATCCCTTAAAGGGATAAGTTCGCCCTTGTACATACCTTTGGGTTTCTGTCTATTTTGTTGCTTATTATTTTCCTGTTTGTACATTAATGAAAAGGTCAGAGAGAAATGTGGACTAAAAGAAGATGTAGTGACTAAGATTGAAAAAGGCATGCTTCGATGGTTTTGTCATTTGGAAAGGATGTATGAAAGAAGATTAACGAAAGAGATATACAGAGCGAATTTGAGTGGAAGGGTCGGAAGGGCCGCCCTAGGTGTACTTTTTCGAATCAAATCGGAGACATACTGGAAAGGGGCCGAATCTTAAGTAGGTACCCGAAACCGACGTGCGTGCATGACTCAAGGTATGAATGTGGAAGGAGCGAAAGAGATTTGTCAAGATCGTAGCAGTGGAAAGAAGTGGTCTCTGCCTATCCCTCTGGGAAACAGGCGTGATTTAATGTAGTATGTATGTATGTATGGATGAAAGTTTTGATTGTTCGTTTGTTTGTTTGCATTGAATAGGCTGGTTTGAAAAAATCTTTCACCATTAGAATCCTACATTATCCCTGAGTAACATAAGATGTTTTATTTTTCTGCGCGGACGGAGTCGCGTTCAACAGCTAACCCCCGAGGCAAAAAGAGAGGGGTTATAAGTTTGACAGCTGTGTCATGTGTGTGTGTCTGTCGCACCGTAGCTCTTAAACGGGTGAACTGATTTGGATGCGGTTTTTTTATTATTTGAAAGCAGGTTTTCTAGCGGTGGTTCTAAGCCAGGTTTTATAAAAATCGTTTTGACCATTTAAGAGATTCTCTGAAAGAAGTGGTCACCGTTATATCGGGGTAGGTATTTATCTGTCTAACTGCCGCACTCAGAGACGTCAATTAAATTTAATGCTTGTTTAGTGAGTTGTCTTATTCTATTGCTATAGCAAAGAAAGTGACAGCAGCCACTTTAATCAAGCATTACATTTAATTGACGTCTCTGAGTGCGGCAGTAAAAGTTATTATTTGCTACATTTCCGTTAGGAACGGTGCCTCTAGTGGTTTGTAAGAGATCTATGATCTCAAGTTATTCAGGTTGAACGATTGGATCGGGAGATATCGGCAAAGTTTGGGCGGGTTCGGATAACATCAGATAGGGTTATCGGAGCGATTAGTGCCCTATAGGTCAGAGGTTAGGGGTGGGCCTAGTAGGGAAACGCATTGGAAAAAAACTAATATTGCGGTGTACCGTGTCATTTTAATATCATGTTTGATCTGTCCTATGAAGGCGTTCAAAGAGTCAAAGCGACACGGTTCTGAAAAGATACAAAAAGTGTCTGAGAGTAAGTAGAAAATATTAGAATAGCAATAGAGATCAGGGCCTCTATTCGTGCTCTATTCTACCGAGTAAAATATTCATCATATCAGCCTGTTGCAGTCCACTGCTGGACATAGGCCTCCACCAAGGAGCGCCACAGCGCGCGATCTCCCGCCCTTTGCATCCAGTCACTGCCAGCTGCCTTCTTCAGGTCATCGGTCCATCTAGCAGGGGGGCGTCCTAAACTACGTTTGCCTAAGCGTGGTCTCCATTCGAGAACCTTCCTGCTCCACCTCTCGTCGGTTCTGCGACAGACATGGCCAGCCCACTGCCACTTCAGCTTGCTACATTTTTGGACAATATCAGTCACCCTAATCTTATGTCGTATGACCTCGTTCCGGATCTTATCCCTTAATGAGATCCCCAATATAGACCTTTCCATAGCACGCTGAGTGACGTGCGGTCGGTGGGCCCACTTGACTGTCATGATCCAGTAAAATATTACATTGATGTTATAGTATACGTGACTATAACTCTTATTTACTTGACAGTAATGGCAGCCGAGATAAAGACGATACGAAAACATGTCAAAGGCAATATGGTTTTGCCTAGTAGAATTCCGTAGGTTCAGTTTACGCTGAGAGAAAAGGACAGAGCTATATAGCTGCTATAGCTCTGTCCTTTACGCTCGCCGTAAAATGAACTGCATAGCCATGTCATAATATTAAACCCCTCAGGACAGGACTGTTCTAATTAGAAAATGCGGGAAATGATTTTGATTGACTTCGATGACGATTTAATATTATGGTGTCCAAGAGTACAGTTAGTTATCTATGGGAAAATTTTAAATTAAAAAATAATCCTACAAACAATTATTCTCTTTAAACCATAAATTGCCATATGCTCATAAGGCATCCATTATAAAACCAAACGCATATTAATCCTCATTAAAAAACCCTTGTCAAGTTTCTAATTATCACTTTTCTCGAATCTGTTTCAGCTGAAAGGGTTGAGTCTAGAGTGAGATCAAATAACTTCACAGGTAAAAGTGATCCAACTGACATGAAAATATCACTGTAATTTGAGTCTTAGTTCTAGGCATTCAGACACAGATTGCAATGTTATTTTTCAGAGAGTTTAGTCCTATTCCACTTTCATAATGTCAAATATCATTCAATTTGCTAAGGGTAACATGTGCTCTAAAACAAAACTGACATAACTTAATAATCATACACGCCATTTTAGATTCAGCAGGGTTATTATAAGATTGATTTCGGGATGAATCCGTTTTGACATGGGGTTTATATTACACATAGGTACTTTAGAAAACATGACGTAGCGTCACACGAAAACGCACGCCATTACAAAATATATACGGTTGATTTAAGACTGAAATTTGAATGGATTATGATTCACGTTCTGGTTTTACATGCTGGAGTGGGAAGTATTTTTTTACTGCGTGAACAAAAATAGAAATTTTCCTGGTTCGAGATTGCGCTTCCCTTTTTCTGAGAAAAGTAAAAAAAAAAAGGTTTTGTAAAAAAAAAAACAGTTATCTTTGTTTATATTGTTAATTTCTTCTACAGAGTTAGAACTGGGCCGATAGTTAGTTATTCCTCTTTGCCTTTTCCTTTATTATTAACGTATTCTTAACGTTGACGTTAACGTTAACTTGACTGTAAAGGTGTCTGAGTCGTAAAGGCCCAGAACAAGATTCGTGAACATGTTTGAAAATTGAAAACAGGCACAAAAAGTAAATAAACCTTTTTAAAGTTCCTTTGTGCAAAATACCGATTCTACGTCAGTATAATAAAAGTAGGTACCTACAAACATTTTTTACAAAAAAATACAATTGCCACTAAATTTCACGAATAGCCACAGCTGCCAAACTAGATAGGAACACGTATTTCAGCCATGAGAGCTAAAAAACAAATAATCTGATAACAAACATCCACATTTGGTGCACGCACAACAGTAAACTAATCCACAAAAATAATAAAATAACAGAAATACCTACACATTATCAAAAAAAAAACAAATTAAAGAAAGTCACAGGATAACAATAAACCCCGTCTTTTATTGATATTGATAATGAGTAGGTACCGCCTTAATTACTAAAACCTATATCAACGACCTACAACCCTCAAGCAGTTTAATTTATTCCGTCTGAGCGTCAGCCGCTGCACGCAGCTGATTTTGTTTCCGTAAAACTTATGCTAGTGCTTCGCTGTCAGCAGCTAGTGATGCGACTGTGTACCTAAGTAGGATATCGATAGTTCTTAGAAATTGGCGGGTAAAACCTGTCTAAAGTTATCAATTCAATTAGAATTTTCATTACAGAAGACTTACTGGCACGGGACCGATTTGGTTAAATTATTCTGCCATTTATAAGTAAAGATGGCCTGTTTGATTTCCAGGGCCTCTATTCAACACAGTAATACCATATTGCTTTTGTCGTGTTATGGTATTGTTTTTAAGTCGGTCGCCATTACTGTCTAGTAAATAAGAGCTATCAAGATGTTACAAATTCGATAAAATGTCAAAGGGAATAAATATGGTTTTTACCCAGTAGAACCATTAGTCCCCAAAATGTACAAGAATTTCTCCCGTAAGAAGAAATATAAATATAACAATAATTATATAACATGTAATAATAACAATAGACTCTACGCAGTGTTATTGTAAATTAATGATCAATGTACTACTTTAAATCAACTTTAATAATTTCTTTGGCTAGTTTTACATAGCGACTTGGCAATATAATAATTTGTAAAGCATTTACTTATTTATAATGCTGTAAGAAAACTGAGAAAATGCTGCGCTAATACCTTAAAACAATTAAAATAAAATAAATTGAGGGAACAGTTCGCCGGCCGAAACAAATTGCATCACCCAAAATTCCGCATTTTTTCAGTAAATGCTAACCCATTACAATTTTCCTTGTTTACTTACCTAATTATAATTTATCCTTACTAAAAAACAAATCGTATCTAGAACTTAACATTTGAAGCAAATTTACGTCTTAAGTACCTTAAAATAAGGTTGCATTTGCAATAGAAACTTCGTGCCTTGCTTCCTATTTTGTTAAAAGGGGGGAATTTTGTAGGCGAGGCTCGACGCCGCCGGTTTTAATTTACCTAAAACGTAACAAAGCGGTTCGGGGTTTGCGCCCTTTTTACGTTTTAGCGATAATTGCAGAGTTTCGGTAAAAACCGATGTTGGGGATTCATTCACTCTTGTTTACGAGAAAAGTATTTCATGCGTTGTTTGCTTGTACATTTAAATTTAAATGCGTTTATGTTTATCAAATTGGAGTTTTTTGGTATCACTGTAAAATAACATCATTACAAAAGTTTTTTCTTAACAGGTCGCTCTTGGTTGCTCCTTCTATTATACAATACTTAATCAGTAATAAGTGTAATAAAAAACAAACTTTAAAAACCCGACTACATTTTTAATAGCATTGTCTTCATAATATAGTATGTCACTCCCACAACCTACAACCAAGACAAATCTAACGGCACCTCATATGTTAAAATCCATCAAGCCTTTTAGGCTGCAAAGCGTGTCACAGAAAAAGACATACATAATGTATTACTCGTACACTTAAATAAAATAAAGTCTCGGTTGTATCCGCTATTTTTCCGTGGGTAGTTTGATGAATAGTTTCCTTTAAGGAATCTTGCGAAGCCGTTTTATTTTAAACGCCTCCTAGCTCTAAATCAAAGTTAGACTTTAACTCAACTATCGACTTTCAATAGTATCGATACGTATCCCATCCCTAAAGTAGTTAAAGCACTAGGCGTCTGGTCTCGGATCCGGTGGTTGGCAACTTATCGCTTCAAGAGCTGCGTCTACTTATAGCTAGCGGTGATCCGCTGGATTTACTATGCAGCCACTTTTAGTTGCAAAAATGAAATAGCGACTCGTCGTTCGAAATTCGAACTTGTTTTCGAACGGTTGCAAAGTTACGAATAGTCTTTGCTTTTAATATTTTGATTTTTGTATTTGCAGATTGGTTCCTAATTCTTTATTATTTGTCTTATTTTAGACGGTAAAAACCCTACCTAAACTAATAGACAAATTGTGTACATTTTTTTTGGAATTGTGTTAGTGCAAAGGCCTCCCCCTACTTTTTCGCCATTCTTCTAATTCATCGAAATTGTGTGCTGTATTGTAAAAATACGAAACTATCTCATTCAGTCTTGACACCTGTGGAAAAGTCTAATGGCGCGTTTACATTATTCAGTTTGGCCATTTTCGGTTATCGACTAGTGTAAACGGTTTTATCATATAGTAAATAACGAATCCGATTAAACCAAATGTGGCCGACGCATTCTGTTACCGATGTATTGATATATATGGTACCCTAACAAACCCGTAATGTAATTTTTTGTGTAAGGTGCCGTTACGAATATTAGTATCTAAGTTACCCCCTAGAAGGAGTGCAGTGGATTTATCCTAAATAATGCATACGCAGCTTACATGAGATTTGCGTGGAGGACATAGTGCCCCCCTAATCTTGGACCGGCCCTTGCAAATGTACGTAGCTGCTCCATATCATGGATACACCCCAGCAAATGAAGTGTGGGAATCAATACACGTGTACCTACTATTCATCACTACATTATCATGAAACAAAGTCCCCCGGTGCGCCTGTCTGTCCGCATGTATATTCGCGAAGATCTCAAAAACTACTGAACGGATTTTCATGCAATTTTCACCATTAGTTTGATAAGATAAAGATAAAGATAAAAGATGTTTATTCAGTAAGTAGGCCGCACGGGCACTTTTACACGTCAAAAATCTACCAGCATATACATTTTATTTTCATAAGACTCGGTGTGGTACTGCAGTAACGGACCCGAATTCCGAGCTGCGGGCGGCTATACCGAACACGGCGCTCTACGTGTCTCGCCTGCACCACTCTGCAACGGTAGACGACGTGGTGGAGTACGTCCGTCAGAAGGTTGGATGCAGTCTGACGGTGTTCCAGCTACGCTCGCTTCGCTACGTGCACTTCAGTTCGTTTGTAGTGCGCGTGCCGCGGTTTATGCTGGGGAGCGTCGAGTGTCCTGACTTTTGGCCGAAAGGTGTTGTGTTCCGGCGGTTTCAGGGCAACCTACCGGCAGCAACCAAGATGCCAATTTTGGCAGAACAGGACCACACTGTTCTGTCACCTCGGTGTTAGTTTTAAGTTTTATATTGTTCTGTATGTTAGTTAGTCTATAAGGTATTTGTAAATATGGGCCTCGTTGCCCGAAATAAAATGTATTATTATTATTATTATTATATTTTCACGCACGGTTTTTATGTAAAACAAATTCTGGTTTATGTACGGGTGTTACAGAAAACTCACATACACCAAAGGGAGTCAGTACCTATCTAGACATTTTGTAATCAAATGAATTTATCCGTCAATCAAGTTCATACACGATAAATCTGGAACGTGATCATTTGTTTTGTTCTGGGAATAACAAATCCAGAACGGGATGTAATTACACAAAGTGCTATTCGATTCTAATTAAGGTCGAACGTGTTCTATATTTAGAAGTACTAGGAATAGTGGGTGGTTTTGCGTGGGACGTATTCTGGTACTTTAACGCCTCCACTGTATCGTAATCACAGAACAGCAAAGCCAGTAGAAGTGTCAAGTGGTCGTGTAATGTGTGGCATAGTTGTGCGGAGTTCCGCATAACGTACCATACTTTTGCCGCGATCGCTTATTTCGATATTTCGATATTTCTAAAATAGGAAATAAATCCAGAAGCATGCCTTATTGTGCTATTTTGGAGTGTAAAAACGATAGCTGCACCAAAAACATTTTCCAAGGTGGTGTGTTGTTTTTATGATAGTTTCAATATTGGCGACAATAGGTCTGATACTAAGCGAAGCTCATGCCACTTCCACTGTTTTTTCTATTCCGTGATCGTAATGTAATCAAGATTGAAAGGGCTATACAACTAATATTCTCGATGACTATTGGTAACCCCTTACCAGCTAAGAGGGATGTATGTAATAAGTTTGACACCTATAACTCTATTGTACGTCAGTAAACATTATTGCTTTTGAAGTGTTATGCTATTGTTTTTTTTAACTCGGGGAGCTATTACTGTCAAGTAAATAGAAGCTATAAAACAAACCTTTGGCACTACGATAACAAACATACATACATACATACCTACATTAAATCACGCCTGTTTCCCAGAGTGGTAGGCAGAGCCCACTTCTTTCCACCTGCTACGATCTTGACAAATCTCTTTCGCTTCTTCCACATTCATACATCGAGTCATGCACGCACGTCGGTTTCGGGTACTTAAAATTCGGCCCTTTTCCAGTATTTCTCCGATTTGATTCGAAAAAGTACGATAACATGTCAATGGCAATATGGTTCTAACCAGTAGAATTTAGCCCCTGTTCTACTGAACCTAGCCAAATATCATACTGATTAAAGTAGTTTTCGATTTAAAAACGCACACACCCACACGCACACGTACGCACGCACTCCTGCCTGCCCGAGACCGCCCGCCCGAAAGCACGCATGCACGCACGGACGCACGCACGCACGCACGCTCTTAAAACTATAAGTAGTTAAGTCTTCTGTACGCTTTTGTCTAATTGTGACTATTAATTGTCTATTATTACCACGGAATAGAAAAAACAGTGGAAGTGGCATGAGCTTCGCTTAGTATCAGACCTGTTGTCGCCAATACTCAAACTATCATAAAAACAGCACTCCACCATGGAAAATGTTTATGGTGCGGCTATCGTTTTTACACTCCAAAATAGCACAATAAGGCATGCTTCTGGATTTATTTCCTATTTTAGAAATATCGAGATATCGAAAAATCTAAATAAGCGATCGCAGCAAAAGTGTGGTAGGTTATGCGGAACTCCGCATAACTTTGCCACACGTTACAAGCCCACTTGGCACTTCTATTGTTTTTTCTGTTCTGTGATTATTACCTATTAACTCTTGTTACCGTACACTAGGCTCTGGAACACTACTGTACTACTGTACTGTATTTGTGTATTTCTTTTTTTTTATTACCACATACTCGTTATACCGTACCGTTAATAATACCTACAGTACAAGAATTATTCTGATTGACGAGGGTCGACAGGTATCACGTACTAGTGTGGTTATTTTTGAACTTTGGGAGAACTTTGAGATCCCACGCAGTCACGTTCACGTTTCCTGGCTGTGACAGTTAGGGAAGACGGATGCTGTATTATGTATGTGCAGTCAAGGACTTTAATTGTTATGCCACTCTGGAACCCTGTCATAATGACAGAGTCAAACCGCATGAAAGAAATTACGCCAAAATTAATGATGTACCTACGTTATGCGACAGGGTTCCATAGTGGCATAACAATTAAAGTCCTTGACTGTACATAGGCCGGTTCAGTTTCGTGATACGTCGCTGCAATAGCTCTCCGCTCAATTTTTTTAAAACAACCCGTCAATGGATTAGCTAGCTACAAGCATGCGGGCTATCGGCCAATGAAAGTGAGCCTTTAGGATTATTTGTTTATTTTATTCGATTTAATATTTAGCATTCTTTCAAATAGTATCGCTTAGCCATAGAAATAATTGTGATAGAGTCCTTGTTATTTTTGGCGACCGACGACGCTTGGAAATTAAGTTAGGGCTTAAAATGTACTCCATGCAAATTGAAGAAACCTTAGCTATATAACTACATAGAGACACTTTAACTAGGCTAGTTTCGTCTTCTCAAAATAAAAATAACAAAACACCAACGCTAATACAACAGCCTAATGTTGCCAGTTACCAAAGAAAATTCTAAATGTAGCACAATCAATTGAATGACTGTTAAGAAACGATGAATAATTTATGGCAACCCCGAATCGCAGTCGAGTCACGGTCCAAATTATAGACATTAAATTAAGGGCTCTTAGCGATACACGAAACTGAAAAAGTTAGTTAACTCTTTCCCTCTCGAGTCGTGACAAATTGCGTGAAAGTGATAATTAGATTATTTAAAAGACGTTTTAATTTTACAAAGGTTTTTTAAAGTCTTTAGGGTGTACGTTACGGACCGTTACTGGTTTGGATTATACTATTTGGAATTGGCTTTGACCCAAAACGTCCCCGGTTTTCATTTTACTATATAAAGAACGACGCTTTAATTGCTAAAGCTCTGGAAGTTTGTAAACAAAAATACAAAAATCTGAAAAGATAATAATGGGTCGTACCTATTTCTCAAAATCGTTTTTGAACGGCCACACGTTATGAAAATAAAGGGGAAATACTGGAAATACATTAAAAACATAAAATGTCCGTTACAATAGCCAGCTATTTACTTATAGAAATACACACATCCAAACTGTCTGAAGATCAAAAAGATTCCTTCATTTTTTGATGTATGTATCCCTTAATTTTAACTAACTCACATAACTTTTAAAGTGGCCGAAATGACCTATTTCCACAATCATAAAATTTCACTCACCCGCTTGCCCCACACGTGACGATGCTGTTCTATGACATCCCCTGCACCCCGGGGGCTGTTTCCATCCAAGCGGTTAAAGCTAACGAAGGGAATTTAAACACATAACATGAATACTCAAGTCTTCATGAAACGAGACTTTATTACAACGGCCTAGTGACACAATGACAAAACAGTGTGTTTTTATGGTATGGGGAAGGCAAATTAGCACACAGGCATATGCCACCTATTTCACCATCCGGACAATGACAGGGGACAGGTGACATTTCAGTAAACATGGCGCGGTTGATATGAATCCCACTAGTGTGAAAGTTTGTTAACTTCTGTCGCCTATCATTGTCAAGATGGTGAAGTAGGGGCTTATGGTAAATGGGCTATAAGGTTTGTTCTTCTTTAATAAAATTGATCGTCTGGTTCCATGTGTCCATCCATCAATCCATACATACATACATACATACATACATAAACTCACGCCTTCATTCCCAGAGTGGGGTAGGCAGAGCCACAAACTCACCAACAACTCCAAAAACTTGTTGATAATTCCGTGACCACATTTTGCACAACCAGGCTAAGATGTTATCCAGTGTATTAGTGACAGGTTGCAAACCCATCGCCTAACAGCACTACACAGCCTTAAGTCCCTTAGTCGTCTCTTACGACATCCAATGGAAGACATGGGTCCGTATTATGGTCGCTTTTATCGCGGTGGATAAAGCATCCATCACTTTCGCACTTACATAAAGACAAAAGTCTAAACCAATCGTCCTTCTTGTCATGACTGGTCCGCAACTCTAAAGACGCTCAGTGCGCTATGGAAATGGTTATGTTGCGAGTTTTTATGAAGGATCAAATCCGCAGTGAAGTGAGCTGACCGAAAGCGAAAGTCAACTACGTATCTCATCGGAGTACCTGGTTGAAGTGGCAATGGTTTGTTCATATTAGCCGGAGACTGGTAAATGATTGCCCACTTCACTGTTTTCCCGGTGGCATGGAGGAGCTGCATAGATTCACCCGTTCGGAAAACTGGCTGGAACGCCTCGACATTGACGTTTGATCCATGCAGAACGAGTGCCATACGCAATGATGATGATGATGAGCCGGAAACTGCAGATTGTCAAACGCGGTGCAGGAAAGAGGTCGTCCAAGGTTTTTTTTTGTGAGAAAGGAGGCAGTTGGGCAAGCGAGTCACCTGATGGTATGTAAGTCATCATCGCGACCCATAAAAACCCGCAACACCAGAAGAATCGCAAATGCGCTGCCTGCCTTTGAAAAAAAATTGAGTGACTGGCAAGAGTTGTACGGTTATGGTCGTGCTCGGTGGCGTACAATTGGAGAGGCCTATGTCCAGAAGCAGACTAGTATAGGCTGATGGTGATGATGATGGGCAACTGATGACGCTGGCGATAACTTTCGATCTGGTGACTCACTGGTGCCTTTCACCTCTTCTAGCATAAAAAAACACAATTACAATGTCACGACTGCAAGCGTTGCCAATCCAGAGGATTAAGGTGGAAATTTAATAAACAAGTCTTGAACTATTGAAACTTTTATCAAACTAGAAAAAACATAATTTCGACGCACAAAAAGCTTTCGACGAACTTTGCTCCAAACGCGGCATATTTTGCAAACTCGTTAGCTTTTTTAAGCGTGCAGTACTCGGGAATAAACTTTGAAAGCTCGCAATGTGTTCTGCATTTCACTGAACTCGATTGGCCTTTTCGCAACTTTAGCGGAACCAGTTAAAATGAAAATTGTAGCTGAAACCTTTTTCAAAATTAACTGTACCAGCTTAAAACTAGGGGAGTTCATTTTTGCTACGTTTTAGGTCAATTAGGTAAAAACGAGGTTTTTGCTTTGCTGCGATCATGTAGCTTTGTGTAGTTCACATTTCAATGGATCATGTCTCATGTTAATTTAAAAAAAAGTGCTGCTTTATAGGTACCTAATAAAGTTTATACCTAGTAGGTATTGACATAATCATTAGGTTCCTCGTTTTACATTTCGTCTAAGTAGCTGAGATCTTTTTCTTTACCTTTTCTTTTATTGGTTTACTAGCGACCCGTCCTAGCTTCGGTCAGGTGTAATTTAGATTGTTGTTTTTTTACTAATTAAGTTTCGTCATATACAGAGATCGGAATAGGCAGAGCTAATTTTCCTAAACTTGACGCATATTCATTAATGCGTGAGTGAGAAGGGAATACATTATTGAATGAACATGCATCAAGTTTAGGCAAATTAGCTCTGCCTATTCCGATCTCTGGACTCATATATTTAAATTCTCCATTAAAAAAAATATCAAAAAAAAGTCTTCATGTCATCGTTACGTCAATCTCAGAACGCAAAAATGTTTTACGGGTACAATTTTTTATATTCAGTGTTTAAATCATTAAAAAACTTAGTTCTCAGGTTTGCCTTGAAAGTGTCTAGCTAAGATATAATTTTCAAGACATATCAGTTTTCCGGCATGAGCTCCCCTTTAAATTCTCAGACGCAATAATTCATTTCGGCGGCACATTTTTAATTATTTTCCGGAACTAATAGCCCTTTCAAACCATTTAATCCGTTAATGGGTAATTTGGAGAATACTTTAAAGCCAACTTTTCCTTTGTAATTCGTAAAAATATTATCAATTACATTTTAAAGCAACTAATAAACCTTCAAATAAAATGAATACATATTGGTGGCGTCATAAAAGTTGCACAGGATAATCCACGTAATTTATGTTATGAAACTAATGGCCAAATAATTTTTAGGATAGGTACTTTTCGTCGCACAACGGATCATTTCGTTTCTATTAAATTTCACCTAATCATTTGTTTTATAATTCACTAGCGACCCGCCCTCGCTTCGCTTTTGAGTTTTCTGTATCACCCGCACAATAAACCAGCATTTATTATACATAAAAACCTTCCTCTTGAATCACTCTATCTATTAAAAAAACCCGCTTCAAAATCCGTTGCGTAGTTTTAAAGATATAAGCATACATAGGGACAGACAGACAGCGGGAAGCGACTTTGTTTTATACTATGTAGTGATATACTATGTAGTGATAGTGATGGCTAGAGAGGCGTGAATTGCTTCGATCATACGCTCCAACGCGCATGTTTTAACATAGCTATTAAAATATGATTTAGGGGATTATATTAGGGGGGGGACCTGAGGCTAGACCAGAGGGCCCTGCCAAGATGCATTACGCTAACTAGCGTTTCTATTCGATTCGTTTTTAAACCAATCGCGTCACTGGTGGATGACGTGATACGAAAAGTCACGTGATCTACCAGTGACGCGATTGTTTTAAGAACGACACGAATAGAAACGCTAGTTAGCGCAATGCATCTTGGCAGGGCCCTCAGTTCCTAGCTAACGTAAACGATTTTCGAAAACGCGTAGGCGCTCGACACGACCGTCTGACAGCTAAGCTTATGTTAATCCTATACATTTTTGATAACGATTACTATCGCCGAATGCATCTTACTTAGAGCCTCTATTCCCAAACTGAGGGCTTATTGTCTAACGCACTCGCAATCGCAACCGGCTTCAAAGTGGAGCAATTGTTTTCATTTTGTATGCAGACAAGCCTTCTATTTTCAAAATGAAAACGATCGTGATTGCGAGTGCGTTAGACAATAAGCCTTCCGCTTTCAAATAGATCACGATAGCAACTGTCATTTGTTATCACACACGACACTGTGCTTAAATTTTCTTATAAATTATTGATGTTATGTCGCGCTGAGAACGAAAACTACTTAGTGAGTTATTTATATCAAAATTAATGTGTTGTTTTGTTTTCAGGTAAGTCCCACAGAACCTTGGAGTATAAGCCGCCGCTAAGAATAATTGCTTCGCGGGTAAGAATAATTAACAATAAGGAGTAAACAAATGAATTGACTTTTGCACAGTCAGCAGCAGAAGTAAGATAATCGAAAAGGTCAAAATTATTTTTACACGATGCTATTATCAAGACAATGACAATGAAATTAGAATTATCAATAATGAAAGATAGGGTGAGCCATTGCAATGAAAAGTTAGATTCCAATAGGATAGCATATGATTTAAATATTCAAAAACTCGATGCGGAGATAAGTAAATTAAAGGACCAGCTTGAAGTTACTTCTTTAAAGTATGTAACTGCTCAGAAGGAAGTCAAGGAGCATATCCTGGCTTTCACTCAATTGGTAGAAGAAAGTAGATTGAATGAAGAGCGTTTTAACTCTTTAATTAACTGTGGTTATGGTAATTCAGATAGATTACGAGATTCACCAACTGTTGTGATTCAGCCAGATATGGCTCTTGATACTTCAAAGGAGTCCCCTAGACAAATTATAAGTAGGAATAAAACTATTGTTTATTCTGACCAACTTGGATCTGGACTAGGTTTAATGTTAAATAACAAATTGAAACAAAAGGTTACAAATTACTGTTACCACAATGCAACTCTTTTACAATTAAGTGATTTACTTTTAAAAGGAAGTTTTGACAGGTCCACCACTTTAGTAATTTTGGTAGGAAATAGTTTTAGTGTGGATAAGTCAAGTGTAGATAAATTAATGTCAACACTAAACACTATTGAAGGTCGTGGCATAGGTAAAATTATACTGTGTGCGCTACCATACTCAGAAAGTATGCCATTTAGTCATAATAATAGAATAGCACACTTTAATTCTATTATGTATAACGCTATTTGCTGTAATAAAAACTATCATTTCTTTGATTTAAACAAATTTATTAAGCGCCTCACCCTAACATCAGGAAAAATTCATTTGCCAAGGAAATATATCTTGACCTTGGTTGACCTATTAGCTTTTAATATAGAACCAAATAGATACAGTAGAACCCAGCCCCAGCAAGCAAATATTGGCAATAATGCCTTGCCTCATGATTTAAACTAAAGTATAGGACAGCGGAAACACCCTTGAGTATAAATTTAATCCACCAAAATATTCAAGGTTTTTCCAGCAAAGAACTAGAAATAGGGTTGTTCTTAGATAATGAAAACATACAAATTATGTGCGTTACTGAACATTGGCTTCGACAAGACCAATTAATTTTTGATTTTCTAAATTTTAAATTAGTTAGTTATTTTGCCAGAAAATGTGCCATTCATGGTGGCTCTTTTATAATTGTTAAAAGTACTCTTAAATCTAAAGAAAGAAAGGATATTGTAAAGCTATCGATAGAAAGGATTGTAGAAATTTCATGTGCAGAACTAGAAAGTTATATAATAATATGTGTTTACAGGCCACCATTGGCTGATTTTAGCACATTTGAATCTACAATGGAACATGTGTTAAAATTAGCATGTAATAGCCAGAAGCATATTATAGTTTGTGGAGATTTTAATATTAACTTACTCGAAACATCAAATAATACCACTAGGTTACTAAGTTTATTTAAATCTTTTAATTTAGGTAATCTGTTCTTTGAACCAACACGGATAGGTGTTAGTAGTGCAACCTGCTTAGATAATATTTTTTGTAATTGCGAATGTTTGGATAAAGAAATATTCAATTGTTTTAATTCGGACCATAGTGGTCAGAAGGCATCTTTCGTCAATGATTTTTATCAAAAACCGCAGACAATAACATACCGACCTATAACTAGTAAACGTTTGGAATTATTTAAAAATAAAGTTCAAAGTAACCTTTCTGTGTTACCTTTCTTACAGAATGAGAGTAATAGTATTTATAAAGACTTATTTGGCGTAATTCTAGATCAATTTAATAATAATTTTAATATGAAAACTATTTCGAAGTCAAAAACCAAGTTTAGTGAATGGGCTACTGCAGGCATTCATAAGAGTAGAAATAGGCTTTATGAGCTGTATAGAGAGAGGGAAGACAATAAGAACGCTGACTTCCTAAATTATGTTAAAAATTATTCAAGGACCTTTAAGCAAGCTTGTTTAACTGCTAAGGCAAATTTTCTTAGTCTTAAACTCAAATCATCTGACAATAAAGTAAAAACTGTATGGAATATTATAAATAGAGAAACGGGAAAATCAAAAACTCGTGATAATCAAGTCACCATAAACACAGGTAACAAACAAATCACATCAAATAAAGACGTTGCCTTAGCATTCGAAGATTATTTTTCCAACATAGCCAGCAATACTACAAAATGTCTTAAATCATCCGCGGTTGAAGCTAAATCATTACTTTGCACTAATGTCAGTAAATGTAATATAAACTTTGAATTCAGCCCTGTAAATTCAGATTCAATAGTCAAGGTATTTAAATCGCTTAGTTTAAAAAAGACTGAGGATTTGTGGGGCACATCAGTTAAAGTAGTTTTTCATATCATAGATGTAATTGCACCCCACCTAGCATTAATTTACAATAACTGCATATCAGAGGGGACCTTTCCAGATCTCATGAAATATAGTAAAGTCATACCTCTTTTTAAATCGGGCGACATGAGTGATATAACGAACTTCCGTCCCATTTCCATACTACCGGTTTTAAGTAAAGTCTTTGAGAAACTAATGCTGAATGATATGTTAGGTCACTTTAATAGAAATAAACTACTTAATAGTAACCAGTTTGGGTTTACCAGAGGTCGATCAACAATTGATGCGGCATCTGTTCTCATTAAATACATATATAACAGTTGGGAGAAATCTTGTGATGCGGTAGGAATATTTTGTGATCTTTCCAAAGCTTTTGATTGCGTGGATCATTCGACCCTTATTTTAAAATTAAAACACTATGGATTGTCCAATAAAGCTTTAAGTCTTATGTCTTCTTATCTAAGTGACAGAACTCAAACAGTGGTTGTAAACAAAACGCAATCAATTGGAGCTACAGTGAAACTAGGTGTGCCTCAAGGCTCCATTTTAGGTCCTTTTCTATTTCTCGTTTATATAAATGACTTACCACCAACAGTAGATAAACTTTGTGATATTGTGCTTTTTGCTGATGATACTTCATTAATTTTCAAGGTAGATAGAAAGTCCGTAGACTACAGTATGATAAACGCCATACTAGTTAAAGTACTTAATTGGTTTACTAGTAACAATTTACTACTAAATGCTAAGAAAACTAAATGTGTTAGGTTCGCTTTGCCTAATGTTAAACCGGTAGATTCTAGTATTTTTATAAATGACGAGTGTCTGCAAATGGTAGATAAGGCAGTTTTTCTAGGCATAACAATAGATAAAAATTTGCAATGGGGTCCCCATATAGCTGTACTGGCAGGTAAACTAAGTTCGGCAGCTTATGCCGTTAGGAAAATTAGACAGCTAACTAATGTTGAAACAGCTCGCTTAGTTTATTATAGTTATTTCCATAGTGTCATGTCGTACGGTATTCTGGTTTGGGGTAAGGCAGCTGAAATACAAACTATATTTGTTTTACAAAAAAGGGCCATTCGTTCTATTTATAACTTAAATTCTCGTGACTCCTTAAGAGAACTATTTAAAGAAATTAATATCTTAACTGTAGCATCTCAATTTATTTATGAGAATATTATTTATGTTATTAAAAATTTAGATTCTTTCACCAAAAATTCTGATATACATAATTTAAATACAAGAAATAAAAATAAAATTGCTATTAGAAAATTTCGCGTACGTAAAGTATATAAATCATTTGTTGGTCAATGCATTCATTTCTATAATAAATTACCTGACGTAGTTTTAAAGTTACCCTTTTCAGCACTTAAAAATTACTTGAAAAAGTCGTTAATGTCTAAAGCGTATTATAGGGTCGAGGATTATCTAGCAGACAAAAATGCATGGCCTAAACTCGAAAATTAGTCAATAATAATTTGTTCAAATGTAAAACCTTTATCTTGTCTAGGGGACACTGTTGATGTAGGAAAACATGTCGAAACTTTGTTTATTATTATTTTTTTTGTTTTTGCCTTTTTCTCCGTCTATATCTCTCCTAATATTTTTGCCATGTTTTCCTGCTGATCTACACATGATATTTGATATTATATTTAAATTAATATTTATAGCTTTATATAATACTAGACTAAGTTGTATCATTGTAATAGGAAATATGGTTAAAAAAATGACTGACTGCTGAGTTTCTTGCGGCGTTTCTTCTCGGCAGTGGTCTCCTCTTGGGAAGCGCTGGTAGACTCCTGACGTGTAAAGGTGCCCGTGCGGCCTACTTACTGAATAAATGACTTTTATCTTTTTTTATCTTTTTAAGAGAATAAGAATGGGTGTAAGTAGATAATTTTGAGCTTGTCGACTGTACAACTACTTCTTCTGCTGATTGTACCTAAAAAAAATATAACGTCATCGTTACTTTTATCGTCTTACTGCCGGACTCAGAGACGTCAATTAAATTTAATGCTTGTTTAGTGACGTGTTGTCTTATTCTATTGCTGCGGCAAAGAAAGTGACAGCAGCAACTTTAATCAAGCATTCAATTTAATTGACGTCTCTGAGTGCGGCAGTTAGTCATTCTTATTGTTACCGTCATCATTATCATCATAATCATCATCACCAATAAATACAAACTCAAATTTCTAAATGTGTTTATTGATCTAAATAAATACATACTGGCTCCCAAGTTTGTAACATTTTAAAAGACGTTAACGCATGACGCAAAACCAAAATTTGACTAATATGAAATACAGTTAATGCAAAATAAACATTTAACATTTGAAAAAAAAAAATAGTTTAATCTACAGTGTAAGATCGATGTAGGCAAATTCGATATCAGAATACTCTTCTTCAGGATACAGCAGCATCAGCCTGAAAAAACGAAAAAAAAAACGTAATATTACATTTTTAATTTTGAGGTAAGTAAGGTAATGTAAGTAATTATAAGGTACATTTTTAATTCTGCAAAAACACCATAGGTCCACATTAAATCTTTTTACCGGAAAAAAAAAATCATATCAATTGTAAATAAGGTATTGTTTATTTTGGAAAGACACCCAAGATACAAATTACTGGTAAAAAAACATTTTTTATACCTTACAAGTTTTTTCAATGTTTTTTTTAACAACCCACATACTACCTAGGTATTAAGGTGTTTCTTTAAACATTCATTCATTGAGTAAAATAATAACTCTTAACTAAAGTTAACAGCCGCACTCAGAGACGTCAATTTAATTTAATGTTTGATTAACATTGCTGCTGTCACTTTCTTTGCTACAGCAATAGAATAAGACAATACGTCACTAAACAAGCATTAAATTTAATTGACGTCTCTGAGTGCGGCATTAAGACTCTTTAAACTTAATTCTGTTGTAAGAAACAAGGTAGGTAAGTACCTATGTACATTAAACTCCGAACAGGTAAAAAAAAAAGATTATTAGCTTGAATGTAACTCTTTTACACTATCTGAATAAAAACATACAGCATACAATTCTAGTAACTCCTAAAGTATAGAAATCAAAACCAAGCGTAAGTCAGAATACGCGAACAGAATATAATTAATTAGGAATGATCTAACAAACTCCGTAAACGAATTACTGCTTTTCGCTACAATTCTCCTTGTATTTCCCTCTGATTATTGGTTTAGGGGGTTTGTTTCGGGGAAAGCTTTGGGCTAATGTTGTTATAATAAAGGAAAATAGAAAAATGAGAGCTACTGGTGTTGAGCATTGCGAGTTGTGTATGTTTATGAAGTTGGGTGAGTTGACATGAAATGTCTAGAGTTTGTTTATTGGAAACATCCGTTTTCCAGAATAAAAAGTTTGGTTGTAAAAGAACGAACATACTAGTAGGAGATCCGAATTGGAGACGATTTGCATTAGGTCTTAGACCATACCTGATAGATGTTTCTCTTAGACACGGCTTCATTTCAATCGTTCGATTGAGCGAGCGAGTACATATGACCGAGTTTTAAGCTACCTAATTGATGGTTGCTCTAAAATGCTTGACTCTGACGGGACAACTTAAACTCGCTGGTTTATTCGTCCTTCGAGTTTAAAGAAAATTGTTTAAGGAAATCACATACAAAAAAGGCATAGGAGTAGAAGGTGATAGTTGGATCTCAATATTCAAGTTGCTACAACCATAAGAATAGTTTTCGCTTAAAATAGGATTATGTTGCCAATTGCACTCTAAACGGCGCCCTAATTTTTTCCAAACTCTTTTTTGAAAAAAAAAACAAAATATTTAGAATGTGCAAGTGTATGCAAACTTTGAAATTTTATCATAACTCTAAGACCACTTAATAATAAAGATAGTTTTAGTCGAGTTTGTGCACAAGCATCAAGAACTATGCGTTGCATAGCTAACGAAGTATTCACAGAGCTCAGGCACGCTAGTGCACTTGCCCAAGACTTTCCGTCTCTCCGTCTCTATCTATTTCGTCTATAACGAACAGGGTGGATGAAACTTGTGCTTGGTTCCGAGGCAGGTGCCAAGGAAATAGTGGGTGGAACACGTACGACTATTCCGAGGAACTTAGCTTGCCGAGCGTGTAGTGTTTACCGGGATGTATGTAACTCGCCTTAGATCGTGTTGACCGTGGGAGAACGTGACCAAGGATAAAGCGGGACACGTAAATACGGATTCGCTTTACTTGAGCGTGGTTAATTTAGAGACACTTTTTATAATTTGGTTTACGCCACGTTGACATAGTCCATAGTGACCTAGCCATCGAAATTGGTAATTGTACGAGTATTTACAATACATTTATAAGTATTCTTCTTCTTCTTGTGTCGATGGTTCCTACTTTCATCAGACTCTGCGGGACCGAAAAATTGCGACAGTTAACGCTCTGTCTATCGCGTCTCGGAGATCTTGCTCGGAGCAGGTGTACGGGCACGCCGGACAAGACAAAATATTAATAGTAAAAACGAAGCTAAGTTCATCTGTTTTTTAAATTACAAAGCAAAAGTTTTAGGTGGTAAATTCCACCAATTACCATTTGTTATTTTAGTTTCAAAATCTCTCACGATTACGTTCACTTAGGGCTGTACTTTACACAACAAAAAATCAGGATTTATTGAAAGATCCATCAACTAATTCTTTGACGCTTTGTTTGATGTTACTTAAGTTACGTAGTGAGAGCTCGTTTTAAATATTGGATGTCTTTGTTAGTATTATCTCATTTTCTTTGTTTTAATTCGGTTGTGAAAAAGATTAGACCACCTGAAGTTTTAAATGTGGTGTCTGGAAGCAACCATTCAATGTTTTAAATTGATCTGGCTAGTCAGGTCCTTTGTGTTGGAAGCCATGAAACTTACCTGAATACGGATAGTCTACTGACCTTCGGAATGGAATTCTCTCCATGGCGACACGCAGGCGGCTCGTGAAGGGCAGAGCGAAGGCATTCGCAGCATCAATGTGCTGGATCACATCGTACGCCCAATGCGAAGCGTTGTTTAATGCAGCCACTGTTGATGAAAACGATGCTTTAATATATAAAAACAAAAGAAAATCTTTACCAGAAATAGGTTTTCTCAAAGATCACCATATTTATCGTTTTCTTGTGAAGATCTGGGGCCGGCTGTAGCCAATACGCAAACGCTACTAACGTTTTTCTATTCTATCGCTCAAAATATATGGGATGACAGTTGAACACATGGTTTATCGTAATGTACGAGAATGTCATCCCATGAATTCCTCACGGGTATCCCTCGGAAACCTAATAGCGATGTTTCTATCGCTTCGTTTGTCCGAATTACGTTATGTCCTAAACTGGTTTTCGGCTGAGTCAGATAACTTTTTAAGTTTTCCAAAAATTCCTGCGATTATAATTAAAAAAACCTAACCTAGGTTAGGGTTGTATTATAACCACACTAAAAAGTTTTAAAATTCAGGAAATGGCTTTAGCATAAACGACGTATTAGGACAAAGGAAGGACGATTAGGTATTTCAACATGATTCCTCACTCCTTCTAGCAAGTAGGCAGGTCCGATGAACGCCTGTATACCCCTCGTATATAACCGTACCTTCGGCTTCTTGGTCGTCCATCACATAGATGGGAAGGTCAACCAGAGCGTCCACGTCTTCGTCATTGAGGATCAAGAAGATGTCGCCCTTCTTCTTCAGCAGGGTATATGGGTAGGTTACTGTCACCGTTGCTGTAAATAGGTTGTTTAGTTAGAAAGCGGTTTAGTAAGAAATACTTTAAAACTAGATTGTAGGGTGGGCTCTTAAATAAAACTTATACATACATACATACATTAAATCACGCCTGTTTCCCAGAGGGGTAGGCAGAGACCACTTCTTTCAACCTGCTATGATCTTGACAAATCTCTTTCGCTTCTTCCACATTCATACATCGAGTCATGCACGCTCGTCGGTTTCGGGTACTTAAAATTCGGCCCTTTTCCAGTATTTCTCCGATTTGATTCGAAAAAGTACGCCTAGGTAAAACTAATAAATTTAAGGGAACAAAATAAGTTGAATGTATTTCTTAAGCTCATTGAGATAATTGCTCGATAATTGCCTGCACGCAGGAGAATATTGGCAGGCCTCCACAGGAGAGAACTATCTATATTCTAAGCGACAGCCAAGCGGCACTTAAGGCGCTTACAGCGCCAAAAGTAGACTCTAAACTAGTCTATAATGGAATCCAAGCCTTAAACAGGCTTGGCAGACACAATAAAGTGAAACTGATGTGGATACCAGGACACCAAGGCTTTCCCGGGAATGAAGCCGCGGACGAGCTGGCAAGGGAAGGGTCCAAGGGCGCATACGTCGGACCTGAACCATTTGTGGCACCCTCACTGGGCACCATAAAAGCAGCCCTGAATAACAACGCCCTAGAGTATCAGCAAAAAGAGTGGAAAACTACTATGGGCTTAGGGCATGCAAAGCTCTTCATAAAAAGAGTTGACCAGTGCTGGACCAGGAAACTCTGGAAACTCAGCAGAAGACAACTCCGATACATTATCGGAGTGTTTACTGGGCACTTTGGAGTTAAACACCTCCTAGCAAAGATGGGCCTTTATGACAACACAGATTGTAGAATGTGCGGCGAAGAGGTGGAGACAATGAAACACTTACTGTGTGAATGTGATGCCCTCGCCGGAGTAAGAATGAAAATCCTCGGTTGTGGCTACCCAGAACCGAACGATTTCAAGGCACTGCCATTGCACTCCACTATCCGCTTTTTGGAAGGAGTGGAGGCTGCATTGGATTAAGCGCTAAAAGAGGGGTAATTACACAAAAGATCCCATAGGGTCGAAGTGTATCCGTAAGGACCCCACTAACAAGATAAGATAAGATAAGCTCATTGAGTCATCCGCGTAGACAACATGACCCCGTATAGGGTAAATAAGTCCAATTGTTAGACGCTTCGAATGAACTTCATGTATGTATACTTAACCAATTTGAATCATCTGCCACTTTGAAACTATGTCAAAGTGAAGTTTTAATTAAATTCTTATGAAGTCTCTCACGTTTTGAATTATTACGTCACTTTGACATAGTTCCAAAGTGGCCTATGATTCAAATTGGTTGACTATACGTCGTACATATTTTCAAACACATTTTAAACTAAGCGAATATTTCAGGGCTTAATTTGATCTAAAAGCTCTGACATTCGTCATTTGCCGTCGCTTGCGTATAATATTAACAGTATCAAAAAATTTGGGATGATGAAACTGTACTTTGTATCTATTTAAAACTGGGTCCTGACATTTTTTCTTTCCTTTTTTCATATAATAAAGAAGGAAGCTAGACCCACATCGGCGTTTTTCCCACCCTCTTCTAAGGTTAGTTCCTAAACAATGGGCGGGGGTCGTTGGGACCCTCTCACCCGAGTGATCTGTGCGCTGACATTCTGCCGGGAGAGCATTCCAGTAGCACAGCCTTAATACGCAAAAAGGTCGCAAGTGCTTAAAGGTTCCACATCAAAATCAACCTTATCAAAAAATAAAAGCGTCGAATTTATTTCAGTCAATTAGTTGTAGATGTGTTTTATTAGTTTAGCAGTGTGTAGAAGGTCACAGGTCTAGCTATATTATTTCAGCTTTGGGTCTGCATACGCGTGTGTATTTGGATATAGGTGTCAATCTAATGCAAGAATTTTGACATTGAGCGTCAATTTCGTTTGTTTCAATCAACTCGAACCGCTGACAAAACCGCTGCGGAAATTTGGGTGGCTCGACTTTCTAAGTTGAAATTGTTGAAAACGCAAAAATTTTATTTCTGTGGGCTTTACCATATCTGCGGCAGGAGGAGGGTTATGTTTGTCGAGTGTATGCATGTATGAGAAAACGGCTTCATAGTTTTTATCTATGAGCTGTCGCTAGATTCGTCTAGCTTGTAGCAGTGACAGACTTTAATAAAAATTGCATTTAAATCATGGTAATGAGAGGGGGTTTTAATTTTTTTAACATATGTCGACTACAATATCGAAAAATGCGGTCGTGTTATCAAATCCTGCTCTTTATTATTATCGATACCTAACTATATTGTTTTCAATACATGACTATGCGGCCTGTATTCAATGAAATTGACGTGGCACGCTTGAGTCAATTGTACGAAAAAATTATGTAGTGATGCATAAATGATGTAATTTCGTGGGTTGAACACATTATAAATACAATACAATACCCTATTTTACGATTAAGATATTTTTTTACGTACCGTTTCCATAAAATTCCATTAGGTCGCCATTTTGCGGGTTGCGGCCTGCGATCTCAGTAAATTCTGAAAAAAAAATGAAATAAGATTAAGAATGTATTTTTTGAACGGGCAGTGAGGGAAAAAAGAAACAGAAACGCATAAAATTTATGGTTTTGAATACCCTAAGGATTTTTATAAAACTATACCTAGGCGATTTTGTGACAGTACCTAATAAAATGTCATCCAAATATCTAAAAGACACTTATTTGTTATTATTACGTACCTTATTGCATTGTTATAAGTAGGGTTAGGCTTTTGGTGGCAAAACGTGGTTCTATAGGTAGAATCCATGGAGTCGCTATTTACTAATTATTATTACACATATCACTTTGATTTTGGCTTTTAGTTTTATAAAAATTCTAAATAAACTAAATACATATTAGTTCAGTTTATCCATTCCTACTACCTAATATTTGTTTGTCTGTAACGTTATCACAGCGGAGATATCATCTTTTCCAAAAATCATTTAAACTGGACCGGATGAATGCTTTTTGAAATATTATTAGAACTACATATAGGTACTCAAGGTCAAAATCATGGATCATAAAACCACGGTTTGCCACCAAAAGTCCTAACCCTAGTAATAAGGTCCACAAGTAGATACATCTCTTTGTAGTCGACTGTACTTACGGACGCACTCAGACTACACATGAGCTAGTTTATGACGATTAAGTTTTAGCAACGATTGTTCATACACAAGTTTGAAAAAGTTACGAGTTGATTGTCTATAAAATGCCTCTTAGTCCCTTACGTTACCGTCGCGACCCGTAACTTCGCCTGTGCTACCCAACTTCGCCTAATTTTGTATAAGTTGAAATTCCCAGAATATTTGAAGGACAAGCTACTAAACTAAACTACTAAATAGTAAGTATTTTTCATTTATGGCAATATTTTGCGAATAATTTGTGGCTAACTTCACATTGTTGGTCACCAGTGCATTTTTTCCGCCGGATGAATTGACACGTTTTTTGGTTTTGTGTTTAACTTCAGTTGGTGGCGATACTACAGAGCAGGTAATGCTAAGCTTTTTATTTGATTATAACCTACAACTAATATCCTATCATATGACATTGTTGTTTTATATCTAAGTTACGTTTAGAAGCTATAAATGAAAAAAACGTTGCTGAGGGTACAGTATCAGCCATCTTGTTGCCAAACTTCGCCTACCCCTAGGGTTGTCAATTCTGTTGTGGGTGAATTTCAAATATATTATACGTACCTAGTAGTTAAGAACTTAATTGAGACGTTAACTTTCTTCCATTGTGTAACGGAAATTTGTTATACTATCATTTGGTTAATTATCGTGACACAAAGGATTAAATTACGGACTTTTTAAAGATGTTTAAATGTCCCTCTCAAGTCCCGCAAATTAATTTATATTGTGGAGGTAATTTGCCGTGCTCCATGTATGGGGCACTGGACTGTGAACGTGTTAATGTCTAAAAATAAGAACTTAAGGTTTTTGATAAATGTTTATCTCAACTATTTAGCTAAAAGGTACTAATTACCTAGGTAACGTAAGGTTTACGTAAGTGAATTTAAGGTTAAACGTCAAATTTAATATTGTTGCTCAGTCTATTTTTTTATATAAATGTTTATCTCTATTATTAAATGAAAAGCTAATGATTACCAAAGAGGTATTTTTTTTTAATGTGAGTAAGCGAAATATTTTGTTACGTTTTTTGTTCGAAACTTATTATTTACTTTTTAATATTAAATAATACCTACAACAATTTACGGATCTTTTACTGTACTTAAACCATTAACTCCCTTTATTTCGAAGTCAAGTAAGTTAACATGATTTTTGGCAACCCTATCAGCATTATAGCAAATGTATGGAACCAACTTCAGACTGCTTCAAACTGTTACCTAACTTCGCCTACCGCATGTTTTTTTAAAATGTAACCTATTTTCCTAAATGTAAGATTCATATTCCTCTGTTATTCTAAATTGATTAGACTAGATGTAGGTATGCCAAACAAATGTAAATGTTTGAAGCTTCGGCATAGTGTAGGCGAAGTTAGGAAACAATTCCCTAACTTCGCCTACTACTTTAAAGGCAATTTTAAGACAGTTAAGCTATGAAATTTAAAGCGTTAATTGCCTGTAACGATAGCCTAAGATATGTAAAATATTTTTTTAATCATGAAGATTCAAAATAACTTGATACCTGGATGATTTTTTGCAAAAGGTGTCAAAACCCAGGCGAAGTAAGGGGTCTCGACGGTACGTGAAAAGAAATAAAAACAGCCGTTACTAAATTCAGTAATATACTCGTAAAACTTGTAAAAATCTTTGAGTGTCATTCGCAACCGTCAAACCCTTGTTTTCCGGCGAGTAAAAACTTTGTTTGCAACATTTAACATCATTTTTCGGTACCTTTCGCGGGCTTGGCGCACTTTGTCTTGTTCTTCACTTGTTGAATGTGTATTGGGAGCTCCAGGACTAAGGACAATTCCTTGGAGGCGTTGTCCATTCTGTGAATAGAGACACAAAATTTTGCGTTAATTGTAGAGATTCTTCGTATTGTCAAATGATTTTAATGGTAAATGACGGATATGGTAATAATGCGGTAATGCAGATATGATGATTAAGTCTGCTTTTGTAATAAAATTCCACTATTAAAATTTATAAAGTCGATAATAAGTGTTCTTATAAACTTTAAAAATTGGTCAAAGTATCGACCTCAATACTGATCCAATCCCTGTCAGCTTGCTCTTCCTTTACCCTGAAAGGTGCAGGCAACTGTCCTTATCTAAACAGCGTAGGGATCGAACTGACCAATATTATAGCTAACTTGGCAATGACCATGGCTAGCTTAACCTTTGTTCTTATTTCGGGCACTCATCATCAACACCTTCATCTCACGGTGGTATAAAAGCCTTACTATCCCGCTCCCTAAAGTCTGTAGGCAACTGTCTCCATACTGAATGGCGTATGATTTTTAAACAATTTTGTTGGCTAACTTGACTTGCATCTTACTCCATTTCTGTAGCTCGCTCTCCTAAAATCTGCAGACAACTTCCTCCATACTGCACGGCTAAATAAGGCTCATGCTGACTTCGCTTACCTCATATCCCCCCCCATTCCTGTAGTCAGGTTACTCACCCAATCCCCCTCAGCTCGCTCTCATCCCACCCTGAGATATGCAGACAACTGTCTCCATACTGCACGGTGTAAGGCTCGAACTGGCCGATGCCGAGTTTGGCATTGCCCAGTAACACGTGGTCCCTCAGAGCTGAGTATTGGCGCTTGAAGCACTCGAAGTCCGTGGTGTGACAGGCGATCAGGTAGCGATCTGAAGGTTTTTTAATCATAATTAGCCTCTCTAGTAACTAACAATCTAACAAACAACCACAATTTTGGAATTCAATTTGAACCTACAGTTGTTTTTATCTTACGAACGTGGGTGAGCCATACTTGTGCTTGCACGTGCACGTTGCCTCTATGACTGAGTGCATAGGGTCACAAGTCACAACACAACTACAAGTATGGCCCACCCGCTTTCGTGAGATAAAACAAGTGTACTTAGATTTGCCGGATTGACTTAAAATTTGGCATACTTATTCCGATGACACATCGAGCTGGTATAATGATGGAGACGGAATGTGACTATAGGAACTCCTCAATGGCTGATAGTAGATACAACGAGTTTGGGCTCATTTTACTCGTCATTTGATAGTGAGTTTATTATTAGTTATTAGAAGTACAATCAAACATAAAACGTGTTTTTTTAGAAGCTTGTTCATATAAGAGGGCAGGCCAAAAAGATGACGAGCAGGACGAACAGGAATTGAGGCCATATGATAAGCGTTAAGAGCTACCAGGTTGCAGGCAGTAGAAAGGACAGAATATATAGCACTATCCCTTTCTCTATCTTTGTCACCTTGTAATTTGTATGACCTCGGATCTTTAAAGACTGAGCTCATGAGTGGCTTGATAGGGAATTGAGGAAAGGCCCGTGGGAGGCTTTTGCCCAGCGGTAGGACAGAATGAAAGCCAATCTAAGTAAGATAAGATATTGGAGGTTGGTTAAATGATAAACATTTTTAGAAAGGCACTTTTATTCAATTATAGACAGATTACTTATTCCATATTAACTTACTAGAACATTAATCAGTGAACCATTGTTCAAATGAATTCGTAACAAGAGCATCCATTACAATTCTGAAAGTAACTTCCGAAAGCCTCTGGAGGATGTTGAAAAATTCACGAACTATGAATATTAATGGAAACACAGGCACTTAATAAAGCCATTTATGTTCGTTTTTGCGTAACAAGTTAATTAATTATTAATCGACAAGCTTCCGCGTGTAGTCGTCTGTTTTGCATACAGTGTTGTATAATGATATAAATGCAACACAACGGGTAATTAATTGGCAATCGGCATAGTTTTTAATTAATGTGAACGAGTAATTCTACTGAGGTGACAAATTTCAGCATATTCAAATAATAGTTTACAATCGTTTTTACTAATGTTATAAAATGCGGACCAACAATATGAGATATGACTTACTACGTGCATGAAGAGGTTGATGAATGTAGAGGAAGCGAAAGTTGTAGGCATGCTGTCTCTGCCTATACCATTGGGAGACAGGCTTGAGGTATGATGATGATGATGATGGTGATGATGATGATGATGATGATGATGATGATGATGATGATGATGATGATGATATAAATGCGGAAGTGTGTTTGTTTTAATTGATGTGAGATTTCGTACAGAGATATTTTATGGTCCGGAGGCGGATGTAAAGTACTTGTTATCTTGAAAAATTGGACAGTTCCCAAGGGAATAGCGATAAAGGACTTCAACGAGGACGGAGTCCTAACACGTAAAGCGATTTCAAGCTAACATTTACGCAGTGACATTATTTCTATCCTGCGGCATCCTGGCTATTATTGTTATGTAGGTTCAACTGCCCCAACATGATCATTGCCTGCAGTAGTGCAGTTGCATGTTGGGGGCTATCAAACATAACTATAGTCTATAGCAATATTTATAGCTTAAATATTGTTTTATTTTTCAAATTGTGTAAGTGTAATTTAATGTTATGTAGTATGGATATTCGAAATAAATAAAGAATAATAATAGAAATGCAGAATTTAGCAGCTATTTCTCACTACCAATCAATTTTTTTTTTAATTTTCTCTTACCCGAAGTAAGTGCAAAAATACCTACTCTTTCTAAGCTATACCAAATTCAAAAAATATGATCGAAAACTTTGCGTTTAATATCGTTTCAGACGAGGGTATCGTGAATATTGCATGCGGCCTCACCTCGTCAAAGACCCAATAAACGCATTTTGTGTTACAGCCTTAGCTTAACATGTTGAACTAGAGTGATCTACTTAGGTATTATTACTCCTATAATAGACTCTTAAAATATAATACTAAAAGAAAACTAAACTAGTTATAAACAAAATAAAAATAAAGTACAGAAAAAAATATGACGGTATCCTGCCTTTTGGGCGAAAATCATTTGGCAAAATGTATTGTTTCCGAACCGTTTCATTTGCCAACTCGCTTTTTTCCGTTACTTTAGGATTTATTTCATTACCATCGTGTAGAACCCTTTAGGTTAGGTTAGGTTAGTTTTTATAAACATGCTGAAATATTTATAGTTACAGAAATAAAAGCGGGTTGGCAAATGAAACTGTTGGGAAACGATACATTTTGCCAAAAGGCAGAGAACCAACATTAACACCATCATAAAAAGACTCCAGCTGGTGCTGCGGCATGGTCCCCATGACCCTGGCTGCGTTACCTCAAAGAGGGATAAGACAACTAGCATTCGGCGTTCGCGATCGTTATCGAAAATAATAAACTAACAGGGATAACTTCGCCTTTGTGCATACCTTTGTGTTTCTGTTGCTTTTTTAATTAGCAATAAGAAAATTACATACATTCATACAAAATCTCATCGCGTTAAAATATATCAATGGTCACATACTCGTATCTCTGCCAAAATGGAACGCAGATTGTTCCTTTTTTTTAGTATACATAAACATAAACTCATGCTTTCTTTCCCAGAGTGGGGTAGGCAGAGCAACAGAATTACCAACAACTCTAAAAACTTGTTGTTAATTCTGTAACCACATTTTGCACAATTAGTCTAAGATGTTTACCAGTATAGTTATTAGTGACAGGTTGCAAGCCCATCGCCTAACAGTACTACAAGCCTTTATTCCTTTAGTCGCCTCTTACGACATCCACGGGAAGACACGGAGTGGCACTATTCTAACCCGGCAACCACATGCGACCGGCAACGACACGGGATGTGTAGAAGTTGAAATTCTCAAAGTCCGTGCCATTTCAAAACAAACAATACAGTTTTTTATCCAAAGGGATAATCCGTGGTGATATAGTGGCGATACGTTAACTATAAACATCGTCATTAGAGGAAACGGTACATTGGGCACTATCCAAACCATTACGTTCGAGAAAACACCCGATTTCGTTCGGTGAAATCATCCCCAAACTGTTTGTCTCATAGACCACTTGGCATTTGTTTCGGTTGTTGGGTGGACCCCCTGCTTATCTAATATTTCCGTTATCATGTAAAAACTAAGCAAAAAATCCTCGGGATTTTCTGCACGGATATTATTATCGTTGAAGGTCTAGGCGGCTAAAAATTGATACAGGCTACAATGAAAATTAAGCGCGGAAAAATATTTTTTACAAAGTAAAAAGCTACACACAGAGAAAATTGAAACATAATTTATATATTTAGATAGATATTTGTTAATTTATATTTATAAGAAAGAATTACATAAGTAAGTAAGTTGTTAGTAAGTTACCTAACTTCTATCTGTGTATGAATATGGATAAATGGGATGGGACTATCGTGTTTTTCATCTCATTATATCTTTTTTTGTTTTTTTTTTCGCTCACCCCCTTTCAGGTCGTTGTCGAACCCTGGGGGTCGATCGATATCCACTTTGGGGATCACTGGGTTAAATGCTGAAGATCTCTGAGCTTGTTATTAAATAACAATTCAAAAGATAAATATCTAACCCCCGATATAAGCGATGCCTTCTTTGAGAGGTCATATATCTTAAACGACAAAACAGAATTTAATGAAACATAGCTAAGAACCATCGTTAAAAGATTTGGTCGGTACATCATGCGTATAAGAGCTTTCCACGAGTTCCGAATCAGTAATTTCAGAACCTTCCGCATTATGCTTTATTACTTCTTTTTCCTGCCTTTCTTTCCTTACCGTTACTTATAAAACAATGGTATTAGACTTCCATTTCTTTGTCGATTTAACGTCGAATCCTATCCTATTGGCTTTGAAATATTTATACTTTATTTAAAATATAATACTTTGCAAGCAAGACCAAAACAGATTATAAAAAACATAAGAACGCTAATGAAACAAATTTAAGTAAAGGTTGTTTTAGTTTCACAAATAATGGTAGTTTCACGGATGACGCACTCGTTGAAGGGATTAAATACATCAATGTTTGACTGCACGTGACACAGCCGAGCGTAAAATATATGCATCGGTGCATCCTCGCAACAATCCATCAAAGCTAATCATTTGCGAACATTATAATTATGACGGAAGTCAGGCGGAAAACATGAAGGTAATTGATGCGTGCGAAACCGCGAATATATTATTATGTGTGATTGAGGAGCAATTTGTAGGTTTTAGATACACATAAATTACCAATTCTTTTTGTGGCATGGTGAATGCAAAAGAGCGCTCAAGCCACCTGTACACTTACCATGAGTTACAATTACCGTTCCCGCTAGCGAGTCGAATGCTCTGTCCTTCACAGTAGTCACAGTATTCTTATTGAGTGCCAGGGACAGAGCATTCGACTCGTTAGCGAGTACAGAAATTGTAACTCATGGTAGGCGTACTGTACCCTTACCATGAGTTACAATTACCGTTCTCGCTAGCGAGTCAAATGCTCTGTCCCTCACAGTAGTCACAGTATTCTTATAGAGTGCCAGGGACGGAGCATTCGACTCGCTAGCGAGTTCGGTAATTGTAACTAATGGTAGGGGTACTGATGGTTTATGTGGGACTCTAAAACCCATAGCCATTAGCAATGTTAAGATTGCAATGTTAAGATGATAATCTCAAGACTGCAAATGCGTTGCCAACCCTCAGGACTTAGATGGTATGCCTCTATGCTATATTTTTGCGCCCAATCTTGAATAATATGTTATTGCTGGTGACTGTACATTTTGGTCCTTCGAACCGGATATGAACCAGTGACCTATGGATAAAATATATACGCGCACCTGGCATTCTTCGAACACGAGTACAACCAGACATTAAGGCGACGTAATTTGATCCATTTATTATTGCATATTATCTCGGGATAATCTTTAAAAAAATCTACTCCAATAGAACATACTCGCGTAGTTATTCTTTTAAACAACTAGCTTTTCAATCCGACGATGAAGTACTAACTGGCAAACTAAAGTTGGTCCGCTAACTCGTAGACACGTAAGGCAGAGTTAACGCGTTCACAGCAGGCATTGTTTTAGAAACTTTCGCCAGGTGCCGCATCTTTTGTTTTATACCAGGCTGTCATACTGTAAGAACGCACATATAATCAAACCCCCTTACTTATAAACGTGGAATAAGCTTGGAATAGTTTTTGCCGTGCTTTGTCCTTATCTGTAATTGTGACATTTTTATCTGACAAAAAATGACAAAGCATGGCATAAACTATTCCAAGCTAGTTCCACGTTTATAAGTAAGGAAGATATTCTATAGATCTTTGACAATTTAAATTGACACAGACTATACGCGTTCATGGCACTAGGTGAAAGACACCGCTTAAACCAGCTCTTTAAAGATAGCAAATGCGACCAAATTTATAAACGAGCTAACTTCTTAATATTTCATTCACGGGACAACATAGGCTGAAAGAACTGAAAGGCAAGCAAGTGGATTGTTTAAGTTGAACAGGGGGGTTATTATGACATAGCAATGCAATTCAGTTTACGCTGAGAGAAAAGGACAGAGCTATACAACTGCTATAGCTCTGTCCTTTACTCTCGCCGCAAAATGAACTGCATAGCTATGTCATAATAACCCCCCAGAACCTCCTAGCTCTTTCGCGTTAAAAGGTTTGTCACTTTTCAACTCCACTTCAATGCCGTTAATGTCCAAAAGTGGCAAACTTCATTCTGAGACTGAATGTCCAATTTATTTGATTATGCTTGAATTGACTCCCAAAATGCTACGCTCCATGGCTCTCTTACAAACCTTGAGGACAGATTTCTTGAGGCATGGAGAGTAGCATTTTTTAGCTGATGCAGCCGAAGCAGATGCAAAGCCCAAATACGAATGGGTAGGGTATGTCTGTCGTATGCCGGCGAAATTGTGGGCTAAAGTATGGACCAAATGGGTCCCACGGGATAGAATTTGGCGTCGCGGTTGACCAAGGTGATGTTGGCGAGATGCCTCCAATCAAGAGTAGTGGGAGACTGCCTAACATAGGGCTACATGGAAGAAAGGGAGGGATGCCTGCCTATGCCCAGCAGTGGTACATTATAGGCTGATAAATAAATAATAATAATTCTAGAATTGCTTTGTGGTAAGTTCACTCACCAGTCTTGTCAAAGAACGCCTTCCCCTGGGCTGCCCACGCGCACAACAGTAACAGAAAAACGCGCATTATTATCGGTGTTACGCACGCAAGTGTGAACTTACATCCACTCTTGCGCAGTTAAGCAAACAGAGGGAGACAATAGCGACCACGAAAACTGTGAATCTTGAAATTGTTTTGTGAAATTTTGTCGAGTAGTACGACTATTTATGTTTGTACTTATGAAAAATCTTTATTGCACGAAAAACCAATTACAAGTAAGCTTAAGATTAACATGTACAGTCACCAGCAATAATATATTATCCAACATTGGGTGCAAAAATATCTGACACGTTTTTATTAATGGAGGTAGGTATAAGAGTGTGTCAGATATTTTTGCGCCCAATGTTGGATAATATATTATTGCCGGTGACTGTACAATGGCGAACTTACAACGAGTACGCGGATATTTTAGTGCGTGATCGACGTGCATGGGTTTTTAAATCATCATATTCGGATAAAATTAAGTTTTCATATTTATGAAAAGCTTCGTGTAATATACAACCTTTCTCGTTTGTAACTGAGTCGCTGCACTTCAAACTTGGTTATCTCCTTGAAATTTGGTATACGAATTTAAAACTTAACTTGTTTGAAAAAAGACGCAAATTCCGTTTTCTTTTCGCATGGATTTATCCGAGTTTGAAGTAAAGCGACCATTCCCATTCCATTCCCAGTATGTAATTTGCTCGGTAGGTCAAAAATAGTAATAATTAAGTAAAAAAATATGAATCAAGGAAAACAGGCGTGATTTAATGTATGTATGGATGTATTAAGGACATCACACCGGGTTACTCACGTAAATATTCGTCACGTTTCGGGCTCGTCCGAAGTCCCTAGTCATGAGAGCCGGTGTGATCTTCTTAATAATGTGAGTCTCACGGAAGTATTATGTTTAAAAAATATATTTTTTTTAAACTCAAGTGTAGTTTTTGTGGTTATTTTATTTCCATTTGCTGACGGTTAAAGAAACAAAGGCAATTTGTACAGCTGTCGTCGTGTTGGCCATTATGTGTTCTACATACATAGCTATTTGTTTACTTACTAAGAAATGAATCATAAGCTATTAATCATAAGGTTTCTTATTATTTAACAATTCGGTTAGACAGCCTTGTGACATTGGCAATAATTTAACTTGGTTTTAAATAACAATTACGAATGTTGTTGAAAATTACAAAGAGTTAAAATAAAAATGGCCCAGCGGTAATCTATTTAGTTATTTAGCTTTGTGGACTCGACTGTACGTCAACATCAAAGTGAATAAATTCATATTTTTTTATTTTTCGCTTTCGTATTTAGGTTTTGGATAAAAGAGTTGTCATTTATAAAAGTCATGTATATTTTTAGGTGGTTGGTCTTATGTTGAAATTGGTTGTAAGTTAATTCCCTCATAGGTAATATTATTACATTGTTAATGTATAGGTAAGGTACGTTCTTATTCTATTTATTTTCTCTTAGAAATAATGTTATTAGTTCACGTACATAAACCGAAAAAAACCACTTAAGCTTACTCAACGTTATTTCCGTTTTTGTAAGCAAACGTATCGTAAAATATACGAGAAATATCGATATCCGCGACTTTGTTGACGTCTCCTTGCCACTGGCAGCGCGGCGCGTTTTTTTATTTTCCTGCTCGCATATGTTATCAACAGATATATAAAAGGCAAAACTGACTGACTGACATATCAACGCACAGCCGAAACTACTGTACCTAGAAACTTGAAATTCGGTACAGGGGTTCCTTTCATGATGTAAGTGAGCACTAAGAAAGGATTTTCCGAAAATCGACCCCCAACGGGAAGAAATGGGGGGAGTAGCGGGACACTAATTCTACGCGTACGAAGTCGCGGGCGTCCTCTAGTCAACAGATAAGAGGCTTACAATAAATAAATAGCGACTTTGCGAAACGGAGGATTGTGTAAAATAATAATAATCGTTTTCTACTGATTTGGGAATAACTGAAACGTTTGAATGTCCCCAAAAATCGTTTCTTGTTTATCTTGTTATTGTTACCGACCAAAATCCTATTGAATTTTTCGGTAACAAAACTGACGGTAAAAAAAATAAAATTAAGAGCATCTGGTCTTTTGATTGTCTATCTAGCATTTATTTCGTAAATGTACATTTTAAAAAAAACCTTTAATGGAACGTTTGCAAAGCCATGTCAAGTGGAAGATATCCGTCGATCATTACCTACTTAAGCGCTCTTTTAAATATCCCTATGTTCAATGTTTGGTTTGTTTGCGGAGCAGATGCGGTATCATGGGCTGACAAAACCTGCCAAGTTCCACGGCGTAAAAGAGACAAGAGATATAAAACTCCTATAAGGGAAAGGGAAACACTAGTTTGTAAATTAAAAACTATAGGTAAATCAGTAGGTAATTTTAATTTACATAGATATATCCTAGACCTACAGTCTATAGTTTTTGATATTTCATTTACAATTGCCCATTCCAAATAGTTCCCCATACCCCACTTGACTTAGCGCTATCTCTGATTGGATTTTGGAAGATTTAAAAAGGTCTCAGTTTGAATAAATTAAAAGTTGAATGTTTGGTATTGTATTATAACCCCCTTACTAATAAACGTTGAGTAACGGTGGTATAGCTATACAATGTTTTGTCTTTATCTGTCAAATTCAAATGCCACAATTAGTAAGGGGGTAAGTCATTACTAATGACTTATAATACAATATATCATTAGTTCATTACCCCAGATCTATCTGCGTTTTAAGCCACAAATAGTCATTAAATTTTACTTCTTCCCTATACCTATAAGCTTCTCGTATATCTGTACAATAAACTAAATCGGAACTTCCTACTATCTCCGTCTGGATATAAATAATTCGTAGTACAGAAATAGCACAAAGTACGCAACCAATCAGCGCCACACTCCCTCACTTCTATTTGAAATAGACACCAAAAGGTGTCCTCGGTCTAACTATGTTACTTCCTTCTCGCGTTACTATTAGTATTATGTTAAAATAGTGACCATCGGATTAGACATCTAATCTAACGCAAGCATTTTGATGTGTGATAAGTGACAACTTGTCAATTGTGATAACTTTCCCACTACATACAAACAGAGCTGCGCAACCCTCAAATGATTTACTTGTATTGAAAGTTTATACACTTTCAGCGCTAACTGCTCAAAAGTGCGTCCATTTTTCTGCCAACTACGGAAAAAAGGCACATCTACTATATTATTATAATTTTATTAGGAGAAAAAACAGGATACAAATATAGAAAGTAAGTATAAAGTTAGAGTATTTAAAACAATCGTAATGAACAAATTTGATCCCATGAACAATTCTCACAAAGACACGTTACAATAAAATAGTGAGGACTGAGAATGAACTACACGACAAGATATAAATTAACCATAATCAGTCAGATGAATTGTATTGCACTTCCAACCTTATTATAAGCCTTTGAGAGTTTAATATGCTTCTATGAATTAATTGCACTTGTGCCTTTCTCCGTAGAAGGGTAGTTTTAGGGTTCCTGGGTTGTTTTTTGCTCAACTCCAAGGGATTGCACACCTGAGTATTTGATATGAAATTCAACTTGATACCTCCATGCGTTCTTGAGAAGAAGGGTTCCTTTTTTCCTTTTAAGGTACGGAACCCTAAAAATTGCCATTCATATTTTGTAGTTTAATTTTCGTCTATTTTTTGTTAAATTTATATTTTCTCACTTAACAAAGGCTTACCCTAAAGAGATCCCTTAAAGGGATAAGTTTGCCTTTGTATTAGTTTTATTTGTGTAATTTTTATAATTGTGTAATATAATTGTTTTACTTAGTATAATAAACTGTTTACATACATACATACATACATACAAAATGCTCATTGATTTAATGAAACCTATAAAGTTTCAGCTAAAGTTCGGTCCTGTGTTCGGTCCGGTTCCAACGTGTAGGCGTGACGGCCAACGATGGGCCAATTACAGTTAAATAATAAAAGTTGAACGTCGGGAAAATTGTTACCGATTTTTTAAACGAGTTTAACCGTCCTGAAATGGCCGTTAACTAATAGAGTTTAAATAGATGTGTGTTACTATTTTGTTACTTAGATATTTAGGTACATATTTAGTTACCTACCGAACCTGTTAAACATTGCATTTATTTTGATACTAGCGACCCGCCCTCGCTTCACTTCGGTTCATTTGAGTTTTCACTTTCATACAAAACAGAATTTATTATACTTAAATAAAAATCAGTGAAAAATCCTTCAGTGAAAAATTATGTAACGTAGTGTCGACGTCTTTATTTATGTACTTGACAGTAATGGCGGCCGAGTTAAAAACAGTATCATAACACGTCAAAAACAATATTTTTTTAACCACTAGAATAGAGGCCCCGGTGGCCCAAACCCGACCTCTCCTTCTATCGTTAAATGTACTATCAGCATAATAGAATCCTGACGCATCATAGAACGGTGTCACAGTGACATTATAAAACAATTTGTTTGACACTTCTTACGACTTAAATCATAACGTCACTGTGACACATTTCTATAGTGGGTCAGGGTCCCATAGTACAATCGTATAGTTTCATTTAGTACCTATTTAATAAGCACACTAAACTCGAAGTAATAAAAAAATATATCCAACATTACAGTGACCTAGAAAACTAATTGTATTCTCAAGCTTCAAGTCTACGTAGCTTTATCTAAGCTTTTAGTTTGCGTAGCTTTTATACTGTAAGCTCTAACAGCTGCGGCCGCTGTTCCAGTTCTGTTACGGCTGATTTACATTGGGCCAGCAAAAGCATGCCAGTAGAAGTACATTGCGTCGTTACAATAACTCTCGCCTCAAACATGAAAACCAACTCGTCAATGTACTTCTACTGGCATGCTTTTGCTGGCCCAATGTAAATCAGCCATTACTGTTAATAAACGTTCATCGCCAGTGACACCTTTGGGTGCTCAAATTGTATATAATTTTTCCTTGGCGGCACGGAAGGTGTCTAGTCTACCCACAACGACCAAGTAATGAGTTGAATTAGGTATTGTCGTGAAGGTAGTAATGAATGAAGATTGAGTACTGACTGACTCGTAAATAAACGTCCTATTATACCATGGGCAGAGTATTACCTAGACGGGACACGAAAAAATTGTACCTACAACGAGTAAAAGAGATGCATTTACATGGAGCGACATATAAATAAATAAGACTGCATCTTTAGTTTCTATATGTCACTCCAGTGGCCCGTTTTACGAAGCTACAAGTTACAAATTACAAGTGGAAGTCTCTTTCTAGCAAAAGGAGTTCGGAACGAAGAATGGGACTGCGCGTTGCGTTTTCCGCGGTCCGAACTTTACGTGTGCAGGCCGCTATAATGTAACGGCAATACGTCCGCTCCCGCACCCGACCCGCCCTCAGTGTGAATTGCGCTTTAAAATTTCCTAGTGCACCTACTCGTAGTTTGCAGTAATTTACCCCTTATTACTTAACCAGTAGACTTCAATCAGCCGTCCGACTAGATATTACCCGCTTTGATGCCGACGTGTCGGGGCTACACCGCATATCAATGTAAGGAGTATGGTTCACTGAGCCGCGACAAGATCTGCGATTATCATGCGGATAGCCGGATAGTGACAAGAATGTACAAAACATTTAAAAAAAAAAAATATCCAGTTGGCACTGTATTTTTTTAAAAGATCCAAAATTTTAAAAAAATCAACTTATTTAAGTTTTTGAATAAGGTAAAAGTTAAAAAAATACGTATTACACACATCAGAAATGTGTAAGGATCAAATATACATTTGATATTTTGCAATGCACTGCTTTGCGATACATTACAAAAAAAAAACAATATGATGTAGGGATATCTTTGATGTGTGTAGAAAAATACTGATAAATATGTTAATTATATGTTAGAAAACAGAACTTAGAAGTATAATAAGAGCCTGTTTAACAATTGACGAGTAAAATCTGCCATTTAAAGTTGGCTCACTCCTTGTCTATTTTCAAGTGTGAGAAGGGGCTAAATTTATATCTATTGTCAAAATATGCTTTACTTGTCGATTGTAAAACAGCCGGTAAATAAATGACCTTAAGAAAAGTTAAGGTTTATAATAACATTGTCGGTCAAATATGAGGTCTACTACCCTAAGGTTGCATTTCGTTTGCACCTTATAAAATACTACAAGGAGAGTCTTGCCCCCTTACTTTTAAGCGTGGAATAAGCTTGGAATAGTTTGCCACTTTCTGTCAGATGCAAATGTCACAATTACAGATAAGGACAAAGCATGGCATAAACTATTCCAAGCTTATTCCACGTTTACAAGTAAGGGGTAGGAGTATAAGATGCGTATTTGGAGAGATGACTTTAGCAGCATTGTTTTTTCATAGAAAATTGTTTGTCGATGACTTTTTGTCCCAATGTATCTATGTATGTATCCCAATTATGTATGGACGTCGTTTAGTGTAGCCTCAGCCTAACTAAGCAATTTCGTTGTGAAATTCTCTCCGACGTGAACTATTAAACGATAGCACGAGCACCTCTAGCCGATCCTTAATAAACAATCTCAAAGCCAATTTTCTTCAAAAAGAAGAAAAAATACGAAAGATTATTGTTCAGTGAAGAGTTGAAGAGCGAAGTAACTCGAAATGAATAGTTTGAAGGTTCATTTTTCTTTGGCAAGTTTAGGAAACGTTAAAGTTCTTGCAGGGTTGCTTGTAAAGGGCGTTCGCTTTGTTTTTAATATAAGCGGTTTTTTGGTCTATTAGCATAGTAGGTTGTAAGCGAAGCGTACAAAAATGAACCTTATTTGCTCTACAGTTAGGAACAGGCAGTAGACACTGGTTAAATATCCACTTTTTAGGATGCATTAGTTTCATTTTAAACGCAATAAAAATTAAATCTTTTTAAAAATAATGAACCACCTCCAAAAAGTGCAAATATAGGTCGGTTAATTTTTTAAAACTTTAATTTTCTCATTTTATATTTTAATGATCATAGTAATATGCTTGAATACAATATAGTCGCACTTCTCATTGAATAAGAAACTTTACGATATTTCAAGCACGTCGCAAGCAACGCTGCAAGAAAGTCATGGTGTACAAAATTTAAACCATATTACCCTACTCATGAAAACAAGAATCATTAAAATCGGTAGACAATTGGCGGATAAATCGAGATATATGAAATTTCAACCCCCATTTGTCTACCCTTAGGGGTGATATTCTTTCATAAAATTGATTAAAAGACAAGACCTGAAATGTACTATGATCACGAAAAAAAAAATTTTAACCTTACTCTGCCGTCCTTATTCAAAGGACGTATGTCATTGGGTCTTTTTTGTTTAACGTTTTGAGGTAAATGACTACGTGAATGTGACGCTTGTCCAACTTACGTCCATTTACGGTGGTGGAGGAAATGCAGCACAAAATATGCCAAAAAAACGCATGGCAGTTAATATGCGTCCTTGACTCAGAAGTAAAGTGGAGATAGGAAGTAATTGTTTACCACCTTGCTTAGGAAATACCATGTTTTTGAACATGTGTAAAAGTTTCTTAACAACTTTTTGAAAAATATTACTAACCAAGATATTTTATATTTGTATAGGCATTCATGTTAAATCTATCGAAAAAAAAAGAGAAATTTAATGATTTGGAGATGCGTCCTTTTGAGTTAGGACGTCAGTACTGTAGGTAACTAACGGCTTCAAATTGAATTGCATAAAAGGCTATTACAAAGAATTCCCCCGGCCTTTCTAGCTCATGAAATCTTCTCCGAATTTGTTTTTTAAACTTTGATCATAGACGTTAAAAGCTTTCTTAGAGATTGGTTTAGCAACATTTGCATTAAAAAGGGTCTTTTAAAAATGTTGGAAGTCCGATGGAGTGGAACGAAACACGGCGGAGCGCCCTTAAAAGTAATGGCGGACGTCTTAATTACATCGGGTGAAGGTCGAGGGGTATACTAAACTAACTATATGTCGGGACTCGGGAGGCGTTGTTACGTAATATAATTATTATAAAATAAATTACGCATAAAGGAGGCAAATGAGCAGTGTTATTCTTTTAAAAACGGCGGTCGGTCGGTCCAACGAGCAAAAGCGCAGCGGCGTGTTTAGCGCGTGCATTCTCATTTAGGCAGCCTTATACGTTCGAGAAGCCATGCTGCCAAATTGAATACACGCGCTTAAATGTGTTTTGTTCGCTCGGACGGGACTACTTAAACTTGACGCTTGGACATTCACTGGTTCGTCCGTCCGTTCGTCGTTGTTGAGAGAAACTCACCTCACCCCAGGCCGTAAGTGGGATCTGAGGCCGATGTTTATGGGACATTTGCAATGTCAAAACTGCAAACGCGCTACCAATAACGAGGACTAAAAAGGAGTGCTAGTTATTTCGCCGTTGTCTTAACCCCACACCTGAACACAACATTGCGAACACTGCGGTTTGGCGGTAGGTTCAGGGTGATGTTAGTAGCGATCGGAGATGCACGAGGTCCTTCCACCACTAAAATAAATAATGTTATTTTGTTGACAAAAGTTGTGGTTTGAAAAAGTAGGACTAGGTATCAAAAATACCTTGCACTTACATCTTTACGAGTTTAACAAAGGTGTTATTGTTATTATCTTAGACAATTTTCGATTCGTCGCGAAATTTTCGAAGGCGGAGTTAGGTTTACATTCAGTTAGGTTTAATCAAACTTTACGAACACCTGTTAAGTGTACACTGTAGTTACTCCCCCCTCCCCCTGTTCCCCGCAACACAAACCAAACCCCCTGTAGCGCGGCTAGTGCCTCGTAAACACATAATCACTTACCCCTACCCTCTGTTTAGGGGTCGTTACCCTGCTAATAGTGGTACACAAGTTCCGACTATTTTACGGCAATATTTAACTAACCAACCGATCTAAGGTGATGGTAGTATTTTTAGGAAGCGATTGAGATGTGGTGTTGGCGGAGAAAGAGAAAGCAAAGGATTCGCTGGATGGGAAAGAAAAGCAATAAAGAAGTTTTCAAGGTGGTGTTGGTAAACGGGAAAGGACATATTAAAACTATAGAATGTAGAAGAGGAAAGATGATGGAATACCTAATACGGCAGGACATTTTAAACATTTTGGAGGGCAAAGTCGATACGCCAAATACTAGAAGGCTAATGTTGTGTCGTAGGTACACTGTGAAAAATGTGGCACTATAAACTAATGTGATTGCACATCTTTTTGACCAATCGTGCAAGCACGTAAACTTGATCTTGATCACTGTATATTATGATGCTTATTCCGCAATTTTACTATGCATTAAGTCTTTTTGGTGCTGTGTGCATAATATTGTATACTACTTGCATGATAAAAGATAAGGCATTTGTTCTTTATGTTTTGGTGAGGTTTCTTGCACAATGAAGTTCAATGCCTAGCAGAACAAATTTAGATTCGTGTCACTATTAAAAGTGTCGCGCACTGTTATATTAGTGGCAAGCAGTGTATTGCAGAATGTTTGCATAATATTTTATTACGTCGTCTTCAATCCATTTTTCTCAGTGTACCGGAAGGTGAAAAAGCTGGCAGAGAACGGCGAAAAGTGGAAATTACTCCACCGACAAAAGCCTAGCTCTTAAGTTACAAGATGAGTACTCTTTATGAAATGGGGATTGCAACCGTACAAAGCTGATGATAAGAGTGCAATTTCAGTATTGCAAATTCGTTGCCAACTGATCCCTTCATGCTCATTTAACCGGTTGTGTTATCCCCACACCGGAATATAATGCGAATGCTGCTTGGTGGTAGGTCTAAAGGATAAGATGGTTTTAGCGATCCGGACGGAGCCTGCACAAGTTAATATAATGGCCATAACTCTGTACCACAGAACAGAAAAAACAGTAGAAGTGTCATGTGGGCGTGTAACGTGTGGCATAGTTATGCGGAGTTCTGCATAACCTACCATACTTTTGCCGCGATCGCTTATTTCGATATTTCTAAAATAGGAAATAAATCCAGAAGCGTACCTTATTGTGCTATTTTGGAGTGTGAAAACTATAGTTGCACCAAAAACATTTTCCGTGGTGGCGTGTTGTTTTTATGATAGTTTGAATATTGGCGACAACAGGTCTGATACTAAGCGAAGCCCATGCCACTTCCACTGTTTTTTCTATTCCGTGCTCTGTACAGTCCCTTCATTTAATACACCGGTCGTGTTGAAACAAATCAGTAGCAAGTTTGTACATGAATTTTTTAAGGTTTGTATTGTCCATGCGTAACTTAGAGAGTTGTAGGTTTTCTTCAGTGGCAAAAATATTATTAATTAATTAAATTGATATGCCATAGATGTCAGTCGAGACCAAATAGTCAGGACTAGGTCGGCGATAGAGCGATGCAATGGATGACATGTTTGGACGTTATCACACAGTAGAATCTTTCTATTTTAATCCCTGTACTCTTCTGTTGAAAATCAGGGATCTCCGCTTATTTACAGACCTAGCAATTGTACGGTAGTTTTTTTTCTCCCAAAATCGCCTGCTTGGTTAATGACTGAGAGTTGAGACAGATACTGCACAGGGAGTTAAGAAGGTTAATTTGAAGATGTAGGATTAAATAACATTATGCAACTTTATCCGTTTAACATTTTCCTCATATTAAGTATCAAAATAATTGCAACTCCGCATCCTACTTTCCACTTTCCTTTTTAAGACCCACAAAGCATCAAGAAGCATCAAACTCAACCATATTGAATTACCGACTTCTCAATTTATCTACCAACTTATCCGGCAACAAATCGAGAACACAATCAACTTGTTCAAATCGTATTTGTATTAGATTCCACTTCCAATTCTCTAATCCTATTTTTGTGACCCCGAGGGTGGAAAGATAATGGGGCAAACTTCCCTGGTCCCAGGTTTAATATTGTTTTGTATTAGTTTTTTGTTTGGGATGCTCTTGTTTTGGGACGTTTATGTTTGGGAGGGTAATGGTGCCGTAATATGAAAAAAGCGGCTAACTGAAACGTAGTAGTTGAAGCATTCTGAGCTCTATTAGTAAGTACATTAAATTAGAATTGTGATATCATTTCTATGCAGTATACGGTAGAATGGTTTGCGTGAGCATTTACTTATATAAATATGAGAGTTACACAGGATGTTCCAGAACTTGAAGTTAATATGGCGCCAAGAGAGTCAAAGGTGTGCCACAAGGTAGCGATCTTGACCAATATCTTTAAAACCTTAATAAATAACCCCTAAATTAATGATTATATTGAAAAGTTAAAACTATATTCCGGACCAGTACCTGTAGAAGGGGCTTTATACAACATATTACAAAAATACCCAAAAAACACACGTTGTAACACGTTTTGTAACACGTTGTATAAATCCCTTTCTATTAGGTACCGGTTCAGAATATATAGTTTTCGTTAAGTTCTGGGGCACCTGTAGGCTGTACACTATCAAGTATTTTGGGTCGCGGTCATGTCCGGGATTCGTGTACACGTGTCTGTAATCCGTGTTCATGTTACGCGGACATGAGTTGCTCGAACCAGAACAGGTGTCTGTGTACCCGTGTAGTTAGTCCGTGGTTATGTTAGGACAAGGGTCGACGAACCATAGTTTTAGTGTTTACAATCCACGTCTCGGCGCGCTCGCTAGTCAAATTAACGTAGCACGTCTGCGTTAATGTATAACAAACTAGCGACTCGCCCGCCTTTTGCTTCGGTTTAAACAAAAAAGCCTTCATTAGCCAGGGATAATTGAGCTTTCTGTTAGTGAAAGTACTAATTGGTCCAGTAGTTTTAGAGATTATCGCCTACGAAAAAGAAACAAAAAGAAAGTCGTTGAAAAATAGAGATGATTCGGGAGGTTATTTTCAAAAGCTGTTAATTACATTTGCAATCTCGTAAGCAATACAGTGGCTCATATAAATGACAACCCTAAACCTAAAACCATCACGGACGGACACGAACTGACGTAGTGTTAATTTAATACCGCCGGGTCTAAGAACACGGGTACACGTACATGAGTTGCTCTACTTCAAAAAAAGAATGACACGTAAATCATTGATGTATTTTTTATTTTTTGACACGTACACGATACATCCCTATGAGTATAGGGTGTTCTACTTTAACCGCCGCTCTTAATGCATTACACTCCCGCTGAATAATTAAATGAAATGACCGAGAATGAATGAAATGAATGGAAATTACATTCGAGAACCATTAACACCTGATTGACGTTGATGCGGGTCCACGTTTGGGATAAATCGAAGTGGGGCTGAGGTCACAATGGTGGGCGATGAACTAGCAGTTTCGTTGTTTGATAAATCTAGGCATTGAGGAGTAATGGTCTAGGTCTAGAAAAAATAGAGTGGTGCTTTCGTTGAAAGCAAACTATAGGATTATTATTATGTATATTTGTGTAGGTATGCTATGTAGCTGATTGTATAGTTTTTCAATCAGTGTCCGTTAAGGCCATTTTTAATTATGCCAAGCTCTTAAAGGCACCATAGATAAACAATTTACCTACAATAAAGAAATGTATGAAACCTTAAAAGAAACGCATTCTGTTTTCTTTAACTAACAGGTGCGGCGGACTGTTAGTCGGTAGGGCCCTTTAGGTTTATTCTGAGTTAAAAACTTTATGATTACAATTAAAGAAATAGACTGAGAGAATGTAAATTACACTAGATTTTTGCAATTAAACCACAAAGGTGCAGGGTTCCTTACATTTTTATTACAAGAGTTCATACCATAATCATGTCTTCTTTACGACTTGCTCAGCATTACAGACAGTTTTTTATAGTCACTACAATTGACTGCACTCGTCTTTGCTTAAAAACTTGGTTGTTAACCGAGCAGACTGATCCTATCGCTCATCAATCGTTGCTCTGTTACACGCAAGTCGAACAAACGCGGTAAAAAGACAATTAAACCTTTTTGCCTCCAATCTATTATTTATGAATCTGAAAATCCAGTGAATCACAGACTAGCGGGCGGAGTGCGGCGATCGCTATTATTATGGTTTCCATGAACGCAATCGATAGCCTGCACTGCAGAATGGTGCAGTGTCATTATAAGCACCCTTTATAATGTTATCCGATTTTAATACACCCTGTAGAAAATGCTTTGTCTACTTTTTATAATATTTTAAATTGGTAATGAGCAAATGACCTAGTGCCACATCTAAGAAACCAGCTTCGTCAATGATCAATCTTGACAGTAGAGGAGTCGCAAGTCCCTTTCCGGCCTTTAATACTCAGCCAGCCGGTGACACTTTAGCGTATCTCATTTTTACCAAATTGCTAGTTACCAAGTTTCGAGATTTTTGAGATGCTATAGGCTGGTTTTATATTGAGGTGTAACTTAACATCCATCAAATTTAAATATAGGAACAAAATTCGTTCAAAATTCGTGTTTCCATAGAAAAATACAAAACAAAACAATCCCCCGTAAAATTTATTACAAATCTTAGTTTTTTTGTAAATATTTTTTACATAACATAAAACTAGGCACACTTTCAAGTACCTATAGAGATATTTGTCATCATACCGCTTTTATAATCTTTAATCTTGTACTTACATATAAATCTATTTAGTGACTGACTGATTAACTGAGTGACAACGCACAGACTAAACCGCACAATGCATTAGTGACGCCTCCGGTGTTGCAAGACTTGCAAGTGTCCATACGCGGCGGTGACCACTTCCCATCAGACCGTCTGCCTGTTTGTGCGTCGATGGCAATATAAAAAAACGTAGGAAATATTTCTTGGCTTCCCTAGTGTCACAGAGGATTTTTAGAAAATCTGCCGCTAACTCTAAGAAAATAGGGAAACGAATTTTACGAGTTTAAATTCGCGGGCGTCCTCTATCTACGAAATAATAAAATAACAAACAATTAGTATTTTAATTCTTGATGTAAAACGACAGGCTAGCAAAAAAATGCCTTTGATGGATAAGAAATTAAATTTAAATAGCAATTAATTTGAATACCTTTAATGTCAACAGCATTTTGATTTGATTTTGAAGCCAAAGTAATTCCCAAGATTTTTACCAAGTATCCGTCACTTGATGAATAAACATCCTGTATAGCGTCCACTGCCAATACCACAGAACAGAAAAAACAGTAGAAGTGTCATGTGGGCGTGTAACGTGTGGCATAGTTATGCGGAGTTCCGCATAACCTACCATACATTTGCCGCGATCGCTTATTTCGATTTTTCGATATTTCGATATTTCTAAAATAGGAAATAAATCCAGAAGCATACCTTATTGTGCTATTTTAGAGTGTAAAAACGATAGCTGCACCAAAAACATTTTCCATGGTGGCGTGTTGTTTTTATGATAGTTTGAGTATTGGCGACAACAGGTCTGATACTAAGCGAAGCTCATGCCACTTCCACTGTTTTTTTTATTCCGTGGCCAATACAGTGAGGACCAATCGGGGAACTGCGGTCAACTTCGAAATTATTCCGTTTGGAAAATCAGGGGATTCAAACGGTTGAGAAATTGACAAATGAAGATCAACTTTGCGTTGACACTGGAAGTCTGCCTCGTAAGGCCCACCATACTACAAAAAGGGCATTTTTTGTGAGCGGGACATTATATAATCTGGACGTATGTAGTTTTCATTTTTAGGGTTCCGTACCCAAAGGGTATAAACGGGACCCTATTACTAAGACTCCGCTGTCCGTCTGTCTGTCTGTCACCAGGCTGTATCTCACGAACCGTCATAGCTAGACAGTTGAAATTTTCACAGAAGATGTGTTTCTGTTGCCGCTATAACAACAAATACTAAAAACAGAACAAAATAAATATTTAAGGGGGGCTCCCATACAACAAACGTGTTTTTTTTTCCGTTTTTTGCTAATGTTGTACCTATAGATAATGGTACGGAACCCTTCGTGCGCGAGTCCGACTCGCACTTGGCCAGTTTTTTCTTATATCCTTTCCAAAGGAAGGATATAGGCACGAGGTTAAGAACATCCTTATTTATTTCTTTTAAATATAAATCTAAAGAGAGCACGAGACAAACTAAAACTTTACTTCCTCTTGCCTTGCGACCGTTTCACAAGAGCGATAAGGATAGCTAGTTCAAACTTTGGTTTTTCAGTGGTGTTTGTGTTACTAAGTACGCTTACAAATTTGTGTTTGTGTTTATTATAATATAATGTAAATAACCCGTAAACAAAGTTCTGGTAACTACTAACTAGAGGATAATGCAAACGATGGGAGGTTAGCCAGTTGTGACCACAGTTTGTAAGGTTTAAGGCCCAGCCATACCGGATGCGTGCGCGTACACGTGACGTGCGCGTTCGCTTTCCACTGCGTTGTATAATGGCATGTCCTATGAGAATTCATACTATACACCGCAGTGGAAAGCGATCGCGCACGTCACGTCTACGCGCACGCATCCGGTGTGGCTGGGCCTTTAGACGTGGAACGTGTAAGATACGTCTTACGTCGCATTAATGTTACTTGGATTAGTTAGTGTGCGTTAGTGCATGTATGTATGTAAATAGTTTATGGTACAAACGGGATAACAAACAACAAAATAGACAGAAACACACAAGGTATAAAGGCGAACATATCCCTATAAGAGATCTCTTCCAACCTTTGACCGATTGGGAAATGATTGAAACAACAAATAGCCATACGTACAACAGTGAAAGGGACTAGATCAAGATAAAGATAAAAAAAAGATGCACGGGCACTTTTACACGTCAAGAGTCCCAAAAGGAGACCACTGCTGAGAAGAAACGCCGCAAGAAACTCAGCAGTCAGTCATTTGTAGATGTTTCATAATTACGATAAAATTGAATAACCTATATAAAATACTAAAGTTAAATAAATACGTATGAGCTAGATCTTCAGTGTTTGTTGTTTTAAGTTTTAGGCGAATGTTCTTAATAATATTATGATGCCTATTGATTTGCGCCGGGTTGTTTATTCGATAAAAAGTATTTTACATCCAATTTAATATGCTAAGTAATATGTTTGGCGAATAGGTAGACTGAAAATTTTCAGTCCAGTATATACCTTATTAATTAAAATTAAAAATAATAACTTTGTTTTCAAAAATTGCAATTGCTTGTTTAATAGACAAATTACATACCAATCGAAGGTATGATGCCTATAGAATATGCAAACGTTAGGTTGATTTTTATCCCGTCAAACTATTGGGTAGGCAGGTATAAACAGGTAAGTCGGTACTAATAATTTGCACCAAACCTAACGTTTGCATATTCTATAGGCTTCATACTTTCGATTAGTATGCAATTTGTATATTAAACAAGCATCGGAAGTTTAAAAAAAAGTTCATTTTTAATACATTTTTTAATGATATGAGTACTGGACTGAAATTTTTCAGCCTACCAATCCGCCACATATTATTTAGCGTATTAAATTTGATATAAAATACTTTTCATCGAATAAACAGCCCGGTGCAAATCGTCTCCTATTCGGATCTTAGACCACTATAATTCCTATAAACATCAAGGCCCCGCCCACAGAGCAGAAATCCCTATACCATGAAATCATGAAATCGAAGTTTTGTATTCCCCGCGGCCGCTACAAAAACTGGTCCGATATTGTTTTTGGCAAAACAATGAGTAAAAAATGTTGGATGCTTTCATTCGAAACATTTTGATTTCTTAGGACGAGTCCAAAGATATATAGCGATGTATTTTCATTTTCTTTTCAATTACAATTTTATCAAATTGAAATTATTTGACTACTTAACAGTCATGCTATTCATAATCTTGAGACCAATTCGAAACTGGTTAGATAAAATAGATGTTATTATTACATACATGCGGTTAGCCTATTTCGGAGTGCCCTAGCCTACGGAATTAGCGGTCCTTGGTTCGATTCCCAACGTGGGCAAACATTTGTGTGATATGCGCGATATCTTGGATGTATTCCATGTATTTATAGATACGAGTATTTAATTATGTTTATCATTCCCTACTTCCTAATATAGGTATAAAGGTCAATTTGCATGTCGCTTGATATTTATTTAGTTTATTTCTAAGCGTATAAATTCAGCACAACGTCCCGATAGTCGGGTTACGCGGGTTCACTGTTCGTAGCAGATTTTCGCTACAGAGCGGAAAAAATGCTGCTACAAGCTACAGCGTAGCACTCGTAGCAGTGGCTGGCGGTAATGTGTTTAGTTAAAACTTGTTAGGTTGTCTGCAAGAGATCGCTTATAGTGATTAGACCACCTGTTGTCTTTCGTATAAGAATTTCATGTTTTTGTCTTTCCTTATTTATTTTCTGTGTGATTTTTAATAAAGCGTATTTGTATTGTTTTTTATAACATAATTGATTTGAATTGGATTTATTTCTATGCTTAAATTTGGTTTAATAAACATAGTGTAGGTACCTAAATAACTTAAAAGAACTTAGTCATAAAAATATGTAAACATTGTACCTATTTTGTCTAGGGTTTCTGTAAGAGAACGTGTCAACACTTTTTTTAATATGGTGGTCTTGCACCGTCATAGTTAGGTTTTTTTCTTAGCTCTAGTGAAAATTCCGAATTTTTTAACGTTTTCCTGCTGAACTACGCATGATATTTTTATTTTATATTCATTGTTTTATATAATGCTAGTTTAGGTATTATCATTCTCATAAGCAACAAAAAAAACGAGTGACTGCTAAGTTTTTTGCGTTGTTTCTTCTCAGCAGCGGGTGGATTTTACACGTGTAAAAGTGCCCGTGCGGCCTACTTACTGAATAAACATCTTTTATCTTTATCTTTAGGGGAAAAACGTTTGAAAACTCAGACTTTATTTTACTTGCCTTCTCTTCTAAATGCTATTATTTTCCATATTTCAATTTAATCTATGTTCATGAAGCACCCTCGCCACAATGGCGGCTGATCGAAAAACTTCTCCTCATTAAAAACGACTTTAACAGTATTCGCCATTTTTCAAACTTTTGTAACGAAACATTTTCTTCCAATTAAGAAAGCAATTATAAAATTAATAAGCTAATAAGTTTGCTTTGAACAATTTTTGGGAAAAAATATTTGGTGTGCGTTGCATACGATGCCATGGGCTATAAAGAAGTTAGCATTTAAATAATACGATACAATTAATTTATAGCAGGAAAATTATTTTCAATTTAGGTTTTAATTTTGTTTCAATTAAAAATGTACTTACCTGAGCCGTTCAAACAAACCTTTGTTTGCTATTTATTGATGATTTAAATTAGTAAATTCTTGTTAGTAAGTATTACATTAATGTGTAATTGTTAACAGTATTTATTTATGCGTACCGATTTCAATGCGTATTTTCGTTCAGCTAATCAAGTTCTAACTAAAACAAATGCCTGCATGTTTGCAGATCTCATCGAAGGTTCTTCCAGTTTTTGATTTATTTTTGCGTCTTTTATTTAAGGTACCTAATTCTTATTTCTATAAAAATTTACATACAAGTCAAAGTCAAGGTTCAAATCAAATGGCCGACTGACTTTTATCACCTTCCGTTTGGCTTTTTGTAAACTCTTCAAAAAGTTCTTCAAAAAGTTAGTTAGTTGTTGTTTTATCCAATTTCTTTGTGCTTAAAATTTCGTGGTAGCAACAAGACAAGGAGCCAATTGAAGTGCGCCCTTTCGTAGCCATGGCAACGCCTGTCAATTTAAACTTTTGGTTAATCATAGCACAAGTCATTTTCCAGCTCTGAATCGGGCAGCAAATTGCGATCCCGGAGGTCCCTGAATGCCTTCATTCACTCGAAAAGATCGCCATTTAGTTACATTTAACTTCAGTCAAGGAGACTTGTAAAAGGGCTTTCAGTTGTGGTTTATGGTACGAGCGAAGAGCGATCAATCTTATACAGTGTGTGGCCTAGAATAGGGGATAATATTGAAAACAGACTCTCTAGAGTATCAGCATTTTTTTCTGAATAGATCCCAGTTAACCAAAACCCATACATTACACACAATAAGAATTTAAAGTTACGATTCATAATCATTGTATTGCAAAACGATATTATCGCTAACGTTGTCAATGTCAATGTCGTGGTACAATGGAATCGTCAAAGAGACGTTCCGTGTAGCTCCGAATAAGTACGATGCATTGAGTTGAGCGAAACTATTGCATTGTTTGCATTACATTTAATATACGATTAAGTTTGTTAGAAAAAATAAAAAAGTAAAGTTTAATTTTTAATTAGTTGGGACCATAATGATTCAATTACTAGTGACCTATAGAGCCCCCGTTGTCAATATTATCCCCTATTCTAGGCCATACACTGTATACCTAGTAGGTATGTGCTGTGGGCTTGTCACTACCAAGGCAAATATTTGTGTGATGAGCACAAATATACTTCTAGGATGTTTTCTTTGTGTTTTAGCATTTATTTATCTATGTAAGATAGTATATCGCTGTCTATCCTACAGTACGCATAGTACTATAGTACACTTAGTTTAGGGTTAGGTTAATTTGTCTGAGACAGGCTGATATTTTATAAATAAATAATATCAGAGGACTAAAATGTCACACCAATTGACTTAGTCCCAAACTAAGCTCTAGGCTTGTACTATGGGCACTAGACAACGATATAAATACTTACATAGAGAAATATAAACTTAAATACATAGAAAACATCCAAGACTCAGAAACAAAATATTCGCGCTCATCACACAAATATATGCCCTTACCGGGATTTGAACCCAGGACCGCTGGCTTCGTAGGCAGGGTCACTACCAACTAGGCCAGCGTGTCGTCAACTAATTATTTGTTTATTTTTTTTCAATTATTTGTTTTGATTGCCCGTCGCAATAAACTTCGGATTGTTTTTTATAAACAATCCGATTTTAAACAAAACATAGTCACTATGGATGCCATTGAGTCTGTTGGAAATTACTTATAGAGAGTCAAATTCATGATACATAAAGTCTTTATATAAACTAATCTTTGAGTAGCTTATCTGTGTGCAAAAAAGTCTTGATTTAAATATAATTAAAACATTACCCAGCAAAAGTATTGTGATTCGAGCCTCCAGCCATAAAAAAGATCATGTCGCATCATCTTCCTATCCTACTTCCTACTTATAAATCCGAAGCCCGCGAACCGGAAAACGTCAGACGTAATCCCTACTGGTAATAAGCTAAATTAAAATATACTTACTTTTATTTTATCAAGTGAAGAACTCCAATTAACCCTTGCTAAATAATTGTGCGAGGGCATGTATCACTTTTTATTTAAGATTAGGTTTTATTAGTATCAGTTTTCATGTGTGACATTACAACAACAACATAACAAACATTAGAAATGCAGATTATATTTTTAAAAACATGTTTACCAACGTGGCTGAATGCAAGTCACACCTTTGCCTATAAAAAAGTTAAGTTACATCAACACGACCCATCACTGACATGAACTGTCATAGGGATCAAGGTTCCCCAGGCCGAGTATAAGAAGTTATTCTACCCAGGAGCGAGTCTAAAAATCGCTGGTCGCTCATGCCTTGCCGCTCGCCTATGAGCCCGCCTATTACGCGAAATTGCTCGCAATTGAAAACTCGACGAAAGGTCCAAGACTGTCGCAGCCAGGTGCAGGCCAGATCAACACTGTTGACTGTCCATCCGCACCAATGTTTTTATCAATAACTAGTTTCTGCCCGGGACTTCGTCCGCGTAGATTTCGTTTATGGTTATTCCCTCGAGGACTTTTTAATTTTCCGGAATGAAAAGTAGCGTATGTGTATATCCGGGGTGTAAGCTATCTCCATTTCAAACTTCGTCGAAATCCGTCCAGCCGTTGCAGCGTGAAGGAGTAACATCAACTTTTATTTATTTATTTATTTAATAGGATCACCAACAGCAGATACAACTTTCTTAAAGCTAGTTAAAAGCTAGTTTAATCTAGTAAGTTTTGCATTTATAATATTAGTAGTATACTGGTATTAGTTTATATAAATATTTCATATTTCATCCAAATCCGTCCAGACATTGCAGCGTAGTAACTAACTAACACACACACGTACACACGCACACAACTTTCGCATTTATAATATTACTAGCTTTTGCCCGCGACTCCGTCCGCGTAGAAGTCGTTTATCGCTGCTCCCTCGGGATCTGTCTAATTTTCCGGGATAAAAAGTAGCCTATGTCCTTCCCCGGGACTCAAGCTATCTCCATACCAAATTTAATCTGAATCGGTTCAGCGGTTTAAGCGTTAAGACGTAACAGACAGACAGACACACTTTCACATTTATAATATTAGTATGGAATAAGTAGGATATATTTAAACAACCTGCGAGCCTATTACGGTCGTGTTTATCGTGTGGATAAAGAATCTGTCACTTTCTGACCAGTACGTAAGTGCGAGAATGACGGATACTTTATCCGCCGCTGTAAAGGCGACCATAGTACGGGCCATGGGCCTCTATTCTACTGGGGAAACAAGTTTCGCAAAGGGGTTTATTTTCTATCTAAGATAAGATAACATTCATAGAGTAAGAAAGGCTGCGGCTCCACTAAGGCGGAGACGAGCGGAGCTGAGTGGAGCAGAGCTGTAAAAAGAGTTAAGTGATTCCATTCCACTGAGGCGGAGACGAGATGTGGATTTCAACTAATATGATTGGTTGATTCCTACACGTCTCCTCTCTGCTCCGGTCATCTCCGCTTGACTATTTCCATTGAAGCGAAGCGGAGACGAGATGTGGATTTCAACTAATATGATTGGTCGATCCCTACATGTATCCTCTCCACTCCGCTTGTCCTCGCCTCAGTGGAGCCGCAGCCTACTATACTCGAAACTCGAATTCAAGACCAAAATCCTAACTTCAACGGGCGCACATTCGCTGTGATTACTGCATTTTGGTTTAAGTGTAGGTATTTTTATCAATAAAACTTACTCTAATATTACTGGTTACACGAGTTCTCATTCATGTTTTTATGAAATAATGTTAAAATAACTAAATAATCAAGATGGGAACTGTCAGATTTTGGGCTTGAATTCGAGTTTCGAGTATAGTTTAAACTATACCAAAGTAGAATTGTATTTAAAATTCTCCCAACCCATGTATCTTTCCATCCTTTTAAAACCCAAGTTCCGTTTCCCGTTCCGACTGAAGTTTATAAGAACTGTACCCGTACCATGAGATTCAATGGACGTACTCGGTACCAAGTCGAATGCTCTGTCCCTCGCAGACCTCGCAGTATTCCTATAGAGTGCGAGAGACAGAGTATCAGACTCGGTTGCGAGTACGGTAATTGTAACTCATGGTAAGGGGTAAACTTCCTGTGCCCGACGAATGGTCCCAATACCCTATCGAGGCAGGTCAGGCGTGTGCTTTTAAAAGCTTCAAGCTCCCGCTAAGTTGGAGCTTAATAAGTGGCCGAGCTTTAAGGAGGTATTGCACGCGACGGAGTTCGGGGAAGTTATTTATAGGGAATAGTTTGATTTTTCGAAGAAATTTTATCCCTGGGTTTTACTTAAGTATATCTCTGTACCAAATTTCACATTGAACGATATTGTGGCGATGAACCGATGAAAACTTAAAAATACCGGAAAATTGCGACCCCGACTGTCACACGAAGGGTTCCGTTACTTGTATATTAATTAATAAATAATTTAATTAATTAATTATAATTTTTGGTTTAATTTATCTTTTAATTTGCCATAGTTTTAATTTTTAATTTTTAATGTAATTTATAATGTAATTGTTTTATGCAATAAAGCAAACTCATAATTTAATTTAATTCTTATTATTTTTTAGTATAGTAGGTATGTCTATCATATTATTATGTTTATTACGGTTTAAGAGATACAGCGAATGTTAAAGACAAACAAAAAACGCTATGAAAAACATGTTTCCTTGTACGAGTATGGGGATCCCGTCTATTTTTAACCGACTTCAAAAAAGGAGGAGGTTCTCAATTCAACTGTATGTTCTTTTTTTTTTTTTTTTTTTTTTTATGTTTGTTACCTCAGAACTTTTGACTGGGTGAACCGATTTTGAAGATTCTTTTTTTGTTTGAAAGCTGGTGCTTTCCATTTGGTCCCATTCTTATCATAATGAAGATTTGATGATGGAGTCTATGAGGAATCGACGGAACTCTTCAAAATTTATAGGCACACCTATAGCGATTTTGGTATTTTTCATTGTAACTCGTGTATTTGCTCTTGGAAAACACTATTTGGTAAAGTGGAACTGATGATGAAAACCACAGATGGCCACCGGAACTCCTAAACGGTATATATTTCAAGGGTGGCGACAAGATATTTCGATTAAGATAGTTGAGCGACTATGACGAAGCATATGTATGTTTAAGTATTTGACTATGACTTTCCCACGGCGTTGCTTGCGGCGAGATTGAATTTCAATGTTCTATAGTTTCTTATTAATTCTTATTAATTAAAGTGGGACTACATAACATAACACTATAATTATGATCACTAAAAAGTATAAAATAAAATAAAAGTTTAAAAAAACAAAAAAACCGCCTTCAAAAAGCAAAAAATAACTTCATTTAAAATGGTAGGTAATAGGTCAGTCCAACTGAAGTCGGCGTCCAACAATATTTTAACCAAAAGCAGACTTCAGTTGGACTGACCTATTACCTACCATTTTAAATGAAGTTATTTTTTGCTTTTTGAAGGCGGTTTTTTTGTTTTTTTAAACTTTTATTTTTTAAACGTATTTTTTGTACTTTTTGTTATACTTAGCGGCAATCTGAGTAAACTTCAAGTACCTATTCGGTTAGTGAGATACATACAGCTCACTGACAAACAGACGAACAGCGGAGGCTTAGTAATAGTGTCGCTTTGGCACCCAGTGGTTATGGAACCGTAACAAGTACAGTCAAGGACTTTAATTGTTGAGCCACTATGGAACTCTGTCATAATGACAGCGTTAAGTTAACCCACATGAAAGAAATTACGCCAAAATTAATGATTAACGTTATGCGACAGGGTTCCATAGTGTTCCAGAGTCCTTGGGCCCGGAAGTCTCTTTTTAACTCTATTGGCTAGAAAGAGAGTTCCGCTTGTAATTTGTAACTTGTAGCTTTGTGAAACGAGCCACTTGTCTCTTTATATTGTGTCCGGATGTGTTGTCTAATGTTTTATAGAGCATAGGTACAATTATTAATTTATTTTTCTTTATTTTCAGGTAAGTACCACCGATAAAGTTGGAAAAAGCCTTGAACTAACGAGGTTACTGGTAAGCACCCTAGAACTAGATTGGATATAAAATAAATGTTTTAAAAAACAAATAACCGCCTTCAAAAACGCAAAAAATAACTTCATTAAAATTGTAGATACCTACCTAATAGGTTAGTCCAACTGATGTCGGCTTTTTGTTGAAAATATTGTAGTCTTCTTCGACTTGTCGACTTCAGTTTCAATTTGATTGACGGAGTAATCGGTGAACATACATAAAAAAAAAACTTACTGGATCTTAAGTAGGGTCTTGGTGGCATAGTTGGTAAATGCGCCTGCATTGGCCCGGATTGCCAGAGGAGATGCAGGTTCGAATCCTGCCTAAGACCGACGAAATGTTTTCGCTTAAATATAATTTGAATTTCATAACAGACGTTTCCGTTGAAATTAAAAAATGTTTATTTTCTTTGTTATTTTTACATAAAAATGGCAGACAAATCTATTAAATAATGTACATACATACATACATAAACTCACGCCTTCATTCCCAGAGTGGGGTAGGCAGAGCCACAGACTCACCAACAACTCCAAAAACTTGTTGATAATTCTGTGACCACATTTTGCACAACCAGGCTAAGATGTTATCCAGTGTATTAGTGACAGGTTGCAAACCCATCGCCTAACAGCACTACACAGCCTTAAGTCCCTTAGTCGTCTCTTACGACATCCAATGGAAGACATGGAGTGGCAACATTCTAAACCCGGCACCACACGGAGATTAAATAATGTGTTAAAGAAAAACCCTGGTTGTAACACAATTCAAATTGTAAACCAACTGTCTAAAGCAAATAGCTAGCTAGTAACCATTGAAGACGTCATGAAACGATTCTCCCGTTAGCGTAGCCTAAGTGACTGCAGTCAATTGATGCAAGTAGGTAATGACAGAATTGCTTCCAGGATGTCTCCTAAATGTATGGGATAAGATGAGGAGAGAATTGAGAGATTTATAAACTCAAACTCAAATGCTTTATGTGCAACTAGCTTCTGCCCGCGACTACATCCGCGTAGATTTCGATTATCGTTAAGCCTTCGAGAACTTTTAAATTTTCCGGGATAAAAAGGAGCCTATGTAATCCAGTGTATAAGCTAATCTCCATTCCAAATTTCATCCAATTCCATCCAGCCGTTGCAGAGTGAAAGAGTAACAAACATCCATACATACAAACTATCGCGTTTATAATATTAGTAAGGATAGCTATAGCGCGCGACTCGGCCCGCGTAGAAGTTAGACGTCGTTTATCGTTATAATCTCGAGAACTGTCCAATTTTCCGAGATAAAAAATAGCATTATGTTCTATTCCAGACTATAATCTATGTATTTTTGTGCCAAATTTCATCCAAAACCGCCGAGACCCATGATTGAGTAACAGACATCCAAACTCTGTCATTTATAATAGGTTTAGTAACAAATAAGATCATAAAATACATACCTACATCTGGGTATACATCTATTCTACTTTCTACTCGGTTAAAGTTGAGTTTTGACACGTTTTCCTGTTCAACTACACATGTTTTTTTTTACGTTACATTCATTGTTTTATATAATGCTAATTTAAGTATTATAATTGTATAATATCATAAACAATATTTAAAAAACGACTGACTGTTGAGTTTCTTGCGGTGTTTCTTCTCAGCAGTGGTCTCTTGCGAAGCGCTGGTAGATTATTGACGTGTAAAAGTGCCTGTGCGGCCTACTTACTGAATATAAACATCTTTTATCTTTTTTAACCAAATTACTTTTGTAAATGATACAATGACTCTTATTTACCTACTTGATAATAATGGCGGTCAAGTTAAAAACAATACGATACATGTCAAAAGCGATATGTGTTTACCGACTACAATAGAGCCCGTGATTGCGTTTTTTCGATATTGTTATAAAGTTCGTTCGTTTCTAGCGATTCCTCGTCCCCTCAATTTCTTTACAGCATTATTCATATCATCATACTCTATCTTCTTATCTTTGATTCCTCAAAACCAACTCTGTATTGTGTACAGGAAAGATGAATTTCCATCGCAAGTTCCATTACCGTTAATTATGACTAGTCGTAAATTAAGCGAAGACATTAAGGAAGCTGTGAAATATTGCGTCGATTTAGTGATCTTCCTGATATTTCAGAATGATAAATAGTTTGGATGGCAACTGACTGACAGATACGTCGATTATCTTTACATAGTTTGAAACAAAGTAGCTTTTCTCGTTCTACTGTCAATCTGTCTGTATAACCGCGGAAAAATTATACTTTTTTTTCATAACTAGCGACCCCCACTCGCTTTGCTTTGGTTAATGTAAATTTTCTGTAACACCCGCACATAAACTAGAATTTTATTATACATGAAAAGTTTCTCAGAAAAATGATCTAACTGGTGATGAAAACCGCATCAAAATCCGTTGCGTAGTTTAAGAGGAGTTAGGGTGTTACCAGACCAATCGATCGATCATCGATCGACGGCATCGATCGATGGTAGAATTGATTAGTCGACGTCGATCGATAGTTCCTGCCAGACCAATCGATCGATCGTCGATCGATGGCAGAATGGATTAATCAACGTCGATCGATCAATAGTTCCTTCATCAATTAAAGCTATCAGATCAGTCGATCAACGTCGACCGGCAATCGATCGATTGGTTAGTCGAACGATATCCGTCGATCGATAGTTCCTACCAGACCAATCGATCGACTTCGATCGACGTCAATTGATGCCGTCGATCGGCGATCGACCGATTGGTCTGGTAACACCCTTAGCTGATATACAGACAGATTTGGAATATGTATTAACTATGTAAAGAAGATATAAAGATGCGCAATACCCATTAAACTACCTACTACATACTTGACATTGTCAAGGCAAGATTGACTCCTAATTTTTTCTATATCATTACTTTTGTTTTAATCATTCATTGGCACGAAAAGCAAAAGATGTACAGAGAGAAAAATAACATAGCGATATACAACCCAAACCAACCGACCAATCAACCCAAATGCTTAGGCGTCAAATGTAAACTTAGCCCCTTATTCATAAACATACAATAAACCTATTTTAGTTAAAGTATTCATTGTCCTTTTCTGTCTCATTTAAATGTCATAGGTAATGGTACAAAAGGACATATTTCAAGTACACTTTAGCATACATACAACTCACGCCTTCATTCCCAGAGTGGGGTAGGCAGAGCTACAGAATGACCAACAACTCTAAAATAAGGACATAGCATATTTCAAATGCACTTTAGCTAATGCGTATAATATTTATGAATAAAAATTATGAATAGAAGGGCTAGCCCGTACGTATTCCTTTTAGGCCAGTATCTGTATCTTTCCATCTCAATGACCTAATTGAAGTGTCCCAGCGTCTAGTTCTCATTAACTCAGTAATTAGAGCAACCTAATTAGGCGCGGGTTCGAGTCCCGGCCTTGGAATCTGTGTCAGGTAGACCACCGAGTGGTTTGTAAAGGTTTGCCAGTTTAAGTTGTGAAGTTGGTTAGTTAGGAGAGGGCAGGGAGCGAGGGCGGCCTGTGCAAATGTTTTACTGCTTCCTGTATGTATTTAAGCGGTACTCTGGAAACCAGACATCTCTATTATCTGTTTTATTTTTTAATTTTGTGTTTTGTACAATAACCAGCGACCCGCCCCCGCCTCGGTTTATGTGAGTTTTCTGTAACACCTGTGCATAAACCATAACTTATTATGCGTTAAAACCTTCCTCTTTAATCACTCTATCTATTGATAAAAACTGCATTAAAATCCGTTGCGGCGTTTAAAAGATCTAAGCGTACAGACAGCGGAGAGCGACTTTGTTTTATACTATGAAAAGATAACACAACGTTTTTAACTGTTTAATTGTAACTGCCATAATGACGTAATTTCATGTAAATGCGTGATAAATAAATCATTCTTATTCTTATTCTAATTTAATTTACTATTCCACAAAAAAAACAGAGTTCACACAATTAGTTCCACTTTCGAAAGAAAAATACGTATTTTCAAGGTTCATTTGAGATACGACAAATTTAGTGCAAATTTTTCAGGTATCTAGCTCGAGCTCTATTATGGAAGTTTGCTACTTTTTGCACATTAAATACAATACTTAACGCATTTTAGTCATATTACTGATGAATTCTACTTCTATTTCATTCATCCGTGTGTGAACATGCATCTGTTGAATTACCTATATATGGGTAATCTTTGAATGACCCATCGACCCATCGATCACTGGCCATAAATACTGCCTTTTGATTGATGTTAGCCTAGTATTTGACCCTCATATTGATGTAAGAACAGCCTCCTAATCGAGGATACCAACAAATCCTTCAAACGCAGCTAAAGCTGTCAGCAACACCCAGCTAAGCCGCCCTGATCCAAGCACGAGGACGTCATCACTCACGGAATGTGGCCAGCAAGCCAATTGCAGGCTCGGTGCTTCAACTAATACATTCAGTGCTGATAATCGATATTTGTATGGATATACGACACACCGTGGTGATATGGGCGGTGAAAGTGCTATGTTTTTAAGATAAAAGTTACACGTACGGTGCTTTACCGTACTTTACTTGAGAAAGGGCTTATGAATTGAGTACGTACTACTGCGAAATATTACGCAACTTTGACACCATTTTGCTACTCAACTCTTTCAGGGTCGTGGCTTTTTCACAAAAAGTTATGAGTACATTTGTTTTTGTACTGTGAAATAAAGAAACTTTGACACCATTTTGCTACTCATATACCTACCTATACATATACGAGTATAACTCGTTTGGAGTCAGTTTTACAACGAGCCTCACTACGGGAAATTTGATACAATTACAATCCTAATGTCCTCACAAAAAACTTTTACCGTCTAACAAACAAGTTTTCGCTTGGAAACTTCCAATTCAAACTACATTTTTATTTCGACCGGAGAACGACTGGCGCTCGGAACCCTTTCGCCGGATATATCCGGTTCTACCCGGTGGAAACCGGCGCAATCTGTTTCCAACCGGACCGGGCAGCCGTGTCGATTCAAAGCGTATGCCACCGTTTCGCCAATGTTGATTTCCGATCAAGGGTTGCGATGGTTTTTCATTCTATTAAAAAGGTTTTTCCAGTTTAAATTGTTTTAAAATAATAATTCGTGTATCGTTTTTTTTAGTGTATAGAGCTAGAAATTCTCAATTTTCATTTAATATCGACTTTGTATCGGGTTAGGCACTAGGTAATAATTATGATCATATTATAATCTAGAAAAAAAGGGTAATTACAATGTAGGTGTCACCGGACAGGTTAAGTTATGTTCTAAAACTTTTACTACGGCGGGTAGTCCGAAATCTTTGTGTTAATAAGTTATTGCCACATAAAGACAGTGGGAGACAAACATAACTATTACATGTTTTCTATGACATTCTGGTTCGGCCATTAAAATTTCTCACAGAGGCGATTTGACATTTCCAGCCATAAAAAAGTTGTAAAAAAAACATACCTCTCCGATAAGATATCGCTTGCTATTGGTTCTACGCTAGGTTTTTTATCTTCATAGAAGATAACTAAAGCTACGTAATAAGTTATAACACTCCTACGGAAACTTGTACCAGAGATAATTCCAATCTAGAACAAAGCAATCAATCCAGTCGCTGCTGGAAATCTCATTACATCAGATTCCCAGAACTCGGAAAAAATCGCAGGAAGTCGTGATTAACGAGATCTAATAACAAAAGTGATCCCCAATATCCCGGTAAATCAGTGAGATTAAAACTCCCCGTATTTGCTACTCGACGCCGGCATTTCCGCTTTTAGCCATTTCCTCTACTTCACGATTCCCTCCACTCCACAGGTATTCAATAATGGCTCATATTTGTTAGTTCCTATTAGTGTCGATTTCCTGCGGAAATATTTTTGGAGAGTGTGGAATCCGTTTTTTATTTGCTGTAAAATCCGTTCCGTGATTTTTTACTCAAAAGTAATTTGAAAAACGTTTTGCTCGCAGTTTTCAATTTAAAAACCTTCTTGGAAATGAAAGCCGCACTTCAAAGAGAACTATTTCACATGCTCTTCTGTTTTATAAAAACGTACGTATCTTATAACAAAATTTCTAGACGTACAAAGCACTTTTATAACCAAACGAATTCCTGTCTCAGCGCAACGTAGGACTGACAAAGAGCGGAGAACTCACCCCGTCATCTCGCCCCTAAAATGTCGCCTACGTAACCTGTATATGTCACCTTTGAAATTACATACATTCTGCATGTACCTTTCACTCAACAACTCGTCCTTCCTGTTTACGCTAGCTTTACACAAAAGACGACTCTGAAACTGAGACGTAAGGGCTTTCCAAAGTGTTTGTGGGAGTTTGTCTGGTGAATGTAAAGGGCTGTGCCGAGAGGCATAGTTGTGATATGACGACTGAGATTAAGTTTGTTGTGTACCTTTACGTGTCGTACGACGGTAATGTACAGTAAATATTTAATTAAATTCGTTCCTGGAGGAAGCTGGGAGATTAATCTTCTTAAGGTTTCGCGGGATAATGAGAACATATGAGTTATTAAAGCAGCCTTTTAATTTGCAGTCTCCTTTGCTGGCGGCGGAAAATTTCAGCAGGTTTCCGTGGATTATTACAGTGGTAGAGTCTTATTCTCTAGCTTTAGGTATATTTTAGGGAAAGATATATTCGTATATAGTAGTTATACTGGATATAAGTTCGCCTTTGTACTTTTTTTTCTTTTACATTGCCTGTGTTTTGTATTTCTTTTTTATTCTTGTACAATAAAGAGCATACATACATACATAAATAACTTTGATAGTTTATCTAAAACGTCATCAAGTAGACATCACAAGATTTTTTATTAACTTGAGTCATAATTAATTTTGATTTTCAGAGATTAATGACAATTAAATTCCTGAATACATTTGAAAACGTCTTTGATTGTTTTAACTTAGGTTGAAATCAATAAGTATGTGATATTTCAAAGCAAAGGAGGCGTGAAATGCAAAAAGTTACAGGAACTTTGTCCGGGATAGATCTCATAGTGGAAGTTAGTTGTGGAACTTTTGCTATGTGCGAAGTTGGAGAAGCGCTTTTGATGTAGAATCATCTTTTGGAACTCTTTGTGAACTACATTTCCAATGGATTTTGTTACATGATTGTAAAGCCTATTTCCTTGTTGGGAACCCCAAATCCTATCTTTATTTTAGGCACATTATGAGTTTTAATAAACAATGCCTTTTTTATTTTGTTTATTATTAGTTGTTATTTGCAATTCTAAATAAAAAATAGAGAGCTTTTAACTTTAGACACGGAAAGTTTGAACGATATGAGATGTGATCCAATTTTTACATGAATGCATAAGCATAATAGTATATGCTTAAGTGGCAACCACTACATCAATCATGATAATGGTCGTTGCCACTTAAGCATATTCTAGCTCTATCTGTCACCACGCATTAATATATTTTGCCGAATTATATATTTATGTTAAAAGGCTTTTAATGTTATGTTTGAAATATGTTTATTATGGTAGTTTGCTGTGGGACGATTTTATCACGACCTCGACATAGCATCTTAACTTTCGTGACCTCTGAAAGACATTTTAGAAATTCATGGCAGTAAAGACGCCATAAAACGAAAGTGCTATTATATTTTATGGCAGGGCCCAGACTTCAATACGATATAGAGATTCAGCGACATTGTTCGTCGGCCATTTCCCTTCGTTTTTCATTGTAACATTTACATCATTCAAATGCGAAGGCTATCCATTATAATAATAAATGTAACATCCGTCATTTTCTAATAAAAAAAGGGAATCGGGTGAAATTGGTTTTTCTAAATGAATAATGGGTTCTGTTCGTGAATTGTGAAAAATATTTCTGTTAAAAATTATGACTAGTCATCTTCACACCTAAATTTCGAGATCATGTTGTAATAGCAAAAGCTGAACAATCTTAAAGCCTTAATTAAATTTAGGATTATTACGAGCAATAATGAGTTTTTGATACCGTCGTAATCAACTGCCATACCTAATTAAGATCAAGTTAATTTATTCTAGATTTCGTGATCGGACAAAATATCATAGTTTAGGACTCGTAAGTCAATACTGTAAGATATTTAATTGTAGATTGTAAGTATGTTAATAGGAACAATAGGCTAAAGGCATAAAATATACATAATAGATTTGATATTTTGGACTCTGAGCTAACTAGAACTTCATGAGACAACAATACTAATACTTAAATAGATAAATTCACACTGTCTTTGCTAACACAAAGTTTCTCTAACGGGACTTCAAGTCACGTCTCTAAGGATAATTGGCAGGTAGTACATTAGTGCCAAGCGTGCCAACGAGCTAGGGAAATAATAAAATTTTGAAAATGCGGAGAAAATGAGTATTCCAATATCATTTCTGTTGGTCCCAAAAAGTAGGGCTATCAGTCGCTGCCATTACAAAGGGCGCAGAGCTGGCGTTGCGCGGAAATTAAATGTCAATTTGATGACATGAGACGTTCGGCGTTCTGACGGGCGCAAGAGAGGAGCTGATTGAATGTGTGCGCGGAACTTTACAGTGCCTTGTAACATCTGAGGCTGTATTATAAAATATTAAAGCATGGGTAATTCCAGTCCGTAAAATAGATACGAGCTATAGGGAACCTAATAAAGACAATGAGAGATTGTGTAGGTATTTGAAATTAGAAGTCAATCTTATGCTTTGTTCACAACTACATCTCAAAGTTCTCTTGCGTCATAAGCAAGTTCTGAAAATGTGATGAACATGATCGAGTGACGCTTGGTTTTCTTGCCTCTTTGCCTTCATCTTTAGCAGTGGCAGGACCTTGAGAAAGGGATGTCCAGACTAGGCACATTGGACTTACCTAAATCCTGTTTCGTTAGGAAGAGAAGAAGAAGAAGAAGAAACCTTTATTTAGTGCTGAGTTTCTTGCGGCATTTCTTTTCAGCAGTTGTCTCCACTTGGGAAGAACTGGTAGTCTCCTGACATATAACAGTGCCCGTGCGGCCTACTTACTGAATAAATGTCTTTTACCATTTTTTTATCTTTTACAGTATTACTTAGCGCTCTTATTGGTAACTAAAAACCAATTACTAATAAGAGCGTCTACTATTTCTACTATTATGTATTCTGTGATGTCACCGCTGCCTCTCGTACCCTGGCCAGCTCCCTGGCGGCCTCAGATCACACATCATATTACTTTCGCGTTACATTTTGTTTAGCCCGCCCCGGGCAGATGAGGTTTGCATACAAATGCTGAATGTATCCACGTAAAGGTGACGAAATTTTTGATGGCGTTGATGGGAATTGGATAGGTACTTTTCGGGGTTCGAAGTAATGAAGTGTCTAAAAAAATACTTTTGAAACAAGCTGTTGTTGACTGTATTTTTGTTACATCTTCAGATGTTTATCGTGATCAATCTAAAGATTCTCAATTGAGTGTATCTTTTAGTTTAGCGGAGAGCCTGTTCCTAACTTCCGACTTCGTTCGTTCGTTCGATTGTCATCGGATTTACATATAAACTCTAAATTTTAGCTTTTTCCAATATGGGAACTGGTTCAAAACTGACTGCTAAGATTAAGACCCAAACACTCTTACTACTGCATCCAGCTCTATAATGAACTCTGAATCTATCTATTGGATTGTCAAAATATTGAAAGTTCAAAAAAGGTCAAATTAGAGTAAACACTGAACAGTATTGATAACGCAAGTAAAGTAAAGGTCCGAAGAAGCTCGTCAGAGACGCAAATGGTTTTTCCTTTGTTCAATGTAAAATTCTCGTCTACAAGACTATACTATTTATATTCTATATTGTACGGTTTTGTATCTATCCTATGTAGTTCTTTCTTTCTAGACTGACCTGCGCTTGACCTTTATCTCACCTGATGGTTTTAATTATGATTAAGTCTAGGATAGCTCGCTAGTTCAGAAGAAGTTTTAACATTACGGAGTTTATTTGGTAATTCTTGCAATTCTTTAGCAAAAGCAAGTCGACATATTTTAGAATCGTGGAGAAACTAGAGGTAATTTTAGTTGAAATTTCTGGTTTAATAAAATAGCTACTTTTAACTGAAATACGTGTAATTTATGAGTAGAATGTTTCTGCACAACCCATTTTTATGTTTTTACGAAAAACTAATATTAAACAAGAGTATTTAGCTCAAGCAACGAAGCAAACTCAGGGGAAATAATTCGTGTATAAGCGAATTTTGGCATAGTTGTAGGGAATGGTGTTTTAAACCACATACTAAAAGTACTGACGGGTGGGGGTGGAGCGTTCGGGTGGGCGGGGGTCTAAAGGTCCCTTTTTTTAGTTTTTCGTAAATAACTCGTAAACGGTGGCCCATAGCAAAAAGTTTTCCATTACATGATTAATCTGCATAAAATTCTCTACAAAAAAGTTTTAGACATTGTTTCTCTGGGATCAATATTTAATGAGATATGGAGGGAAGAATGATTCCCGAAAGGCCATAATCGGGTTTCCATTGTAAGTCGGCCCTTATATCAAATGGGCTCGGGCTTTTTTTGTGAGTGTCTCTTATAGTGAAGATTATTTATGCTGAGTATCAACATCTTAATTGTGACAGTTCTCAACTTATAATTTTTTTAAGATTATTTTTAAATTTCCTGTTTTTCGGGATGTATTCAAGCGATTTGGTTCAAACTTTGGGATGATGTTCTTTTTATAGATTTGCATCGCCTCCCAAAAAACAAATACTAGTTATCATTTAAAAAAAAGAAAATGAAGACCAAATAAAAAATAAACATTATTTTTTATGTGGTTGTGAAATAGTGACACCTCTAGATTTTTTTCTCAGAATAGACCATACATTGGCACTACTACTTGCCAAAATAACAAAATTTTCCAGGCGGTACTTCCTATCAAAAATCAGCAATATGTGTGGCCAATACCCTAAGCAATAAGGCAAAATCAGGGGAAAAAACTCGTTTATAAGCGAATTTTAGCATAGTTTTAGAGGACGCCGGTGCTTTAAACGGGGCTCCTTTGACACGCATAATTTTTTTACGCATAATGTATCATTACGCATAGAATCGTTTGTCATAACACTCTTTTAGGCTGACGTTGCCGAAGTTAATAAACGTCCGTTGTGTAGATTAAGTTAAATTAGGTAAGGTTAGGTTATAATAATAATTAAAACAAAACCCTTTCTATTGTAAAAACCGTTTTATGACAAAAGGTTTTATGCGTAATGATACATTATGCGTAAAAACCATTATGCACTTGACCGGTTTTCAGTTTTTTTTTGTTTTTTTAGTGTTAGTACTATGTACATAATAATCATGCCAAATTTGTCGCTTGTGTGTTTTACCATCGTTTGTAATGAAATGTTTTTTTTATCTTAATTTTGTATTGAATAATACAAACTGACAATGTCCTAAACAAAGCAAGAAGGACGAAGGTCTTCGATCATTGAGTGCGAGCGGGCTTTGCCGCTCCTATTTACACTCCCTGCAAAGAACTTTGTCGCAGTATATTATACTTCCATGTATAAACTAAAGTCGCACAATTTCACACTGAACGAATTTTACGATTTAGATGTTTATGCGTAAAGTATAGTATTAGGTAATTACTAGGTAGATGTAAGTGTCCAATTAGTTTTTACTTCTAAAGTTGAATAGGTAATTAAGAATAGTTAGTGTACATCGGTATTTAATTTTTTACATGATTAATTTTTAGTACTGGGTGGTCGAAAAATAATTATTGTACCTGTTTAATTTTTACATGGTTAATTTTCGGTACTGGGTGGTTAAAAAATAACTTAACCTAACCAAGCCTATTTGGATTCTGGATGATCAAGAAAAACACTCTCTTTCGCATTTATAATATTACTAGGATTAGGATTTTTATTTTTATTTATATACCTGCCATACTTAAAGAAATGTAAGTTTGTTTTTTATTGTCCATCTTCTTCCTTCCATATCTCATTAAATGTTGATCCCAGTAAAAAAGTGTGAATATCTTTTTTGTAGAAAATTGTATGCAGATTATTTATGTGATGGAACATTTTTTGCTATGGGCCACCGTTTACTAGTTATTAAGGAAAAACTAAAAAAAGGGACCTCTACACCCCCCCCTACCCGTTAGCTTCTACCCCACCCATCAGTACTTTTAGTATGTGGCTTAAAACACCATCCCCTACAACTATGCCAAAATTCGCTTATTCACGAGTTTATTGAATACAGAAAAAAAAATGCATCTTTTTTATTTGGTCTTTATTTTCTTTTTTTTATTTGATAACTAGTATTTGTTTTTTGGGAGGCGATGCAAATCTATAAAAAGAACATCATCCCAAAGTTTGAACCAAATCGCTTGAATACATCCCGAAAAAAAGGAAATTAAAAAAAAAACTTAAAAAAATCATAAGTCGCGAACTGTCACAATTAAGATGTTGATACTCAGCATAAATAATTTTCACTATAAGAGGCACTCACAAAAAAAACCCGAGCTCATTTGATATAAGGTCCGACTTACAATGGAAACCCGATTATGGCCTTTCGGGAATCATTCTTCCCTCCATATCTCATTAAATATTGATCCCAGAGAAACAATGTCTAAAACTTTTTTGTAGAGAATTTTATGCAGAATAAATCATGTAATGGAAAACTTTTTGCTATGGGCCACCGTTTACGAGTTATTTACGAAAAACTAAAAAAAGGGACCTTTAGACCCCCCCCACCCGAACGCTCCACCCCCACCCGTCAGTACTTTTAGTATGTGGTTTAAAACACCATTCCCTACAACTATGCCAAAATTCGCTTATACACGAATTATTTCCCCCGAGAGGCAGTATTTGGTCTTCGTTGCTCGAACTAATTTTCTTGCACATTAAGTTACGTTCATGCGTATTATGTTAATACAATATCGAACTGTTGGCAATTTCACCAGAATCCTCATCATAATGGACGCGCTTAACCAGGATCTCTATTCTACAATGTAAACCCATATCGCACCTTCGGTAAAACAAGGGCACAATGTACAATATGATTATAGGGGCAATTGTGCCCTTGTCTTACCGAAGGTGCGATATTGCCTCTGACTTGTTTTCGTATTGTTTATAACTCGGCCGCCAATCCTGTCAAGGTTGTGTAAAATCTCAGCCCAGTCTAACACTCTCTTTGAAACGGCAAAGAATCGGCAAAAAGTTGAGCCTGTAAGACAAATATGATTGTGTTATGGATGTTTTTATATCAATATCTTCTTATGTTTAAAACACGAAAATTCTCGTTTCTCCTTCGATATTACAGATTCCCCCAAGTTCAATGTATTGGGAGATCGCATTCGGGCATGTCGTCCCCTTTTTGTGGAAACACGAGAAATTGCATTACAGTCAGGACATTGATAGGTCTCTGGGCGGAATGAACCGGAATGGAATTTCGCGGAGAAATTTGTAATAGAATGATAAGGGAGTTGGTTTCCGCTGATTTATATTGTTAGTGTGGTTGAGTTGGTGATTGATCAATGGGATCTGAAGGGGGCGCTTAATTACATCTAGGTCGTTGTTATGATCTTTAAATTTACTACGTTTATTAATCGGTCTGCCATAGAGAAGTCGCCTCTGGCTTAAAGCGCAACATTCCTCCTTTCACCAAATATTCTCCAATTTTTTTTCTAGTTTTTATGAAAATTTAAATTGACTTTTGTTTAACTAAACTATTTAACTGACTGGTTTGCTATTTGTATTTTCTAACTATATAATTGAGAAGCATTTTAATGAGGAAGTTTTCTTTTTAACGGCCCGCCTAGAATCTTTTGTGGATTGTTGTTTGGGAAGTGTATTATTTTCTGGAATAAAAATCGTTTCGGGGCTATAACCTACCTCTGTATAAAAATTATGTTACGTCGATCGGTTGAGGTATCGAACTGTGAAGACGAAAAAAACATACAAATAAACAAACATAAGTTGAAACATATAATATTAGTAAGGGTAAGAATGTATTTATTGTATCAAGTTTTGCGGAAACACACAGCGCTAATAAATAATAAATCTCTCTCACGTTCTTGTGCGATATAAAAAGGTGCTGTGGGATATATTTTGATGCCGTTTACTTTTATTTATATTCTCGTTATCGTGATTATTTATGGCGTTTGCTACTTTTTTGATAAAAACCATTCCGCAAAGTTCCGCATTTAAAAATTGGGAAAGTTAAGAAAAATAATAACCGTGCCTTTTATGATGCCTACCTTTTTAAAGTTATCTTAACTTCGTCCGTCTTTAACTTTTTTCTCGAAATGATACAATTGTTCTACCAACTTAACACTAACTTGGGTATGTAAATTCGAAACGTCTGTAAATATCCTTAAGTAGGTATTTTCCAAAATTCAAAGAAGCCAAAGGAACTGATATAACTACATGGTACCTTGGAGCTCAGGGCTTTAAGTACGTATCAATTCTGCTTCCCAAATGCTAGGTACTCCTTTTGTCTTACTAATTTAAGAAACTAGATAATTTCTAAATTTTTATTGTTTCGTACAAAATAAATAGTATTTTCAATGCTCGACGTCCATGTCGTTACGCTCGTTATATCAAAACAAAAGACGGTACAAGTACCGCCCTGTACCAAGAAACACTGGTGATTGGTATTCTACCGTTTTAATTCACTGATTTTGCTAAGAAAATTTTATCACGTAACTCACTGTAATTATATAAGTTATTTTCAAAATCGTAGAACCTAAGAAGAAGAGAAAGAAGGTGGACGAGATCCCTTAAAGGCATTAAGTTCACCTTTGTACATATCTTTTGTGTTTCAGTTTATTTTTTAGTTTGTAATTTTATAATTGTGTCATAATGAGTTTACATACGTACAGTCACCCAATAAAAATGTTGAGCATACTTAGAACTTTGTCATTGTGAATGTCATTGTCCTGATCATATGCGTCAGTTGATGTTTTGTTTGAAGTTTACTATGACAAAGCACTAAAGTGCTTAACATTTTCGTTGGGGTAGTAGTACGTCACCAGCAATAATATACTATCCAACATTGGGCGCAAAAATATCTGACACGCTCTTATAGATGTTGGATAATATATTATTGGTGGTGACTGTCTATAAAGAAGTAGCATTTTATTTAGGAATATAATCGATACCTACATTTCAATTCCCGAGCAACTAATAAGTAGGCACCCTGTATAAATAGACAATGCTACTACCTACATCTCATAAAAACCTCAACAATCCCGCTTAAAATTAAAACCTTTAAACGCCACATTAAAGCAATATGAAGGGCCCTTGGGCAGAAAAGGAAAAAGATTCCTCTCACTGTCTCTCGTAACCCAGTTTACGGCACGACACACATACACATACTGCTTTCAATTAGGAGAAGTTGGCTGGGAATTGCTCGGATATTTACCACTGGGTTTTATTACTCTTGTTTTGGTGTAATTAGTTATCTAAAGGGCTGGACAAGTTGTTTTCTAATAAAATAAAGTTGTAGAAAAAACTATCAATAGATAAAAACCCCCTTCATAAACCAAGCAGATTAATCTAGCTTTCTTTTGAAACCTCTGAGTGTGTGTGTGTATGAATATATTGTAAGTGTTTCTTTCTAAGTAGTACCTAATATACCTAAGTGAATGTTTGTGAGAGGGCGTCCAGCGGGCCTAGTATGGTTGCGTCTATATCGCGTGTCAAATGTGGATAAAGCATCCGTCACTGTCGTACTTATTTACGTGTCAAAAGGTGACGGATGCCTTATCTAAACTTAGTCTCGCGATAAACGCAGCCATGTTAGGGCCCTGACTAGTGCGATAGAAATTGGCTTCGTAAATAAATTTGAATTGCGGCGTTTTAGCGCGTTTTGTTCATGCATCGTATTATAAAGATGGTAACAAGAAGGTAAAGCTATAGTATACCGGGTTACTTTCTGTTTTACGTTTTGTTTGTATACCTACACTATGTATAGAAATTTCAAGGGAAGCCGCTGGGAATAGCGTTATATAGACGCTTCGCTACGTATAGAAACTTGTTTTGAAATTTTTAACCTATTGATGTGAATTGCGTAGGAAGGACTCCAAACAGGGCTCCAGTATTCCAACAGGCTACGGACATAGCAGTTAAACTAAATACTGGTATTTCTGGATCCTTGGAATTATTTGTTTGCCACATAACAAATCCTGCCAAACTTGAACCCTTCTACAATGTAATCTATGTGTTCATGAAAATGTAATTTCTGATCTTTAACAACACCCTGATCACGTATGCTTGTAACTTCTTTACTCGTACATCGTTAACAAAATCGTTGAAACTTATAACGTTTCTCTTTCGTGAGAATTTGATGTGGAAGCATTTCGACGAGTTACATACATACATTAAATCACGCCTGTTTCCCATAGGGGCAGGCAGAGACTTCTTTCCACCTGCTACGATCTTGACAAATCTCTTTCGCTTCTTACACATTCATACATCGAGTCATGCACGCACGACGAGTTAACCTTATCTTACTTGAAAGATTATTACAAAATGGAAGCAAGATAGGTTAAAAGCAATTGTAATAGAGGCCCCAATGTTGCCAGTGCCATGACGTCTAAACCACCTCACCTAATGTCGAACTATTTTGATCCGTTTCACGCGTTTGCTCAACTTGCTGCTATAGCGCTATTCGGAAAACTTGGGGATCGAAAGTACACTAAGAAGTCTTAGCGGCTAATCTAAAATAAAAGTTGGGTCTGGCTAGTTTCGCAGACCACATGAAACACATCTTACATGAAATGTGTTTGCTGGGAATTCAGTTATGTTACCTACATCTACTGAATTATGTTACTAAATATCTTTTTAAAGACCATTTTGTTTCCATTATTTTATATGAATTCCCTAAACAAGCCCAAAAGGGTTTTGTTTGACCTGAATGTATGTACTTATATCCGTTTCTATATCCGCTCTTAACTGCTCAACGGCTTAACCGATTTTGATAAATGATACGGGATTAGATTCGTCTTGATGGGAAAAAAAACAAAATGAATGATTTTATGCGCTTTAATGTTTTTGATATATTGACGACAATATCAAAAATGCAGTCGGGTTTTTAAACTTGCTTTTTATTTAGTTATCCATGCTAATATTGTAAATGTGAAAGTAACTTAGTATGTCTGTCTGTCTGTTACGCTTTCACAGATAGATTGAACCCCGAAGAACGACTTCTACGCAATGGCTTTGTTTCCTTGCCCTGTCAAGCACTACCGAGATCAGACGTCAATTGCTCCTCTGGGGGCCTAATATGGCTGCGTTTATCGCATGACAAAATGTGGATGAAACATCCGTCACATTCTGACACGTATGTAAGTACGAGAGTGACGGATGCTTTATCCACATTTTGTCACGCGATAATCGAAACCATACTAGGCCCGCTGCTGTACAGAACTTGACAATTCTTGGATTACGGACAAGGCGAACATTGAAAAATAAAAACACTAGGACGGTGATTTAAATATTAAAAAATTAGTTACTGGACTTCTGAGTATCTTACCTATGAGCTTCCTCTCAATTGTGGTCTGTTCTTGGGAAACAGTAGGATCAGACTTGTAAAAGTGTCCGAGCTATTTAATAATTATTTTTACCTGTATATCTTCGTGCCATTTTTATATTACTTCATCTCACAACGTTCATCTATTTCTTTGCTCTTTTCTATAATTGCATTGCGTTCAGTTCCCGCTAGTCGCAATTCTCTCAATGCACTTAATGCCTCAGTGCATTAGATTGTTCATTGCTCTTGCAGTAACGAGCACTTCATAGATCTTGTTAGCTTTTTCAGTGCGTGGTACGCTTTTAAATTTAAATCGGTAAAGGTGATATTGCAAAACTAATTATGGCGTTTTCAATCAAAATGACGCGCCTTGCCGCTGAAATTGTTGACTGTTGTACCAATGTACGTAAAATTAGATAAGAAAGAAAAAACATTTGGCCGTGACAAACAGACAACCATAAAGGAACAGATTACTGACATAGACAAGGTATGTTGTCTCCGAATGGTTCCAACGCTGCGGCAGTAATGGGATAAGCCGTCGTGGATTGAGTCGATTTTACGAATGTTTAAGAAATAATTAAATTTTTAAAAACCTTAGTTTTTCTGCCAAAAACTATGACGCTACCTTATTATAGCATGGCACACGCACAAACACGTTTTTGACGAATCATATGACACCCCGTTTGTTCAAATCGATCTAATAGTTCAGAAGTTATCCGGGACATTCTATGTTTGATCACCTCAATACATAAACTCATTACCTACTCTTCTTTTGCTGGACAGAGGCATTTTGTTCCTCAGATTGACAACAATTTGTATTCTTTAGATTATGCATGATGCATGAGTCTGTGTACCTAATCGTTTCAAAATTCAAAATATTTATTAAGTAAATTGGCTACACGTCGGATGGAGCTCTTTGGACAAGACCATCATTGCGGAGAAGAAGCGCCGCCAGAAACACCATAGTTTTTCGTGATAAAAAAATGATCCAATTGATAGATCCATTTTATTTCTAGGCCACTATGTTAATAAAATCATCGTCTCTAAGAGCTATATTAATAAACTCATCTCGGGTGAGAGACAAAAGACATGTCAAAATGATAGTTTTCTATGACTTGATGTTTACTTTGACGTTTCAAAAACCTATGACTTCTTAAAAAACTCGATTGGCATGGTCACTTTGACAAAAGTCCACGTCAAACATAGAGGTTTCAATAGTATTCATCCTGCCATGGTATATAGATTTTAATGGTATACATTGCCATTGCAATTACTTCACGCCGGGTTCATTCCGCAGGGCGTGCACTTAACGACTGACTGCATTAGTTGGTGCATTTCTCTTTATTCCTGCCGCTGCATCGTGCCCGCTGCATATCAAAATGCGTTCCATTTCATTTTAATTTCACGCCAAAGTTTTTATTGCTCAGTTTTTTTTGTAATGAATGCTTCCTTTGCGTTAAAGCTTGCATTGTCATTATATATGTATACCTATGCCAAGTTTTAAGTCAATCTGAGAAATGAAAGCTAATAAATAATATCTTAACGCATTCACTGCCAGTGGGCGTGGCCTAGGAACAAACTTGTATGACAGTGAACGCATATATGCATCGGTGGCAGTGAATGCGTTAAACCGTCAAATATGAAAACACGCCACAGAAATTACAATAAATAATTGAACTTAAAATGTACAATCATGCGTCATTGCTTCAGCGCTGTTGGTTTAAATTTAAAAGGATAAAATTACAGACATTGTTCCTTTTAAAACTAAAAATCATAGCCAATTACAATTTTACAAACTGTTCTGTGAACGTTAACAATTGTAAAAATCTGTCAAAATTTTCAATTGACATAGGTAAGCAACCGACGCGAGCGCATGGCGCTTTCGTTAATCCTATACATTTCCTTTGATTCTATCAGAGTGTCTTGTCTGTGGCCGAATGCAACTTGTATACCTATGCCTACAGGAATTCGTACTATATTTTCCAATGACCTAGAGTTGGTTCTTTACTTAAGAAAAGTTTCATTACATCCCACAAGCTATTAATTCAGCGTGGACTTGGTTATAGTGACATCGCTTAAGTAACTTTTGTCATAGTATAAATAGAAAAGTAATTCGTCTCCGACCCTTTATGAGTTTCTGTGACCTATCGCCATTCGGGGGCTAGGGTTGCTTCGATGCGCATTGCTCGATATTTTATACCCACAAAACAAACCGCACCGTTGGCCCGACTAAACCGGCTTGGTGCGTCCTGTTCAGTTTGCTTGTGGTGGCTCGCGGCGCGTACGACCGAGGCGCGCACACACGCAAGCCGCGCCATATACCTTTGTTTGAAGACGAACTACTGTTAAATACATATTTAATATAATACAATTAAAAGTTAAAACTAAACTTATTTAAATTAAAATAAAAACTAAGCTACTCAAATATTAAAGACGTAAATAATAATCACCACTATAAAAAGAACACCCCCTCTAGCAGGTCCGCTCGCGGCATGGTCCCTATGACACTGGCTGCGTTACCTCTCTGGATACCTAGCCCAATCCTTTGGGAGAGGTAAGCACCAGCTCTAGGATCTCCGGAGGTGTCTATGAGCCGGGATGACAGGGCCTTAATAAAGCTTTTCATATCAGCTGACCAAGGTCCCATGGTCTCCACTGCAAGCGCCACAAATTCATAATTATTTAATAATGATGAATATTTGCGGCGTTTGATGGTTTGGGCCTGATTTGATTACTACTTTGAGCCCATTATCTATTGTCCCGCTAATGTACAAACTTCGCAACTGAGATTAGTGTACTGGCGTCAGTTTTCTTTGTTCAAATTAGGAGATATACGTTGGCAGAAATCGGAGGTAGGTGTCTCTTAAACTGGCTTCATAACCCCACCCAAAAAAGACGGGTGTTGTAAGTTTAATGTACGTGTGTGTTTGTGCATCTGTATGTCTTTGGCTTCGCAACTCCTAAACGGGTGGACTGATTTGAACGCGGTTTTGTTTCTAAAAGGAAGCTGGTTTAATTGAGATGGTTTTTATCTAGTTTTATGACAATTGGGCCGTTTAAGACATACCAGGTGGGTTATTACGATTTAGCAGTTATATAGCTTTGTCCCTTTCTCGCAGCGTAATGTGAACTGCGTAGCTATGTCATAATAACCCCCTAGTTCTGGAAAAAGGAGTCGCCATTATATCGGGGGCTTTTGTCTATTAAACACCTGGTTACTGAATTCACCGACGCGACGATTTAATACCCAGCGAGTTTAATTTGGACTGTCCTTCAGCATTATTAACATATTTGTAAGTGTATGTTTAATTTGGTCACATGTTTCGTTTAAAAAGCAGCTCGGCCAAAGCTAGTTGGAACTTAACGCTGCGTTACGTGCCCACGCGAGTTGGAATACTTTAGTTTCACGGTAAATATGTCATTGACGAATTGACCAGTGTGTTGTAAATAACAACCCTGGAACAATAGTGTTGATCGAAGTGACGAGTCGGGTGGCATCATACAATTGGCAAGTTATTTATTTTTTGTTTTTTTGCACAGTCATCAGTCTACAGCCAAAAATGGAGCAGACGCTAAGACAAACACAATTTTGCATTAAAAAAACCGGGGACAGTCTTACATGAATTGACCTAGTCACATACTAAGCTCTAGGCTTGTACCACAATATTAAGAAAATAAGACTGTGCTTGGACTATGGGGAAAAACACTCTTAAATATATAGAAAAAAAAAGAATCAGGAACAAATATTCGCGCTCATCACAAAAATATGTGCTTTTACTGGGACACGTATTTAGTAAGGTTTGTTGCTCTCAAAGATTCCTCAAATTCTCTTCTTTCTAATTACCGTTTTGCGACAGCTTTCCAAATCCAGAGTTCCTTTGTCGTTTGAAATTCGATCGACCTTTTTCAAAGAACGTTTTAGACAATTAAGAAGTTTGATAATTAATATAGCGAACAGTTCGGGGGCCGCTCAAATTACGAACTTCATTAAATATATGAAGAGCAACTTATTAACAGATTATTTTTTTCGAAATGGGATTGATTATTTAAAGGAGAAAACACACGAGTACTCAGGCCATCTGATGGTGAGGGGATCTGTGGGGTTATTATGACGTACGGTCACGAGCGTTATTTGGGACCTATTTCAAGAAAAATATGCTTGAAGTCGTCAATGTCATTAGAGGTGTCAAGTCATTTGTAACTTTTAGGAAACTCAACGTTATTGTTGTAGAATGTCAGATTGACTTTGGACCTAAGGTGGGTACCAAATTTAATCTCGTGACTGTACCTATGCAATTCATTTTACGCTGAGAGAAAAGGACAGAGTTATGTTACTGATATAGCTCCGTCCTTTACGCTCACCGTAAAATGAACTGCATAGCCACGACATAATAACCCCCCTGAGAGCCATAGATATTTGAATTCTCAAGACTAAATACAATCTTGCCAACGCGTTGCGTGCGTTGCCAACCCTTAATACTATATTTATTATATAAGATGCCTACCACGTTACTTCTCGTCAACCCTGAACTTCAGAAGACTTCATCAGCTCAAATAAAATAATAATTACCTCAAACGTTTCAACATAATCGAATAATGATACAATACACACGAATCCCTAATACATCCACCGCAAAAATATCAATTTGCGCAGCTCAAAAACGTGCCAGAAATAATGGGAAACGTACGGATCCTCACAAAGGGACAGAGCGACACATCCCGAAATCCTTTCTTATAACTAATAAATTGGGGAGTCGGTTTTGTCACGTTTCTCATTACCGCCCGTGGATAACAAGTAGAGTATATTACAGACACGTCCCCGGTCTTTACTACCGGCATTAACTAACGTGTACCTACCTAGAATGAACTATATATATTTACTGCTAATTATGTACTCGTAGACTAATTTACTATTTTGCCTGAGAACTTTTTAATTTCTAGTGTGCTATAGATTGTTCATATTTTTACAATTACTCTAATTCGAAAACTATTTTGAGGAATAGGGTTTTAAAGCCGTTCTGCATTATTAAGTTTTTGAAATATTTATCTCTTTCGGATATTTCGTCAAAAGTATATTTAACCTTTGTTTGACTTTCGATTTCAGCTTGAAGCCATCCTAGGTGTATCTTACGGGTTAGGCGAAAACCGCTTGAAATAGTATGCTTTAATACACTATTACAATCACTTTTTAACATTGGATATAATTTATTTGTTGTAATTTATTAGAAAATGCCAACTCAAAATTAAAATAATCATGTCATCCATAAAATGTCTGCTAAATAAATAAAGATATTAAAACAAAACTATTTGGTCAAATACAAAATTAATGAAATTAGTTCATTAAATTTACCTATTCTTTCGAATTAGAACGTAAAAATAAAAACTATGAGTTATTTTTTTTGGTCTATCCCAATTGCCGGTATGCTAGAATACTTGTATTCGACTATCTGACTATATTAGAGCATCGTCGGTAATAGGTTTCCTCGTGGCGGGGTCGACATGACCAACCCCCGAGGTCACCATGTAAAGCCACCAGCAATAATATATGATCCAACATTGGACTCGAAAATATCTGACACGTTTTTCTGCCTCGAGTAATAAGGACGTATCAGATATTTTTGAGTCCAATGTTGGAGCATATATTAGGTCCTTACCTATGAAATTGGCGTTTTATATGGAGAATTTTATGAAAACGGTGGTTTTCATACATTTAATTTTGCGGATTATTTAGTAACGTCAAATGCAAACCAAACAAAATTCTGTCAGGAATATTGGACACTTCTAAGCTATATTATACATATATTAATTACTTAAAAATAGTTAGCTTCATAAAACTCTGCGTAATTGAAACACTTGAACTCACAGCACATGAAAAGAGTTGAGTTCACACTTTAATTTTAAACATTATGTATTGAACCATATTATTTGTATCTAAAACCTTTGTAACATACTGTATTAATGAAATTTAAAAATAATTTGGAAGTTAAAATTGAAATGAATAAATTCCGTACGAAATAAAACACGTAAAAATAACGCCAATTTCATAGGTAAGGACCCAATATTATTGCTGGTGACTGTACTCGTAGGGACTGATGTCGAGTTTTTCAAACTAAAGTACCTATATTACCTGATGCTCTTACACAGAAAAAAACAGACGAATTGAGAAACTCCTTTTTTGAAGACGGTTGAAAACCGAAAAATAGTGCTATGAAGACTGAGTGAATCTACACACGGATAAATACAATTTGTACATCAGTAATAAACTAACTTCATTACTCCGCCGTCCGGTTGTAGCCGGATATCAGATTACCCGGTCCGGCTGTCCACGGCTAACCCAGTTACCTACCACGTGCGGACGGTTCCTGCTTTTTTGTCCCGTGTCCGGAATATAGCTGGATATTTCAGATTTTAATACGGACATGACACATGACAGTTATGATGGACATTGGATGAAAATTTTATTAATTCGTCGATTTGCGTCTACTGACTACTTCATACACATAATGGGAATGCAATATAGAATAATGATCGTTAAATGTGCGTAAAAAAAATATTCCAGATCAAGTTTTGTTTAAAATTGCGCCGAGCGTACGCCGGATGTAAATAAGGTATTTTCTTGAAATCGGACGGTGCTTTTTTGTACTACAAATGACTTGAAATGACCACACAGCTTATAGGACATTTCACATAGTTTAAAAACCATTGACCTTTGAGTTATTTCGGAAAAAAGTAGCTCGCTCGGTGCATTCTTAAAAATGGAACCTATGAAAATGCCTTTCATCTGAAATAACTGAAGCTATTAGGCTGAAATTTTGAATAGGTATAATATTGAGAGATCAGCACCAGGCCTTATCATGAAAATAAATTAGAAGTATTATTTATTTTTTACGCATATACATTTTGGCACACATCTTTCTTCACATGTCCAACTGTGGGAAAGCGTTGTCTTACTTAACTAATAATGAATTACTTATTCAATGATAATGCTATTGTATATTCTAACAAAACAATTTGTTGGCGCTTGTGTTATTCTTCAAAAAGTATTTTCTTTTCATAGCACAGTAAATATGTTTGATAGCTTCAGTAAAGAGCCATAAACTTGTTATTTCTTGTAGATCCTTGTCCTGGGTTTATATCTTGGGCCCAGGTGTTTGTTATAGCGATGCTTTATTTCAGAATAAACGTCCATCAAAATGGAATAATCAATTTCAAACTTGTGCAAATGATTGGGCAATTACGTGGCATCGTTAGCTCTAAGTTTGGCGCTGGGTGAGGCTGAAATTTTTCACACAAAATGCGGTAACGTTTCTCTCCTCTTAAACTTAGTCCGATTATCAAGATTTTTGAATATGTTGTAGATAATTATGAAACACTAGGTCTGAACGATTTTCTTTCCAAAAAAAAATATGTACAAACCTATACTCGAAAATCTAATTCAAGACCAAAATTTGACAGTTCCCATCTTGATTATTTCGTTATTTTAACAATATTTCATAAAAATATGAATGAGAACTCGTGTAACCAGTAATATTATGGTAAATTTTATTGATAAAAATAACTAAACTTAAACCAAAATGCAGTAATCGCAGCGAATGTGCGCCCGTCGAGGTTAGGATTTTGGTCTTGAATTAGATTTTCGAGTATAGTGTTTCATAAAAACTACGACATATTCAACAATCGTGAAAATCGGTTGATTTATGGTTGCGGTTGGAAAGAAACGTTTGTATGTTTTTTTTAACCTCTACGCGATTTAAGCGTCACCTCACAGTCCTTGACTTATGCGTTACGTTTTAACATGCATGGCATGGCATGTCAAAACAACGCTGACGCACCGACGCATCTTCTGCGTCATCTTTTAATAAAAATAATTACATGGCGTTCTTACGGATGCGACCACACCGGTCAACGTAAAAGGCGCAAGACGTTGTAACGTCAGCGTTATGTGTTAAAAACGTAACGCATAACGCATAAGTCGCGTCACTGCGTTTACCGTGCGTCAGCGTATTTTGAGCACCGGTGTGGTCGATCCTTTATGCTTATATTTATCTTTTGATGACTACAAGTGAGGCAAGGTCAAGAATGACTTAAAGAAAACTTATGGGATGGAAATTGATTAGCGACTGAACTTACACTAAATTGCTTTTGCCAGCAGTCATCTCTTTCTTCAATATCACAAAGATATAATGACCGAAAGGGACGCCAGTGACGTCTGAATATTCCCCGCATACCGCTGGCCGCATAGCCGAAATACTGCGGTCCCCCGCAGCAATATGACACACATACCGTACCCTGCTCGAATACTTGTTGTACTGGACTGTGTTCCAATACCGACCCTTTTCAGACATCCTAACTTATATTAAATTTAAATGATAGCTATGGTGTGGTTTTGTTGAAGTCTACCGGAGGGCTTATTGTCTAACGCACTCGCAATCACGATAGTTTTCATTTTTTAAAATCGAAGTATCTGCATACAAAATGAAAAGAATTGCTCCACTTTGAAGCCGGTTGCGATGGCGAGTGCGTTAGGCAATAAGCCCTCTGTTCTAAGTTCAGAAGGTGTTGTTAAGAGAAAATATTTACGTTAGGTTTACAACTTGTTCCTTAGCCTTAGGGGGATAATATAGGATATAATAATAGTCTTATAAGTGTCTGGGACCAGTAGCTAGCTTAGTTTGAAACTAGGTCCATTTTGTGTAAGATTGTGCTACACAAAACCTGAAAAAATAATGAGTTTTTAGTACTTTCGACAACGTTTACAGTGATTTGTGTGTAAAATTGATTCAGTAGATATTTGAGTATTTGTACAGACAATCTGAAAATGAACATAATAGGCTTCGACGGTTCCCCTATGGAATCCCTAATCGTCATTTGTCCTACCTAATGCATCGTTTGTCGAATTTTCGTTTAGGTATCCTAAAGCCATTTCCGCTTGAATTTTTTAACTTTTTAGTGTTTTTATAATACGACCCTAACCTAACCGAACCGCAGATATAATTGGAAAACTTAAAAAGTTCATCTGAAAACCAGTTTAGGACAAATGAAAATTCGGACAAACGATGTGTTAGGACAAACGTTGTTAGGGATTCCAAGAGACACCCGGCTTGGACATATGTGTTGCGTGTTAGTATACAGTACCACAAATGAATCGCAATATCTGTAATTACTGCTATCTATATAAACATGTCATTTATAGCGCCATTCGCAGCCTGTACGATTTAAAGTAACCGCCGCTAATGCTCGCTACCTGAATGGGCGTGTAATTACGTGGCTCGAACAGCGTCTAACTAAACACGGTCCGGCTATTCGAGGTTTGGATTAACACGCTCCAAAATCTGTGTAGGTTTTTTTTGTATAGTTTGCTTGTTTTTTTTTGTAGTGGTGTAAACTACGGGTGTAAATGAAGAAATCTGGTTAACTACTAGAACTCTAAATTATATCGGAACTGTGAATTACCTTTCAGCGGTCACAGCGCCTATGTTACGGAAGGGTCTATCTAACTGGTTGCCTACACATCTGGATGGATTTTCCATAAAAAGTTAGGCCAAGGTACATCAACGTTCTTACGCATTGTATTGTATTGTCTAGTAACTTGACAATTTGACAGTATTAAAAGCAATTTTCTGAATTGGATATTTTATACGAAGCATACATTGGATTGAAAATGTAATTTCTACATAAAATTTCATGTATTTCGTTCTTATTCTAATCTTAATTAATGGCTCCCTCCTGTCAAGGTGTATTTCGCCATTTTAGAGTTATTTATAGACACCCCCATGGACTTATTGAAGAAATAAGTCCATGGATATCACACGCGAGGACAATTGTTCGGTAAAACAGTATTTTTCTCTTGTGGACTGTCAGAAGCACATGGGGTAAGCTCCACGTGCTTTTGTCAAGTCTCCTATTTAATTAATATCTTATATAAATATAAATATGTACTTCCTTTTCTCAGATGAATTTTATTATACAAATGGCGAAAATGATGCCGTTAGGCCCATTGAATGAACATTTTCCACAGGAATTGCGATTATCGTTGCCCAAGGGTTCCGGGCAAAAGCTATATTGTTTTATAGTGTTGCCAGACTCTTCGCGCCCTATCTGAGGTCCGCGATTCAAAGTAATCGTCTCTAATGGCGGCCGCTACCTGAATTAACGTGTAATTACGTAGCCCGAACTGCGCCAACCAAAGGCTAGGGGTGTTTGAGCGTTGGATTTACACGTTGCGAAATCAGTATAGAAATCTGAGAGATATGAAGTTCATTAACCTTTTGATATACATCAATATAGGTATAAATCGGATCGAACTGCGTGGCAAATACGGACCTATTACTTTAAATGTGGACAGTGTAACCACAGAACAGAAAAAACAGTCGAAGTGTCAAGTGGGCGTGTAACGTGTGGCATAGTTATGCGGAGTTCCGCATAACCTACCATACTTTTGCCGCGATCGCTTATTTCGATAATTTGATATTTCGATATTTCTAAAATAGGAAATAAATCCAGAAGCATGCCTTATTATGGAGTGTAAAAACGATAGCCGCACCAAAAACATTTTCCATGGTGGCGTGTTGTTTTTATGACAGTTTGAGTATTTGGCGACAACAGGTCTGATACTAAGCGAAGCTCCTGCCACTTCCACTGTTTTTTCTATTCCGTGAGTGTAACTCATGTTCTCGGGCAGGATGTGTTACATCGCGACAGTAACATGACAAATACAGTCCTCATAACCGGTACGGACACGCGTTACTGACACGGTCACCGAATCACGTTACTATGAAATGTCACTAATGTTGATCCACCTTAACGTGCCCTAGACGCCAGGACAGCACAGACTTATATTATGTAAAAATAACTCTGTCTGTTTGTCAGTTCCGCTGTCAGGGCTAAACCGCTGAAACGATATTGACAAAAATTTGTATGGAGCTAGTATAAACTCTATGAAAGGACATATAATATCTTGCCCTATTTTTGTTAGTTTCTGAGATAAAATTGATAAAAAAGTTCTACGTGGACGTAGTTGAGGGTAAAACGGATTTTAACCTAACAAAGCTAAAAAAAAAAACTTAATCAAAATCCATCCGTTTAAGAGCTATGATGCCACAAATATATACACAGATACTCACGTCAAACTTAAAACACCCCCTCTTTTTTGCGTTGGGGGTTACAAAGGTTTAAGATGTTGCACTTAACAGGCAGTAAAACAGTCGGTTACTGCGCATTAAATACGAAAGTATATTGTACGTCCTTGACCGCCATAGTGTAGTTTTACGACTGACTTAGGTACAATTTTATAGCTCCAGATAAACCTAGTAAAGAAAACATACTAGCTAATAGTACCTATGTCCTATTAGCTAATTCAGGGCAGGAAAAAAAAGGTTCCGTGGTTATTTAAAGGACATCTTAAATATGAAGGGTCCACGGAAAGAACATGTCTAGTCACATTAGTAACTTTTTGAGATATCGCGGTTTGAAAGTTAGGAACCATGACATTTTGTATGTAATTTTCGTGTAGAGGCGTTTAAGAGTGAAAAAATACAAGAAATATGAAGATTTATATCTAAAACTGAGTGGTAGGTAATGCTTCATTTCGTCCTCTACATTTTGACATTCAAAACTCATTTTCAAAAAAAAGTGACTAGACATGTTCTTTCCGTGGACCCTTCATATTGTTTCAATTAATCATTTTTTGCAATGAAGTCCCCTTTTTTATAGTTTTAGTATGTGGCGAAATTATGGTAGTTTAAAACAATGTTTTTTTGGTCATTTTACAAATTTATTTTGTTTTATTTATTAACAAACATAGGTACAAAAAAACTTTTCAAATTAGACCGGACCTATTTCCTACTGGTTATGAAGTTCAAAAATGGCTAAATGTTTCAACACCTCTTTTTCGAAAATCACTTTCCTCCTTAGGGATAAAAATACCATTTTCATCCGGAAACTAATTTCCGAACAAGAGGGATGAAAAATGTTTCACAACAGACTCACTTAGCTCAAGTAATCAATCGCGGACATCGCACTACAAGTTCCTTTGAAACCGATACCGTGGAACTCTTCGACAATGGCACCAACTTCGTAAGTTTGGACGGCCATGTTGGTAAATAGCCTAATTGATTCCGCGCTCAAACAGTGCCATGTTTGCATAGGGCAATAATAATGTGACATTGGGCAAATAGGTGTGAAGGGTGGGGGGCTTAATATTCGATTGCTCGATTAGCTAATGTTAGTTTGTAATTTTTTATCGCTTTATACAGGGTGTCCCAATTAAAAACCAACGTCAGGCCGCCTAGGGCTGATAGAGCAGCTAAAAAGCTATCGATTTAAAGGATTATTTTATCGATACTGATCATTTTAATCTGAATTTTAGTAATTTTCCTTTATCCAAAAATCCATGTCACCAAAAATCGTCATTATTAGATTCATTACGAATCAGCGTAGTTTTTTCATTATTTTAAGTAATGACATAATTTGTTTGAAAATAATCTACTTTATGTGACAGTTGATAAAAAAACGGGTAAGTAAATAGGTTTAAAAACTTATGTAAGATATACTGAAAAACTTTTTAAATAAAACATGAAATGAAGGATTTTTCGTGACATATCAATGTTTCGAAAAACTTTTGTCCGCTATTTCATTTGTCCGAAAATCCTTTTTCTCTGAAACCGTTTAACTTTCCTAGATTCCTTCTTCTTTATTTATATGTATTTCCATATAAATGCTTTTCTTTTACTCGTATTATTTTTAGTGACCAGTCTAGGTAATTGTTTGAATAAGATATAATAATATATGAATGAAGAAACTGACTGGCTGACTGATCGATCAACGCACAGCCGAAACCGTTTTTCAAGGCCGATTTTGTTTGTCACCAGAACTGGTGCCAAACAATGGAGTGAATGGTTGCTTTTAACTATTTTATTTTGTGTCATTTGTGTTTATGTGTATTTTCATAGGTTTTGTACAAATCTATGATACGAATTGTTGTATTTTAGATCACAAAAGCTCAGTGCTCGAAAAGATATAAAAATAACTTAGAATCCGACCAGCGAGACAATCATTTTTCTCAAATTTTTCATATGGCAACAATTTTACCTTTGAAACAAGCTGTCATATAATGAGTATCTATCCAGTCGCTATCAATTTCGTATTACCGGTCGGACTCTAGCTATAAACCAGCTTAATAAGGTAAGCACTCAATGACAGAAGCTTTGTCTGCCAGAGATGATTATGTAATTTGGTCGGGTTGTCTGTAAGTGCTATCTTAAAGGCCGAGCCACACCGGACGCTTGACTTGCACGTACTAGAATTCTCATTACGACATGTCACTATACAACGCAGTGGAAAGCGAACGCGCACGTGCACGTCACGCATCCGGTGTGGCTGGGCCTTTAAGGGTAGGTATGCGTGAGCAGAGGGCCTATTGTCTAACGCACTCGCAATCGCAACTGGCTTCACAGTGGAGAAATTGTTTTCATTTTGTATGCTTATATTATAAGCCTTCGATTTTCAAAATGAAAACGATCGTGATTTCGAGTGCGTTAGACAATAAGCCCTCTGAGGGGCTATTGTCTAACGCACTCGCAATCGCAACTGGCTTCACAGTGGAGAAATTGTTTTCATTTTGTATGCAGACAAGCCTTCGATTTTCAAAATGAAAACTATCGTGATTGCGAGTGCGTTAGACAATAAGCCCTCAGGTTGTCTAGGTATCTGTCTACGATATACTTATATATAGATAATGTAGTACAAGCGGCAATAAGTGTGAATCCTGCTAATGTCGTCGCACTGGACGCTTATCCGGATGATCCGGATAATGCGGCCGTGTAATAAAGAAGAGCGGATTACCGCTCGGTTCGCGCCGCCTTCACCTGTAGGCGCTGTAAGCAGGAAATGGAACGGTGTTCAGATATTCATACTGTTATATATAGGTATATGTCAACGAGAGGTCTAGTATGGTGGAAAAAGGAGTTAACCCCCCATTTTTACCCTATTTGGGTTGGCTTTATGAATGCAATTAATGCCCAATTGCGCAAACTTTTATGGAATTTAATGTCGCCTTTAGTCACGTGGTCACTTTCTACCTTGGCAAATTAGAAAGTGATAGGTGTTAGGATATTTAGTGCGAATGAACGTTTGTGCAACTAGGTGCATGTTTGGTTAATATTACATAAGTATTCATAACCCGCGAACTTATGACGCTGTCTCCTTTTAAAGCGCTAATAACAACAAGACAAGACTTCAATAGAAAAACACATCAAATAATCAATGAGTATTTTTCACTCAAATTCAGAATTATGTTATTTTCAGCGTGACTGAACTTCCAGTAGGTATCTCTTAATAGTATAAAATAAAGTCGCCTGCCGTGTCTGTCTGTATTCAGCTTAGGCTTTTTAAGTTATCAAGTACTAAATAGAGTTCTGCCTACGAAGAACTGGTGGTGAATTGGTTGACTGGTAGAGAATGCCTTAAGGCATTAAGTTCGCCATTTGTAGCTACTTTGTTTATTGTGCAATAAAGTTTAAATAAATAATAAATAAATAACTTTAATACATTAAAAAGCAAAGCCATGGCATCCTTTTTTTTAGCCGTTATAGCAGCGGTCGTCAACAGGCGGCCCGCGGACGTCTTACTTGCGGCCCATGAATGTTTTGTAAATAAGTTATAAAACTTATAAATTTCAAAATAGTGCCCGCCTTCAGTTTATTTTACCATCTTGTGGCCCTTGCCTGCCAAAAGGTTGCCGACCGCTGCCTTATACAGGGTGCCATCGGAGACGTAATCAGAAGTGACAATACTTAATTAAGCATTAAATTGAGATTACAGTAACACAGGAATGCAGGTCGATAGTTGCATTATTTAATTTTAATCATGTAATCTTTAAAATTAAATTATGACCTTCAAACAGCGTGGTCACCCTACAATCAAGAAAGAGATGCAAAGATACACTTGTTCCACATGCGTAATTGTTTACTAAGAGGTGCTAAGAGTGACTTACAGTGACATTGTAATTTTATTTTTAAAAGTGTCATAATAATAAACTTTTCTGAATGAAAACCAAAGAGGTTTTCATGAAATAATTAGGGTAACCATGATTTAGTGAATTAGTGACATAATTGAAGAATAAAATTAACAAAAAAAAAGAACGTTTATTTCAAGTAACTCCTATTACGTTGTTATGACCATCAATTACCAGGTCTGAAAAAGTGGTTTCTGATTACGTCTCCGATGGCACCCTGTATAGTATCCTACTGCTCGGTAAGGCATTTATTTTACTCCATTCGTCCCTATTTAGTACCTACATGCTTCCACCACTCGCTTCGAAATGCGTCCAAGTCATCCCGCCATCTTCTCTTTGGTCTGCCTCTTCTCCGGTGGCGATCTACCGGTTATACATCATCGTAAAAATTATGGTTACCTTTATTCGTTTTTAACAAAACACGTCACGAACGCATTTAAATATGCACCACGTAATATAACAATTATACAGGGCCCGGCTGGATTAGCGGCCGGCCGCGAATCTCAAACACCACAACCTCGTTACATTACGGTCTAATTAGGCGACCTTTACGGGAACGTCAACGTTTGTTTAGAACAGCGGTTGCCAACCTTTTTAAGACTTGGTTCAACGAGTATTTAAAATGTTTAGCGTTTCTGGATCGGTACCAATATTTTAAATGTGTTTAACTTCACTTATACATTGTGTATATGTTTGAGTCAGACCTTGCAAGTTACTTTGAATCAGTGTCCGTTATCGGAATTGACTGAGATTTGCCAAACATACATTACGAGATTTACATGATTTTGATGACGATTCAATATTATGTTATACAGGAGCTGATCTGAATAATAAGCGGAAAGGTGGCAGCAGGATCTTCGCTGTGTGTGTGTTAGTTTGTTACTCCTTCACGCTGCAATGGCTGGACGGATTTGGATGAAATTTGAAATCGAGATAGCTTATACCCAGGATTAACACGAAGGCTACACTTGCCGGATTTTTTTAAAGTTTCCGAGGAACTAACGATAATCGAAATCTATGCGGACGAAGTCGCGGGCAGAAGCTATAATGTTTTATACTTGCGAGTTTGAATGTTTGTAACTCAATCACGCCAGAACGGCTGAACGGATCTACATAAAGTTTGGCACAAAGATAGATTATACTCTAGAATAGCATATAGGCTACCTTTTATCCCGAAAAATTGGGCAGTTTCCGAGGGAATACCAATAAACGACTTACGCGGACGGAAACGCGTGCAAACTATATCTAGAACAAGCTTCTGCCCGCGACTTCGTTCGGGTAAATTTCGATTATAGTTATTCCCTTGGGAACTTCTAATTTTTCCGAGATGAAAATTAGCCTATTTGTTAATCCAGGGTATAAACTATCTCCATTCCAAATTTCATCCAACTCCGTCCAGCCGCTGCAGCTTGAAAGTGCAACACACATCCATACATACAAACTTTCGCGTGTTTTCTAATCGTAGAAATAAAGTAAAGAAACTGATATCCCTCCATTACAATTATAAGGACGCCGATGAGGTTACCACACGGTCCGGCGCGCTTCCACGCCATTACCCCGCTATTCGGAGACAGCTCAACCGGCCCTTTGGGGGGGAAGTTCACCCCCCACGGGAATAATGATCGTCGAGCGATTTAAGTCTTTTCTATGCGCTACTTGTGGACAAGTTTATTCGACTATAAAAGAGATAAGAAGACATTGGTAAAATAGGTGTTGGAAAATTTAAGTTGTCCGGAGAGAAATTGGAAATTTTGTGCTAATTTTTATCTTAAAACCGCTGTTGATTCGAATGTGGTTTTTTCCACTTGAGAACATTGAAGTTCCACCACCAATAAAATCTTAGACGTGCTTAGAAATATTCGTAATATTTTACAAGTTTTTTTTTAAACTAGCTATTTGCAATGCAATGAATGGTCGTATGTTTGGGTCAAATCTTGCAAGGAAGATGAACCACTTCCCGGGGACCGATTGAGCTGAAATTTTGGTATACTTTATTCGGTAACTTCGATGAAAATATAATTTGGCACCATCGAGGTGGTCTGATGATGGAGTCGGAAGGTGGCGACAGGATCTCCGCTATACCTACTTAACGTGGACCCACCGTGTTGGGACTCATTCGATAAACAGATAATAACTTTGCGAAATTACTACAATCGGCAACAAACACATGTCCCAAAAGTGAATTTTTTGACAGAAACTTATTTCAATAAAGAAACACACAGAGTTCCACATTTATGGCAAGCGCGACCAACTCCAGTTTCCATCCGGGCTCCATCTACTTCTTCCCGGTCTGCGTCGAGAAGGAACTATGAAAATCCATTACTGGCCGCGTGCATGTTGCAAAAAGCACTACCTATATAAGCCTCTACAATAATGTTCCAGTCTTGCCAAGCCATTGCCACTGCACCAAACTCTCTTTTCTCTTTACTGAATGTGAAAGTTCTTCTTTGCTTTACATTTAAACAATAACTATATTAAATACTAAAAACATCTAAAACAAAAAGCATCTCATCTATATAAAGGCGAGTGGCGATCCCTACTTTCAGAACTAATATTTCTTAAATGGCCCAATAGATGTTCAAGAAACTGTGTCTCAATCGGCTCATACGTTTGGGAGCTACCATGTTAGATACAGACAAACACACAGATTCACAGATATGCGATACACACGATAAACTTATAAAATTCCTCTTTCCACGCCAGGGGTTAAAAGACTGATATTATATGGAAACTAGATACCTTAATTAACTTACTTGGAAGGTAGTTTCAAGTGTTGCCTTTCGCTGTTCCACTAAGTACAATGTAATTGAACACCCAATTACCTAACTTACTTTAGACCTCGTAAGGATGAATTAAAGCATCATTACTGTCCGGGCCGGCAATATAAGAGAGTAATCTCGGTGGACAATGGCGTCGAACAAAGACCCTAATCCGGCTTCGAGCGATAAGCGCGCGCGGGTTGCATACGGGTTCGCCACGAAGGCGGAGGCGACGAGCGGAAAGCGGTAATAATCAAATGCATAGAAATATAAGAAGCATGCCACGAGTCGCCTGTGATTTCAATGTAATTGTATCCGTTATGTTGTAGTTGTGGTTTAGGCCGTCATGTTATGGAAGTGTACTTTATGATGTGTTACCTGGACGACCGAGCTTCGCCCGTTCGTGCTAAAATATAGTTTGACAGATCGATTTCTGGTCCCGAAAAATCCCTTATTCCGTTATTTCGATCAACATCGTTATATAGATACACTTATACTAGCGACCCACTCTTGTTTCGCTTCTGCTTATGTGTTTTTTCTGTAAAACCAGTAGAAAAGAATACCTACATAAAAACCTTCCGTGAAAAAATATCTAACTGAAGACGAATACCGCATCAAAATTAGTTTTGTGGTTTGGAATGAGCTAGCGGACATACAGACAGACACAAGAGGAAAGCGACTTTGTTTTATTCGATGTAAAGAAGATTAGATAAAATAAAGGATTAGTAGATAAAGTTAGGTGCTACTTCTCTACAGCTTAGTGGTCTGTTATCGGAAAGCGCTGGTAAACTCTGACTGGTAAATCTGAATATCTAGGTAAACCACGTATTAAAACATGATATTAAGTTCTTCTCCAGATCTTATTCCTTACCACTCGTAATATTTATAAACTCTATCGTTTCGTCTTTCTATTACGTTCTTACGAACCTGTGATACGACGTTGGTTTTAGCAGGTACGGCTGAAACTGCTCAAAGGCGGCTTTCCAGCCGTAAGTACCCGTTAAAATGCCAAGGCCGGTGTGATATAGAATCTGCGAAGAATTTTAACCGCAGAAGATGCAAAGCAGAACTCGAAAGTTTTCCCTAGCCATTCCATCCCTAGTCGAGATTAAATCAAAAAAAAAACAGAACTGCAGAAAATTCGAAAGGACTCACGAACTTGTAGCTCCTTGCGGATAGCGAGTTAAAAGTCGAGTATTTTCTTCAGCATTTCGTTTAAGGCAAGAAAAAATAAAATGTTGCAGAAATCCTCATTTAGCTTAAGATGGAAAAACTCCCATTTCCCAGGAAGAATTTCCAGTATTTTTATTTCTTTACAAAGCGTAATTATATGCAGAATTTTATTTAACCTCCATTTAAAATGAGAAAAATTTAGATAAATGCAGTTTGTATTTTTTTCATTAAGGACTTGACAGGTACCACTTAATCATTCATTCACTTTATACATTTCATTCACGTGGACTCGTTCAATTCTTGTACCATAGACTCGTTGCGTTGGACAGATAATAAATGGCTACTGTAGCCCCAGCTTATGGTAATTCGGATGCTGTTGGCGACTGCATTCTAAACTGAATCTGTGGCGTGGTTTATTGTTCTCTAAGTATTATCTAGAGGTTGTTTTGCCGAAGCTTCCGAGCTCGGTTATGGCGTTTATTTGCTTGAGCTATCGTCGTGCATTTTAGCGTTATGTTATTACCATAATTTATATTAAAAGCCTTGAGATTTGCGTAAATTCTGTTGTGGAATCTTTTGTATTTTTTCATGTAAACTAGTGGATAAAGGCCAAGCGGGTTACAATTGTAAACAATAAATATTACCAGGCTTTAAGTAAGAAGTAGTCAAATAAGGGAATGGGATTTAACAATTTATTTAGAGCGCAATACTTGCGGCCTCAAAAGACTTTCTTATACAAATGATACACTATAAATTATTTCTATGACTTTTTTATTTGCTTTGTGTGCACATAGCCCCATTTACGCGGCAGATATTTATGTATACTATATGTATATAAATCAATTGCCGCTTATATGACGGAGCATCGCTTGGGAACGGCTCGAACGATTTGGCTGTTTTTTAGTTGTGATCATAAAATAGTTGTCAGGACATGAAAGAAAACATTCACTAGAGCGACAACGGGGACATACAGTTACTATAACATCTATATAAATAAGCTATGAGAAAACAAACGCGGAAAATCCTATGTTTAACAACTGTGCAATATTCCAAGCAAAACTCCCAACTTCATTGTGCATATTTTTTATTACCCCATTGTATCACGCATTGCATTAGTATCCCGTGTAATTAGTGTTGCGGCTTCTAATTGGCTACCGTCTGGTTTACACCGGGCTAATCAGTTAATCATGTCTTCGCTGGATTTACACGTTTATTCACACAGGTTAATGATTTAAATACTACTTTTAAGATGTAAATCTTACACGTTTTTGTTTAAATATGTAGTTAATTAAGAAATACGGTAATTTGTTTTGTTTACTCATTCCTACAGTTAGTTATATAATTGATATTTACAGTAGTAACTGTATTTTTTTTTTGCTTTTATCGTAAGGAGAAGCCAATCTGGCACACAAGCCAAGCTGATAGTAATTGGGATCTAAGAATCAATGAAATTTACACTCTCAAGACGGTAATAAAAATTGCAGCCCTAAAATGTTTATAAACTAATCTCAACTATAGTACTCATCTCAAGACGCGTCAAAAATGACAGTGTTTTAAGACTGACGTTTACTTTGACGTAATTTGTGACGAGCATCTCGGTCAAGATGAGTTTGTTAATACGGCTCTAAGACTGCAAATACATAAATAAATAAATAAATAAAATAAATAAATAAATGTCAGGGGACAATGTTACACCCCAAACTATTTAAGCTCTAGGCTTGTACTATGAGTACTGGACAACGATATAAATACTAATATAGAGAAATAGATACATAGAAAACATCTAAGACTCGGGCGCAAATATTCGCGCTCATCACACAAATATCTGCCCTTACCGGGATTTGAACCTAGGAGCGCTAGCTTCGTATGCAGGGTCACTACCAACTAGGCCAGCGCGTCGTCAAACCAACTCTTAGGGCTAAGACGGAATGACTCTTTGCTAGTAATTAGATTTTAATGTCTAACGAGTCTCAAAAAATTTCTTTCTTTTCTTCTTCTGCTGCTGTATATATGCCTATGCACATTGTGGGGTATGTGCTCTCTCCTGCCCTTTGTATTTGCCCTAAATAACTTATTCATATTGTAATGTGATAACGTGGTAAGCCTGTTTAGTAGCTGGCGCGAGTACATTACAAATTTGGTCACCGTCAAGAAGCCCGTTTTTCTCAGTAGGCTGTATCTCATGAACCGTAATAGCTAGATAGTTGAAATTTTCACAGATGATGTATTACTGTTGCCGTTATAACAACAAATACTAAAAACAGAATGAAATAAATATTTCCCATACAATAAACGTATTTTTTTTGCCGTTGTTTGCTCGGTATTAATAACATCAACAGAGACGCTTAAAATATTCACTGAATATTTAGTCTAATGTTGTATAGTTAATGGCACGGAACCCTTCGTACGCGAGTCCGACTCGCACTTGGCCGGATTTATTTAAGAACCCGCGACAGTTACATTTACCGTCTAGGTGCCTACAACTCCAAAACTGCAATCTGCTACGCTCCTGCAAGATGCAATGTAAACGGCAGAGCGTTGCCGCGTCGGTCGGTACTTGTAGTACAATGTTACTCGAATTCTAAAGCACTCCGTCCGGAGACGTTGACAAATAAACACGGCTGTTATTTCGTAGAGGAAATACTCGATGTCGATACCTCAACAAACTACGAACTGGAAAGAAACTATTTGGATTGCTGAGTTTTGCGACGTGAAATGTTCTGCTCTCGTTGAGTTTTTCTGAAAAGAGTCTTGTAGGGTTGCCACCTCATATATGTATAGTGTTGTACTTTTTTGTTGCCTTTTGTAATTTTAAATTAAGAAAGATGGGAATAAAGAACGTTAAAATACATTCGCCAAAATTAAAAAAATATCTACAAAAACAAAGCTAAAGTAAACCTCGTAAAAATGAGTTAGTATAATACATTTTAACATAACTGCACTTTGTGGAGGTTTTAAACATTTTAAAGCAAGATATGAAGAAAAAATGTTTTATAATTATTATATCTACGTAGGTATTTTATTTTTTGCTTAGTAAAACCAACAAAAAAAGGAATTAGCCCTAGTCCCCTTACTTACACCGTGTGTTATTTTAATAAAATTCAAGATACGTGTAGGTATTTTATTCTTTACTTTTGGGGCATTATTTGATATTGTCTATGCGATATTACAATCGATCGGTACAATTACTTATTTTATAAGCTCTTTTTCGTTGTTGGCAGGTTTTTGAACCGCCCGCGTCCGTTATGAGAAAAAATTGTCATGAAGTTCACAGAACTGTATAGAACCTCTTGAGTTTTGAATAGAAATGTAAATAAATTAACAAATAAATTAACATTATAAATGAACAACCACGATAATATTCTAATAAAATGTATAAAAGTTACAAAGTTTAATTTAATAACACCCTTACTATCAGTTAGTACCTTACAGTACCTATTAAATAAGCTAATTTATAAAATAACAATTCATATATATATTGTAATCAAAGCACGTGAAAGCGTTTACTCATATCACCTTATTCTGCTAGAAAGGACAAAACAGACCGATTATTTACTCCATCACTGACAAAAATAGTTATTTAAAAAAAAAACTGGAAAAATAAAACATTGTAAGGCAACCGAGACCGAACTAACATTTTCCGGTCTCGAAAATTCATTCATTCATTCAGTACCCACTCTAATACTACATTATTGGCCTCTTTTGTGGCGGCCCCGATCCTCTTGAAATAAAATGTTAGTTTGTTACTCTTTGGTGACCGACCTTTAAAGTTATCTCTATTTTTGGGATTAAGTCTTTTAGAGTGGGTTCATTCGAAGTAGGGACTAATAAACGTTTTAAATTTGATTTGACTTTAAATGACATTTATTACATTCAAAATAATTGTGATGTTAGTAGCTATATCTAATCTACTTACAAGTATAAAATATGATACTTTTTTACTATTACGGTATTAAAAAATTAAGGTACATAATTATATTACTGATTAGCTTTTCATACATATTACTTGTTGTTCCTTGATTGTTCTTATAGGTTAATTATTGTTGTAAAATTCTGGTGATTTATATACATTTCACGTATTTCTTTGTAACAAAATCTTAGTAAACACTTTAAGTAAGTTAAGTACCTATACGTTTCTACTTCATCCGAAGTTTCAAAGCAACAAAGCATGTTTCATTAACTTCCAAACCGGGGTTATTCTGTAAAGCCGACCATACTCTACCGACATCGGAATAGCGGCGCACCTTTAAAAAAGTAATGTTACAATTCATACACCACAAGATAAATAAATAGGTAGCATAGAAATATTTTTGAGGGTAAGCCACGATGGTACTGAAATAAATCCAGAAATATTTACAGATGCAGAACAAAATGGGTTGACAAATGAAAAAGTTGGGAAACGATACATTTGACAAACATATTTTTGCCAAACGACAGGCTCCGCATTTAGCCGCTACTCGACATCGCCCGCAGAAGTGCAATAAGTCGCTGCATGGCATGGGTCCTTATATCAAAGGCAAACCTGACTTACTGACTTATATATCAACGCACTGACTTATATATATATATATATCTTCTATATATCAAAGGCAAACCTGACTTACTGACTTATATATCAACGCACAGTCGAAACTACTGTACCTAGAAACTTGAAATTTGGTACAGGGGTTCCTTTCATGATGTAAGTGAGCACTAAGAAAAGATTTTTCGAAAATCACCCCAACGGGAAGAAATGGGGGGAGTAGTGGGAAACTAATTCTACGCGTACGAAGTCGCGGGCGTCCTCTAGTATTTAATAAAATCCCGGTCCAAATTAGGGACTGGTCCACACCTTGTTTTGACCGTAAACTTAAAAACTGGCTGACACAGAAGGCTTACAATTCTGTCAATGAGTACCTTGATGACATTGACTTTCAATTATTTTATTTTGACACACTATTTGTAAACATTAACTTTAGTGATTGTATTTATTTTGTAATATTATTTTTATCATTTGTTTTTAATTCAATTACGTGAACCTGAATGCCAATTTACCTATTATAATCGGGTGTCATTCGCAATCCATAATATTGTTTTTCCTAATCGTCACTTGTTCATAAAAATACCTGCGGTTAGGTTAGGTTAGAGTCGTGTTACACTAAAAAGTTTAAAACATCAGGCGGAAATGGCTTTTAGGACAAACGATGAATTAGGACAGATGACGATTGGGACAAACGATATTATGGATTCCAATATAGACCCATTATAATCCTGAATAAAGAATTATGAATTATTGTTTTTCTGTGACTTTTCAATATCAATGTTAAAGAATAGACCAGTTTCTCAGACCCCCATAACTTACAGCCGCGTGTATCGAATGCCCTCCCCCCATCTAGTTAACTAATGTAGCGGCTGCGCTATGGCTGATTTATACTCAGGAGTCGACTTAAGAGGTTAGTTTTATTATATTTACCAACTTTTTCCCTTGTCAAACACTCGTTTATTATTTTCTTAGGATTGGTCCGATTTTCAAGAGTTTTTTTTCTACTTATTAAACAACTTGTTGAAGAAGTATTAAACGACAAAGTAAAGTTGTCCCACGCTCGTTCTCACATAATGTAAAGTTATGTTCCTACAAATTTAGTCGAGCTGCTTCGTCGATAAAACGTGCTACCAAATCAGAATAACTAAATGCTTGTATTACAGGAAAATAAAAGAGTTACTCCAACGTATTTAGAAAGCAGATAAAAAATGACAGTATTAATTTTATATTGCGTTGAGTAAAATAGTTTGTCGGCAAAAAGTTAAAAAGTACAGAAAGGGAAGTTACCGGCCTTTGTTTACTTTAAACTGTGGTAGATATGTCTCCCATGGAGTTAATTCTAAAACATTAAGATAGCAAGCTGTAGCGACGACTAAATTAGGTTAGGTTAGACGTAGGTCTGGGTGCGGAACCCTCGAAGCATAAGTCCGACTAGCACTTGACCGGTATTTTTCATAATGCATATACATAGTTCTAACCTACGTTTATCAATCAAATTAGTATGTATTTAATTTAAAACAAACCACTTAAGCATTCATAACAGCTTTCGGAAAATGAATAGTCGGAATGAAATAAGAGTTTTACAGCGTCTTTCCAATAATTCTCCTTGTTGAACTATGAACTCAATTTATGTGTAGCAAAGACCGAAGTGAAGTTAACTTGTTATTAGGTTTTAGATCTATAAATAGTCATAATTCACCCTCGATGTTTGCAATCAACCAATTGCTAAAATCAGTGCTTGACCGCGGGCCCCGCGTCCGGTCTGTCAGGGTCTAGCTAAATAAATAAGAGCTACGTAACGTTGACAATACGATAACATGTTAAAAGCTATATGATTTTACTGAGTGGAATAGAGCTCCCGTGTTTTGGCTGCTAGATCGCGAACCGGTAAGGGACTTTTAATCTAAAGCTGGGTATACACGGACGCGCCATTTGTCTCGGCGACAGATGGAGTGTATACAACTGGATGGGCCTAATATTTTGACCCCTTTCACGAGCGCGCCACGTCACGGCTCAACGGCGCGACATCACGGAGCAGACTGATTTTAAAATGGCAGCCAGAGAACGCGTTCACGAATACGCCATTTAGATTTCAACGCTCACATTAGTTCCATTCGGATTGCGCGTTGACTCGTCGCGCTGCTGGCTTTCCATCCATTTGGAATTCCAACAGACCGCGCCAAGTACTTTTAAACGCTATAGTTTTGACATTCACGGATCGATTTTGGCGCGGCGCTGCGCTATTCGGTTTGTTGGAGCGGTCGTGAATGCCCAGCTTTAGATTAAACCCCCCGCTATTATGTCGCACGGTTTGTTGGTGAATTAGAATTGCTCCGGTTGTACGGTTCGTTATGGTGGTTTTATGGTAAAGTAATGTTTTCCAGTTGAATTTTAAGAATTTCAGATTTTTTTTCTTTAGAATGATAAAGGGGATGGAAAACCTTTCGCCAACTTTAATTTGCATTTCTCCAGTATAAAAAGGGCTTTAAAATACTTTTTTTTGTACTTTATAAGCGGGCTGGTTTCCGCAACTCGACGTCTAGCGAGCGCCTATTTTGCGTGTGGGTGGGATTACCACATATGTTTAGTCAAGCCATCCCAGTAGACTTGTGTCGGTCAGGAACTAAGAACTAATGAATTCCCGTCACGGACCGAAAGGAACTAGTTCTACATAAACGATCTTAATCGGTCTCCGGTCCTTTAGGTCAGTAACAATTGTTGTACGTATGAGCGAAACTGAACGAACGAGTAAAGAGCGCACGGCATGGCACACGATGCAAACGACACCAATAGTACTGTTAAAATCAAATGCGTAGGAATGTGTTTAACTGTCAAAACTGTCTATTTCAAAGCGTGTCCTGCTCAGATCTCAAAATTTGCTCCGGAGCTCAAGGAGCTAAAGGAACTAAAAGACCGAACTAGTTCCTTTGAACGATTGACCGAGTTTGGAGCGCTCCCTTTAAAGACCGAGCGGGCATAACTCTACATCCTAGCTCCTCGAGGAAGCCCACCAAACCTTAAATGTCGGTGGTTGCCTCGGCGAGACACCTCAGCGAACCGAAGTGTTTAGCCCTGTACTGCGCCACCTCGGTGCAATTCAGGGTAGTGATTCTCTCAAAAGCAAAGTTGAGTGATTGCAGGAGTGAATGTCCAAGCGGCGAGTTTTAGTCCCGTCAGTGCAAGCAAAACACATTTTAGCGCGTGCATTCTCAATTAGGCAGCCTTATACGTTCGAGAAGCCATGCTGCCAAATTGAATACACGCGCAGGGAATTGATTCTCTCAAAAGCAAAGGTGAGTGAACGCAGGAGTGAATGTCCAAGCGGCGAGTTTAAGTAGTCCCGTCAGAGTGAGCAAAACACATTTTAGCGCGTGCATTCTTAATTAGGCAGCCTTATACGTTCGAGAAGCCATGCTGCTAAATTGAATACACGCGCAGGGTATTGATTCTCTCAAAAGCAAAGGTGAGCGAATGCAGGAGTGAATGTCCAAGCGGCGAGTTTAAGTAGTCCCGTCAGAGCGAGCAAAACACATTTTAGCGCGTGCATTCTCAATTAGGCAGCCTTATACGTTCGAGAAGCCATGCTGCCAAATTGAATACACGCGCTGAAATGTGTTTTGTTCGCTTTGACGGGACTATTAAACTCGCCGCTTGGACATCACTCCTGCGTTCGCTCACCTTTGCTTTTGAGAGAATCACTACCCTGAAATGTGTTTTGTTCGCTTTGACGGGACTACTTAAACTCGCCGCTTGGACATTCACTCCTGCGTTCGCTCACCTTTGCTTTTGAGAGTATCACTACCCTGAAATGTGTTTTGTTCGCTTTGACGGGACTACTTAAACTCGCCGCTTGGACATTCACTCCTGCGTTCGCTCACCTTTGCTTTTGAGAGTATCACTACCCTGAAATGTGTTTTGTTCGCTTTGACGGGACTACTTAAACTCGCCGCTTGGAAATTCACTCCTGCGTTCGCTCACCTTTGCTTTTGAGAGAATCACTACCCTGAAATGTTTTGTTCGCTTTGACGGGACTACTTAAACTCGCCGCTTGGACATTCACTCCTGCGTTTGCTCAAATTTGCTTTTGAAAGAATCACTACCCAGCACTACGTGGGCGGCCGTCTCTTCTGTCTCCATACATACACGCACGACAAGAGAACTGTCTGTAACACTTAAATTAAAAAGATGTTTGTTAAATGGTCCATGCACAGATACAGTTTAAAATACTAATATACTTAATACACATAATACGTGTGCGGAACCCTCGATGCATATGTCCGATTCCCACTAGATCGGTTTTTTTCATGTTGCTTATGGTTCCAACTAACTTACCTACTTTTAGCAATTTTAGTATGTATTTAATATAAAACAAACCGCTTAAGCATAACTTAGCTTTCGGAAAATGAATATTCGGACGCACGAAATAGGAATTTAAGGATTTCCTATAATTAATTCTCCTTATTTCACTTTCTACACTCGAGATGTTTCTCTTTAGAGTTATATTTCTCCTGTATAAAAAGGGCTTTAAAATACTAATATAGTTAATAATGGGGTTTATAATTTTTCCCCGTTCGTGGCCTGTCAATTGAAATGGGCAAAGACGTTAACAAAACCAAACGAACCAATTTTCTATTAAGTATTACTCCATTATCACGTACTTTTGAATTTTGAAGTTAGAATAAAAAATTTAGGTTATGTGTCAATTTGTTTAGGTACATCTTCGCTCATTTAAATTGACACCTATGATTGTTTTCTTTCTCTTATAATATTATAATTATAATTCTGTTATTAATTGGTTTGAAAATTTTAAGAGAAATACGCGTCGTTTAACATTTTATTAGTAAGAGTGTAGTTTTGTACGCAATTTCATGATAACCATCCATTTTATAGAATCAGGAGTGGGATCTGTGGGATTTGGTTAAATTGCCGAATAGCGATAACGATACTACCCGCATTTATCACCGTTTCGATAGGCTTAGCCAATTACAAGCCTAATGTATGGGAAGCCAATTCTGGATATTTCCGGAAACATTTAAAGTATTTTAACAATGGGATATTACTATATTACACTTGTTAGGGACAAGGGACAACACACTTATATTTTTTTAGTTTGCTAACTTCACTTTGTGCTGTTTGTTGTGTTTTATGCTAAAGATACTTTTTCTTCCATTATCATATTCTGTTCTTCGGTTATTAGTGGCTCCATCATCAGATCGGCTCTTGGCCACCATAATATTGTACTGTCATCGAGTGTTAATTTATAGATCAATGTTGACGCTACGGAGCCCCAGAAACACAGACAGTCATGCAGACTTTCGTCTTTATATCGTCCATAGGGCTCTAGTAGAATAACCAGATCGCAAAATGACCACATCGCTCATAGTCCACATCTCAAAATGACCGACTCGCAAAAATACCTACCTATACACCGTGCCCGGGACGTACCCGAAGGATTTTTACGATCGATTCTAGACCCTATTTGGAGTATATAATGTGGTATAACATGTAGTCCAATAACGCATAATTTCCGAGATTTTTATTGTTTAAAAAACAATTCCATAGCTAATTTAATTTGAACTCTGTCACCTTATTATTATTATTAATCGAAAGCAGATTCATGTTGTATATAGCAAATAATATCATCAACGTACAACAAAATTAATTTAATTAATTTCTTAGCAAATAATGCTTTAAGTGAAGGTGACAGAGTACATGTTATACCACATTATATATTTCAAATAGGGTCTAGAATCAATGGTTAAAATCCTTCGGGTACGTCCCGGGCACGGTGTATAGACGATATTATGCCACAATCATGTTATAACCAGTGATCGGAAATAGGTGAGCTAACTTACCTAAACTTGATGCACGTTCATTCAATAATGTATTCCCATCTCACTCACGCATAAATGAATATGCGTCAAGTTTAGGTAAATTAGCTCGCCTATTTCCGATCACTGGTTATAACACACTTATACGACCGACGATATTATAACACACTTTATAGTCCCTTTTTTCACGTGACTCGCGTCTTTATTTTTCCTGTAAACAAATTGAGTTGTAACGACTTCACGTTTGACATTTACGCCTCCATAAAATAGTGCCATCAAAATGGAAAGATTATTTTTATTATTCGCTTCTGAAAACATTTACGGGCGCTTTGTAGGCCGTCGTAACTCTAAAAAGAAGTGACTATGTTATACATCAAAGGAAACAAGTTTTATCTACCTACATATATTAGAAGTTGAGCATAATATTTCACACGCTATGTTATTTAGTATATAATAGAATAGAAAATACTTATTCAACGCACATAGAAGAAAAACAGTAGAAAAATATAAATAAAAAATAAGACAATACGTTGAACAGGATCCCTTTCAGCAAAGTGCCGCGAAACAGCGGCGATAATTGTCTCATTTTTTTAACCTAAAAACTAATCTAAATTAACCAAAAAACGTTTACAGTAAATATTAACAAACCCTGGCAACGCTTTGATATAGAAGATGACACAAAAAAAAACTTACCCACTTAAAAACGTTAACAAAGACTCAGAAAATTTCTGTGGCAACATCAAAACAACACAACCGTTTCCTTATAGATCGTTGCAAGTGACGGCCAATTCAATTTTGAGGTAGGTATATGCATTACGCATATTACCTGTTTCATAAATTCCAAAAAATATATATATTTAATGGATATTTTCTCTTATCTCGTGTCATTGTTCAGCTATGAAGAAGGTAAACACCAGAATTAAGCTGAAAACTGTGGCTCCGGCTGCATATATGCTGAGCAGCTAGCTCCTTTTGACGATTGCTTCCTTTTTCGTTGTATTCCTGCGGGCCGATTATGGTCGTGTTTATCGACGTAGATAAAACATCTGTCACTTTCTGACCAGTATGTAAGTGCGAGAATGATGGAAGCTTTGTCCACCGCGATAAAGGTGACCATAATACGGGCCCTGTGTCGACATATTATTGTTTTGAGACATTGTTGACTCGTCATTTTTCGTTTTCTACATATTCAATAAAGAAAGTCGCATACATATAACATTAAACTTCCATTTTCGCCAGTCTTGCAATACCTATATACTTTGCGAACAACTGACATGAAATGCTTTTTTAATTCCCGATTTTCCTTTTTCACGTTATCAGAGAAAGGTCGCCGAAATAAGTGGCTTTACAAAAACCTTTGAAGATTCTACACAAAAAACCACCATATTCTTAACAGGCTTTAGGTTGATGTTGAAGTGGGGTGATACGATATTTAATATGAATTCGGGCTTTCTAATATTTAGACATATGGCAATTTGAAACATTGGGTCGGGAAATTCTTTCGGAAATTAATAGGGAGATTAGGGAGGCCAGCAAAGCAAAAGATTCAGCTTTAAGATTTCTTGAATGAAGTGTGTTTTTGGGCCAATCTCTTTACAAGTGGGTATGAGAGGATGTGATGTTACTTATATGATTTTTTTAATAATGACTGCCGTGTATGGCTTAAAGAAGCGGGGTTTTAGGGTTCTGTATCCAAATAGCAAATCATCGTTATAATCATATCAGGCGAAAGACGTCCACTGCTGGACATAGGCCTTCCCCAATGATCTCCACGGCGGCTGGTTTTGTGCTACTACGGAGTACAGAATTGCATACGGAAATAGAATTTCGCCATGTCCGACTGCTTGTTCGTTATGTTAACAACAATGTTACGCAGAGACTATTGGGATAATGTGGCTAAAATTTGACTGGTTTTTTTTCCTGCATTTTTTTTTTCCATTTCGTCTATATTATAATTAATATTTACATCTTTTCTTTAGCTTTTTTATGAGAAATGGGTTTGCGTTTGACTTTAGACTCACCTGATGTTATGTGACGAGGTCAAGGGTGGTACACGCTTACTAAGAAAAAAGCCTATTCACTCTTGCCTTGAAAACACCAAGGTTAAGATTCCGGGAATACAGGCGCCCTCCGTAGATGTAAACGAAATATGAAAAGGTATTGTTGAATAGGCCTTTAAAAATAACATCGAAGTTTCTTTTGTATTTTTCCGTTTGATCGAATGCTTAGCGGAAACCGGAAATTTCGTCCCCGCTCCTATCTAACTTTCCAATAGTAAGTTTGAAAGAATAAAAAATTGACTACACTCAAAAAAAATGTGAGCCAACAAAGAGAGATTTTCTCTTAGTTGACAAAAAATGAGTACAATAGTTAAGATATTAGTTATATCAACCAAAGCTGATAGTAACAGCAGCAATTTCTTTAGTTATTCAACTAACATCCTATTTGATGCATCTAACGTGTTAGTTGATGTATCTATCGTCTTGTCAGGCTCGTATGGAATCAAGACGTTTATGCACAACAGTCACAATCTTGTTAGAAGCGACCAATTATTATTTTCAGAGTACTTAGTTGATAAAAACAACTTTTAAAGAGATTCGACAGCAACATTAATGAGATATATCAATCAATAGCATACATGCCGACTTATAACTTCATGCAATCTCAACAGTCTTGGGGCCTACATTTGTAGTTCATTGCGTCGCTGCAAAAGTTACCCGTTCAATAACGTGAATACCAACTTGTCAATGTATTGCTACTAAGATGTACAGTCTAGTTCATAAATATGTGTACATTTTAGTACCTTGTCTATTTAATGTCATGTTTAAACTGCCATATATAAATTGTCGCAGCGATTAAAGTGACAAGGTAAAAAAGTGTACACATTTTTATGAACTCGACTGTAGCATGTGTGTATGATAATGTGTAACATTTAAGTTCTACATCAGCCCCGTGCCAAGTAGGTACGGACAGGATTATAAGTAGCTACACACCTTTAGTCCTTTATCATTTTAACGTCATGTTTAAACTGTTGCACTAATCTGGCAAAGGCATTAAAGCGACAAGGTACTAAAATGTGCAGCTTATAAGGCGGACTGTACCTTTAAACCCAGACTTACCTGAAACCTTCCCATTTGAATATCCCTAAGGATCTCACGTGCCGATGAGTTATTGGATTCGTGCCTTTGATATTTATGACACGTCACACGAATTACACATTAAGCGCCCATCGTCCTCATTTGTATAGATTCACGACGCTCTTGTGTGTCATGGGCTTTGATACGTTAGCACTAACAGTGCCAGGTTTGATTATTTCTATACGAAATTGATGTCATTAGGAGTTATTAGCACTGAATGAGTTAAGTATTACTAAAATGGAAATGGATTGTGGTTAAATAAGGAGTGAGACAGATTTTTTCTAGAGTATCTTCTAGCTAGCTACACTAATGTAATGAAGAGGTAAAATATTTGCCTTAATCAAAGCAAAGCAAGGGCGTGTCGCTAGTATTTAATATTTCAATTTAAAGTTCCTGGTACAGTCACCAATAATATATTATCCTACATTGGGCTCAAAAATATCTGACACGCTCTTATGCCTCTAGTAACAAAGACGTGTCAGATATTTTTGAGCCCAATGTTGGATAATATATTATTGCTGGTGACTGTACACCGTTTTTCGGGTTGAAAACGTGTTCTCTCGATGAGACTGAGCTACATAAATGCTAACAAGTTCGTCTGCGTCCATCCTGCGGGGTGACAGACGTTGGCGGGGACGAGGCATTTAAGAGACAGAAGGGGTTGCGGTGTAGGTGTCCTGGAATTTTTAGGGCTGATTTTCTATGGGCTGGTCATGAAAATCCCGGTTCTAGCCTATAGATTGGGCCCCAGGACTGCAAACTCAGGGCGTTAGCGGGCTGTGTAGAAGCAAAGAGCTGTCATCCTACTAGATAATCTTTTTGCACTATAAAATCTATTTTAAATGCCCTCGAAAACCCCTATACTGCATCTTATTTAAATGTATAGGTTTTGACAAAATCGCTTTTGTTTTTTAATCACAAATAAACAAATAAATTACTAGTTTAATCGTAAAGGATAACAATCTCAATAGGAGACATGAAACTTTATAGTTCCCGTGACAAAATCTAACAACTATTTACAATACAGCCTTTTACTACTTACCCGAAACGATTCCAAAACATCCGTGTATTCAAATAACCGCAAAGTTTAAATTAAACAGCAATATTATAACACCGTCAATTTTAATATCTCGTAAAAGTGGGTAGTTCAAACATTACAACCTTCGCAACAAAACAGAACTAAAGCGCAAAATACCAACGTTCAAAACCCAATTCTAAAATAAAGAGCTTTGGGTTTAAAATCGTGGTTTGCGATATGTTTTGTTACGTTAGTTTATTTTAAAAGGTGATTGTGGATTTAGGATTCTCTTATCATTTGGATATTTATTCAACGCTGGCCTTTGATTTTTGCTGGGATTTGATATTAGCATTTATGCACACTCATAATCATTTAATGGTGGTTATAGGTGTTATTGTAATTACTGTGTACACAGGACAGTTTGACTGTGTTTGCCTAAATTGCTAGTGAAGCAGTCTATTAGGAGTTAGTATGAGTTAGTAACTAGCTACATACTTGCGAGTTAATTTATTCTGTGGTTTGAGTTTAAATACCGTGAAAATAGAAGTAAATAGGTTAAAAAAAATCGTTTTTAAATTTTGAAGTTACATCAAAAGTATTAGTATCCAAATTGAATTCAGTCACAATGTAATTGTGCTTAAAACATAGCAAACGTGTGCATTATAAATTAGGTGCAAATTTATACAAAGTGAATGTAGCCTATTAGCCTATTATGATTGAAAAATTTTAGATTAAGATCAAAATGTGTGCAGCTTCAAAGTGCCGTTTTTATGATTGGGTATATTTCAGGTAGGACGTTTTTACGATTGGACATATTTCTGAGTGTTGCATACATATTTATTTCGACATCATATTGGACATTTTTACCACGGGGTATGATTCCATTTTAGACATTATTTATGTTGGACAATTTTTCTTTAAATATTTGAAATGGATATTTATCTGGTTTGACATAATAATTTCTAGTCGTCGATTTTCCTTATAAACCAAATGACAATGAATTGAAAAAGAACATGTTTATTAACTTATCAAAAAAGTATCGGATTTTTATTTGAAATTTTAGTTTTAACTGCAAAATTCCACCATACCTGGATATGCCAAAAACAGTTATATTTGTCACTACTGGAGAGCGAGTTAACGCAAGCGTACTGGCGACTCTTAATAAAAAAAATACGACTTGGTTTCATACTATCATTACTTTAACTAATTTTTAACTTAACAAACAAACAAACAAACAAAAACAACGCGATACACTTTTATTTTAAACTTTGTTAACGCGCATACAAAGATGTAATTTAGAACTGCAATTATATTTACTTTTTTCATAGTCGCAATCTTAAAAACATACTGTATAAATCATGAGGCGTTTTCAACCTTCAAGTCACAGAAAAATGTTTCCTCGTCAAGTTTACATACAGATAAGTGGTTGTCAGTGAAAATACGTCCCTAAAATAAACGAGGGCTCTTCAGAGGGAGGAATTGAGATTATTTCAGACAACATTTTGATGAATATTATATATTATGTTAAGTAGGCGGGTGTGGGAGGAAAAAATATATTTTTAGAGTAAAATGTAATACTGGTAGATGATGTTGTTTACCAACCGAACAATAAAATAATGTTATAAATATAAATATAATAGGTAAGTTAATATCAGAGGACAATTTTCACGCCAATTAATTTAGTCCCAAACTAAGCTCTTGGCTATAATATACTACTTAAATACAGAAATATATAGTCAAATTCATATAACATTCGAGACTTGCGCACATCACAAAAATACTTGACTCAAACGAGCGACCGCTAGCTTCGCTGGCAGGCCAAATAAGCTAACCACGTCATCAATGTAGATTACTATGATTAGATACCAATATGTCTGTCGATAATGTACTTCTTTAATCAGTAACCTAAAGGTAAGCTGGAGAGTTACCTAATACTTTTTTATTCTCTTACATGATCAGTAGCGGATCCACGCGGGTGGTCTAGTACGTCATGACCACCCCCTTTGGCGCTCATAGGATACGGGTCAGAAAGTAAATAGCCATGTTGCGTGTTCGACTCACACTTGACCGAACTTCTGCGTTCGGCAGTGACCACCCCCTAATCTGAAGGCTGGACCCGCACCTGTACATGATACCACAGACTATAGGTTATGGGTAAAGTCCAAAAAGTTGGTGACTGGTGCTTGCTGACTCACGCAATTAAATTTTCTATGAAACATTTCCGTTGAGCGAAGAAAATTAGCCATACGATTTGTAAGGATACTTTTTGTTGCACAATGGAACGTTTTTCACCTTCGTTGTTTGTATGGTTAACTATGCTTATCTATGGTCCGACTTTTTGGTCCTCACCCTTATACTGTCTGTGCATGATAAGGTGAGGCGGGGCTATTGCATCTGCGCGGCTATCGTAACTTTCATACTAAAACGTGTTCTACTTTTAAAATTAGTATGAAAAGTTTCAATAGCCCCGCCTCACCTTACATATTATAATACTCGTATGTTGTGTCATACAACTATTTCCAATTTAATTTGAATCAACAGAATCATTTGACACATGTAAATTGTCCTTAACGTTCTTCCGTGAATACATTACATCCCTAACTTGCGTATATGCTAACAAGGGAATCGAAAGGGGAGACACGTCGGGGAAAACTTGGTTATCTTCCAGCTGAGGTCTTATTTGACTAAGAATTGTGCAGGAATTTTCATTTGTAAAGATCCTAGCATACATTCTGCCCTGTTTAACCCCTGGAGTAAATAGAGGGGTAAAATAAGTTTAACGTGTCTCTGTGGTGGTAACCTATAATTTTTTCGAATTTCACTTCATCGAACGCTGCTTCTTACAGAAACAGTGATGTTTTCAGAATATATTAAACATTAATAAGGTACCTACGTCGGTCAGATTAGACTTGTGACTATCAATAATAATGAACTCATGCGCGAAAAATGCCTTTCGATGAAATAAAAAATCTGCGTAATTATATGTTCGGTGTGTCGATAAAATACTAGGTACTCGTCTGTCGCATCGTAAATCCCAAATGGATAAGCGATGTTGAATTACTTTTTTTTAAAGACAGCTAAACCAGCTCTCTTTGAAACTGGATGGATAGTTTAGGAGATATCAGCTTTAAAAATAGGGGTCGCAACTATTTCGCGGATATTTATCTATGTATTAGTCATACGAAGTCATAATATCTATATTTTTTATCTATGTATCATAACTTTCACATAGGTGTATTAATAGTACCACGTCCAACCCCTATGACGTATATAAATATATATTACAACTTTACGTGGTATTTTTTAACGTATAAGTATAGAAAAAATATGTGAAAAAATATGTCAAGGGCTAGGCAGTGAAAATTACAAGACGGCTGCCATAACTGTCTCTTCGGACTTGGCAGGTCTTAAATAAAGAACCTAAACCATTAAACTCATAATACGACATGGTATCTAAAAAAAGCTCTAGTTTAACACACTAATAGTTATTTTCTCTTTCCAGCCACATCACGCAGACAGCTAGCTGGTTACCGCCGGTGGAGAGTTGGCCCAGTTCCCGGGACGGCAGCCGCAGTAGCCAGGAGGACGAGGATGAACTGCCTTACGGTTGGGAGCAGGCTCTGGACAGCCGGAGCAAGCCTTACTACATCAAGTAAGTACCGAGTTCATTGGACATCAGCCTCAACAGGCAGGAGGACGAGGAGAAACTATTTTACAGCTGGAAACACTCTGGACAGCCGGGGCAAACCTTATTACATCAAGTAAGTACCAAGTTCAAGAAACTTCAACTTCAGCAGCCAGGAGGACGAGGAGAAACTACCTTAGAGCAGGAAACACTCTGGACAGCCGAGGCAAACCTTATTACATCAAGTAAGTACCAAGTTCAAGTCACTTTAACTTCAGCAGCCAGGAGAATAAGAAGGGACTGCCCTATGGCTAGGAGCAGGTCCTGGACAGCCGAAGCAAGCCTTACTAGACATCAAGTGAGTCCAAAGATCGTGGGAGGGGACTAACAGCAGCTTGGAGGATGAGGAGAAACTGCATTATGGCTGGGAACAGGTCTTGGGTAGCGGGGGAAAACCTTAGAACCTACCTTAGTAACTACCGAGTTCATAGTACTTCTACTTTAGCAGCTAGAAGGAAAAGGAGGAACTGCCCAAATTGGGGAAAAACTGCCCAAACGTTAGGCTTCTCATCCAGACTATCCCAGCACAAAGTTTGAACCCCTCCTGGATATTCTCAGACGCCACATACAAAACAGAAGTCGCTAAAACCAATAACAAACTTGTAAAAGGCAAAATAAAATCTTCTATACTTTTCTTAGTTATTGCACGGAAAAGGGTTCCACTTGTTTACGCATAATCACGATTGTCCGAATGTATGATTTCGCAGAATACACACATTACAGAAACTCACGCCTTCATTCCCAGAGTGGGGTAGGCAGAGCCACAGACTCACCAACAACTCCAAAAACTTGGTGATAATTCTGTGACCACATTTTGCACAACCAGGCTAAGATGTGTATTTCGCAGAATACAAATTTCGCATAATTGTTATTCTACAGATATCTTTGACTTTTTTGAAAAGTTATAAAATTAAAACTAAAGTTTCGGCGTAATAGAGGGAACCCCACGGAAAAGGTCTTGTTTGACGTCACAACCAATATCGTCAGCCGTATTGCAGCGGAGTTTTGTCGATATTTTACGACATCACAGATGTTCTTTGGAGATAAAATCCGAAACAATCCCAATAGAGTATGCTTACGAGTAGTGTTTTAACCCCTGAAAAAAAAAAGGTTGTTATAAGTTTTAAGTTTATACCTATCTGCTTCAAAGTGGAGCAACTGTTTTCATTTTGTACGCAGAAAAGCCTTCGATTTTAGACAATAAGCCCTCTGTTGATGCCATCGTAGACCGGTTTATAATATAAAGTTACTTTTCTCAAACATGCTCGGAAATGTATGCGTTAATATCACGAAATGAACACATGAAGTTTCGTGTTTATGGCTCCCTACATTATTTGAATTGATTCAGTGTTTGAAGCGTGATAATAATGATATAATAATATAATAATATCAAAGGACGATCCCCACACAAACTGACCTAGTCCCAAACTAAGCTCTAGGCTTGTACTATGGGTACTACACAACGATATAAATACTTATATAGAGAAATAAATACTTGAATACATAGAAAACATCCAAGACTCAGAAACAAATACTCGTGCTCATCACACAAATATCTGCCCTTACCGGGATTTGAACCTAGGACCGCTAGCTTCGTGGGCAGGGTCACTACCAACTAGGCTAGCGGGTCGTCAAATTTGATTCGACTGAGTAACAAACATCCAAACTTTCTCATTTATAATATTAGTAAGATAAGATAAGATAAGATTCTCACTTCTTCTTCACAGCCACGTCAACAAGACGACAACATACGTGGCTCCGGAAGGCTGTTCGTGCGAGTCGCCGCCGGCGCCGCGCGACGTCGTGTTAGAGCGAGATCCCGAGCTCGGCTTCGGTTTCGTGGCCGGCTCCGAGCGGCCAGTGCTCGTGCGGTTCGTCACCGACAACTCGCCCAGCGTTGGGAAGGTATGTCTACTATTGTTTATGGCTTAGAGAAGGTAAACGGGCACAGAAAGTGGGTTCTTAAACCTGTAGGAAGATGATTACGTCGGGGTCACCAATTTAGAAAAAGAGGACAATAGAGAGATCTCTCTCCAGGCGGGTGTCCTGGGGACAAAATATTTATTCAGTAAATTGGCCACATGAGGGCTCTTTTACACGTCGGTAATGTGGAGTGAATCTACTAGCGCTTCGGACTCCATCATTGCGGAGAAGAAGCGCCGCAAGAAAATCCAGTAGAAAGTAATTTTTTCCAATCATTAAATACAATTTTAGGCCAAACAGTAGATATACCCAGCAATAATTGCAGTAAGGTATCATATTTTAGAATAATGTAATGAGGAAAATTGGACTATTGTTCCAGGCTAGGACCATAGTTGAGTAGTTTTACGGCATATAAATTTCTTTGAACATTATTTATCTTGATTCTTTACCTCTAAAAATTTATGCTGGTCCTTATGATCTCAGGTTAGACACCATAATATTTTGTCATCGGGTTTGCATAAGGTGTACATCATACCGCATCGTATGTTGTCGGAAAATTTCGTATCCGTCTTACTTTCTCAATTAGCTCATCGGAAGGTACCAAATCTGATTGAGAAACTAAGATAAATACAAACTTTTCCGATCAAAAACGATGTATGTTTATTAACTACATTTGTATTTATTACAACTACTGCTTCAAAATTGACTGGACACATATAGACTAAAATGAATGACCAACTTAAGCCCCATCCGCTTCTGTATTGTTAGAAACTTTATTGTTCAATCCGTTCAAATTTAATAATCCAAAACTGCACGTTTTCACCCGCCCTTGAAGAAACTTCGTCGTAATCAAATGAAAACAACAACGTTGTTCTAATTAATTGGCTGATAGTCTCCCGATGAATCTCAATCGAGTTTAACTTGTGAATCAGTAAAGTTAACCACAAGTTCACTCGGGGTTTAAACTTAACCAAAAGTCCTTTTTGTTGTGGTGTGTAGCTTTAATTTTGTTGAACACTTAATCAGCTTTTCTAATGGGTTTAAGTAAAGCGTTTGTTGCTTTTGAAAGTTAGCGCACTTTGCACTTGGAATTTTTCTGCAGCCTTCTTAGACTTAGCTTTGCTGCGAATCTACTCAGTACTTTAGTAATATAAAATTAACTCTTTTACGAAGCTATCGTTTTGTTATCTCTTGCAATGCCTTTGGTGTTGCGAATATTACTTCGTATCAGTAACTCCTTATTATCATGTGAGTGTTTATACGTTTACCTCTTTGAAAAATTTGCCTCATCGTTCTTATAATTATAGATTCGATATATCGAAGACTACGCAGTACAGAAATTTAAACCATTTCCTAAGTATGGAAAAAACTCTACGTAAATATAATAGCTGCGAGTTGCTAGCACTAGGTATATATACAAAGCATTACCATTTTAATCTTCCAGTTGGAACCAGGCGATCAGATCCTCTGCGTGAACGGCGAAGATGTGAGCACAGCTGCGCGAGAGCACGTGATCGCAGCGGTCCGCGCCTGCGCAGATCGCGTCACGTTGCGGGTCTGCCAGCCGGCCCGAGCCGGCAACCGAGCCCGGCGGTCGGCCCTGCTGTCGGCTGCGAAGAGAGCGAGGCTAAGAGCTAGGCCTCCTAGGGTCCGATTTGCAGACTCTGTCCAGCTAAATGGGGCACCTTTGTATCCTGTAAGTTTAATGTTTAAATATAAACTATGGTGATATACAATTAATAGATCGGTTTTGACAGTGTCACACAGCATGTCTACTAGGAGGGCTAGCCTAGCACAAGTTGCTGACGACTTATTTGTCGCTCGGTTATCTCCGTCTACGTAGTCTAAAATGAAAGAGACGTTCTGATCGACAAGTAAGAAAGTACATACTGTGCTAGCAGTTCTGCCGGGCCAAGACTCGGTCTTACTATGACCAGAGTGAGGTTGAAGATTATGCTATGTCATATGTCATTCCTTTATTGTCTATGAACACTATTTGAGACTCGGAAACTGGACATAGACCTTTATAATGATCATCATCATCATTGTCATCGCACCTTTAGCCTATCCTACTCCAACGCTAGTTATAGGATTCTCCCAATGAGAGCCAGCGTGCAGTGTCCGAAGCACACTTCATTTTAATTTTACGATCTAGGTGCTATTATTTAATTTAACTTTATTAATTGTTTTCATTTTATTTTCAGCCCTCAGCATTCTCTCTCGGTGATCTCTGCCTCCCGCCAATGGCGAACGTCCTGAAAGTATTCCTAGAGAACGGCCAGACAAAATCCTTCAAGTATGATACCACTACCACCGTCGCTGACGTCGTGACAAGCTTGAAGGATAAGCTGTGCATCATAGCTGAAGAACACTTTAGTTTAGTCGTCGAGCATGTCAAGAGTGTAAGGAGAAACAAGCTGACGCTTCTGGACCCGAAGGAGTCATTGGCGAGGGTAAGTGTTTTAGGGTATATCATCAACATGACATACTCTATTAACTAGCGAGCCGCCCTCGCTTCGCTTAGTTTTATGTAAGTTTTCTGTAACACGCATATAAGCTTTGGTGAAAACCGCACCAAAATCCGTTGCGGGGTTTAGGAGGAGTGAGCGAATATACAGACAGACAAAAAGGCAGACTTTGGTTTATACTATAAAGAAGATACATATTAGGTGACTATATTACACAAATTGACCGAGCCCCAAACTAAGCACAAGGCTTTTACTAAACAACGATGAAGAGAAACAAATATTTTAACAGAAACAAAACATGATAACACACTTTGGAATAAATACGCACTCACCACACAAATATTTTTACCTTACTCTTTATCAGGGATCGAATCCGGGACCGCAAGCTTCGGTCACTTCTAACTTGTTCAAAATAAAGTAACATTTAACACACTTCTACAAAAAAAAACCTCGTACTTAGATCTCACCAACCTCAAACCTTTTCCAGATCGCATCTCGCCCAGGCTCCCACAAGATGCGCTGTCTCTTCCGCATAGTCTTCATGCCCACCTCAGCAGCAGAACTGGCACAGCGGGACCTGGCTGCCCTGGACTATCTCTACATGCAGTGCTGCAACGACGTGGCTCAGGAGAGGTTCGCGCCGGAGTTGCAACCTGATGTAGCGCTGCGCCTAGCTGCTCTACACATGCATCAGCATGCATTGGCTAATAATGTGTCACCGGCCAAGTTGACGGTTAAAGCCGTTGAGTGAGTATCTATTTAAAATAACCTTTATACTTAATCACCCAACAATCCATTAATTTGTTAGCAGACTTATTCTATGTTAATATTTAAGTTTCGATCATTCAAATAAGCAATTTAACAAGGTGTGGTAATTATCTAGTAAATACATGCAGTAGTTTGATCACAATCAACCTAAACCCTAATTGTAATTTTTAAGCTTAGAATATTCTAAGAACAAATCTGCTTCAGAGAAATAACGTTTAATATGGATAGAAACAAATCTTTTTTTTTAGCCTGTGTTAGTGACCCACAGACCCACTGCAGGGCAAAGGCCTCCCCTCTTTTTCGTCGGACAATTCTGGCCCACCGTTCCCGATGCATACGACAGTTACGGCAAAAACAAATCCATGTACTCGTAACAAATCAGTCTCATGTAAAGTTAGTTTAAATAATATTAGGGCTTAGTTTATTGCGATTTTTTGCACAAGTTGTATTCTCTAAGGAAACGCTAGTTAATTCAGCCATGACAAACTGCCCACGCCAACTATTTAAAAACTATTTATACAATGTTCTTTTTCAGGAGGGAATTCGGCCTCGAACGCTTTGTGCCCAACGGGTTGATAGAGACCATGAAGCGCAAGGAGATCCGACGGCTGATAGCCCACTTCCTCAAGCTGAACTCGCAGATGACGGGCAGCCAGCGACAGCTGACCCAGCTGCAGGTATGGTCACTACCACTTTAGCTTAGACTCGTAAGGCCCACGTCAAATTTCGTTAGTTCGAAAAAGATTGTGTCGGTCAACTAAAGTCAAAAGTCACTTTGATAAATGTACTAAATTTAGGATGTTGGGCCTTACGAGGTTAGAGAAGGCGAATAAGCAGGCAGGCCACCTGATAGTAGGATCTGAGGCTCATGTACATTTGCAAATGCAAGAGTCCAATCTCAAGACTGCAATCCTGAGGGCCCTGCCAAGATGCACTATGCTAACTAGCGTTTCTATTCGTTTCGTGTTTAAACCAATCGCGTCACTGGTAGATGAGGTGATACGAAAAGTCACGTGATCTACCAGTGACGCGATTGGTTTAAAAACGAAACGAATAGAAACGCTAGTTAGCGTAGTGCATCTTGGGAGGGCCCTCTGCTTTCAAATGCGTTGCCAAGTTCCAACCCTAAGGATTAAGATGAAATGCCTCTATGCTAGTCCTTTCACCAGCATATGCTTACCCCCATTGTAGAAAAAGATAAAGCGAACTAATGAAAGCTAAAGGAATAAACAACTGTAGTGACCTAGCGACATCTAGCGGCCACTCGTTACACGTAGGAGACAACGAGCTACGGCAGCGCCGCCAGTGTCCAATAGCGCAACTAAATTTGACAGTGCGCTGCATCGCGTTATAGAAGTTTCCCCAGTCTGTTCAAATATATGCAAGTCCCCAGGCATAACACCCGCCTGGGACCCATTTCTCGAAACTGACTGGACTTATAAGTTCACTCAATATGATGATGACCGCATGGACTAATATTATTAATCTAGTGAGTTTCGAGAAATTGGCCTCGGAGAGAGATAAATCTATTAACATCTTTTCCTACTTGTATCTTCCTACTTGGGATTTCAGGATTTACCTACCTACATGATAAAGAATCATGTTGTCATATTAACCTCACATATTATACCGAAGCCGCCTTTAATCAAAGCACATGTTTACAGGCGAAGCTGCACTACCTGGACATCGTGGCGGGGCTCCCGAGCTACGGCGCGAAGTGCTTCGGGAGCAGTCGGCCCGAGCGCGTGCTGCTCGTGTCGCCGCGCTTCGGGCTCAGCCAGATCGTCTCACGCGCCAACTCTGTGGTAACTATTGTTTCACTGTTAACTAGAGGATGCCCGACTTTGTACGCGTAGTTTCCCGCTACTTCCCTATTTCTTTCCGGTGGGGGTTGATTTTTGAAAATCCAACAAATGACGATTAGGAATTCTAAATCTTTTATGTCCATCGCGCATTTATGTGGAATTCGAGAACACAAAACTGCTGGGACCCAATTCTCGTGAGTTCGAGATGATTTTTCATGCGAGATATGTCAAAAAAATGTACGCAGTTGACAGTGCATATCGCATGAAAAATCATCTTGAAGTCACGAGAATAAGGGTCCTGTAACCTACACCAGTATTTCCAGTTTTCTCTTATTACTCTTGAAAAAGACACGTATCATGCAAATTTAGATCTTAGGGTGTACCTCTAACTCTGCTTTAGGTAGGTAGGTACGTAAAACATACAAAATTGACTTTAGCCTAGCTGGACTTAAGATGGTTTTTAAAAGGGAATGGACTGCGAAAACTTAAAATTTAAAAACACAGCTGTAATTTAGTATACAGCATGCTATAAAATTGCTTTTGCCTACTGTTATAGCATTTTCTGGAGTGAAAAGTACTTTCAAGACAGGCTAACTCCATCTCAAATTTCATCGTGATCGGTGTACCGGTTTGGTTAACTTCTCTATTTGGATTGTTTTTGTTCCAGCCTCAACCAATAGCTTCTCTGGAAGAAGTGGAGGGGGTGCGCGTGGCGCGCGCGGCGGCGGGCTCGGCCGACGTGGCCGTGTTCCTGGCGCGGGACCGCGTCGTCGCGCTGTTGATGGACGAGCGGGACGCCCTGGAGATGCCGCTCGTCATCGCTGGGTTAGTACTGAGACCACGTTTTTTTTTTATGGCATGAAGATGGGTGAAACATTTGGTATACCATACCTTCTTTTTAAAAGGAATCCTATATAGATTAAAGTTAGCTAAATAAAAAAATACACTGCATTTAAATGTGAATTATGCACAGTTTTGTGGTTATTGAGCTTATTTCGTATAATTTTATAATTAAACATTATTTTAATTACATTGTTATTGAAATAAAAAATTACCTATAGGCCCCACCATAACAATATATTTGAATACACGTGTATGTATAAATACACCATATGCACACGCACAGGGTAAATAAATCTGTTATGATTCTCAGTTTATAAAATACGATTCGTATTGATTATTCTGCATTTCATAAAATCTGTTCTCTTTTTTTTCAGATACTATCGTCTGGCAACTGGTCGAGAACTTAACGTGGAATTGGACAGGGAACCCGTTACGGAGGATATAGGTAATTCATCATGATAAAAGACATAATGTCGTAACGATAGAACCGCATTTGAAATTACAATTAATACTTGCGTTGCAACCATCCCTTATACACTTTTTTTTTCTGTTTACAGCACCACCTTATCTATCGCAACATAACGTGGTGCCGATGAAGTGGAGCTACTTGAACCACGACGACCCAAACGTCCTCTCGAAGAAGCATTTCGCCATCTTCACCATGCCTCCCCCCTACCATTCCACCCCCGACCAAACCAAATCCAACCTAGACACCAACATGAACTCAAGCTTGAACAACAAAAACCACAGTAACAACTCCAGCCCACTAACAGGCTATGAAACCAAACCAGGATTACTAGGTCATGATGTCCATTTCGAAAAATGCAGAAGAAATGATGACTTCAGACTTTTCGATCCCAACGATGAGTGTTTCTTAGACGACGGTATGGGTTTTGACCTTCAAAGTGTTCTATCCATGGAACTCTTAGAGAATGCGAGCAACAACCCGAGATTAGTAGAAGCAAGAAACGAAGAAGTTCTTAGAAGAGTAGCTGAAATGCAAAAGTTGGTTGAAAATTCCGAACAATATTTGACTGAAAATTGTGATGTTTATAATGAAGATGCATTTAGTAATGGAGTGCTAAGGGACGAGATAGTTGGTAAAGAGAGTAGTGTAGACCATTTAGGAAGTGATACGGAATCTAATAATAGTAGAATGTCTGCGGCGGACGATGCTCCTGGCATTCTAAAACATAGCGATTCTTTATTACTTTTAACAGAAACGATTAATCAGGGACTAAGTGGGTTAAGTGTGCCTGAAACGGAGAAAGACAATAACAGTAGTAACCTTACGATGCGACAATCGCAAGGTCTTAGTGCTATTCTCAATAACTGTGGTCTAACTGACGCCCTGAATGCTTTAAACAATGATCTCTCAGAAAGTGATAATGATTCCTTGTACACACCAACAAACAGCCCCATACGTAGATACCAAACTAAGTCGACAAACAATAAAGTTGTAAGAACGAGTTTCGGGCTACATAGTCCTGATGCGACGCTAGATAATAGAGAGCCTAATTTAAAGAAGTATTTAGAGCAACTTAGAGAAAAGAGTAGTAAAGAAGAAGCGAAAACTGACTTTCCTTACTTCGGAGAAGAAACTAATGTTGACCATGATGCTGAGCTTATAGATTTAACTTTGATACCACCCCCACAGACTCCGGATGAATTAGACTGTGCAACGCAAGTGCCTCAAATATTACCCGTCGTGCCACCATCTTTTGCAGATGAAAAAAAAAACTCGCTAGAAAACCTTAACGAAGCGCCGAAGAAGGGTGGCATAGAAGAATTCATAGCTAATGTGACTGTACACCCTCCAACTGTCAAGGTGACGCCTGCGATCGAGCTTACCCCTGAAGAAATTATGTCGTATATTATTCCACCGCCGCCTGGTTCGAACTCTTCCACGTTAGATAGAGAACAAGTAAGTTATGTTAATCACAGTCAAATAATCGAAGCTAAAAAACAACTCAACCATAAAGATGCAAAACCGAATGGTGAAGTAGTTAAAGGCACTCTGAGTGTTAGCGAAATAAGAAACATGTTTTCTGCAAAAACTTTAAGCGATGCAAGAAACAGTTTGCTATTGAAAGAGAAAAACAAAACTCAAGTCCAGACTAAATCGGATTCGCCTAAAGCTAAGAGAAAAAGCATTACTGAAAAGCCAGCGAACGGGACCGCTCACGTCATAGAGTATCCCACAGTTGAAAGGAAAGGCATGTTTTCGTGCTGTAGTAAAGATAAAAATAAAAGTGATGATAGTGATGAGGCGGAAAAGATCGAGGGTCAAGTAGAAAAGTCTGATTCGATGCCGGACGTTTGTGAAATCAGGCCGCCGCCGAGAAGAAAAAACGTGGAAAATGTCAAACCACCGGAGAGACCTCCGAAGACGCCGCCGGCCCCCGCGCCGCGGCCGCGGTCCAACTCTTTTACGTGCCCTAACAACGAACTCACCGCAGTCGAGATCCCCAACAATCACTTTAGCACTCTAAATAATAGGAAATTAAATTATAAAGTCATCTGCGATATGAACGAGCAGCTTCATAATCCCCCGCAGCTGCCTCCCCGGTTAGAGAACAGAGTGCTATCCCCGCCTCCGCCTCTCCTCCTGCCGCCTAAAAAACCTCCCCTGCCCCCCGTGCCGAGCATCGAAGTGCTCAGAATGAAAACGTCACAGAAACTGAACCAGTCTCCGATCCGGCACCCCGAGCAGCGTCTCGCCAGCATCGGGTCCCCGCACTTTCAACGGAATCTGAACTCGTACAGGAATCTCGAGAACGAGAGCGGCCTGAACGACGACGAGACTCCGAACCTGCGCTCGACACCGAACTACAGCTCGATGACGCTCCAGAGTCGACACGTGCGGTCCAGCTCGGAAACGAAGACCGCGATCCTGAAGAACAACGAAATGTCCGCCGCGCTGTCGCTATGCTCGCCCCAGATGAACCGGCGGTTCAGCAACCGGCCCGACTTGCTGAACGGGGCGCCGGGGAACGATCAGAGGGTGTTCAGCCCGCCGGCGGATAGGAAGTTCAGGTGCGCGAGCCCGGTGACGAAGGTGCAGAACCACGTGCGGTTCAAGGACGAGGTGGTGGACGACATCCCGCCGCCGCCGTCGCCGCCGCTGGTGTTCCCGGAGCTGGGCGCGGGCGGCGCGGGCGGCGCGGAGGCGGGGCTGCGCGCGGCGGAGGCGGCGGTGGCGGCGCTGCTGGCGCGGCTGCACGCGGCGGCGCAGCGCTGCGCGCACCAGCACGCGCACGGCGGCGGAGAAGACATCGATGAGATAAAGTTTCAGGTCAGTTGAAAATCATTTTGATCAGAGTTTTGATTCTTATCGTAGTGTCGTAAGAGGCCCGCTATAAATTACAATCATTACTGTGCAATAATCAACAACTAAGTTTTATATTTCTACTTTCATACTTGGAATTTATATCAGAGAGCTTGACTCTCGTTATGCCACATGCTCGATGTTTGCGGCAAACTCAAGCATTTAGTCCGGCTTAAGACCCGCCATACACGGACTTCTTGAAGCAGTCGGGAACCGACTGCACTTCGTTGCTATTGGTCGATTTGCAGTTTCAATACTCTATGAAGTGCAAACCGACCTATAGCAACGAAGTGCAGTCAGTTCCCGACAGCTTAAAGTAGTCCGTGTATGGCGGGTCTTGTAGTAACATAACGGTCGTATTAAAATGGTATTGCAGCGCGCGCGCAGCGAGCTGACGTCGTGCGCCGTGGCGCTGGTGGGGTCGTCGCGCACGCTGGTGGGCGCGCTGGGCGGCGCGGGCGCCGTGGGCCCGGCGCTCGCCGACTGCCTCGCGCCGCTCAAGAGGCTCGCCGACCTCGCACAGGTATACCGCACTTTGTTACCAGGAGAAGAAAGAAGCTAATCTCAATTCTGCAGTCTTGATGCTGCAAAGGCGATCAGGTTTTCGAAGTTTGCTAAGCTGTTCGCTATAAACGTCAAACTCTATTGTTTTTAGATTAGAATCGAGTTGGACGTTTATACATTTAGGTTTACAAAATATTTAAAAGTAGGAAACACAGTTCAAATTGAACCCAGTACCTAGGTACCTAGTTCAATGTAGTATACGGTTTTATTTTTCTTTCTGACGCTTTTCTAAAGAACTCTTTATGTACAGGCTTTAGGCAGACACACTTCAGCGCCACTGCAGACCAGAAACCTGGTCCTTCGTGTCCATGACGTCACAGCTGCCTTCAAGGATCTAGCAGGGGCTGAGATGGCACAAATCATCCGCGACCACAACGCCAAAAAATCGCTGAACCACGGCCAAGACAACAATTCTACTCTAGAAGGACAACTCGCCTTGAGAGCAGAATGCCTTGCAAACGTGTTGGCAACACTACTCCGAAGCCTTCGAGTCTTCTCTCCGTAAAAATAAGCATAAACTAAGGTTTGTCTTTTCAATATGGCCGCAACCATAGACAAACTTAAAATGGCTGCTAATCGTAGATTTAATTTGTTATCCAGGTTCCAATGTATAGATATTTTCCATTCGTTAGTTAAGATTCTGTTGAATTAACCGTTACTAAAAAGAGACCAAATAAAATTAGGTACGTTTGTATAATTGTAGTTAGCAACACTTTGTGTTAATTTAAGTTGTACTTTTGTAAATTTTAACATGCGTTAATGTTTATATTTGTTGGTAATGTAATTTGTTTGTGTAATTTTTCAATTTAAGTACATATAGGGGTGTTTTTTTTACTTTTAACGGGTACAGTGGCAATATAAAACTTGGAGTGTTCCGATTTATGATCAAAATAAATGAATAAAATACTATGATCTGTTGCAATAACATTCAATACAAAAACTTTCGTATTTTAAAATTGAAGTAACCAAAAATACGCTGTACCTAAATAATAAAATAATGCACCCACTTTTATTGCTATATATGATTCTGTAGGCAGTGTTACCATAGTAAAGAACTAAGTTTACCTATACATATCTATTTACATGAAAGTGTTGTATATTTCTATAATTAAGGATGTGTGATCGGGTCTTAGGGTGCAAAACTATATCCATATTCATATCTCTTCAATGTCTAAACTAACCATATCTTATCGTTTTAAAAACAATATCGATTAGACTTTTGCATGCATTTCTATACTATCGAATAAAATTTGGCGTTGAAATTTCAGGGTATGAAATTCAAATGATATTTTGTTTTTACATGGTCTTAGCATAGACAATGCATAACTTTTTCTGACGCGTGCTGTACGCTTTTCCCGCCAATAAGTGTTTCAAGTTAAAAATGATCAAGTGAATGTTGCCAGGAAGGCATTGCGCGATGTGCTGATATTTAAATATTGGTGCTATTTTAAAATGTACGTTTTTGTATCAAAATGGGTTGAATTGATTGCTTCGTGATGATACGTTTGGCTAGGTCAAGTGAAGTGATTAACGCACCAGTGATTTGAATTACTTGTGTAAATAAAACATTTATTTCGCTCGCTAAAAATGCAATTTCAAACAATGTAACTAAGCCTGTAAAAGTACAATTGTTTTCTTTCTCCAAACTTTGCGATAACCAAAGAAAATTTTACTAGAGTTTTTTATTTGCATATATTTTATTAATTCATAATTTTATTGAATGTCTAGTTTCTTTCTCTTTGTACAGTAAAACCACAGTATTAATAGTACTCGATTGTCTTTCGTTGTCACTTTTTCTCTGTCATGTCAGTGTATTTGTTTTCCCAGATAGTGAGAAAGCGATAGACAGCTGAGTACTAATTAATACTTACATTTGGATTTTTAGAGGTCAAATTTTGACCATAAACTAAAAAACTATAGTCTCCTCCTTTGCACTTCTTGTAACTTGAATACGCCCTCGCAAAAAAGGACTCATTTTATGCAACAGCAACGGAAGCTTTAAAAACCCGACCGCAATTTTTAATATTGTCGTCAATGTTCCGAATCCCTTTCATGATTTTGATTAAAATTAATATTAATATTAATAGCCTTTGTACCTCCTACAACGGACGACTCCTCATATGATAAATCCATCAAGCCGTTTAGGCGTGCTAATGAATTATTCTTTCATACATACATTCGAAAAACATAACCCTCCTTATGATGCGGTCGGGTAAAAATGGGGATAGTAATAATAAAAATACGCGAGGTCGTATTCAAGCTTTATGATGTTAAACCCCCCTCTATGTAATTGCATAATAATTATTTCATCTCTTTTGTTACCGCCGTAAATAATGAGATAGAACGTGCATTCGCGTACAACGGATCACAATAATATAACTATACACAAATATCTACTTAAAATGGAAATAGACAAGGTAACAGTGTATCACAATAATATAAAGCCGATTTATTTATTGTTTATGATAACATAATGCAATGCATTTGATGTAATAAATGATAAATCCATTTACTTTGTTTTATTTAATTCAATTACTTACCTACCTTCCAACCTACAATGTGACAGATATGTCACAACAAGAGAGCTTATTGTTGTAATTTATAGTGGAGCAATTGTTTTTATTTTGTATGCAGACAAGCCTTCGATTTTCAGAATGAAAACGATCGTGATTGCGAGTGCGTTAGACAATAAGCCCTCTGGGGGCCTACTGAGTCCCAGGAGGCACTCGAATTTTATACGGAGATAATAAAACAAAAGTATTAAACCTCCATATTTTTGAGTGAAAATATTCACATAAAAAGAGATAGATCGCCAGATCTTTAGTAGTTAAAAATTATGTACAGCCAGCGACATCTATTTTGTATAAACGTTAACCCGGAGAACGCAATAGTAGCATTAACATTCTGCAGCGCTAGATGGCAGTGTACGTACCAGTTGGATACACTGAACACACTAATTAAATATTGGCCAAAGATGACTCTGCCGTGATAACAAAGAAGGCTGTTAACTGCGTAGTAACAGTATAAGTGCAGTGTTCACCAATAATTAAACGGACGGTTAGCGGTTTAACGGTTGTCAAATGTATTGACTAACGGCTGATTAAGACTTAACAGTCTGTTAAATTGGTTGGTGAACTCTGCCCTAAGTATTTTAAATTTAATGTAGTTGACTTAGAGTACAGAATGCTTCGAGTTCTACATTGCAGTTAGTGACCTTCTTTGGTAATGTATGTAAGTTTATGTACGAGTATAAAATAGGAATTTAAATGTCGGCACCCTCAAAAAAGAATTGTCTATGAGAATTTAGGGTCGGTTCATAGTTTAAAAAAAAAATCGACGATGTAGACCTAAATATGACTCTACATAACTGATCTAATTTTTCAATCTTCTGTAGCTTAAACACTATTAAAAATCGTACGTTAGTTTAGTAAATGTTAGTAACAATGACAAGTAAAAGATAGCGATACCTTTAACTGTGACATTTCATCTGAAAATTAGAAAAAACCTGTCCCTAATGCCTATAATTGAACCCTATTCAGTCCTAAGCACGTCCTAAGCGTCCTAACATGCAGTACGATCGCGAAATGACAGGGCATCGCCATGATAACTGCCTGGATGTTTGTCATACGCCGGCCGCCGGCGTCACACGATCCCTTACAACCGGTTGGGGAGGCAAGAAACGATGGCACCCTCGTCCTGAGACCTACGGGTTCCGTGGAGACATAAATCTATACTAATAATATTATAAAGAGGTAAAATATTGTTTTTGTTTATATGTTGGGGGTATTATCTGGCTAGAATTACTGAACCGATTTGAAACATTCAGGAAGGTACATTATCCTTGAATTAGGGGAGAGTGGGTCACAGTGGATCACTTTTTTTTCTAAGTCCTGCAATTCCAAAATGTATGGCTAAATGATTATTTATTGAAATTCAATTATAATATGGGTATCTAATCTTCCAAGAAAAATGCATTTATTGGCGAATGTCACATAAACTTTCAAGATATAGCCAGTTTAAAAAAAAACGGGAAATTATCCACTGTGACCCAGGACTGGGGCACACTGAATCTATAGAAAAAAATATAGTTTAAGACAAGAATTTTCATAGAATTACTTGTTTATTTGTACTAATAGATAGTCTTTTATTATATAATCGAAACAATCTCATAAATATTTAACAAATATCACTGATAACGCAAGTTAAAAAAAAAACAAAAAAAGCAAACAATTCGCTAGTGTGAATTCCAATTTTGGTTTTTCTAACTCGGATTGCGAGGCATTTTTAGCTGCAAAAAGTAAGAATGAATTTTAGCTGCACGGATCACACTGGATCATCAGTCCACTGTGACCCAAATCGAAAATATCCACTGTGACCCACAGACCGTTATGAAACAAAAAATATAACTTAAAATAAACTACCTATCCCAAAGATGAATCAACATCGTTTATAAAAAAAATAAGAAATAACAAGAGTAAAACAAAAATCTAATATTTATATTTCTTAGTCACTTAAAAATAAAAAAATAATTTAAATCACGTAAAAATATACTTTCGGTCTTACTGAGTGACCGGAGTATGACAGCACGTCAACCCGCTTTGATACCGCGGCGGCGAGTAGCGCGGAGGAGAGGCGTATGGACGCGCAGTAACAACGCGTTTGTTTGTGTGCGTAAAGCGCAACACATGCTAAGTTATAGCAAATAATCCACTGTACCCCGTGATCCACTGTTGCCCATTCTCCCCTACTTATACCTATACCCCTTTACTAATAAACGTTGAGTAACGGTGGTATAGCTATACAATGTTTTGTCCTTATCTGTCAAATCCAAATGTCACAATGACAGAAAAGGACAATACATTGTATAGTTATACCACCGTTACTCAACGTTTATTAGTAAGGGGGATAGGCTTTATTTTATAAAACGGCGCGAAGCGTGGGCCAGTCGTGTCGCTAGTGCCTATGCTATATGTTTAAACCTATCCTATTCTATACGTGACGGATAAGGATATCGAACAGTAAGTAAGAAAAAAATTTTTTTCAACTGTTTTTATAAAATGCTAAAACTTAAAAACCAAACCCCTTTTCGTATCTGTTTCTTTCATGAAGTTAATTGAATGGTTCTTAAAATCTATATTGTTTTCGTTCAAAACAGACCACTTTAATGTTCCTTCATACATTTTCCGTGGAACCAATATCTACATGATTTATTACGATTTTTTTCCCATAGACTAATCATAGAATTTTAATACCGGCCGATTATTTATGTATGAAGGAAAAATTTAAGTGATCTGTTTTGAGCGAAAAATATACACTTTTTTTTTGAAACCGTTCAATCAATTAACTTTTTTTAAGAAATTGATACACTCGTAACATACTCTTATATTTTTTTACCGAATTTCAGCCATGTTTTTTTTCCCATACTTTCCGTGCCCCTTTGACAGAATGATGAACTGGGATTTATGTTGATTCTAGAACGGCTAACTGACCTAAATTCAATTATGAAGGTTTGTAATAGTGATTTTTTTCGTCAAGTTATCGTATTTGGATCTAAAAACCACCCTAGACGCCGTGTCTGATTATTTAGTCAATCTTCTTTTTATATAACGCCTTTAATAACGTAAAAGCAATCTTTCTCCGTCATGCGATGTCTACAACTGTACTCCTAGCATGAACCTTCTATCTCTATCGATTAAGTAACGTTAACATACCTATCGTCATCGAGAAAATCTGTATGTCGATAGGTTCAAACCAAGCAATGTATGAAAACGTGAGTCTGTTTAAGGGGTTTGTGCTACAGATAGGTTCAGGGGCCTTAGATGACGCTACTGACCTTTTTTCTTTTCTATCCCTCAAAATGTATGGGATGACAGTTGACCACGTGGTTTATCGAAACGCATGAGAATATCATCCCATACATTTTGAGTGATAAAAAATAAAAACGTTAGTAGCGTTTGTATCTTAGCTAAGGCCCCAGAACACGTTATCGAATAGACAACGGAATTCGAAAATGTGACGTAAGTATGATTGAAATATTTGTGTTCTAGCTGCCTCTCTTTTCCAGTTAACTACACATTTTTGCGAGAAAGGCAGCTAAAACCGTTACTTGTTACAATAAATGCCAAAAAATATATCTGTCGGTAGTATGGCGATAATCGGCGATATTTTTGAAAGTTCGCGAGTGAAAAACGATTTGTAATAAACTAGAGGACTCCCGTGACTTCGTTTACTCCCCCCCTATTTAAACCCCTTAGGGGGTGAATTTTCAAAGATCCCTTGCACCCCTAGGATATCCAAGGAATATTCCCTCTAAATTCCAAGTCTCTAGGTCCAGCGGTTTCGGCTGTGCGTTGATCAATCAGTCAGCCAGTCAGTTTCTTTTTTAATATAAATATGTAGACTACTTGGGAGCCTGCCGTTTAGCAAAAATATGTTTGCCAAATGTATCATTTCCCAACTTTTTCATTTGCCAACCCAATGTTATAGAAATTTTTCAGAATTTATTTCAGTACCATCATGTAGAAACCTTTAGGTTAGGTTCGGTTAGTTTTTATTAAATCCTGAAATATTTACGGTTACAGAAAACAAAGCGAGTTGGCAAATGAAAAGTTGGGAAACGATACATTTGGCAAACATATTTCGCCGAAACAAAGGTAACCCAGACTACTTACGGTAATAAAACCCCGTTTTTATTAAAAATCAGTCTTAAAGAGTAATATAAATATCTTAGACCCGATTCCCAATCTCCCTAAGGAACTCCAAGCAACTAGTTTCAATTGCGATCGGTACGGAGGCCTCATAGCAAAAAGATGTCCGCAAATAGACGCTCGCGCACCAAAGACGGACGCACACATTCCTGCGTTAGAAGCTAGCGTTCGTAATAAGATTAATGCTTCTTTTTCTCTAGTTAAGCCATGGGAAGACACAGAAATACATAATGCAACTCTAGCTTATAAGTTTTAATTTCTAACAAATTTTGCTAAAAACCGCATTAAAATAGGTCTATGTGTTCGTGAGATACAAATTCACAGACCATCAGACAAGCGTCTTATAACACTCCTTATATTTGGTCAATTAATAAAATGAAAATTATTCAAATCGAGGCAGTTTTTTTATAACTGGTCAATTTAAGCAATCATATTAAATAGAATTGTAGCGACATCTGAGACAGAAAAAGCTAAATAAGATTAAGGAATCATATAGTTCTGTACCATTCGCTGTCTGGAAATTAACCAGATTTAACAGGGGGGCTTAAGTAATTGACTGCTTTTATCGCGTGACAAAATATGGATAAAACATCCGTCACTTTTTGACACGTACAAAAGTACGAGAGTGACGGATGCTTTATCCACATATACCTACTACTCATACTAGGCCCGCAGGTCATAAGTAGAAATGGTAACCCATCATTTTGTCGGATTTCACTTCATCGATTGTATCATTTCATCGAAAGCTATTTTCTTCTAAAACCAAGATGTTTTCAGGATATCTTAAACATTAATTACGTACCTAGGTTAGGTTAGGTTAGACCTGTGACTACCAAAAAATATAAACTTATGCGGCTAGAAATACCTTTTGATGAAATGAAAATTCTGCGTAATGATACGTTCTTTGAAAGGTGTGTACCCGTCAGGAAAACAGTATTATTTAGAACTAAAGGACGCCCGCGACTTCGTACGCGTAGAATTAGTTTCCCGCTACTCCCCCCATTTCTTCCCGTTGGGGGTCGATTTTCGGAAAATCCTTTCTTAGTGCTCACTTACATCATGAAAGGAACCCCTGTACCAAATTTCAAGTTTCTAGGTAAGGTCAACCGGGGTAAAAGCCACTATGGGGTTATTGCGTTTATTTGAATTATTTTTTAAACAACGTCAGCTACAACAGCTCCCGCCATCTAGTCATAGACACTTGAACTACTTGGAGGAAAACGAGTAACATAGAGGGCATTTTAACCAATCGTATTCGACTCGTCGAACATTTTGAAATTTAGAGTCCATCCAGACCAACGCGGAACGTGAGGTAAGTTTTCAAAATCCATTTTCATCCTATTTTTTCTTTAGGTTTCGGTTTTAATTTGTATTGAAACATGACCAGTATTAGTTGGCTCACACGTACGAACTCTAATTTGTATTTAAAATGCTTAAGTTTTAAAGTTAATTCCATATAAAATGTTTGGAGGTTGTTTTTTAAATTTGGCTAAATGCGTCAGTACCTTTGGGGTAATTGCGTCAGTGTAACGCTTTTACCCCAATGTCAGTGGTGAACAACCTTTTCCTTGATACGTAATTTTAACAGTTTATATCAATCACAGGATAGAAAGAAGGAAAACCATAAATACCTATTAACTGTTTTTTATTAAAAATCAAACATCATCTGTCGAAATACTATTTTATTTTACCCGTAGAATCGGTCACAAGATGAAAATAATATATTTCTTCTAAATTTTCTATCTCACTCTTTTCAATCGAAGAAAAATGTTTACGACATCTGGTATTTAGGTTTGGATAAAAGCGTCTACAAATTGAAGACGCATTTTCCCCAATTATATTATTTATTGTCTCAGCTTGTTAATAGCTGTTTTTGGGGCCTTCTGATTATAAAACCTTCTAGAAGACTGTATTGCAGAAACGTGACATGAAGTTTTAAAGGCCTAATCGCAATCTTTTAACAATTACTTTAAAAAGATGCATTTTCCCAACCTGGGGCAAAAGCGTCTAAAACATTGTTTTTAAAAAAAATGCCTATATATCTTTTAATTATAGTGCAGAGAAAAAGTTAACTCACGAATTAAATTCCCAAAGAATTGTAAAAATAACAGAATCAATGAGTATTTCAATATAGTAAATAAATATATCGCAATTTAGGTCTTAAAAAAATGTAAAAAAACAGTGACGCCTTTACCCCGGTTGACCATACAGTAGTTTCGGCTGTGCGTCGACATATAAGTCAGTCAGGTTTGCCTTTTATATAATATAGATGAAGAAAGACGGGGTCGGCCAAACATCCACTCACATAACCATACACAGACACAACCCTACAACATGTTACACAGATAAGAAAAAATTGCAATACATTAACTACTTCTTAGTACATACATATTAGGTCCTTACCTATGAAATTGCCGTTTTATATGGAGAATTTTATGAAAACTGTCGTTTTCATACATTTTATTTTGCGGATTATTTAGTAATGTCAAATGCAAACCAAACAAAATTCTGTCCGGAATATTGGACACTTCTAATCTATATTATACGTATCTTAATTACTTAAAAATAGTTAGCTTCATAAAAGTCTGCGTAATTGAAACACTTGAAATGACAGCACATGAAAAGAGTTGAGTTCACACTTTAATTTTAAACACTATTTAAGTAAGAAATTGAAACATATTATTTGTATCTAAAACCTTTGTTACATACTGTATTAATGAAATTTAAAAATAATTTGGAAGTTAAAATTGAAATTAATAAATTCCGTACGAAATGAAACACGTAAAAATAACGCCAATTTCATAGGTAAGGACCCAATACATTAACTCACGCCTTCATTCCGAGAGTGGAATAAGTAGAGCTAGTTATATAATTAGCAGCAACTCTAAAAATTGTTTGATAATCAAGCCCATCGACTTCTTAGTAGGTAGGTACTTGCCGAAAAAACACCAAGTAGGTACCGAAATTATTTTCGCGGTAACTGATTCTAAATCTTTCGAAAAATCCTTAAAATATTTACCTAATGCATCCAGCATTTACCGACCGCATTCTTCAAGTAACTAAAGTGCATACGTGTACTAATCCAGGAGAGATACAAGTGTTATTATCATACAGGATGCGAGTAGTATGTTTTCTCTGAATGGCCAATAAATAGTCACCAGCAGAGCAAATAAAACAGAATTGCTAGTTAGTGCGAAGTAAAAAAACGGCCGCATCCTTATTTGTAAACATTGGTATCTCGAGCGTGCCTCCAGTAGCAGATATATACTTATTATAACTATTTGTAAGTACTTTTTTTTATCAGAAACCAGCTTGTCGTTCGCTGAACTGAAAAAGAATAAGGTGTAATGTGTTGTTGTGTTATTGTTGTTAATATGTTTTTACATTTTACGTAAATAGTTGTACATTTGGTATATATTCTAAAATAACAAATGTAGATAGTTAGTTTGCATAGTTTTTTAAAGGACTCAACTAAAAAAATATCCTTCCTTCCTTTTAACAAACAATGGGGACAATGTCACACAAATAGTCTAGCCTTGTGCAGTGGATTTCATAAAAATGTGCACACTTTAGTACCTTGTCACTTTAATCGCTGTGACAGTTGGGATTGTTCATGTATGGCAGTTTGAACATGACATTAAATAGACAAGGTAAGTACTAAAGTGTGCACATATTTATGAACTCGACTGTACTATGGGTACTAGAGAACAATAAACATACTTATTTACAGAAATACATACTTAAATACATAGAAAACGTCCAAGACTCGGTACAAATACTCACGATCATCACAGAAATATATCATCACAGGAATCGAACCCAGGACCGCTTGCTTCATAGGCTCATCATCACTACCAAGGGATCCCTTTGAAACGCATAAACTTTTTACGCATAACGTATCTTTACGCATATATTTTTTTCGCATAAACACCCTTTAGGCTGACATTTCAAAATTTAATAAACGTCTATTACACGTAGATTAGGTTAGGTTAGGTTAGATTAGATTTTTAAAATAATTAAAATAAAACGTTTTCTATTGTAAAAACCGTTTTAGGTCAAACGATTTTATTCGTAAAGATAGGTACGTTATGCGTAAAAAAAATATGCGATCCAATAGAGACCCCACTACGAACTAGGCTATGTGAGATTGTCCCCTGCCTGATATTATTCAATATAATTTATTAAACAGAAGTCTTCTTACAACTTGTTTTACAACTGTACAATCCTATCATCTCGGCAGAAACGAGCCGTTTGCAATGTTACACGTAAAATTCACCTTTTTGATAACATCTCAACCTTTTAAACTGTTAAAAACACAAGTTTGTTACCCTCATAAATTCTATTTACACGAATATAATTAATTTAAAGTTCAAGGTGGCATTTATAAAAACTTTCTTTAATTGATAGACCCGCGTTGACCTTTCGCCGCCATCTTGATTCATAAAAACTGACAAATGACCGTTGGTGCGCAGACGACGTTATTACAGTTCAGAAATGAGCCGGGTTAATGCTAGGTGATTCTCTTAAAAATAATCTAATAAAATATCCTTATTAAATGGATAAATATGTATGTATGTAAACTTTTTATTGCTCATAAACAATACAAGTCATGCTTCCATCAATGTACGTAATGTACAGTCAACAGCATAAATAAGTGATCATTTATCTATCTTGTCACTTTAACGTCGTGTTTAAAATGTTATACATAATTGTGAAACGATTGAAAGCGACAAGGTACAGAAATGATCACTTATTTATGCTGTTGACTGTACATAGGCGAACTTATTCCATACGGGATCTCTTTCAGTTAACCTTGTAGTAAAATAAGCAAGGATAATGCAGGAGGATGGACAAATTAACAAAATAACAGAAAATAACTGCTTGTAAAACAAAAACATAGATAAATTAAAAATACTAATTTCTACTACCTCATACGTAAACAGCAATTAAAACCTACAACAGAGCTAAGGATCAACTCTCAGACTCATAAAATGTATTAACGGAAACACTAAGTCTGTATTAATACTACCTTTATTTAAATATTCTGTACAACCCCGCCCACCTAGGAAGCCTGTTAGTAAAATTCTGTCCGTTTCTTCATTAGTACCAATGTTGATAGGCACTCTCCGTTACCTCGTGTTTGTAATGCATTCAATGGCATAAGTGCAATTCTGCCTGATCTCGATTTGTTTTTTGATTCGCTTAACAAATTTCAAACTAAAATCTTGGCCTGTTTGTTGCGTACTGATGTTAAGTGTAAACTACTGTTTCTATTTAGTCCGCTTAGTTCTGGAATGAATGTGTATACTTGTTATTGGCTTGTACACTATACATAATACCCTGACCTGTTACTATGATATAAATGCTTTCTGTACTTGCTGTAAGCTGTAAAAATGGCAAATTCTACTTTCAAAAATGTATTTAAAAACTTATTATCTAATGGATCGAGCGAGGGAAGTCAGATACGAGTTTCAACGCGCTGAATCTCTGACGGGACCATTCAAACTCTGGTTAATAGTTCCGTCGAGTGCTCAAGCCACTTGGTAAATAGAATCACCTACTGAACCATCTGCATACGAAGCTAGCGGTCCCTGGTTCGATTCCCGCCGGGGCCTCGTCAATAATAACGCTAAGCTAGCAATTTTTGAAAATCGACAATATTTATAGGATTGACTTCAGCTGGTAAAACATCGTGTCACTTCATACAAATCGAGTTTCAAACAGAAACATTAACAGCGTTTGCACCTTGGCTAGGCCTACTGACATTTGTTTATTTTTAAAATGATTCCACAACACTTTAACTTCGTTTAAGCAACGATGAACAACCGATCGACTTTAACGTGGCATTAATCCTCCTAACTAAGAAAGGGAAGGGCGAAAAGGTGGCTTCTAAGCAGTGTGTAATAAACCCTGATAATAATTCGAGATACAATACTACAAACCACTTTATTGAACACCACATACTTACGTCAAGGAACTGATATACAAAAACAAATATAGTCAACAGGCGATCTTGTCGCTTAATAGCGATCTCTTCCAGGCAACCAAACAAAGAAGAGATGGTTAAAAATACATAATAGAAATAGGCAGGCATTACATCATCCACATAATGTAAGTACTTATAATGCTAGAGTTCAAAACTTAGAAACCTCGCCTTAAAACTTTTCAAAACGTCTAACATTTCTAAAATAATATCTAGCTTTCAGCGTCTAGGCTACTCCAGACTGGCCTATCGCCGCATGACCGATGTCAATGAATCCCACTTATTTTATCGCCAACCCGGCACTCCTTACGAAACATTCCTGGCAAACCCTGCGTTAGCCTTCAGAAAGCTTACCAGAAACCCTACCAAAACCACAAGCACCACGTTTAGAAAAGTCAGCGACTCGCTAGAAAATCCCAAGTCTGTAACGTTTTACGTCGGTCAGGTTGCGTTTACGTTACGTCCAAAAGGGATTACAGGTAAGGTTAGATCGGGAACGTGTTCTGCGACTGTGTTTAGGAGTCAGGCAGCGCGGTGCAACTCTGATGCAGTTCTGTAACCGGTTCCTAATCGACGCATTTCGCTCCGGCCGATCGGCTCGAGTCGGAGAAAAAGTTATAAAATAATCTCACAGTATTGTGAGGAGAAACGGAAACATAAAATTTGTGGAACACAATAGGTACTTGCATAGCTGAAAATGTTGGGGAGAATTTAATTTGGATAATAAGTTGATGATTAATAAAAAACCGGCCACGTGCGAGTCGGACTCGCGCACGAAGGGTTCCGTACCATTATCTATACAACATTATCAAAAAACGGCAAAAAATTACGTTTGTTGTAGGTATGGGAGCCTCCCTTAAATATTTATTTTATTCTGTTTTTTAGTATTTGTTATTAAAGCGGAAATAGGAATACATCTTCTGTGAAAAGTTCAACTGTCTAGCTATCACGGTTCATGAGATACAGCCTGGTGACAGACAGATGGACAGGTAGACAGACGGACAGACGGACAGCGGAGTCTTAGTAATAGGGTCCCTAAAAAGACGAGTTTGTTGGCTTAGGTTGCGGTGGTATAGCTAAATTAGTATCGCTTGTCTTACCATACTAACCTGCAATCATTTTCCTTACTAATATTATATTATAAACTACGAGTAACTTCTGCCAGCGACTGACTTCATCCGTGTATAATTCGGAAATTTGTCATCCTACGGGAACCGTACTTTTTTAATAAATAGCCTATGTGCTTTTTTTATACTATAATCATAGAATGAAACAGTTACAGAGGTAGTTTATAACCCGAAGACGGACATGTACATTTTATCCAGTAAAAAATTGATAGTTTCTTAGGGCATAGCAATATAACCAGCGCGTAGGCGGAACACGTCTGTATTATACTTAACTACTTACAGTCAGTTTTAATGACGATTAAGTTATTACCGGCTTAGAATAGTGCCACTCCATGTCTTCCCGTGGAAGTCGTAAGAGGCGACTAACGGCCAAACCCTATATTCAAACCGCGGATAGATAAGGCTTACCTCAGGTTAAAATTTGACATTTGTCCATACAAAATGTGTCAAATTTTAATCCGAAGTAAGCCTATCTATCCGCGGTTTGAATATAGGGTTCAGCCATAAGGGAATAAAGACTTGTAGTATTCTTAGTCGATGGGCTTGCAACCTGTCACTAATTTACACTGGTAAACATCTTAGCCTGTTTGTGCAAAGTGTGGTTGTAGAATTAACAAAAAGTTTTTAGAGTTGTTGGTAATTCTGTAGCTCTGCCTACCCCACTCTGGGAATGAAGGCATGCGTGTATGTGTGTGTACGTACAAGTTGTTCCTCAATGACGATTTTTAAACATAAATTTTAGAAAAGTTTGCTTATTGTTTCTAAAATATCTCCGAGTACGGTAGCTAGAGCTAAAAATAACTGTCAGTAACTGAACGAGTAATATCTGAACCTTCAGTCAGGGAAGATTCATCAGCCTACTTTGTCTAGGATGTGTACATCCACGTAGAAAGATATCGGAAGTACACACATACCTTCACGCCTTCGTTCCCAGAATTATCGACAACTCTAAAAACTTGTTGTTAATTCAGTAACCACATTTTGCACAAACAGGCTAAATGTTTACCAGTGTATATTAGTGACAGGTTGCAAGCCCATCGCCTAACTCCACTACAAGCCTTTATTTCCTTTACCTTATCGGAAGTATACATCGAAAACATTGCACTTTGTTCATAAAGTTTAAACACGAACAGTGTAAAAATAGCTTAAAATGGTGTACCTACCTACTAGTACAATATACAGGGTGTCCCAGAAACCGACGTCAACCCGCCTAGGGCTGATAGAGCAGCTAAAAAGCTATCAATTTAACCCCTATGTATGTAAAGCGATTGTTGCTAGTTTCGGAGATATTGATCATTTTAATCTGAATTTTTGTAATTTTTCCTTATATCCATGTTTCGAAAAATCACTAATTTCATGTTTTATTTCATAAGTTTTTTAAGCAGCGTCTTACATAATTAGAATCATTATGAATCAGCCAAATTTTTTAACTTATTTGCCTGTTTTTTTTCAGGATTTTTTTAAAGTAATTACGTAAAGTTTGTTTCTCCATACTAGGTATCCCAGTGTTTGCTTTTCACTTTGTATGGAAAAAACAACTTTACGTGATAACTCAATAAAAAAACGGGCAAGTAGTTTTAAAAACTTCGCTATTTCATACTTAATGATTCTAATTGTGTAAGATACCGCTGAAAAACTATGAATTAAATCCACATTATTTAGCCCGAAGGCATTCGCCGCAATTGGAGCAGGTCCTTTCCAGGTCCTGAACTCCTAGTTATAGAGTATGATTAAACATTCTCATCTGAATGATAGCCAAATTAGACCAGCTTGGCAAACTGGTTTCCTTCAGGCTTGACTCCAAATATTAAGAACAATTCAAACCTTTTTCAAGTAATTCTACAGCGCAATCGAATCATAATTTGCCAGCACAAAATAATACCGCGTGCAACGTCCCCGGTTGGCAACACAGCGCGCCGCACTTTCGCCCAAGATGGCCGCCGCATTTCTCCCCAAGGACACGGAAACCCGTCCTAATCGCTACCGTCTGCCGCAGCCACCGGCCAATTAATACTTGTACAGCCATTCGCTTTTAAGGTGGCATAAACATTTGAAAATAAGTTAATGACTAAACAAAATAACCCATTGACAAGTTGTTGAGTACAAAAGTCAAACGACTAGATTGACATTTGATATAAGTAGGCAACTATCTCTCTCTCTTAATAGATTGTATCATTTCATCGATCGCTATTATCTGTTGAAACCATGATGTTTTCAGGGCCTCTATTCGACACGGTAAAAACAATATCGTTTTTGACCTGTTATAGTATTGTCAATGTTTTAATAGCTCTTATTTACTTGACAGTAATGGCGGGCGAGTTAAAAACAATACCAATTAAATACGATTTGGATTTAACCGCCTAGAATAGAGGCGCTGGATATCTTAAGACTTAAACATTAATTACGTTCGATAGGTTAGGTTAGACTTGTGATTATCAAAAAAAAAACTCATGTTGTAAGAAATGTCTTTCGATGAAATGACAATTCTGCACAACATGATATGTTCGTAAAAAGGTCTTTCGATAAAATAACAGGTCCCATCAAATAGATGTCATGGCGACCCCTACTTTTACCCCCTTACTAATAAACGTTGAATAACGGTGGTATAGCTATACAATGTTTTGCCCTTATCTGTCATTGTGACATTTGAATTTGACAGATAAGGACAAAACATTGTATAACTATATTAACTATACCACCGTTACTCAACGTTTATTAGTAAGGGGGTTAGAATATAGTATAGATAACTCTTATACGGCTGAACCGATTTTCATCAAATTTAACTGAAAACCATCCTAGTAAAACTAACTTTGTAATATAAAAAACTGCATCCGTATCGGTTCATCCGTTTGGGAGCTGTAGCCGACTGCACCCGACCAATAACCGCTGGCACCGTAATGCCACAGAGCAAATACACAGATTCACACCCTGAACTTTATAACACCCCTGCGCACGACGGTTTACTTCAAAGGCGTACCCAGCTTATGGCCAAGGGGGCGCAAATCAAAAAAATCAAGTCCTCACTCTTATTTTACCCTATATACAACAAAAACTATATACAAAAACTGGACGGAGAGCTGCCACGTGGGCGCTCTAGGTACGCCCTTGCACAGCCCTTGCGCAGAGCGTTTGATGGTACCTACGAGTAGGGTACGTCGGTTTAGGGTACTCCTGACCAGACCCTTTCTTAATACGTCCCCGATGTGGTGGTGATTACCATAGATAATATCGTCATTATCAACAATACCCGCCGAAACACGTTCACTACTGGACACACCTTCACCAACGATCTTTAACATGATTGAAGCATGGCAATAAATGTATTTTCACGTTGGCTAGTTAATGTTATTTGCTAAAGTACTCCTAAGTGTACTTACGTAAGTATTACTCCGTTTTAATACTTACCTAGTTATTTAAGTCGCGTTAACGTTTTACAAAGGTCAGGCTGTAAATAGGAACAGAGGGAAACATTACCTTTATGAACTTTAAAGGCATTATTAGTACCTATTAAGCCTTTTTAAGTCTTATTTTTTATGGTTTTCGTTAAGAAATTCCTATCTCTTTTAAATAACAACATGAATGCAGTTATTCCTTGTAATTAAGTGAGCTTTTGGTTTTCAAAAGTCACCCACATTTTTGTAACTCAAAGAAGCTTGAAGACCATAAGGAAACTGTTTTAGAAGACTACTACTAGGCTTATAAGAATTCTATCCTGACACGTTGCACAACCGTTGCGTGTGAAGGAATAGAAAAACCGGCCAAGTGCGAGTCGGACCCGCGCACGAAGGGTTCCGTACCATTATCTATACAACATTAGCAAAAAAAGGCAAAAAATCACGTTTGTTGTATGGGGGTCCCTTAAATATTTATTTTACTTATTCTATTTTTAGTATTTGTTGTTATAGCGGCAACAGTAATACATCTTCTGTAAAAATTTCAACTGTCTAGCTATCACGGTTCATGAGATACAGCCTGGTGAAAGACAGACTAACAGACTAGCAGACGGACAGACGGACAGACGGAGAGACGGAGATTGTTGTTTTTTTTTTTATGGTCAGCGGTGTCTTAGTAATAGGGTCCCATTTTTACCCTTTGGGTACGGGAGCCTAAAAACAGTATTTTTACTGCTTGGCATTGATCTTGATGATTGACTTCTTATCTCCATAGTACTATACTGCCCTGTTAAACCAATAAGCGGTATCTCAAATTTGATAGCCAAAGTAGATTGGACCCTCTCGTATTTGTATTAAGGTCGCGATTGCTACAAGAGTTTTATTTAAGATGTCGCCATTTGGATTAGCAGAGGGCCCTGGCAAGATGCACTACGCTAACTAACGTTTCTATTCGTTTCGTTTTTAAACCAATCGCGTCACTGCTAGATGACGTTATACGAAAAGTCACGTGACCTACCAGTGACGCGATTGGTTTAAAAACGAAACGAATAGAAACGCTAGTTAGCGTAGTGCACCTTGGCAGGGCCCTCAGGGCAGAGAATAGGAACAAAGGACCGTAGGATAAACCACGCAATAACTGACCACCCAGATGCCCTTAAGAACTCTTCTAATTACAGGGGCATGTGTTATAAAGCTACAAATTACAATTTACAGGTTACAAGTTTCCATTTGACACCACCTCGACCAATGACGACCAGCCATTTGAGCAGTGTTGCCAGTTTAGACCTGTAAAATTTTAACTTGTAGCCTTATAAAACGTGACCCTGTCTGGCAAAGAATAGTTTGACTAGGTGACAGGGCAACTACAATTTTCTTAGGTGGCAACCACCACATTTAAAGATTTTGGGAAAAACTTGTACAGTCTATGGGCACTTAGAAGGTGCTTCGGTTTCGTACTTCTGTCTCACTCGCTCTTAATAAGAGCGTATGAGGGCGAGAGAGATAAAAATGCAATCCCAAAGCACCTTCTAGGAGCTATCACACTGTAGTTATATTGTTGCCAATATCACTCCGAATGTCCTCATTTCGTTCCGGATTATTTTTAAACTATACAGAGGCTCTATTATACACAGTAAGACCATGTTGCTTTTGACATGTCAATATTATTAAAGGTCTTATTTACTTGAAAGTAACCGAGAGTTTTACAGAGTAAAGAACAAAAACGATTAGTAGAAATATTAAAAATTTTGGTAAGTTTTGTTGTTTATTAATAAAATAAAATAAAATAGAGCCTCTTCACCTTTGCCGTAATAACGTTAACAATAATGATACGCTTTAACTACAAAGTAGAATAGGAGTCGCTATGTCTAGTTTTTTCCCTTTCTTAACTTGCGCAGTGAGCCAAATAGCATTTGACGGGTTAACGCCTTCGACAAAGTCACGCCTGACTCAACACGACCATCTTTAGGATCTAACTTCAGCCCTAACTTAAATCGCAGCTATCCAACTTAAAACTTTTCAACCTCTTCCTAACTCAACTAAGTAATTGCAAAACCAACCAAATTTCGCAAAGCACAAAGTTGAAATTAAAAACGATCGCATAAGCGACATACGATTTAAGAAACAAGTCGAATCATATCATTATACCTGCGCATGCGACCCTACGTAAGAACTCAAGGCATCAATGTACCGAACAATCTTACAAAACTGAAACACCTAACTTCATCTCTGTATCATTGTAAAAATATCCTTATATCAACTTATTAGAGTTGTGCTTTTAATTGAAGTTATAGTGGAGTTCGATCGTTCTGTTATAGATGTAATGTCTGGTCAATAACTGTGGAGTAAGGGGGCAAAAACACCAGCAGACTTGGACGACATTCTCGGCCCTTGGGAACTTAGGAGGGTCTAAACGGATAGTTGGAATTGTTGGCGGATCGTGACTTATGAAGTCAATGCAGGTTCTAATAAAATCGTGTTTCGTTTTGTTAACTAGTTGTTGCCGGCGACTTTGTCCGCGTTGAACAATAAAATATAGCCTATGTTATTCGGTGATAATATATTATTCTATTGGTGAAAGAATTTTAAAAATCGGTCTAGTAGTTTTTGAGTTTATTCGCTTCAAACAAAAATACCCCTTATACTTAGGCCTTCTTAGCCCTTATAGTTTCGCCATGTCTGTCTGTCCGCGTCCATTTCTCCGCAGTCTAGCTCTGAGACTCTTGGTACTACAAAGCTGTAATTTGACATAGCTATTTAAATTACGACGTCAAAGTTGTAGAATTAAATCCCCTTTATAGGGCAAAACTAAAAATAGAACTGAATTCTAACCTCATTCAATAGGCTTACCCAAGGAGAAAAAATATATTTGGTATTTTTTTCAAAATTTTAGGCTTAGTGGTTTCGGATATCAGCGGGCCTATTATGGTCGTGTTTATCAATGTGGATAAGCGTTGATAAAGCATCTGTCACTTTCTGACTAGTAGGTAAGTTTGAGAGTGACGGCTGCTTTATCGACCGCGATAAAGGCGACCATAATACGGGCCCAGGGCGGCGGGAATGGTCAATTTTCATCTTCTTTCATGAATAAAATCAAAACTATTTATTTTACAATAATAACAAAACTATATTTGAGATCCTCTTAACGAGCCCTTCATTTGATTTATGATACAGTAAGGTTTACAAAACTTTTCTTTTGAATTTCCTAATTTGTCCACTGTCCACATGTCATCAATTTACATAATGTGCACCAAATTTCAACTCAATCGGTCTAGTAGTTTCAGAGCAAATTGGCTGTGGCAGACAGATGGAGACAGACGCACGAGTGATCCTATAAGGGTTCCGTTTTTATAATTTTTTGTACGGATTTTTAATCATCGATAAATTTTATTACGAATTAATCATATTAACTGAGTTCGGCTGTACTAAGGCCATCCTCCTTAGTGCCTTGGTAAAGCTATTATCGCTCACAGAATTACCACAGCTAACATGTTTGGCACGTCCACGCTACTTATTAAAACAGAAAAAAAGGTAAAGATATATTCAAAGTCTAGGCTAAGCCCTATTACCGTCCATCCCTTTTTGCTCTCCGTCTAACGCTGCAAGACGAATGAACGCGCCCACCTTATATGGTGCTTGTCAATTTACTGCGCAGCGTTCCCGCGCATTCTACCATAGAGTGTAGAGCGTGGGCTGAAAAGGCGGCAAAATAAAGCATAGACAATTTAGTGATTTCTGTTTGTTGAATGCTTTGAGCTGTTTTATGGTCTAGTATGGGGTCTGTATGCTGATTTGGTATTATGGCGGACCGTTAATTCATTCAGTGCTGATAAGAATAAAATGAATAAACGTGTGCAAAAGAAAGAAGGATCTTTAAAGATACAAAACAATACAATACTCTTTATTACACATCACAGAGAGTTAGATAGGCACTATAAGTTACGCAAAATATACCTGGATAACTTAGGAATAATTCCAGAAAAAATCTTATACAGGAGTTTTTTTATTATTCACTAATACTGGGGCTGTATTCTACTCGGTAAAACCATATTGCTTTTTACATGTTATCGTATCTTTGCGTATTGTTATGATAGCTCTATTTGGCTCTACTTGACAGTAATAGGCAATGGCAGAAGAGGTAAAAAAATACGATAATAGCAATACTGAAGGCATGACATTATAAGAATAGCTATTTATAAGTAATTAACTTACTTTATTATAGACTTCATTTACTCTAGTTTACTCCTGTTAACTATAAAACCAACCCTACCTAGGCCCTCATATGGAGTCTGATTATTGCGAATAATGTGTTTTTAAATCGCTTAGTTAGATATCATCTATAGCATCGTTGTTTGACAAGGTTTTGTCACAACTGACTAGCTATATCTGGGTAATATATCTGCTCCAGTTATGTGTGTTTTTTATTATGATAGAACCAACTATACTCGATTTATTTAGGTACCTTAACTATATGTAAACAGACCGAACGATGTGGCGCTGTGGAACAGCTAATCAGAACTGTTTCGTCGAGCTTTGACATGTCAATGTTTTGCTTCTATTGGCTGATGAACTATATCACGTGGTTTTGTTTACATTTAGGAAGTACCTAAACAAATGAACTACTTATAGACAAGCGATCAGCAAAAAATCAAGTGAAACAGAGGCCGAGTAGTTTTATATTGGGAGCTATCGGCCTTAAATATCATGCTACAGTTGTTTCTGCGTTATTCCTTCCATATGCACCACATTTTTCCAATATTTTTTTCACCTCTTGTTACATGAATCAGCTTTTATTGAAAGTCTGAAAAAAAAACATAAATATTCGCTATTAAACAACAACAATAAATTACTGAAATTACAGAACTAGACAATTCAGAAACAAATACTAAATTACTATACTAAAACCCAAAAGGCTACTAGGCTTGTAGCTGGGGCAGGGCCTCAGCGTCGGTTTTCAGCTGGAGCCTCAAAAAAATAAATTAACTATTCTAAATATCCTATCAATTAATATTTAATAGGTTGAATTAGGTCGGTACAAAACGTAACTAAGTGAGGAGGGTCTCAATAGAAGAAACTGTAATTAAAGAAGTAAAGATCTTATAAATTCTAGATCATTCCTGTTTCTACGCGCACCGCGAGCCCTTAGCTCTTTTTTATATTTAACAATAACTTTTATGTGATCTTAGATAAGGACTTGAGCAGTACTCGATTTTTACTTATGACAATTATTAAGCAAACAGTTTTTCAGTGTTTATTATTCTCCTCACACAGCCTATAATTAATTAATTATTTTAGAAATGTTTATATTTGTGTTCGTGGCATAAGTTAACAATTTATTTTTTATTTATTTGTTATAAATGCAATACTAAGACTATAAATGCGTATTGCCAACCATATGCGGACTAACATGGAATGCCTCTATGCTAACTAGTAATTCCACCAAACCCCACAACGAAACAAAACAATGCGAACACTGCTGCTAAGGGATATATCGGCTGAGATGCTGGTAGTCCGAACTGAGCCTGCACAACTTCCTACCGCTAAAACTTACAAATCTCATAGATACTATCTGTATACTATACTTACATAGACACACAGCTGTCTATGGTCAAGGCACTTAAATCAAAGTTCCAGCGGCTTCCAGGCGTCGATCTCGCCTTAAAGGGCGAGTTTTTGCGCACACGCAACTTTTGTTTTAAAAAGACGAGCTCGTTAGACCCGCTTATCGATCCTGCGTTTGATTTAAGATCTATGACTGGTTTTTGCTTGCGACTTTGTTGTCGATTGAACCTATGGAACTATTTCATTATACTTAAATGTTAGAACTGTATAAACCAAACAATTTCAGAATGTCAAATTAATACTAAATAATACCGTGTTAGCGCCACTGTCTAAGTGTCTAAGACCTCTTTACTCTAGTTGTATAAACTTTCACTTGTCACGGCTGCGTTACATTTACTTACTGCCTTTCCTAAATAAACCTCTATGCTATAATAATATAATTTCAATCCTTTGTTATTTCCGCCAAAGCTCTTCAAGTTATGGGCCCAGCACGCTCCCCATGTCACTGACCTCTCTGGGCGAATATTTGGGGGTTTCAACTGTCATTTCAAGACAAAGCTTCAAAATATATTGACGAAAAAGCTCCTTCGATTTAAATTGAAACAGAACCAATAGTTCCCATTTCATACATACATACCTACATAAACTCACGCCTTCATTCCCACTATGGGGTAGGCAGAGCCACAGACTCACCAACAACTCCAAAACCTTGTTGATAATTCTGTGACCACATTCTGCACAACCAGGCTAAGATGTTATCCAGTGTATTAGTGACAGGTTGCAAACCCATCGCCTAACAGCACTACAATCTGACAATGACGGTGAAGAATCACCGCTGATGTTGAGATAATGACCTAACTTAACTTATTTATCTTGTTCTTTGGTTTGTCTAAATGTAGCTTACCTAATGCCTGTGTCACCTTCTTTGTCTTCACAGAGCGGTCCTAACGAAGACCAGCGTTGGCTTCAGAGCCAGCACGTGCTGAGTTGGGACCGTGTCGTAACAACTACCACTGCGTCTGTAGTCTCTCTATTTTTATTTTTAGATGACGTAATTCTTTTATCTCAATAAGTTTAATGTTGTTAGTAAATGTTTTTTTATTTCTTTCTTTCTAACATTTAAAAACACCCAATCTCATATCTTAACCATTAAAATAACCAAAAAAAAATGCTTTGAGTAACTATACATACTTCTTTAATCGGCTAGATCGTGTTTATGTACACATGTCATGTTTGTGATTTAAACAAGCGGTACTTCTAGTTATATTTTATTTTGACCCACCAAAAACAATGGAACAAGTAACCTTACTTTGTACCTTGTACTTAGGTAATTATCAGCGAGATCCTGTAATTAGCTTTTAGTATCTAATTTAAGTTATTATTTAGTTTTGTTGGTTTTCCATAAATAAATAAATAACATTACCTACACTACTGCTTTGCTGATTGTTCTATGTAGGTCTGTCCTGCCAACAACTTTAATTGTTGACACAATATACAACCCTGTCAAAGAAAGCCAAATTAGCGGAGACTTTTGCATTTATAATATTAGTGTGATAAACTTTTCTTGCGCTGGAGATCAATTAAAACAGTTATTTCTCCCATACGCTCAGTGCACGACACATAAAAGGGTCTTTACTGTACAAATAAGAACCATATTCGCATAAACGTGAATCAGCCGACAAGAAGTTGTTTACGAGTTAAAGTAAAAAAAAAGTGCATTATTTAGCAAAGAATAGACTTAAAACTAAGTAAAAAGTGTATTTGTAAATGAACTTTATAATAGTACGGTCGACGTCAAAGATATGGTTACGTTTTTTTACCTTATCCCATTGAAATAAGGTTAAAAAATGAAAATATATCTTTGACGTCGACGTACATAGACTAGATAGACAAGGAGAGAGCTAACTTTAACTGGCACAAAAATTTACTGGTCGATTGTGAAACAGGCCCTTAATAAAATAGCACCCTCTGGAATAACACAGCGTCATACTTACCTGCCTCAGGTCTTACTTTAAGGCTGCTATGATATACACGCGAGAGCCTGCATTTAATCGAAGTATTAATAGTTACAGCATATTAAGTTTATGATCTAAAGCCATGTACACCGTGTGTATTCGTGCTGTCTAGAAAAAAAACGCAAGGGAAACGTTTGTTGTAACTGTTGTAAGAGACGCACCGATATTTATTGTAGGGATAATTTTGTTGGTATATATGTATGTAAACACTTTATTGTGTAAAACACATAAATTCAAACAAAATATGTACAGAACAGATATGTACAAAGGCGAGCTTATCCCTTTAAGGGATCTCTTCTAGCGAACCTTTGGGTTATTGAGAAAATAAGAAAAGCAGATTGAGGCAGCGCAGACATAAGTACAAAAACAAAGTTTATACACTGCGTGAACCAAATATCATGAATACGTAGTTATTCTTTAGTTTCAGTAATTTAGAGTCAAATAGCAAAACCAAATAGGCTTTCATATTGCTTAGTGGCCTCAATAAAGTCGAACAGTATCTCACGAAGACCCAACGCTTAGCTAGAGGCATAGAATATATACTTAACTAGAGGACGCCCGCGACTTCGTACGCGTAGAATTAGTTTCCCGCTGCTCACTTACATCATGAAAGGAACCCCTGTACCAAATTTCAAGTTTCTAGGTACAGTAGTTTCGGCTGTGCGTTAATATATATGTCAGTCAGGTTTGCCTTTTATATACATAGACTAGAGGACGCCCGCGACTTCGTACGCGTAGAATTAGTTTCCCGCTACTCCCCCATTTCTTCTCGTTGGGGGTCGATTTTCGGAAAATCCTTTCTTAGTGCTCACTTACATCATGAAAGGAACCCCTGTACCAAATTTCAAGTTTCTTGGTACAGTAGTTTTGGCTGTGCGTTGATATATAAGTCAGTCAGGATTGCCTTTTATATATATAGACTAGTGGACGCCCGCGACTTCCTACGCGTAGAATTAGTTTCCCGCTACTCCCCGCATTTCTTACCGTTGGGGGTCGATTTTCGGAAAATCCTTTCTTAGTGCTCACTTACATCATGAAAAGAACCTCTGTACCAAATTTCAAGTTTGTAGGTAAAGTAGTTTCGGCTGTGCGTTGATATATAAGTCAGTCAGGTTTGCCTTTTATATGTATATATAGATTAACTTGACAGTAATGGCAGCCGATTTAAAAAGAATACTCTATCATGTCAAAAGCAATGTTTTAGATCATAGAATAGAGGCCCAGGTGATCTATATTATTGCGTAGGTATGCGGTCTGCTCGGACCCTTGGAACCGCCATTTCCTTCTCCATCCGGTTGGACCGCCACCGTCTAACGCTGTCACCGCCCCCTATTGCCGACGATTACGAACTATTCTAGGGCTGTGCCAATGATCTAATGTATATCAAACTAGCGATCGCCCGCGACTGGACACGCAGAACTCGTTTGCCGTGTTTTTCTAGGGAGCTATATAATTTCCCGGTATGAAACTTATTCCATGTTTGAATCCAGGACATAGATTACCTATGTGTCAAGAGATGTGATCTATGTGCCTAGTGGCTTAGGGGGTCGACTCATGATCGTAAGGCACCGAGTTAGATTCCCCGTGGACCAATGAGTTTTTCGAACTTATGTACTATCAGACCATTGGAACCTTGACCCACCATAGAACTGTGTCACAGAGACGTTATGATTCAAGTCATAAGAAGTGTCAAACAAATTGTTTTATAATGTCACTGTGACACCGTTCTATGGTGGGTCAGGGTTCCATTGGGCTGATAGTACTATCAGACCATTAGAACCTTGACCCACCATAGAGCTGTGTCACAGAGACGTTATGATTCGAGTCATAAGAAGTGTCAAACAAATTGTTTTAAATGTCACTGTGACACCGTTCTATGGTGGGTCAGGGTTCCATTGGGCTGATAGTACATTACCCAAAGCTCTTACGATGAAGGAAAAACATCGTGAGGAAACCTGGGTAGTGATTCTTTCAAAAGTAAAGGTGAGCGAACGCAGGAGTGAATGTCCAAGCGGCGAGTTTAAGTAGTCCCGTCAAAGCGAACAAAACACATTTCAGCGCGTGTATTCAATTTGGCAGCATGGCTTCTCGATCGTATAAGGCTGATTTTAATACCGAGATTTATTTTGACATAATTAAAATAAAACTAAGCTACTCAAATATTAAAGATGTAAATAATAATCACCACTATAAAAAGAACACCCCCTCAATCAGGTCTGTTCGCGGCATGGTCCCTATGACACTGGCTCTAGGATCTAAATAAGTTTAGTTTTAACTTTTAATTGTATTAATTTTATTTTGACATAATTGAATACATCTTGACACCAGCCTAAGATTCGATTTCTTAAACCGACCTAGGACCAGGCGACCATAGAAGGGTAGCAGCCCTACTAAAACCAGTTCCCTTATTAGAAATTATTAAAGTTCTTTTTGCCGCAGATTGCGTGCCTAATTGCACGTGAGAATCCTAGCTCCCTCACGTCCTGCATCCCTGGTACCTCGCTGTAATGAGCGCTGGTTTTGGCTTAAGTAGAATGCCATGCCTTTAAGGATGGTTAGAAAAAGTTAGTTAGCTTTATGGTGTGGGCCTTTAGAGGGATTATTATGTTCTGGAGGCATTGATCTCTTTTAATTACATGTAAAGACTGACCGCAGATGTAAGTATCTCTTCATCGATTGTATCTTTCAACGAATTTCATTTCATCCATTTTCTGCTGAAACCTTGATATTTCATTCTTCATCTTTGAAACATGAATTACGTGGGTTAGGTTCAGTTAGATTTTCGGCTACCAAAAGAAAAAATGTTTATTCCTGCTAAGTATACCCATAGTAAGTTTTGGACTAAACCAATTTAATAGTTCGAGCAACGAAGACCAAATACTGCCTCTCGGGGGAAATAATTCGTGTATAAGCGAATTTTGGCATAGTTGTAGGGAATGGTGTTTTAAACCACATACTAAAAGTACTGACGGGTGGGGGTTGAGCGTTCGGGTGGGGGGGGGGTCTAAAGGTCCCTTTTTTTAGTTTTTCGTAAATAACTCGTAAACGGTGGCCCATAGCAAAAAGTTTTCCATTACATGATTAATCTGCATAAAATTCTCTACAAAAAAGTTTTAGACATTGTTTCTCTGGGATCAATATTTAATGAGATATGGAGGGAAGAATGATTCCCGAAAGGCCATAATCGGGTTTCCATTGTAAGTCGGCCCTTATATCAAATGGGCTCGGGTTTTTTTTGTGAGTGCCTCTTATAGTGAAAATTATTTATGCTGAGTATCAACATCTTAATTGTGACAGTTCGCGACTAATGATTTTTTTAAGTTTTTTTTTAAATTTCCTTTTTTCGGGATGTATTCAAGCGATTTGGTTCAAACTTTGGGATGATGTTCTTTTTATAGATTTGCATCGCCTCCCAAAAAACAAATACTAGTTATCAAATAAAAAAAAGAAAATAAAGACCAAATAAAAAAGATGCATTTTTTTTTCTGTATTCAATAAACTCGTGAATAAGCGAATTTTGGCATAGTTGTAGGGGATGGTGTTTTAAGCCACATACTAAAAGTACTGATGGGTGGGGTAGAAGCTAACGGGTAGGGGGGGGTGTAAAGGTCCCTTTTTTAGTTTTTCTTAAATAACTCGTAAACGGTGGCCCAAAGCAAAAAATGTTCCATCACATAAATAATCTGCATAAAATTCTCTACAAAAAAAATATTCATACTTTTTTACTGGGATCAACATTTAATGAGATATGGAAGGAAGAAGATGGACAATAAAAAACAAACTTACATTTCTTTAAGTATGGCAGGTATATAAATAAAAATAAAAATCGTAATCCTAGTAATATTATAAATGCGAAAGAGAGTGTTTTTCTTGACCATCCAGAATCCAAATAGGCTTGGTTAGGTTAAGTTATTTTTTAACCACCCAGTACCGAAAATTAACGATGTAAAAATTAAACAGGTACAATAATTATTTTTCGACCACCCAGTACTAAAAATTAATCATGTAAAAAATTAAATACCGATGTACACTAACTATTCTTAATTACCTATTCAACTTTAGAAGTAAAAACTAATTGGACACTTACATCTACCTAGTAAGTACCTACTATACTTTACGTACTAACATCTAAATCGTAAAATTCGTTCAGTGTGAAATTGTGCGACTTTAGTTTATACATGGAAGTATAATATACTGCGACAAAGTTCTTTGCAGGGAGTGTAAATAGGAGCGGCAAAGCCCGCTCGCACTCAATGATCGAAGACCTTCGTCCTTCTTGCTTTGTTTAGGACATTGTCAGTTTGTATTATTCAATACAAAATTAAGATAAAAAAAACATTTCATTACAAACGATGGTAAAACACACAAGCGACAAATTTGGCATGATTATTATGTACATAGTACTAACACTAAAAAAACAAAAAAAACTGAAAACCGGTCAAGTGCATAATGGTTTTTACGCATAATGTATCATTACGCATAAAACCTTTTGTCATAAAACGGTTTTTACAATAGAAAGGGTTTTGTTTTAATTATTATTATAACCTAACCTTACCTAATTTAACTTAATCTACACAACGGACGTTTATTAACTTCGGCAATGTCAGCCTAAAAGAGTGTTATGACAAACGATTCTATGCGTAATGATACATTATGCGTAAAAAAATTATGCATGTCAAAGGAGTCCCGTTTAAAGCACCGGCGTCCTCTAAAACTATGCTAAAATTCGCTTATAAACGAGTTTTTTCCCCTGATTTTGCCTTATTGCTTAGGGTATTTGCCACACATATTGCTGATTTTTGATAGGAAGTACCGCCTGGAAAATTTTGTTATTTTGGCAAGTAGTAGTGCCAATGTATGGTCTATTCTGAGAAAAAAATCTAGAGGTGTCACTATTTCACAACCACATAAAAAATAATGTTTATTTTTTATTTTGTCTTCATTTTCTTTTTTTTATATGATAACTAGTATTTGTTTTTTGGGAGGCGATGCAAATCTATAAAAAGAACATCATCCCAAAGTTTGAACCAAATCGCTTGAATACATCCCGAAAAAGAGGAAATTTAAAAAAAATCTTAAAAAAATTATAAGTCGAGAACTGTCACAATTAAGATGTTGATACTCAGCATAAATAATCTTCACTATAAGAGACACCCACAAAAAAAGCCCGAGCCCATTTGATATAAGGGCCGACTTACAATGGAAACCCGATTATGGCCTTTCGGGAATCATTCTTCCCTCCATATCTCATTAAATATTGATCCCAGAGAAACAATGTCTAGAACTTTTTTGTAGAGAATTTTATGCAGATTAATCATGTAATGGAAAACTTTTTGCTATGGGCCACCGTTTACGAGTTATTTACGAAAAACTAAAAAAAGGGACCTTTAGACCCCCCCCCACCCGTTAGCTCCACCCCCACCCGTCAGTACTTTTAGTATGTGGTTTAAAACACCATTCCCTACAACTATGCCAAAATTCGCTTATACACGAATTATTTCCCCTGAGTTTGCTTCGTTGCTTGAGCTATAAGTGAGATTGTCCTCTAGATATTTATTTATTTACTAACAAAGTAATGATATAAACTTACTACATCCATAAATTCCTGATGATATTCAAACGAGCTGATTAAAGGGTACAGCCAGCCTCATAAGTAACTGCTCGCTTTTGTACCTTGTCGCTGTAACGACTGCTAGATTTGTACAGCAGTTCAAACATGACGTTAAAATGACAAGGGCCTAAAGTGAGCAGCAACAAGGCCGATCGTACATAAATACGTAGATCGATAAGATACAACAGTTTATGTCTGTCTGTTGAGCCAATTACTGCATTTGAACTAGTTTTAGCGTTCAGTTAGTTCAGGCAATGCTTGGAAAACCAGCTTTCTTTCTAAGGTATTTTCAATTCAAAGACGCGCCGCACTACTTAATTACCCAACTAACTAAAAAGGAAAGTAATGGTTTACGAGTGTACCTATGTAAACCCTGTTCAGAGTTACTTGTCTTAAGTAGTAAGCTTTCTAACCTCAAAATGCAACTTTTAGGGTTCCGTACCTTAAAAGGAAAAAAACGGAACCCTTATAAGATCACTTTTTTGTCCGTCTGTCCGTTTGTCTGTATGTCAAGACCCTTTATCTCGAGGACGCGTGGAGGTATCGAATTGAAATTTAAACGATATACTTACTCAAATCTACAGTCCCTTGAAGCTGTGAAAAAATCAAACTTCTACATTTACGTAAAAAAAAGATACGGCCGTTTATGTCGCCAAAAACGTGTATTTCGACACTCTCGAGGGAATCAAAATGTATTGCCCATTGACCTAGAACTATGAAATTTGGCAAGTAACACCGTCTTTTACTACAAGTATAGGAAAAAATCTGAAATCTGTAAATTTTTAGTTAAATCACAAAAAAACAGGGTCTTTATGCAAGGAACGGCGGCGGTGCAAATTTTGAATTGAGTTGACCGTGTCATGTGCGGAACCCTCGGTGGGCGAGTCCGACTCCCACTTGTCCGGTTTTTTGTATGAAACAGCTATTTTAAATAAAATAAAGCCATTACGGACAATACATTGGCCAAGTGATGTCCAGAATGTTTTCTCAGTTTACTTTATTTACGATAAAAGAGCTGTTTCAGCCAAAAAGTTTCAATTTGAGGTTAGAAAGTTGTTTACTACTTAATTCCCGCCATCAGAGACGTCAATTAAATTTAATGCTTGATTGAAGTAACAGGTTGTCACTTTCTTTGCTATAGCAATGTAATAAGACAACACACTAAACCAGCGTTAAATTTAATTGACGTCTCTGAGTGCAGCAGTGAGACAAGTAAGTCTGAACAGGGTTTATGTATTGACTAGAGGATGCCCGCGACTTCGTACGCGTAGAATTAGTTTCCCGCTACTCCCCCTACTTCTTCCCGTTGGGGGTCGATTTTCGGAAAATCCTTTCTTGGTGCTCACTTACATCATGAAATGAACCCTTGTACCAAATTTCAAGTTTCTAAAATTTGTTATTGATAAAATGAAATAGAAGGAACGCGAGCACACAAGCCACCTGGGGGGTTATTATGACATTGCTATGCAGTTTAGTTTACGGTGAGAGAAAAGGACAGAGCTATATAACTGCTAAAGCACTGTCCTTTACGCTCGCTGTAAAATGAACTGCATAGCCATGTCATAATAACCCCCCTGATAATAAGTCGATTCTGAAGCCCATTAATATAGACATTGTAATCTCAAGCTGGCAATCCCACGACGACAATCTCGAGACTACAAATGTGTCGCCAACTCTGAGGAGAGAATATAGACTAGGGGATAGACACAGAGTCATCATTAGAGTCCTTTCATCGGTGTCTAACCCCCGCACCGGAACACAACAATGCGAACACCTGTTTGGCGACAGGTTAAGAAAGATTTGTTTTCCGTGCGTTAAATCATGCATGTGGTGGTTCAGTGGTTTTTAGGGTTCCGTACCCAAAGGGTAAAAACGGGACCCTATTACTAAGACTCCGCTGTCCGTCTGTCTGTCTGTCACCAGGCTGTATCTCATGAACCGTGATAGCTAGATAGTTGAAATTTTGATGTGTTTCTGCTGCCGGTATAACAACAAATACTAAAAATAGAATAAAATTAATATTTAAGGGGGGCCCCCATACAACCAACGTGATTTTTTTGCCGTTTTTTGCTAATGTTTTATAGATAATGGTACGGAACCCTTCGTGCGCGACACCGACTCGCACTTGGAAGATTTTTATTCACATTTATGGTAGGTACAGTTAGCGTCATGTATAAGGTAACATTCAAAGTGCTCAAATAGTTGAATGTTACCTTACTTATATATGACGCTGACTGTTACCTCTTAGGTATTATCTTGACAGTATAGACGACGAAGTGGTATACAATAGGGGTAAACGAAGCGGAATAGAGACTTAGTAGGTCGACGTAATTTTTTTTGGTCAAAACTGTCAAATCCAGAAATACGCCCAGAACCTTTCATGAGAAAACTTCGATGCGTAAAACTCTTTTTACTGTCACGATCACGCAAGATAAATAGAAATACGAAGGATATTAAAATGTGCGTAAAAAACGACGCCATAGCCAGCTTATAAATAATTAATATACAGCCTGTTCTAGCTCTAACGCGGGTTGTTGCGCTGTGGGAGTATTATGCGCCATTATAAGCGTTAGGTATTTTTATTTCTTTTTTGGTTCCCAGATGTACTTGTAGGTAGCGATGTTATTTATTAGTTAGTTTGTAAGCATAGTGTATAAAACCATGGCTGCTTGAAGTCTATTTAACAAGTCCTTCCGACGTTTAAAGTCAAAAACTTGAAATGTCAAGCTGATGTGTAGAATTTCAGAGTAGAATAAGTTAGTCTTAGAATGACCTGCAGATTCAACACGGTAAAAAAAATCGTTTTTGAGTTGTTATCGTATTGTCAACGTTTTGATAGCTCTTATTTACTTGACAGCAATAGCGGAAAGTAAAACAATACCATACCATAATTTTCATCCCTCCCGTCCAGAAAATAAGAATTTTCATATCCCATTAGCGGGCTGAAAATTCCACATTCCATCCCTAGGGCGGAAAGAGATTTTGAAAAAAGAATTGGTCAAAGACAGCTATTTTGACTCGTTTCCAGACCATGGAAGAATCTTAAACGGCCATTACAAAATAACTCTGACTTTTTAAACTCGTTTTAAAACTCTCATCAACACTCATAATTTTAGATGACAATATTCAAAGTTCGTGACGTAACATACAACATTTTTGTTACTTTCTGTTCAGTCGAAATGAAAACTAGAGTGTTTAACTCTACTTTACTTTTAAGGGATGATAGTACCAATAGCACCCCTGAACTAACTATAGGCGCACTCGCTAGCTCTCGTGCAACATAAATATCTCGGGTGCAATTGATCACTTTCATCCCTTAACAAACAATTAACTATTGTCGGCCGATAGTATAGCCTGTCAGTTCAACGTATTAAACACAGACTATCAGATTCTCTCGAAATTTCATGCATATTTTGAACTATCAGGTCTGATATACTTGAAACTTCAGGTAAACTGGCCATCTGCTCCCCTTTACTAGTAATGAAAATACCTAGGAATTGTACAGGAACCTAATACTGAAAGGCAACGAAGACGAGCTGTACCAGCTGATTACATCGAGAACTAGTCTAGACCAGTCTAGCTGACGTTATCGCGGGCTGCTCCCATCATTAGTCGATCTAGCGTGCCGCCGGCAGCCACACTATATCCTGAAAAAAAAACTGTATTTATAAATGAAATAAACGTCCATCGTTACCGTTACCTACCTATTGAAAATGGTTACTTATCGACGATTCGAAAAACTTTTGTCCGCTATTTCGTTTCTCCGAAATTTTCATTCGTCCGAAAATCCTTTTTCTCTGAAACCGTTTAACTTTCCTGGATTGTTATAAAACTAACCTAACCTACCTCTTTAAACATTTTGAAAAGTTAATGGGTTCAGAAAAAATATTTTCGGACAAATGAAAATTTCGACACACGAAACAGCGGACAAAAGTTTATCAAAACATCGATAGGTTACTTTTTTTAAATCGTTTTCATTAGCGCTAAGTATCTTATGTAGCCCCACAGGTACTTTGCGAAGATTGTCTCCTGATATTACTGGGGTCCTAGTGAAAAACGGTATAAGTCTTCTGTTGATCAAGTGAAAAAGTCTAGTATACTCCGTTCAGGTATATACCCTATTTTATTACGAGTTAAGTCGACTTGTACCCTTTTTCACTTGGACTCCATTCTTTATTTATTGATAAAACACATGAAATTCTTCATTACATTCGTTTAAAATTTATTTCATCAACATCGCTTTGATGAAGGGCATTCAGTCATGCCATTTACTACGACCTTCTTGCCTTATCCAAGAGCCTTCAAGAAAATTGATTTCATTTCCCTAAAAGGCCGCAAGCGGAACAACTCCTCTTAAATAGAAAATATATTTACGCTTTTCAGGGTTCCGTACCTCAAAAGAAAAAAAAACGGAACTTTTATAGTCACAGCATATTTTACTCCGAAATTACTGGTCCGATTGAGTTAAAATTTGTTACACACCTGTAAATCAATGACCCAAACACGAGCGTAAATAATTGAATATTGAATTTGGGGGTAAATTAGTCCTTTTTTTAAGTTTTTTCCTGATTGTGCAAAATGTGGTTAAAGAATTACAACCAACAAGTTTTTAAAGTTGTTGGTAATTCTGTAGCCCTGCCTACGTACCCCACTCTGGGAATGAAGAAGGTGTGAAGGTATGTATGTATGTAAAGTAAATATGCAAAAATTGACCATCCCCCCTTTAAATCCGAAACTTGCTATATGTTATTTAAATTAACATTTGAAAATTATCAAACGTACGGAACCCTCTCCACGCGAGAATAACTCGCACTTGTCCGGTTTATAAATATAAGGATAAGAGAGCCTCCTTTAAAAAAAAAAGAGGGTAAATCTATTTCATGTTATTCATTGTGTTATAAATTCATTTGTATGAGCAAGCGGACTAGATGTCCAAAGCTGTCTAGATAAAATAAATACGCAAGTCTGAATTATAAGTGCTTAGATAAGTAACAGTTATTAAAAACATTGAAGCTTTATGTTTCTCTTGATGATCAGGCATTTATGCACTTTACGTGCAAGTTGGTACTTAGTTAAATACCGCAGTCTTATTTTATAAGATCATGTAAAGCAGTAACTAAATATGACTGTGGTAGTTTAACGAATGGCTACATGTTAATACATGCCCATTATGGCTGCAATGATAACAAATTATGCATCAGGACTTAAAAATGACGTTAAAATGCTCTCCTGTAAGTACACTACATAATTCCGAAGAGTCATAATTCCGAATCGATCAAAATTTGAATTTTCATAATTCCGAACGCAATTTTTTGACAGAAGACTTAACTTTTTGTTATCGCTTATAAATCAAACCTAACCTAACCTACGTATAGAAATTAAATTATGCATTTAATCTAAAATAGCTCCAGCATAACATAGGTTTCGGAAAAATGAAAATTCGTACAAATGAATATTCGGAAAAAAGTAATTCGGAATTTTAAGATTCCTCCTGTAAAAGTCACGAAATGTCACTTCGACGGTTTTGCCTTTCCACCGTCAACTACACGTTGACTGCACGAACAATAACCAATTCGACATGAGATAATCCCTGAGAAAGATTTAAACATAACTTTAATTGTTTCCCGAGTTTGACAACCTCAGTATTAAATCCCGGAAAGCTGGGCAAAACAAAAGGACGTTAGTGGGCAATTTGTGGGGAAAGAAGGCAAAGTGATGGAGCGGTGGGCAATTATGGGAGGCTATTTGCAATATTTACGTAGACTACAGTTAAATCTATTTGGTCTTGCGTCTGCTACGTGTTATGTTAGTAAGCATGTAGAGTCCGTCATCATATAGGTATGTATAGGTAGGTACAGACGACTAAAAGAGGAGTATCCAGTTTTAGACCTTATAAAATAACAAATTGTCCTATTCCCAAAAATAAAAATAAATAACAATGAGGCAGGTTGGAAGATGGCACTATCATTTCCCAATATCCAACCTGAGGGCTTATTGTCTAACGCACTCGCAATCACGACAGTTTTCATTTTGAAAATGAAAACAATTTTCCACTTTGAAGCCGGTTGCGATTGCGAGTGCGTTAGACAATAAGCCCTCAGGGTGGAATGGCTAGATTGGAAGATGGGAATCACTCCTGGTAAAGACCCTTGAGCCTCTATTCTACGCGATAAAAACGATATCGTCTTTGACCTGTTATGATATTGTTTTTAACTCGGCCGCATTAATATCAAGTAAATAAGAGCTATCAAAACGTTGACAATACGATAACAGGACAAAGACGATATGGTTTTTACCGACTAGAATCTCGGCCCAGATCGCATGAAGATCTCGGGTTCGATTTCCGGTATGGACAAATTTTGTTTACTTTCCTCTCAGTCAAAATGAAAATTAGAATAATCTACTCGGATGAAAGTATCAATAAATTGTAATTGATAACATCCATCCCTTGGTTAACAATCTACCTACCATTGTTTAGAGACTTTTTACAAAACGTATTACATTTCCCATAAAATTTCTTTCATGTTTTTGCTGCACTATCTGACAATTTGGATTAAATTGCGTAGCTCATAATGATGCCCGGAGATGTGGAAACGTTGACTTTGCCATGTACACCAAATTGTCGCCTGTCATTAAGTCATAAGCTCCACTGTAATATTAGAGCTAACAATAAAGTATAGTGATCAAAAATCCACTCAGAAAAACGAGTATAACGGTCATTTGTTTGACCTTTAGTTGTTTAATATAAAAGACATCAACGCGTCCCAACCTTGCAAAATATCAACTAATAAAAATAACGGCCAAGTGCGAGTCGGACAGGCACACGAAGGATTCCGTACTATTCTTGTATGGCCGCTCACCTTAATTATTAATGTAATTTATTTTATTTTATTTGTTGTTACAGCGGCAATTATACTTAGAGGTAAAATTTAAACTGTGTACCTTACGCTTTAAACGATACAGCCCGCTTACAGACAGACAAACAAACGGACAGCAGACGCTTAGTGATAGGGTTTCATTGGTACCCTTTGGGTACGGAACCCGAAAAAATACCTAAGTCAAATGCAAAATGAACAATGTTAGTTTCTGAACAAAAGAAACCGACCAATTGAGATACTCATTTTTGGAAATCAAATAAAAATAGTTAATTTCTTAATGATTTTGAAATAAAAACCTGGGTTAATATTGATGTATCACAGCCCAGTATTCTCTGAGAATACCTACACAAAGTGCATAAATGCACTTGCACATAAGTGCATAGACACGCCGTCAGCTGAATACTTTGTTCCGTGAGAAAGACCCACCGGGATCACGTAATTGGAGACTCTAGTCATCAAATGGAACATTAAAAATATAATTTGATCTGTAATTAAAAATGATTCCTTAAGCTCGTTTTTCGATTGAGGTCATCACAAACTAAGAGATTGCTTTTAGACTTTTTCAATCGAATTTCATTTCATCGAACTTTCTGCTGAAGCCATGTTTTTTTTTGGATATCTCAAACATGAATTACGTAGGTTAGAAAAAAATATATAGGTTCTCCCTTTAGATGTGTATTCTCTTAGAAAACTTCGTTAATACAACGGCAACGGATTTTGAGGTTTGTGAACCGACGCTTAATCACGTAGCTCTGTGTCAAAAAAAAACCATTCAAATTTAGCTTCGGGCGATGTTTCTCACCCCCTAAATAAAGTCCAATTTCCACGATTTTTGAATATGTTGTTGAACATACACTCTCGCCTTCATTCCCAGAGTGGGTTAGGCAACGCTACAGGATTACCAACAAAAACTTAGTTAATTATGTAACCACATTTTGCACAAACAGGCTAAGACTATAATGCTAAAACTGTACATGCGTTACCAACCCCGAGGACCAAGATGAATGCCTCTATGCTAGTAGTTTTACCGGTTGTCTTATCCCTACCGGATAAGTAGTTATATCTGTGGAATAATTGAACGTCATTAAACTGTCTGGATCTATGTACAGTTTAGACAATGTCCAACATAGCCTGCAAACATCAAACCCACAACCAACCAACGCCAAGACTCTGTGTCAACACTGTCATCCTAATTCGACACGCCAGTGTGGCGCACACCTTACCCTGTGTACTTAGGACGCACACGCACGCGGCACGCACACATGCGCGCGCGCGGGCAACGTCCCTAACCCTGCTGCATCATAGTTATGTTTTATTTATACTTTCTTAGCGCGCGGGCGGCCTGCAGAAGGTGGCGAGTGAGAAGAGGTTTCAAACGAGTTTTTTTTTGACGTGGTAAAAATTATTAGGAAATACAAATTTGAAAAATCGCCTTTGCTTAAAAGTTGATTGAAATAAATTCTAGAGACCTAGTGAAAAAGGTTATAAGTCCACTTAACTCGTACTAAAAAGTTTAAAAAAACAAAAAAACCGCCTTCAAAAAGCAAAAAATAACTTCATTTAAAATGGTAGGTAATAGGTCAGTCCAACTGAAGTCTGCTTTTGGTTAAAATTTTGTTGGACGCCGACTTCAGTTGGACTGACCTATTACCTACCATTTTAAATGAAGTTATTTTTTGCTTTTTGAAGGCGGTTTTTTTGTTTTTTTAAACTTTTATTTTATTTTATACTTTTTAGTGATCATAATTATGCTGTTATGTAGTCCCACTTTAATTAATAAGAATTAATAAGAAACTATAGAACATTGAAATTCAATCTCGCCGCAAGCAACGCCGTGGGAAAGTCATAGTCATATACTTAAACATACATATGCTTCGTCATAGTCGCTCAACTATCTTAATCGAAATATCTTGTCGCCACCCTTGAAATATATACCGTTTAGGAGTTCCGGTGGCCATCTGTGGTTTTCATCATCAGTTCCACTTTACCAAATAGTGTTTTCCAAGAGCAAATACACGAGTTACAATGAAAAATACCAAAATCGGTATAGGTGTGCCTATAAATTTTGAAGAGTTCCGTCGATTCCTCATGGACTCCATCATCAAATCTTCATTTTGATAAGAATGGGACCAAATGGGAAGCACCAGCTTTCAAACAAAAAAAGAATCTTCAAAATCGGTTCACCCAGTCGAAAGTTCTGAGGTAACAAACATTAAAAAAAAAAAAAAAAAAAAAAAAGACATACAGTCGAATTGAGAACCTCCTCCTTTTTTGAAGTCGGTTAAAAAAAGGGTATATACATAGTCTGAGTTTAATAGACTTAAATCCTTTTTTACTTGATCTTGACAATACGATAATATTTCAAATCAATATGGTTTCACCGAGAAGAACATAACCCTAAGTGTCTTTGAAGTGGAATAAAGGGCTTAGGTACTTATGTATTGTACCATTTGTACCTAGTAAACAAGGTGCAGTTTACACACCTCCAACTTATTTCTTTTCACATATGATCATCGTTTTATTTTTAACTTAGTCGCGATTATTTCACCTAAATAAGAGCTAAATTACAACGTTTACAATACAATAGTTGCTAAACAAAAACGATAACAAATTTACCAACATAAGCTATAATTAATATACTCAGAAATAATGCTGCTGACCAGCAAAGATAACCCATGCATGGAACCTCTAAGATTAGGTTAATAACACGTTAAGATTGGCGTGACTAATCTAATAATGACAAAGTTTTATGTGTTTCTTAAATGCTTGATAATTGTAACCTTCAAATTAAAACTGATATCATCCTACTCATGTTAGCGATTAAATAATTTTCTTACCAAAAATTGGTTGCTTTCAGATTTTTTTACAAACATTTACCCCCTTGCTAATAAACGTTGAGTAAAGGTGGTATAATATACAATGTTTTGTCCTTATCTGTCAAATTCAAATGTCACAATGACAGATAAGGACAAGTTGTATAGCTATACCACCGTTACTCAACGTTTATTAGTAAGAGGGATAAGATATAGCTGTTGCCCGCGACTCCGTCCGCGCAGAATAATAAAACATAACCTATGTTCATCAGGGATAATGTAAGATTCTAATAGTGAAAGATTTTTTAAATCGGTCCAGTAGTTTAGGAGCCTATTCAATGCAAACAAAAACGCGTGCGTACCTAGTTAGTGATGGTAGGAGCCTAGGATCTTGTGCTGGTCCGTCCAGATCACTACCGCCAACTTATTCTTTAACTTACCGCCAAGCAGCAGTGTTCGCATTTTTGTATTCCGGTGTGGGGAAAAGGCAACCGGTGAAATTACTAGCATAGAGGCATTCCATCTTAGTCCTTCGGTATGGCAACGCATTTGCGGTCTCCGGATTACAGTCTTAAGATTGTAGTCTTGAGAGTGTAAATGGCTATGGATCGCAGATCCCTCTTACCACCAGTGGCCTGTTTTATAAAGCTACAAATTACAATTTACAGTTTACAAGTTTCCATTTGACACAACCTCGACCAATGACAACCAGCCATTTGAGCAGTGTTGCCAGTTTAGACCTGTAAAATTGTTACTTGTAGCTTTATAAAACGTGCCCCAGGTGGCCTGTGTACTCGTTTGCCTTCTCCTTGCCATATAAAAAATAGAACTGGGGTGTTATTATGACATAGCTATGCAGTTCAGATTACGCTGCAAGAAAGGGACAGAGCTATATAACTGCTATAGCTGTCCTTTTCGCTCGCCGTAAAATGAACTGCATCGCCATGTCGTAATATCCCCCCTGTACCTTTACACCTACTAGTAACACATAATCACATTAAAAAAAATTCGCTGGCAAACCTTTAATATCCGCAACCTAATTACACCCGCCGCTAAATTCATAAAAAAAACACCCCCATTGTTTCAAATCTCAAAGAACACTTTCGATTTCAATCTAAAAATTTGATACAAAAAAATCTCATTTCACTTATTGCTTTTTCTTTCAAATTCACGGCATTAGGACCGCGTCTGTGTCACGTCCGCGCGCGTGTGTGCGTGCCTGTGTGTGTGTGTGCGCCCGCGCAGGTAGGTAACCGGGATCGTCCGATGCATTGTAAAGCCTCGATCATATTGGAATACAATTAGAATCGGTCCAGGCGGATTCTTAGTGGTTTGGATTTACGAGTAACTTGGTTTACATGGTATTTTGTATGGATAAATTGGTTATCAATAAAAAACTTCATAAAAAGTTTTCTTGGGTAGGTTAAGGTATGTAATTCGTATGTACGGTCGGCCAAGAAATAGGTCTACCAGTTTTGACCAAAGTTTCTGTGAGATCTAATTATCGCTAACGTTGACATTTGTCACTGTCATAATATTATTGCAAGGGAAAATCTAAATTGTTGTATCATGACGTGCAAATGAACTTCAACCGTAGGGTGGTAGACCACATTTTTGGCCGACTATATCAGCCCAATGGGACCCTACCATAGAACGGTGTCACAGTGACATTATAAAACATTTAGTTTGACACTTCTTACGACTTGAATCAAAACGCTACTGTGACATAGTTCTATGGTGGGTCAGGGTTCCAATCCAATGGGCTGATAGTACAATGTAAATTGTCCGGAAAAAGACTAGACATTATAAGTTACAAGCTGTTACCCGCGGCTCGGTCCGCGTAGACTCGGTTATCGCTATTCCCTTGGGAACTATTCAATGTTCCGGTATCAAAAGTATTATGTGTTATTCCCTGGGACTCAAGCTATCTCCGTACCAAATTTCATTGAAATCGGTTCAGGGGTTACTTTGTTAATGTGTAACAGACAGACAGAGTTACTTTCACATTTATAATATTAGTATGGATTGCAAGAATACTTTAACTGTTTACATGAGATTGTAGAAGATACTCTTATTTTTCAATTTAGTTGAATTCCGAGTGAGAATGTCAAATAAAATAAAAAATGAAGACCGTTACACAACTTTTAGTTAAACAACTGTTCGATTTTAGCACAAAGCCAAAAGAAGCAGTACCTAAAACTAAAGTTTTATGTCTCGAATAATAATGCCTACTTGTTTGTTTAAGCTTATCACCAGTCCGTCGTGTACAATGCTGATAATTTAGTAAAATACCTGTTTATAATTATTTCTGTGTAAAGACCTCCCTTTAGAAACGAACAAAGACAACTAAACACATAAACTCGTTGGTTAAAGAAAGATGACAAATCATCAAAGCAAATAAAGTAACCAATCAAACATGTTTTAACGTCAAATGTTAAATTCAACATTGTTTTGTACTAGCAGTTTCAAAGTGGGAACCACGTTTCCAAGTAGAATTCTCTTTTCTTCTAACTTTTTTGCCGCGAGATAAGATTTCAGTAAGATTTTTTTTAATTTAATTACTTAATCGGTTTTATTTAAACATATTTTATTACTTATTCTTAATATTTTTATACACTTTTTGTGCTGTCTCACCTTACGCTTTTGCTCGTGCCTCATTTTTTACGGATATTCTTATTCACACCTCTATGAACCTGGGACCAAAAACTGCCAATAATGCTAAAAAAGCTCGCCGAAATCGCAAGAAATTAATTAGGGAAAAAAAAGAAAGGGGTGCGCGGTCGCTGACGTAATGTGTGTGAAGCGTCGCCGGCGCAGTGCGCGCCTGGCCGCCGCGCGACCCGCGCGCGCACCAGTCCCGACACACCATGTGCACCACAGACACAATATTCCAATTTCAAACTAAACATTCGAACATCAAACACACTTTAACTTTTAAAAGTTTAAAAATTAGAACACACTTCAAAAATCCAAGTAGCGTCCTTCTCATTTTCAGTTCTAACTGGCCAGTTTCAAAATTCTTGTAAGAACCACACACACATGCACACCGACATAACCTCGCGTTCGTGACGTCACGGCCTACCCGGAGGATGTAAGTTTTTTTTTCATTTCTTCTAACACTTTTGCTTCTTATGAATCTTATGATTGATTAATTTAGACGTTTATGGTGCTGATAACGTATAATTTTACTGTTTTTTTATTTAATGGTATAGAAATATTTAAAAGACAGGTTTTTTTTTAAATGCAGAACCTTGTCTTTCTATATATTTTCTATTGTAGGATTTGTAGGTATATTTAGCTGCATGCACGTGTCACTAAACTAGGTACCTATTTCATCAATGCCTTCGACCTCGTGTTCATGACTTGCCTTCGTAATTATTTTTTTAATTCTCAAGACCATCGCGTTCAGCCTAAACTCGAGTAAAACCACGTTTTTAATCATCAAACCCATAACCATGACAACCCCACAACGGATGTCACGGATGACTTCACCGGCCTTTCAAAAACTAGTCAACAAAATGCAGATTTTTATTAAACATTCCATAGCTCAGTTTTAAACGACTAATTTTTTAACCAACTCAGTGCCCAGCTTTATTATTTCCTTACAGAATTGACACGATATCGTCTCATTGCTTGGAGATGCGTAATCTGTAACTTTAAGTTACACGCGTCTGTCGTAAAACACTCGTAAAATAATAAACCTTGGTTCAGTTTTTAATAGTCTAAACCGGACGTATACGGCTGAAATGTGCGTACCTAACCTACGACAAGCGCGGCCACGTCACAACCTCACCTAGACGTTGGTCATATCTGATTCTAATTCTAATTTTAATTAAGTAATGGTTTTTAATGGTCGCAAAAAGAGCGGGATGTTTTAAGTTTCTGTGGCACCGTAGCTCTTAAACGTGTGAATCGATTTGGATGCATTTTTTTTGTTTTAAAGTCGGTCGGGTGGTTTTTATCTAAATTTCATGAAAATCGGTTTAGCCGTTTCGGAGATATCAGATTTGACAGAAGGGGTCACCATTATATCGGGATTTTTGATTTTATCTATCTAATACCTAGTTATTACTCCTGTTAAGGTGTATTCGCCAATCGTCAGGGATATTGCAAAATAGCGTAACCAAAAAAAAATTATAGTTACAACAAAATAAACCTTAACAGCTAAGAAAAAAGGCGCATTTAACTCCTAATTTAAAGGATTACGCGGTTTTGCAGTTTTACCGACGCGATATCTAGTTATTTTAGACAATCGCCATGGATTTATTAGAGCAATAAGTCCATGGATATCACGCGCGAGGACATTTGTTCGGTTACAGAGTATTTACTCTATGGACTAAACGGAAGCACATGGGTTAGCTCCACGAGTAACATCTCTAGAACCAACTATGGTTGCAGTTCCTTGCTTTAATTATTTGTCAAAAATATTTCATTCATGTCCAATGTGAGAGATTTAAAACCATAGGTGGCTTTCGTAAATAACTGAATTTTTGAGTTTTTTGCTTCTACTAAAGTTACCCCACGCGCTCGTAGGAAAGGAGTGTTAGGTAGAATTAGATGCCTATCGCTTTGACAGAGCTAAATCTGTTGTCTTAAAAACGGCTTGTGTGTCCAATGGTCGATCGGTCGAGCGAAGTCATACGTGTTTTAAGCTACCTAATTGGGAATGCACACTCTAAGTTGTTTGTACGCTCTGACGGAGCAACTTGATCACGTCGGCCGAGTAAAGCGAGGTGGTTAGAGAACCTACCTGTTTCGTCGACAAAAGCTGTGAGCATGCGTATTCGCTGTGACGGAACAACTTAGGGTCGCCGCGCGCCGCTTTATTCAAAATTCAAAATTCATAATCTTTATTGCATATCATATAACACGTATCATATGCAAAACAAAAATAGGTATCCATGTGACGCCCTGCAAGGGCACAGCAGTTTTAGAGAGCTAACTAGGTATTTTTAGCCGATATGAAAAGCTTTATTAAGGCCCTGTCATCCCGGCTCATAGAGACCTCAGGAGATCCTAGAGCTGGTGCTTACCTCTCCCAAAGGATTGGGCTAGCTATCCAGAGAGATAATGCAGCCAGTGTCATAGGGACCTATAGTCAGATAGTGCTAGAGGGGGTGTTCTTTTTATAGTGATAATTATTTATACCTTTTAATATTTGAGTAGATTAGTTTTATTTTAATTTAAATATGTTTAGTTTTAATTTATAATTTTATTAGGTAATGTTGAATTCTGTAATAGTATTATTTTACTAATTATTAAACCTTAAAAGTTCGTAAAAATAATTTAATAAAACATTTAGGGTGCTTTCACACTAGCGATTTGTCCGGCAATTTTTCAGCGATTTAACGTGCACCACGCTCGCCACGAGATCGCCGCGATCTGATAATGTTAATGTGAGGTTTGTACCTATAAAATGATATAGGAAAAAGGTGTTTTTATATCACACAACATATTTGATAGTTGTATTATAATTTATAATATAAGGATAGTTCGTCTATGAATTGATAAGTTTTATTTTTATGGCAAGAAGCGATGAAGGTAAGGGAGATCTGAGTCCCATACACATTTGAATTCTCACGATTACAACAAGATGTTGTTGAGAGTAACAATAACCCCCAGCATTTAGCAAATACTGTCAAGTTGTATGCTTCCTTTAAATGCTATAGTCAGGAAATGTATTATGTAGGTATACTAATACAGTCAAAACGTCCAAAAAACAGTCAAGTGCGAGTCGTTCTCGCATAAGAAGGGTTCCGTACAATTTTTATTTATTTTATTTATAGCGACAATAGAAATACACACACAACGTATGTGAAAATTTTAACTGTACGGTTCACGATATACAGCTCGTTGACAGACAGCGGAGGCTTAGTTATAGGGTACCCTTTGGGTACGGTACCCTATAACCGGACCACCCGTAATCTACCTCGACGGTATTGTGACTGGTACGGTTTAGTCACTGTCATCAACTTTGTACTCGTAATGAATGAGCGCGGCGTATGTTGTATGTTTTAGCTAGTCATTATCAGTTTGTTTTATAAATCCGGTAACGAATTATCAAACTGCAAGTTTAAGAGGATTGTGAAACGACGCTTCATTGACGTAGCTGTCAAAAAAAAACCGGACAAGTGCGAGTTGGACTCGCCCACCGAGGGTTCCGCACATGACACGATTTACTCAATTCAAAATTTGTACCGCCGTTCCTTGCATAAAGACCCTGTTTTTTTTGTGATTTAACTAAAAATGTACAAATTTTAGATTTTTTCCTATATTTGTAGTAAAAGACGGTGTTACTTGCCAAATTTCATAGTTCTAGGTCAATGGGAAATACCTTAAACATCTTGATTCCCTCGAGAGTGTCGAAATACACGTTTTTGGCGATATAAAGAGCCGTATCTTTTTTTACGTAAATGCAGAAGTTTGATTTTTTCACAGGTCCAAGGGACTGTAGACCGGAGTACCATATGGTTTGAATTTCAACTTGATACCTCCACGCGTTCTCGAGATAAAGGATCTTGACATACAAACAGACGGACAGACGGACAACAAAGTGATCTTATAAGGGTTCCGTTTTTTCCATTTGAGGTACGGAACCCTAAAAACATACAAATTCATGTAGCTGGGATAACGATTCTCATCCCCTAAATCATGACATTGGATATATGTTGTAGTTAACATAACCTCTGCCAATACCATACTTATTGTTAGCTATTTTTTGTAATAGTGATTATTTAATTTTTGTGTTAGTATAAACCAAAACCAACTTGCAGCGGGGCGAAGCCGCTTGTCTATCTATATAATAAAAATGAATCGCTAAATGTGTTGCTAAGCGCAAAACTCGAGAACGGCTGAACCAATTTGACTGATTTCTTTTTTGTTGTGTTCGTCATTGTCAGGACAAGGTTTTTGTGAAAGAAAATAATTGAAAAATCCACCGGGAACGTCAGAACTTTGCAGCGGGGCGAAGCTGCTGGCGGGCCGCTAGTACCTACAATGATAAAATGTTAAGTTACCCCCTCAATAATTATGTTCTACGAGACTTATTTTTTATATTACTATGTTATATTTAATTTGTAACATGTAACATTTTTATTATATCTGGATCTAGTAACGTAGTAGTTTTCTAACTCAGGTCACTACCATGCTGGATCACGTGTCGTCCAACACAACGGGATTGAATTAGTTTGTTACTAGGATAGGTTTGAGATTATAGTCTCAAAGAATATTTATTCTGTGACCAACCGCCGCAGTCAGGGACATTTTGGAGACAATCAACTCGTTCCTTTTTCAAACTTTTGTTTGAAAATTCGTCACTAACGAACGACTTAATCTTCATCAACTCTTTTTTCACTCTGAATACGGCCGTATAAGGGTCATAATTATAAACTAATTTTAGATGCCCCACACAAGTTCAACTTTAAGTAATTATAATTGTTATATGGCTACTATTGTTTGGGACAATTCTGCCAGTGTCAAGTTTGGAGGCTACAAGTGGTCAACTGTTCTGGGGCTATTTGTATTTCATCTGTTGTTATCATATTGTCAACATTATAATAGCTCTTATTAACGTGCCAGCCATGGCGACCGAATTTAAAATAATACGATGACAAGGTGTTTTTTTTTTTTAAAGTAGTGTCTTATTTATTCAGTAAGGTAAAAATAAATAGATTATTTAAAATAACTACTTACACTTAAGTAAGTACCAACTCTATAATTAAAATTTAATACTTACAACTATATTTTTTTTTTTAATTAATGGCTTTCACTCCTTGTTTTAAAACAACAAGGTGTATTTCGCCAGTATCGAGTTTTAGACAATCGCCATGGACTTATTAGAGAAACAAGCCCATGGATATCACACGCGAGGACAATTGTTCGGTTAAAGAGATTTACTCTGGTGGACTAAACAGAAGCACATGGGGTTAGCTCCACGCGCTTCTGTCAAGTCCTACTTACAACTTAATGTTATAGTGACTCACAATAGAGCGAAATAAATAGCAATTTATTAAAAAAACCGGCCAAGTGCGAGCCGGACTCGCGCACGAAGGATGCCGTACCAAAACGGCAAAAAAATCACGTTTGTTTTATGAGAGGCCCCTTAAATATTTATTTTATTCTGTTTTATTTTATTTTATTTGTTGTTATAGCGGCAACAGAAAAACATCTGTGAAAATTTCAACTGTCTAGCTATCACGGTTCATTAGATACAGCCTGGTGACGGTCAGACGGACAGACGGACAGCGGAGTCTTAGTAATACGGTCCCGTTTTTACCCTTTGGGTACGGAACCCTAAAAACCACTGATGCATCTACAAAATCAGGCATTTGTCTAAAGATTATTTTATTAATACATGTCTTAGTTACTACAACTTATAATACAGATATTTCTAAGTCTTATTTGAATGTTTAAATCGTTTTTATAAGTCTAGAAGCAGTAGTGCGTCACTAACTAACCTCGACCTAGGCCACGTTTGGCCATGTCGCGGCATAAAACTATTAATTTCTAACTCTAATTTTTACAGGTATTACTAATTTAATTATGACAGACAGACATAGTACAGACACATATGGCTGACTCATCAACGCATAGCCAAAACTTCTTAGCTTTATTTTATATCAGTGGGAAGTGATAAGAAATGTTTTTTTCGAATTTCATAATAAGACTAATAATATTAATATTTATCATTAAAAAAAATACGGCGCTACCATATAAAACAACATTCCGATTTCTACTCTTTCTTTCAGACGCACTTTAACCCAAACCTTTTTAAAACCTTGCACTGTACGCCGTTTTTATGGACAATAATTTTAAAAGACGTTTAATTATAATTAATTCTTTACAAATAATATTTATCAAAACAGTTTTCGTTTTTATCTACTTACAGTAATTTTAAAAAACTTTTTTGTGATTAATTCTTTACAAATAACATTTATCTATCAACACAGTTTTAATACATCGTTGCTTAAATACAAAAGCGACTCAAATCAAAATGTGTCTGTGTTGCATTTAAATTCGGAATGCTAATTACTTTAAATTTTAAATCCAATTCTATTCTATTCTATTCTATTTGTTTTTGTGCCGGTTTTGTATTTGGCCAGTAATATCCAGCGATATCTAAAAAGTTTTTAAGTCTAGAACGAGCAACGTGGCGTCACAACCTAACCTAGGGCAAGCGCGGCAAGTTCATTCCTCTCGGTCACGGCCGCTTTCACGGGATCGTAGGAATAGCCACGAGGTATGCGGCACGATATTCTTACGTCTGAGGCTCGGTTTTACGACTGTTTTAAAATTAAATGTTGTTCGTTGTTTAATATTCTTATAAGAGTCATGTTGGAAAGTTGAGGATTATTTTTGATTAAACTTTTTAGGTTACTAAATACTACAGGTAAAATTAAAAAGCGATAAGTAATTTCATCGTTTCTTTGAAATTTTTAGGTAAATAACTTTTAGGCGTAAGTAAGTAATAGTTTTAAACCTAGAAAAAACTTCTTTTGCTTTAACTTTACATGAGTTTTGTTTAAAATAAACCTTGAATGGATTTAACAAACGCTTTGTAGTTCCAACTAAGATCAAATAAGAATAAAATAGCCAAGTTCCAAGTACCAACATTCCAAGCAAAAACAACCATGGACGTACAAACCTATGAAGTCACTGCGAACTCAAGACTGGAATTAGAACGCAACGCGCTTGACCGTCACAGAGTAGTTTGTTACCCTAGGTCACTGCTCCGGCCCGAGCGCGCCCGACGACCGCCGAGCGCGCCCGAACGCCGCGTCAATGGCGTCTAACGTAGCTATAGTACGTTTGAAATGACTAATGCCATTCATTTTCACGAAAATTGTAACTGGTTTCTACGTTGACGTATTGAATTATTGTTTTTATTTAAAATTGCACGCGATTTTCTCTTATTTAGGCCTACATAAAATAAAACTAGATAGGTACAAAAGTTAATAGAAAATGATTTAAAAATCAAAAAACGGCCTTCAAAAACGCAAGTAATAACTAATTACTTTTAAAATAGTAGGTAATGGTCAGTCCAACTGAAGTCGGCTTTTGGGTTAAATATATTGTGAGGCGCCGAATTCAGTTGGACTGACCTATTATATGGCATCATTTTATGCTTAATTAAGTTGTCAAACTAGTAGGATTTAGATTTAAAGGCACAGGTGCATTAGTTTTTCAAACGTTCTTCTTGCTTGTACTTCTCTCTCATTCACTCTAGCTTTTAATGCTAGTCTCACCGACTATCAAAACCAGAAAAAGTTTTTACGAACTCTTGCACTGTACAGTCATTTGATTGTTAGGTTAGGTTAGGTTGTGGCGGGCTCTTTTCCGCAACTGGACGACTCAAATGTGCGCCTATTTTGCGTGGGAGGGTTGGTGGCATTACTCCTGCCAACCCAGTTCCACCAGGAAGTCTAGCAGACCCTTGACGTTGCCGACGACTTCTGGTAGCGATCTCGGTTCCAGTCCGAGGTGTCGCGCCCGGTATGTTGCCACCTCTGGGCACTCCATGATGACGTGGCCAGCGGTTTCTTCCGCCGTCATGCAGGTTCTGCACAGAGCGCTGTCTGTAACACCTAAAGTGTGTAAGTGTTTGTTAAATAGGGCATGGCCGGTTATGGCCCCAGTCTACAGTCATTTGATATTGTAATATTAAAAAGAGACACCCTTGCTTCGCATAGTCTACTTTTGGTATTTTGTATAAAATTTCAGCCTTTAAGAAAGGGACAGTGACATACAGACAGAGAGACAGATATGGCGAAATTAAAAGAGTTCCAATGTCTAAGAAAGAACCAATTCACATAGAAGAGTAAATCTTAATAATTTAAGAAACAACCTCAGGTAGTCCCTTGCCAATGATCGCCAAACATATTCCAGTTCAATATCTCCCTTAGGACACTGTAACTAATTATAATTTAAAATCCCCGCACGTCAGCAATCGTAAGCAAATTCGGATTAAATGAATAGCAATCGGAATTTGCTATGCCGCAGCATTTCCAATCACTTCCCGACAGTTGAAAGTCCTGATCCTGGACGTCTTATCGACGTATCGATGATTTAATCGACTGACGCGTCATTTCGATTTCCATTCAGTATTTTATAGCGTGGTGAAGGCAAACGAGCTCACGTCACATTTATTTCAAGAATATAAATGCGTTGCCATTCCTGAGGAAAATCGCCTTGCTTAGAGATATTTAAGAGACAATGAAGTGGTTCCTTTTTTAAAATTTTATAATGAAAAATTGTTACTAACTAGTACAGCCTGTGAGCACTTAAAAGTTGCTCCGGGTTTGTACTTCTGTCTCACTTAATAATAGCGTATGAGAGCGAGTGAGAGCTGGAGCACCTCACCTAAGAGCCATCGCCCTGTACGACATAATCGTCATTTACTAACCCTGAGTGAGACCTTAAAGTGTGGTTTAGACTGGCAATAAAAAATGCAGAAGTTGACTATTGTCTTACTCTAATTTTAACGTTAGAAAAAGACTGCAAATTTGCTAGTCTGAACTTCGCTTAAGATACGAGTAGGTTGGTAAGTTGCCTGTTTCCAGTCATGTTATGGCTGTCTTTCGGCCTCACTCAGTCAGAGTCGGTTAACCTCGTGAGGCCCAACGTCTTAAATTTAGGACATTTGTCAAAGTGACTTTTGACTTTAGTTGATTGATACAAGATTATTTTTCGAACTAACGAAATTTGACGTGGGCCTCACGAGGTAGACGCATAAGGTAGACGATTTAGTTTAGTTTATTAAGGCCCGGTTTTATAAAGGTCCGTTAGTAAATATATGTCAGATCAAATTTTAGTAACTTCATACAAGTTTTGACATTCCTGACCGAAATTTGATCTAACGGATCTTTATAAAACCCAGCAATAGTTTGAAAAAGAAACCGGAAATCTTCTCGTCGTCGTCTCTAAAATGTCTCTTGAGTCCGGTGGTTTTATACCCCCGTCGTTAAAAAACAAAGTGAATACTGCTGCGACGGCAGAAGAGGTTGTAAGTAATTGCTACAGAATGTTCAATTTCGGTAAACCTCTAAAAATTGTTTAGGTTCTTATACCTATTCCTTATTTATTATAAATATGCATCTAGTGAGAGGGCGTTACCGCACGTTTAATACATAGCTTACCAAATCCTTTTTTTCGCCACACTTGGTATGAAAGAAGGAGATTACGGAAACCCTTTACAATATCATGAAAAGATTTTTTTTAAATTCACTGTTTCTTCATGTAACTAAAGTGAAACTTTTTGCCTCTGGGGGCTAAAGTACCTACATTTTGTTTTTAATAGTCTTGGAAAGCCACAAACAGCCAGTTACATGTTGCTCATGTAGCTGGCTGTTTCGGCAACCTGCACCTCCACCGCCCTCTCAGACAAAACGGTTGCTATTTCCAGCTGGCTTTTTGGGGCGCACCTAGGGTTACCATCCGTCCGGATTAATCCGGACATGAATGGACTTTTAGACTCTAGTCCGGACTTTTTCCGGCTTTTTAATTTGTCTGGATTTTTTTTAAGTATGAGGAATATGAGTAATAAAAGTATGAGTAATTTTTCCATTTTGTGACTAAAAAGGGTGGACTTTTATCGAAATGTCAGGCTTTTTGTCAGGACTTTTCAAATTCCTAAATGGTAACCCTAACCGCACCACAGCCTTGGTCTCCGTTTTGGAAAGTTGTCTATGTACCATTTGTTAGGTTTTCTGGGTAACCCCAAAACCAACTGCTTCTGCATTGAGGTGACAAGTAGAGAGTAAAAAGGATAGGTACCTATAAATCCTTTTTGATTTCATTTGTCTGTCTTGAAATTACCGTTTTAATTTTAGATTTATTTTCACGCATTCGAAGTGAAAACAAAGTAAAAAAAATTAATCTAGATTAAAATGCCATAGCCCATAATTCTGCTGACATTGCTGCGTTTTGTTAGCCTAAAAAACAAGATCTAATCTATGGTTCTAATTACGGACCTTTGTGAACAGTTTCCTTATCAAAGATATAATTAAACATAAGTGGCTAGCATTATTTTAAACGTTGTTTTAAACAGATTATGATATGATAAATAAGTACCAGAATTTGCTTCTCAATAATATCGTAACAATATATCATAACATAACACAATATTTGTAAAATGCTTTGTTTCGTGCAAGAATCTTTAGTTTTACAAAGTTTGGTGTAAACTTGTGTTTGGAAATCATTTTAAACTTTTTTTCAATGCACTGATTTGGATGTCACTTGTTCTTTTTTACTACTTTACTTCCTAAATAGGTACAGTCAACCAATTTGATTTCTTGGCCACTTTGGACTATGTTAAAGTGACGTTGACAACCAAACGTTAGAGACTTCTTATGATTTGGTTTACAACGTCACATTGACAAAGTCCATAGTGGCCTAGGAATAAAATTGGTTGACTGTACATTAACGTAGCTTAAATATCGAGCGTCTTTCTATTCGACAGGCGTCTGACGATTATAATTTTTGATAGTTTTTTTCCATAACAAAGAAGTAAGTTTATTTTTATCTGTGATTGTCAAATTGTTATCTTTACGTTTAGTACTCAAAACTCAGATTTTACACCTTACAACGTGTATTGTGTAGAATGAAAAAAGTCCCTTTCAGTCATAAACTCAATTAAGCTGTGTCAAAATGTAAGAAAGTGTCTGTTTTAAACTAAATCTATCTATTTACGTGCAAATAGCCTTTATTCACCACTTAGTTATGTTTTCAGTTTAAAACTTGGCGTATAGTCCTGCATAGACACATCTGCAATTTATTCGCTCAGGCAATTTCGACCTTCTACCCCTAAGAATAAGGTCAAACACTCAAAAACTGCGCACGCGCAGATGGGCCCTTTCCTCTAAGCAGGGCAGAACTGTAACAATTAAGCCCTACCTGGGGAGGTCACCGGTGGCCCACAGACAGGTTTTTGTTTCCGACTTAGTGATGTGACGGACATCGATGATATTTATATCGATAGTTTGTCTTCGGTATTGACCGTTCGCGGATGCTGACAATGTAGGAGTTAAAATAATTAATCATTTAAAATTAAATTGAATTAGGGTTAAGTAAGTAGGATTTTACTTTAGGTACTTTATGTACTTTATGTCTTATTGTTATTACTTATCATACTTTTTACGATTCAGCCGCCTTAGCGGTTAAGTTAATAAGAGCTACCACAGCGTTTACAGTATTATAAAGATATGTTTAATACAAAGTGAAATAGAAGGCTTATTGTCTTATGAGTATCGTTGTATTTGTATGATATCCAAATTTTATGATATCTACTCGTATTGCAGTCTAGTTTTTGTTTACCTATTAAAAAAAAATCTGTGTGTTGAGTTTAAAGCGTTACTGAAAAAATATACAAATAAATAATGCCAATTTCCAAGGCGTACCTGAGTAGCCTTTGCACGAAACTTTAATTTTATAAATCATGACATATTAATTAACCGGTATAATTAAAAAGCTTTAAAAATAAAAATGTATGTTGCTTGTAAAAGTTTGTTTAGTAACTATTTTTTTTACTTTATCAACATATCGATATCGACACAGCCACATCCTTGCGCGCCGGCATGTCGCGCAGCCGGTTCGACATTTCACTGCCAAGGTCCCGCCCCATACGGGCTGGCTTTCTTTGTCGTCTCCAGAAGGACATTCTTTAGGAACTAGAGGTTGGGACTGACGGGGAGTTTAAATTACGGGTGTAATATCGATATGTTGGACATCATTATTGTATATGACTAGCGACCCGCTCACGGTCCGTTTCTGTTAATGTGAGATTTCGAGAATTCTGTAACACCCGTTCATAATCCAGAATCTATATCTATTGATGAACACATAGTTTGATATCGAAAACATCCAAGACTTACCGCCTGTTTCACAATCGACAAGTACTTAGAGCATAATTATTTTGACAGATATAATTAGCCCATTCTCTTTCTTACACTTAAAAAGAGACAAGGAGGGAGACGACTTTAAATGGCAGATAAATTTACTCGTCGATTGTGAAACAGGCCCTTAGGGACAATAAAATACTCGCACTCATGACACAAATACTTGCCCTTACAAAAAAAAACATAGCCTAAGTAGTATACAATTAATTGTTTAGTGATGGTACGACCGGATCTCTACCAACATCTTTTCCTTTGACGTACCGCCAAGCAGCAGTGTTCGCATTATTGTGTTCCGGTGTGAGGAAGACAGCCGGTGAAATTACTAGTATAGAGGCATTCTATCTTTATCCACTGGCTTGGCAACACATTTGCCGTCATAAGATTGAAGTCTTCAGAATATCTATGGGTCACAGATCCCACTTAGGTACCATCTGGCGGCTTGTGCTCGTTTGTATTGCAAAACAAATCGGCAAGATGAAACGTTGACCCACCATAGAACTGTGTCACAGTGACATTTTGTTAGACAATTATTGGGTGATTCCACGGGCGTTTCAACCGCTGTCAGTCCCTAGTATTAGTATATTAAAGAAATCTGCTATAATATGGTTAAAATTAGATCAATTGTGACAAGAAATACGGTTACAGTACATCTTAGTATGAAAGTCTGCTGCCTGGTGTAGGTCATTATTTCAATATATATGATTAGGGACTGACGACGGTTGAAACTCCCGTGGAATCACCCTATTACAATTTCAATTATAACGTCACTGTGACACAGTTCTATGGTGATTGCGACACAGAAATGAGGTCATGAGGGCTAAAGCGCTTACAAGCTGAATACCCTCATGTTTTTGTGAGTATCGAGTAGCACAATGTGGAATGTTTTTTTTTCTGTTCATCCCCTATCTTATTTGTAGCCAACATGTCAGCTGACATCTGTATCCGCCACGTGCTATCGTAAAAATGCCGTTAACATACGTTTTAGTTTTTTATAAAATTGATGAATTACGACTGACAAGCCTTACCTTTAGGTTTAATAATTGGTTTCACATCTTACTGGGTGAAACGATATCGCTTTTCACGATAACATGTCAAAAGCAATCTTGTTTTACCGCGTAGAATAGAGCCATTATCATTACGATTTCATTTCATATCATCCTGTAACGTCTAGATCCCAAAACGACTTTATATCATAATGCCTAAATACCGAAATGCCTATTTATTTTCTCAAAATACCGTATTCCGAATAAGAGTTAAATTTGTCACATTACGCCAAATGCTAAATTCTTTAAATCCAAAATTACCTTATCCCAAAACACCTAAATTTTTTTATAGGTTAAATAATTGAACTTTTATTTCATCATGGGACTAACTGCCGCACTCAGAGACGTCAATTAAATTTAATGCTTGATTAAAGTTGCTGCTGTCACTTTCTTTGCTACACCAATAGAATAAGACAACACGTCACTAAACAAGGATTAAATTTAATTGACGTCTCTAAGTGCGGCAGTAAGTCAATTTACAATTTAAATAATCCAATTCGTAACTCCCTTAATCATAAACGCCCAATAAACCTATTTTAGTTAAAGTATTATTTGTCACTTTCTGTCAAATTCAAATGTCATAATGACAGACAAGGACAGAGCAAATTTCAAGCAAACTTTAGCTATTGCGTGTTTATAAATAAGAGTCTCAGACTTGACATTGACTACCTCAATCGTAAGACGATACCTTTTAAAACTTTAAAAATGAAAGAGACAGACATTCTAAAAGTGAATTTAAGCACCTGCCGTTGAATTTAACAGGCGAACGCTAATTGGCCGGGCCGGGAATCGAACCGGGCGCGTTAATAAAGGGAAAGGTCACGCCCTGACCAAACTCACAAAACGTTATGGTCAATATAACTTAGAAAACTTAGCCAAGTATGTCTGTGCGAGTTCGACGAAGTCAGCCGTTGTTTAACTAGTGTATAAAATAAATAAATATACAAACATGTTATGGGATAACTTCACACGATATGAAAATAAATGTGAAACGGTACATAGATTTTTTTAAAGTTCGGGGTTAGGTGTGACCATTCTTTGCATGAGACTAATTCGGACGGATGCGGGAACCCTAATCTTAGGTGATACACACAGCAACACACCTAACTAACCATTGGAGGCAGAGCAGAGAGAAAATATCAATGCTTGACAGGGATGTAGATATTTTTTTCATATTAAATATATTTACATCCCTTTCAAGCATTGACACTTATTCTCAGCTCCGTCTTTAATGGTCAGTAAGTGTGTGGGCGACTGTACTGCTAAACCGCGTAAGTAATAAATAAGTCAGTAAGGTGCATTTTGCTCCTTAATAAATTTGCTACTTAATCGGTAGCAGTATCACAGATGATATTTAAACCCGTATTCACAAACGTCACTATGAGGTCTCACAGTGCTCACGAACACACAGGGTGGTTCAAATCGTCTCATAAACAAAAGGTCGGTCAAAAAGGACCAATTACAAAGCTATATTGAACGCAGTGCGTTTACTCAGTGAAGGATCCCTTAAGTATTGTTTGTGAATACGGGTGTTAATTTATGCTTACTTAAGGGACGCAGCGGCTTATTTTCAACATTGCTATTTGTCCCATTCATTCCTACAATGTCGCATACAGTCTGAAGTAGGTATGAGTTGTTAATCCAGTTTTTGCCAAATTGTTATAATTACTCAGTGTATTATGACTCCGAGCTACACCAATTACGGTAATCGTCGGATAAGATCAACTATCGATTTAAGATTAAAATAGCTGTAATTATCGACCGCTTACAGTTTTTGTTTATCATAATGAATATTCAATACAGCACATGTCTACGTTCTGCCAATTTTACAATTAATTACCACTACTTACGTCGATATGTAAAAAAACTTTGATATGCGGTTTTTCTAAAACTATATACATAAACTCATGCCTTCATTCCCAGAGTGGGGTAGGCAGGGCTACAGAATTACCAACAACTCCAAAAATTTGTTTAAATTTCTAAAACTAGACTGTTTTATGAAGTACTAGGGCTTCGGTTTTTGTGAGTTTTCTATAACACTCGTACATAATCCAGAATTTAAAATAGCTACATAAAAACTTTCCTCTCGAATCACTCTATTTATTGATAAAAACCTCATTAAAATCCGTTGCGTAGTTTGAAAGATCTAAGCGTACTTACATACAGAGGGATAAACGGCGGGAAGCGACTTTGTTTTATCTACATATGTAAAGATTATTGTAATTTAAGTGTTTCCTGACAAGGTACTCTGTGATATAATTTTTATTTGATACTTTACATGTTTGCATTGTTTAACAAACTAGCTTCTGCAAACTACTTCGTCCGCATTGACCATTCCACGGGAATAGTGTTTTTTTGGGTGAAAAAGATTTTTTGTACTCGTCGATTATAATCTGTGTATTAAGATTTCACAGAGAATACTGCAACGTCACTCTTTTCATCGTTGCATAGTCTATGTTACTTCCGAAACAACCGAAATAACCATTTCGATACGCTCAAGCCCATCACAGCACAGTACTGCAAAATTACGGACGCCGGTGGTGTTATAGTACTTACGATATTTCGTTTTCTTATATACTCGTATTTAGACTTAAATTATTATTTTAATGAACTCGTACAAAAAGTATTGTTCACAATAGTGTCATAATTAAGCTTTTTAATCTCGTACCTTACTTAGGCCACTCAGCAAGCTTCGTGGCCTAAACACGGTACTCGACTAAAAAGCTCTCTATTATAACACGATTGTGAAAAATACTATTTTGGGTAGCCAATATGTTAACTAGTTAGTTCGAAATGTAAGCTACCACCATTCCAAATCCTATTAAAATCCGTCCAGTCGATTTTGCGTGAATGAGTAACAAAAATAGTAACCTACACACTCACAAAAGTCACAAACTTTCGCATTTAAAATATGTGTACACACAAACATTGTAATAAAGTTATATGTTTGTGTGTAAAAAATGTGTACAATAAAGTTTTTTTTTTTTTTAATATAAGCCGTTAAGGGTTTTAATTTGAATAAACCTACAAATTACATAAAATAGAAAACAATTTAATTCTATTCAATCTTAAACCCGATCGATTAATGATCTAGAAATAATCGAAGATCGTTCGAAAGCCTGTTTCCACCGACATAAGCCGAATGACCTTTGCTTTTGCTTTGTTTGGGACTAGGGTCTTCGGCCTTTTTGTGCCTTTAGTCCCAAACTGTATCATCGCCCGATAACATGAGCCAATAAACCCTTAAGAATAATTCGTATATTATTAATATTTTAACAAATTAATTTGGAAGTATTTAGAAGATTTAACATTTATAAACATAATAGCTGTTGCCCGTGACTCCGTCCGTGTCGAAGTTGCTTATCGATATTCGCGATTAAAAGTAGCAGGTACCTAAGTACGTACAGTCGAGTTCATAAATATGTATACACTTTAGAACCTTGTCACTTTACTCGTTGTGACAATTCATATATGGCAGTTCAAACATGACATTAAATAGACAAGGTACATACTAAAGTGTACACATATTTATGAACTTGACTGTAAGTAAGTAAGTAAACTCTTTATTGCACAAAAAGAAATCGTTTTACAAAAAAAAAACACTTATATGAATATAAACTATGTACAAAGGCGAATTTATCCTTTTAAGGGATCTCTTCCAGCTAACCTTGTAATGACTGGGTGAGTACAACGCACGAGGAGACCAGTCTATGTCCTCCCTCGGAGTTCAAGCTATCTTCATACCTTTCATCAAGATCGGTTCAGCAGTTTAGCCATGAAAGCTCGACAAACAGTAAAGTTACTTTCACATTTATAATACTAGTATGGATGTATGAAATATTCAAATGACGTCGTATTTTGTGCAGTTTGTATCTATCTTGTTTTCTCTATTAGACTAAAGAACAATACTCGCGCTTATCACACAAATATATGCCCATACCGGGAATCGAACCCAGGACCGCTAGCTTTGTAGGCAGGGTCACTATCAACTTAGGTTAAACGCGTCATTAAACATGTGAATGCATTTTTTCAAGGTTAGGAAATATTGCTACTTACACCAAACTGGAATAAGGTCTTATACCTAGATTAAACGCCGAATTTGTATAGACTTATCTCGGACTAAGTCTTATCTTATTCCAGTTTGGTGAAATGCGGCCTTAATGTATAGGTAGGTAAGCTTCTAAAACTTATTTTAGCTGCTAATTAAAATACTTCGACAAGGTTTTTTTTAATCAATAATCGTAAATAAGGACCTTTTGCAATTAACTGAGGTATTTCCTAAGTTTAGGAAGCGGCAACCGGCGTTCGCTGACCGATCGAAATGCATAATATTAATACTTTTAATCCGTGATACTGCGAATTTATAACCGAATTTTACCTTCAAAACAACGAAAATAAAATTAGTTCTGTTTCAGTGCCGGTTACATTACAACTGTGCCTCTATTCTAGGCGGTAAAATCGTACTTAACCTGTTATTTGTTTTTAACTCGGCCGCCATTACTGTCAAGCAAATAACAGCTATGAAAATGTTGACAATACGGTAACAGGTCAAAAACGATATGGTTTTTACCGTGTTGAATAGAGGCACTGTCCAACTTAGAGGCGTTTCATCTTGGTCCTTAAGGAATGCATTTTATAATTTTGATGTTGCCAAATTTCTATGAGCTGTTTAGAGTCTAAAGCCCCGGGTACCATCAGGGGACTTGTGTGCTCGTTTGTCTTCCTAATCTCGTTTTCAACTACGATTTCTCTTCTTTTTGGGCGTTTTCACTAAAACGGGTACCCCAATTAAAAACTAAAATGAAGGAACTTTTAACTTTATCAGTTTTCTGACGAAAATTCAACATTTACGGCCACAATGATGGCTAATTTTCGTCACAAAACTGTCAAAGTTAAAGTTACTTAATTTTAGTCCTTTTGGGCTACACGTTTTAGTGAAAACGACCTTTTACCCGACTGCCGATGGAAGAGGGTATTGTGTTTATTAGTCTATCTTTATGTTTGTTTGTTCCTTTGTGGCGTTCTAGAAACTAAACGCGTGGACTGATTTTGATGATTCTTTCTTATGTCAATCGATTCGCCTTAAACTCTTGAGTGTCACTAAAGATATGATTGTTATTAAAATTCAATATGGCGGCAACTAGACGCATATTTTTTGACACATTTTCCCCTAGTCATTTTACCCTAAGAAACCAAATATATCCTCACTTTGAACAAAGGGAACTAGTATTATTAGAATAAAACAAGGGATATATTAAACATTAGTAACGGTAAGTTAGTTTCATTTTCCTTATTTAGATGCCAGCGCATTAATTATGCAGCTGTAAATGAACTCGCTACCTCACGCTCCCAAGTCAACAACCTAACAAAAAAACCATTGATATAATATTTATTGTAAACTTGAAATTGATCTGCATCTTCCCACGGAACGGGTTGTGCGATGCACCGCGATGCACCGAGTGCACCGTCGCTAATGACGGTGCAAGCGTTGCAACTATGTTACGTAAATGAAGCTTGTAGGATTCTAATAAGTTTTTTTAACCGACTTTGAAAATTTAACTAGGTTTTTTGTGTGTTTAATGTATCTTTAATGAATATTAAAAAAAAAAAACTTCAGCATGGTGTCATAGTTGTTTTGACTTAAGTAACTGATTTTATTTAAACCTGTTTTTTTCACTTTCATATATTGATCTATACTTTTCTCCGTGCTATAATAGGTACAAGAATGACTAGCTGCGATAATACTTGAAAATAATATTATAGATGAAGACAAGTCAACAGTATGTTCGTCTGAAATATATCCACACACACATCTACTAAAGATATATTGCCAACTACCCAGGGCTACAAACTATATTATAGGTATTGTCAATATTACATTAACTTCGGGGAACGCGCATAAATTAACTTAGAAAAAATAGCTGAGACTTTGGATAATAATTTAAGTAAATAAATAGTTGTTTTTAGCTATATGCATTTACTTACATTTGCGTATTCCTATTTCTGCTTCAGTTTCCAAAACAGCAACAATTCCGCATTGAAATTCAAACCCAACGGCAGCCCGCCAATCAAGATGGCCGCCGCGCATGCGCCTGTGGGAATCGGCGCACAATAGTGGGATACATTCCGCGAACCAATTATAGTACTATCTAGCGTGTCGGGCTTGCTTACTAATTGAAGCAGACAGTGAAGTTGTAACTTATATGAAGTCGCGTGTAAGTTCTAAGTACTTAACTATTAAAAAGATAAAAATATATATCCAATGGCGAAGCCAACTTTCAGAGCTGAGGTCCTACTTTGAAAATCGAAGTTCGAAGTTACGTTAGCTCCACCCCTGTCACTCATCATTCGAGACTAAATCGAGAGAAAAGGATAGAGCTAACGTAATTTCGAACTTCGATTTTCCAAGTACGGCTCATTACAGCTTAATTAATCCATTAAACCTAGCTAAAAACCATCCCGATTAAAGTAGATTTCTATTTCAAATACCTCGTCTGAATCAGTCCACCCGTTTGGTAGACCTTCAAAACGTTATGAAAAATATCGATATCTTAAAGCTATATTTCGTTAGTGTTTAAAACCAGGACGCAACGAAATCAGAATCGTAACAAAACCATGATAACGTTATAATAACGTTATGGATTGCGCGCTGTTGCCGGTTTGTACTTTTAATGTCCCAAGTCAAATCGTGTCGCTAGCGACTGTTATGCTGGTTTAACACGGAGCCAGAACAGTAAGGCAGAATAGTGGACAGCAGAGTAATGCTACCGTGTAAATGCACAAAACAGACTGAGGGCCCTGCCAAGATGCACTACGCTAAGTAGCGTTTCTATTCGTTTTGTTTTTAAACCAATAGCGTAACTGGGGGTTTCGGGGGCGATAAATCGATCTAGCTAGGTTTCATTTTTAGAAAACTTAACAACAAAAAAAAACGTGTAAATATGTAAAAATGTAGGTACTATGAAATCAACAATTGAACTATGAGTCCATTAAGTTGACCACACGAAGGTTAAAGGTTATTAAAGTTTGTCATATTATAAGTATCTATTGTGTATTCATTCGTACAACAAAAAACCATGCTTACACGTAAAGTTTGGACCGCGGGAAACGCCAAACACCGTTCCAATCTTCGTTCCGAACCGTAAATTTTTTACTATTTTACTATTACAGTTGCATTTACACGTACGGTTCGGAACGAAGATTGGAACGGCGCGTGGCGTTTCCCGCGGTCCGAACTTAACGTGTGCAGGCCGCTAATACTTTAGTTTTACAAAACACAATTTCGGTGCAGTAAACGTAGCACCCCGTATGAACGACCAGACCATATTTCTTGATACTTGGATCTGCTATGATACAATGGCCTTATCCCGGACCCAGTAGGAGTTGACCTTTGAGCGTTGCACGCGGTGTAGAAAGGTCAGAACGGCTCGCCCGTTGCTTTGATGGGAGTAACATCACCCCGGGGCCAAAATATGGTGGTGCATGTAGACATAATTTGTATATAACATGGTTCTACAATTTCTGACCAATCGAAAAACATTTTGATCAATGGTTTAGTGATCCAAATTAAATTGCCAAAAAATATATTTAGGTATTGTCTCTTATTTTTGGTTATTTTTAACAAAAGACATTAACGCGTTACAGGATAGAACTTTTCGAAATATAGAAGTTAAAAAGTAAGCAAACTGGAGGAAATTAGTTTCTTAAATAATTGTTTTATTAACAAAAATCGTTAAAACGTATATAAAGTTAAGGTTCAACCAAATATTGCTATAATTTGCTTCAAAATCAAAATCTAGGGACGGCAGTAGGTACAGTCAGTTAATAAAAGCGTTAAGCATGCTTAGAACCTTGTCACTGTCATTGCTATTCTTGTCATTTTGATGTTCAGTTTAATTTAATTGTGTAGTAACAATAACAAGGCACTAACAGGTTAACATTTTCGTTGACTGTAAGTACAGTCACCAGCAATAATATCATTCAACTTTGGGCGCAAAAATAACTGACACGCTCTCATACCTCTAGTAATATACACGTGTCAGATATTTTTGCGCCCGATGTAGGATAATATTATTGCAGGTGACTGTACATCGTTGAACTCCCGCGCAAGTTTTAACTTAAAAACTTTTGACGTGTAAAAGTGCCCGTGCGGCCTTCTTACTGAATAAATACATCGTTTAACATTCTGGAGCTGGTACAGTTTCATATTTTTACATTCTTTTAAACTTCATACAGTTCAAATTAAGTCGTCATTTCGTTTACAGTCCTAATTTATAAAACTGTGTTAGTTTTTACCCAGGAATGGAAGAAAATTCGTATTTATAACTGATTTGTTTTTGTAGCCGCTCTGCATGCAGTTGAGATGCACGCTGAGATACATAAAAGTAATTAAAAACTTGATTCTGTATTAATCGTGATCGTAGAAAGGCATCCAGACGGCTTTCTTTGTAGCAACCCATTAGAGGCCGACGACTCGATTGAGTGTCAAATTAGTATGGAGAACAGAGAGCTTGGTACTGATTAACATAACGTGGTAGAGTAAAATCAACTGTTTATAACATTGTAAGTTCGAATTTCAAATACGGGTAGTCCAAGTGTGTAACCAAACGTCGCCGACAGCATCCCAAAGAATTCCAGTACACTTGTTAAAAAGCAAATAGGTCTATACAAAGACTTCGGAAAGTAAAAAGTAGAGGAAGAAAAACAAAAGGTCGAAGCGAGAGGTGAATACGAATGAGAGGCCAATACTCGGCTCAACCGACTGCGGCACGAAATAAATCATTATGTATTCGAAACACGGCGTACACGATAATAATAGACAGTCTAGGGCTGTTGCATCATGCCTCGCAACTTTACAGGCCCTGGCATCTCGCAGCCTAACGACCCGCGCGCCGTTAACAGATATTAAAATACCACAGACGTCTCGGCATTAATGCAAGTTAACATCGGCACTCAATTAAATAATTCGAGAAAAAAAAACGTAATAAAAGCTCACGTGAGAGCTTTAGAAAAAGCTGACACCCCTAGCGATCCAGCCGAGCAAACGACGCGCGCCGCTGCGCCCGCGCTGGCGCGGCGCGCGATTGGCTGCCGCGAGTGGGAGGGGGACGCGGCGGTGGCGCGCGGGCGTAAGAGCGGGACGGGTAGGCTGCACGGCGGATGCAAGGGTTCCCGATCGTTGACTCCATTCAAGGCCACGGCGAGTTTTTTGTTCTGTCATCGCTCCTGTAACGCTGAAACGAGGAGTTTGTCTGAGGTCGGTATTAGGGCCAAGGGCATTACGTCACTCGGCCAGACGCACACCCAGACAATACCTACTGCCGCTAATTGTTTTCAGTTGCTCGCTTGCCATTGGATTTTGACGATTATTACTGCTTTAATTCGATACAGAAAGGAATCTCTATTATTTTGTGTACACTACTTCCTTTCTTTCTTAACAGCATTCGGCTGGCTATTGCTATAATATTTGCACTCGCTCCTGACAGTATCGTTGCACTCGTGGTTCAAATAGAAACGAAGATTTCCGATTGCTATAGGAACTAAGGTGTAAATACTCATAAGACTTTTATGCTCTATTTGAAATAAAGCCAATTCTGTACGATATTCTGTAAATGGGCACTGGATATTTTTAGGGTAGTTAGAAACTATTGGCAAGGTGCTCATCAGTAATTCTCTCAAAAAAAAAACCCCGAGCTGTAGTTAGATATTGAAATATTTTTAACGTCGTCACAGTTTGGCAAAACTGTTTAAAATAATATTTTAACACTACTAATTTCAAGTGGCCCACATTAAGCAGAAACGGTTATGTAAAAAAACGAATAATCCTTGTACCTAGGTACTCTTATTTACAAAAAACACGCATTTTTGTGTCAAGAAAAAATATCGATAATTGATAATATTTCTGTAACAGTTGCATTACAGCACTCGCGACTCCAACGAATCTAACGAGGCCTTATTTATCGAAAGCTTTTCTCAATTTAACTCGGTAAAACCATATTGCTATTGACATGTTATGGTATTGTCAACTTACGATAGGTCTTATATTTACGTAACAGTAATGGCAGCCGAGTTAAAAACAATAGCTACGATAACGTCGATAACTTGTCAACACAGAGAAATTGTTGCGAAACGGTCCCAACTCATTATTCCTTAGCCGTAAAGCCAGCACTGAGCCCCTAGACAAGATGCATTACGCCAACTAGCGTTTCTATTCGTTTCGTTTTTAAACCAATCGCGTCACTGGTAGATCACGTGACTTTTCGTATCACGTCGTCTACAAAAGCGTCAGCGATTGGTTTAAAAACGAAACGAATAGAAACGCTGGTTAGCGTAATGCGTCTTGTCTAGTGCCACTGGTCTTCCGTTGGAACCGCTTGGTGAAGAGAAGGAAAGTGACACACTTAACACAAAACAACATTAAAAGAAAAACAACATGGATCAAATAACAATCATGCATGCAACAAGTTACAGTTAAAGTTAACTAGAGGCCCAGTCAGTTTGACCACGACGTCAGATCACCTACCTATACACATACGCGCATCTTTAGAATTATAGTGCCCTAATTCACAAATTTTGGATTTCGAATTAGGTCTCTATAGTAATAAATTTATGACTCAATGTCGAAAGCTGAAATTTTGAAATAGGTCATTATAATTCTAAAGGTGCGCGCTATCTAAACCCATAAAGGTGATGCCAAACGAGCGTAATTTTTTACGTCGTGAGTCGCGTATTTTCGTTTCCATAATTACTGTTTTAACGAAAATCCAACTCATTTTGCGTCGCTGTGTGCATAGAAATTACGCGACTCACAATCACAACTCACAAAATTACGCTCGTCTGGCTTCACCCTAACTAGCAAGCCGTACCTATAGTCGGTAAACGTCACGGTGTCTTCATCCATAACCTATCCCAAACCGCGCCTCGTTGTTAACGATATCAGCTAGACGGCGGCGGGTCAACGAATCTTTATCACTTGTTTAACGTGAGCCAAAGACAACAAATATAGATATAAACTTCAGATGTGTCCGACGATATCTCTGGCGGGATCTCGAGCTATACACGATAAACTAGAGAAAGCCCGCGACGTTGTTCGCGTAGAATTAGTCCCGCTACTCTGTCTATCTTAACCCCTTAAATTCATCCCGAATTTTCAAAAATCCCCTCCAAATTTCAAGTCGCTCGGTCCAGTGGTTTTGGCTGTGCGTTGATCGATCATCCAGTCAGCTTCTTCTTTTATAAATATACTAGCGACCAGCCCTCGCTTCGCTTCGATTTAAGTATGCGAGTTTTCTGTTACACCCGTAGGTACATAATACAGATTTTTTTATACATGAAAACCTTGCTCCTTCCTCCTTCCTCTTGCTTAAACCACTCTATCTATTGAATTGATGAAAATCGCATTAAAATCTGTTGCGTAGGTAGTTTGAATGATTGCATACATACAGCGACGGCGAGAAGCGACTTTATTTATACAATGTAAAGATGAGCATGTTACAAACCAAATTAAATATTGCAAACACGTAGGTACTACAATCTAAAATATGGAAACTTATAAAATAACAACAGTTAATATTTTAAAATCGACGAATAAATGGTTTAGAGCGTGTTTAGATATTTTGAGTAAATTGTCTGATAATAAATTACAATAGACATTTCATCTTATACATAATTATACTGCGGCTGCTAATTCAAGTAGGGTATCATATTAATATTATAATACCCCACTTGAACTATAAGCTGATGTCAATAACTAACCGTTTTACACAACGTCTACAAAAGAAACCCAAAAATAGACCTAACCGTCAAAACAGTTAGTTATTGAAATCCAGTCTATAGTTAATATGACTTGATTGAGTCAACCGACTAACATATAGCTTTCATTTAAAAAAACTAAATAGATTTGTTCAACTATCCGTTTCGGTGCTATGAACCCATAAATACTACTACTAGATTTTACTGTTATACTGTGCAATTAGTTTGTAATAAATAAATAGACTGGCATCAAACTAATGACACCTCTCTCTTTATCGGCGATAAAAAAGGGTTCTCTATCGTTTGCCCGAAATTCATTTGCCATGATTGTATCACTTGTCATAATATTCATTTGCCATAAAGGCTTTTTCTCTGAAACCATAAACTATTCAGAATTGTTATAAAAGTAACCTAACCTAACCTATTAGGCTATACGATGGCATGTAAAAAATACCTGAAAGGCTAACAGTTTCAGAAAAAATGCCTTTATGGCAAATGAATATTATGGCATGTGATACAATTATGGCAAAAGAAATTCGGGCAAACAAAGTGATCCCATAAAAAAGGTCTAAAAACAACTTTTCTCCTTATCACCAAAGTTTGGCCAAATATTTGTCCTTACCGGGAATCTAACCCGAGATCGCTAGCGTCATAGGCGGGGTCACTAGAGTCACTACCAAGACCTACTAGGAACTACTAGGCAGATATGAAGTTAGTGATAAAGTCGCTGTTCCCGCGCCAAACCGTCTCGGATGCCTTCGCGAAACTTCATGGTCGTGCAATGTTCCAGGATCGACTTCAACTACCTACTTTATGGACTAAACGCGTTGTAAAAAAAAAAAAGTGATCTTAAAAAAAATATGTTACGTAGCAGGCAAACGAGCACATACACTAGACCGGGGCTTAGTATGCTACGCGAGATTTACCGTCATATTTTACGTCATTCATATGAAAATGAGAAAATATGACATAAACGTCTCACTTTAAGATGCTTAGTAATAAAAGGACTCAATTCACACAAAATACACTTTTATTTAAACCCTTAAATGTTTACCCTTACGTTAGAATATGGAATAGACATTTGACACTAAATCGCGTTTGACGAGGTTTGACGTATTCTCCTCGCCTCGCATGCTAAGCCCACGGATGTTAAATGGGATCTGTGACCCATAGACATTTGCATTCTCAAGACTACAGTCTTAAGATTGCAATCCTAAGACCGCAAATGCGTTGCCAACCATGAAGACCAAGATGGAATGCCATGCTAGTAATTTCCCCAGTTGCCTTATCCCCACACCGGGACACAATACGAATGCTGCTTGGCGATAGGTTAAAGCACGGAATAAAAAAAACAGTGGAAGTGGCATGAGCTTCGCTTAGTATCAGACCTGTTGTCGCCAACACTCAAACTATCATAAAAACAACACGCCCCATGGAAAATGTTTTTGGTGCGGCTATCGTTTTTACACACCAAAATAGCATAATAAGGCATGCTTCTGGATTTATTTCCTATATTAGAAATATCGAAATAAGCGATTGCGGTAAAAGTATGGTAGGTTATGCGGAACTCCGCATAACTATGCCACACGTTACACGCCCACTTGACACTTCTACTGTTTTTTCTGTTCAGTGGTACTTACCACCACTAAAATCAAGCAAGATTACTTTCCTAACTATAAATAAACCTCTTTGCTTGGACACTAGCGTCATTACCCAGACATTTCCTATAAAAACAATGCGTTGGAACTTTAATGTTTCTATAACTTCATCCCAAACATCATTCAGGCCTCGGACAATGGTCGGGTACCGCAGTTGTGGAAACAACCGTGTGATTCGTAAAATAACATTGGAATAGCGTCAAAGGGTTTTCTCATTTGGTGCCGATAACACTCACTTCTTGTACACAATGACATATAATTGCTATCCAGGAGGCAATTCTTCTTATGCAGAAATCGATGGCATTTTATTTTTAAGTTAAAAATGAAATAAACTAAATTTATAGACTCCTTTTTTTTAATTAAATAAAAAAAAGGACTCTATAAATCTAATTTTGTCTAAATCTAAATTTTGAACTAACATCATGTCACCCTAAATCCCGACGCTCTTACGGTGAAGGAAAAACATCGTGAGGAAACCTGCACATTCGAACAGCTGAGTGTGTAAGAGGGTAATTGCACAAAAGATCCTAAAGGGTCGAATTGTATCCGGAAGGGCCCAACTGTAAGATAAGATAAGATAAGACCCTCCCTACCTACCTCTAGTAAACTTAAGGACTTAGTTTAGCAATATGACATGTTTGAAAAAAAAACGGCAAGTTTAATTAGTCCCGTCAGAGCGTACAAAACACATTGTAGCGCGTACATACTACATTAGTCAGCTTAATACGACATAGACCTCGACTCACTTCTCTGATAGCTAACCTACACCGAAACACAAAAATGCGAACATTGCTGCTAAGCGGGAAATTAACGATTAATTAATGGTTAACCTTTTCATCCAAACAGCATCCTTCTATCACTATTCCAAAGAAAATTATTAGCCACGATTAAATTAATTCTATATTAATCATGAGAAGAGCATAAACGTTTAATAAACGGTATCAACCAGGCCTACGTTATGAGAACAAGGCAACACACAGACAAACAGACTGTAGTATTAGCATTATTGCTTTTAAATATTGATAAAGAAGCTATGAAAACACTATTCATGAGAAGTTAACAATCTAATTTACTACTTTACTAAATTTAGAAGAATGAGTGTTACATCAAGAGGCGTGGGGAGACAGTTTAAAAATAAATTGACCCACATCGAGTTGTCCCAATTAATCTATTTATACTCGTCACCCTAGTATTTTAATATGCTACCATATTCTAACGTTATTTTTAATGCTAGTTGGCTGCTTTTTACAAGCTTTTATTTAACTTGCAATGTATGTATGTAAGGGTCAAATCTTGCAAGTTAAATTTTACCCACTTCCCGTCAACGGAATTGGCTGAGAATTGGACCACAAATGTAAACACGATGACAATGCAATATTATGGTACCTAAGAGCACCTGATGATGGAGTCGGCGGTAGCGACAGGATCTCCGCTATTCTTAACGTAGACCCACCGTGTTAGGACTCAATAGTTTGGTTGATAAGCAGAAAAAGATTTTGCAAAAACTAATTACAGTCAAAAACAAAAGCTTGTCCCAAAAATGATTTTTTTGACAGAAACTTATTGTTGATTAATTTGTATACAATCAACGAATAATTTTGATGAAATGGTTTGTTAGACGTATTTTCTGATATATTTATTACCTTGTATAATATTTTCCGAACGACTTCTTTCCTTATTTATTTCAACATATCTAAAGTCGCCGTCAATAGTATACCTACTTACAAAAGATGTAAACAAAACCAAACGAACCAATTCACCATGATTACGCGATAATCACGGACGTTTAAAGATCAAGTGAGGTCTTTGCAATGATTTATACACTAGATCATTATTTTCATATAAGGTTTAAGATGAAATAACTATTCATTATACGTTGTTTTTAATAAAAACACGCTTGTTGAATATTTGAGGTTATGTGTCAAACAGTACTAATTTTGTTTTTATCGTTCACAAGTTCTATTGACGGCGACTTTACGTCAAATTTCGTAGTCATTACTTTTACAGGGGCAAAACTTCCCAGTAGCCTGTGGACCCTGTTTGCAAATCTTCCCAGTAGCCTGTGGACCCTGTTTGCAAATTTATACAGAATTATTGAAGTGATAACTTTTTTACGGAGGGTAAACCATTTCGTTACGTAACGCGCGATTAATGACAGACTGTCTGGCTTCTCTTTCTCTCACGCAGCAGTCGGGCAGCGTTAGTACTAATTTTTAAACTACAAAAATATTCAGGAATCGGATTTGAACCGCGGCACCTTAGCGTCATAGACTTACCTCTCAGCCGCTAGGCAAATCTTAAGTTACAAGGTATGGACGAAAATGGTAAACGGTATTTGATCTTACCTGCTGACGTCACCGTGCGTTTCTAACCATAAATACTGTTGACAGTGAGCATATAACCTAAAACTATAACCGTTTTTGAAAGTGATTAGTTTAAGTTATCACTTCTGTCGGGCGTCCCGAGACGCACACTTTTTTTTATAGCGGTTATTTTTCCCGATAGGAAATATTGCTATAGGTACTTAGTTTTTGCATTCAGCTATAATATAATTATTATGGTTATTGGACAATTTTTATAAAGTATAAAATTTTAAAAATGTCTCTGGTTCTCATTCGAGCATAAATTTAACATATTTTGCCCAGTAAAAAGACCTAGGAAGGAAAAAACTGGAAGACCTTCACGAGGAGATGAATCCGAAACATGACAAACCTTTACCATGGTTTATATGATAAAGACTTCCTACTAACCGTGCCACAAGAAACATAAATCTTATATTTATAAATTCTTTGTCTTGTAGGCAAATAAGGTCTCAATTCAAAGCAAAACACACTGTGTATTTGTGTAAGATTATATTATACACATTGCTAAGGTGTTATTTTAAAGTATTTATACCTATGACATTAAATAAGTAAAACATTAATATTTGACGACGCGATTAGCCCTGCTTACGAAGCGTGCAATCCCGGGTTCGATTCCCGGTTAGGGCATTTGTATGATGAGCGCGAGTATTTTTGATCCTGAGTCTTGGATGTTTTCTATCCCTCTTACTATAGTGCCCGGCCGTTAGGAAGTCAATCCTGACAGCTGTCATCGCAGTACAATTTATAACCTATTCTTGGGTTTGAGGTTATAAATTGTACTGAAATGACAGCTATCAGGATTGACTTCCCAACGGCCGGGCACTGTAATAAACGTTGAGTAGATAGGTAACGGTGGTATAGCTATACAATGTTTTGTCATTATCTGTCAAATCCAAATGTCACAATGACAGTTAAGGACAAAACATTGTATAGCTATACCACCGTTACTCAACGTTTATTAGTAAGGGGTAAGTATTTATTTCTCTTTTCAAGCATGTTTTTCGTTGTCTAATACCCATTACATATAAACCTAGAGCTTAGTTTGGGACTTTGGAACTAACACCCGTACTTATAGACAAGAAGTCATTACTTTTACTCAAGTAATTATGTAACAATTTTTGTATGACTTTTGACATTACTATTGCTCAAGTAATTACTTTTCTTGACTATAAATACGGGTGTAAGTCAATTTGTGTGAGATTGTCTCCTTACATTATAATATAATTTTAGTTATCTAGTTTCTCTGGCTACAGTTACTGAGACAAGTCGATACCTACAAACAGAACCTGCATTAGCACTAAAATAAAAAGACTTCACGACAAAATACTCATACCTCCATCATTGTCATCAAAATATACCAACCGTCATTAAATAATAGTCCTTAGCACCCAGCTGTTAAGGGCCGATTAACTGTGTCAACACGTTCAGGACTATTGACACCATAACGTGTCTTAAATGTATATAACTCGAGAAGTAGTGGCGCTTAGCGTCTTATATAATTCACTGCCCACAAACTGAAATTGTATGTGATTTGGACACTCAAAGGCGTCTCTGGCATGGAACTTGTTAAGAAACGCCGTGGGTGCGCCCACGCTGCCTTCTCGGATGATTCATTATGGGAAATGAATTTTGTCGCGTCAGGCTTCGTGCTTTCTACTAGTCGTGGTATTAAAATTGTTAACTAATATAATTTACTTTGAAAAGTTTATTTTAATTATGATTAAAGTTGTATGGCATCGTGGGAGTTCGAGATGACGTCGTGTCATTGCAGAAAAAATCATCAATGATATCTACGAAGTACCAACTTAAGACTACGCCGAGCGTACGCCGGATGTACAGTGGCGCCCTCATCACTATTATTGTGTTTTCTAATAAAATAAAGTATTTTCTTGAAATCGGACGGTGCATTTTTGCACTACAAATGAAAACACAACTTAAAGGACATATCACATAGTTTAATAACAATTGACCTTTGAGTTATCAACTTAACGGAAAAAAGTGGCCACCTTTTCCCGTTAAGCTGACTACTCATAGGGTAATTGTTATCAAAGTTTGTTACGTATCCTATAAATTGTGTTTTTACTTGCGCTACAAAAAAGCATCGTCCGATTGCAAGGAAATTCTTTAGTTAATTAGAAAACACAATAATAGTGATGAGGGCGCCACTGGACGGTCGACGTTTGCTCGGCGCAGTCTTAAATTGAACAAGCACTCAATAGCAACGCATTAGTGCATGAGTTCTGCGAAAAGAGTATAATTTCGAATGTTTAACAAATTTGTAACATTCGAAATAGCACCCATACACAGAACAGTTAACAGAAAGAAAGTAGTTAATTAAAAAAAATATCTTAATTTAAGGACATAAAATTTATCTCAAGGCATGTACACCTAAATAATCTAAACGCATCGAACACAATCTCAAAATGTGAACACAAAATTTTAATTCCATCGAGAATCTTATATGTCGATCTTCCAATAAGAAATTGTCGAGGAATAATCTACCGAAAGTTTTTTCCTACTTAACTGAACAAAAGTCAAAATTAAGCAGGAACGGGTATGATTCCTTCTTTGTTCTGTTTAGTTTAACTAGGCTTCCTTTCGGGTAACACTGGCCATGTAGATTTAGAAAGAAAATTAACCCATAGCCAGAAAACGAGACAAAAAAGAAAAAAATATTTATGGTCCGAACGTCAACGTCAGAGACCGGCCGTCTACTGAAAAAAGAGACGCACGTGTTTTTCCACAATTACAAACGCAAAGAACTACCCTAATTGAAGGCGTCTTGGAATTAAATTGGCAGGAATGAACTTGAAAACGCGAGCTCGTAAACACTATAGCAACCCTACAAGGTAATATGCGTTTTATAAACAGGAGTATAGGTTAGAATTTTTCAAATTGTAACGATCGCGATTCAAGATGGAGGCGAGCGCAGCTTTTTAGTTCCTTTTTTGAATTGGAATACCCGTCCGCGGCGAGGAGCCGCAGTTGCTTCCAAGGGGTTGTTCAGAGCGCGCGTGAGACGCATTGTCAGTCTACGTTATTCCAACAAGTTTCTGTGTCTTGAGTGGGGCGCTTTTTTGTCGTTATCAAGAATGATAGCGACTGCGCGGCAGCCGTGCGCGACGCGGGGGCGTTTTTCGAAACGGAACAAATGGTATGCTGTTTGAGTACGTGCGAAGTGGTTTGACGTGTTCGCATCGTGTGATTGGCAGTCATGAATTTGGGGCAGTTTTTAATGTGGGTACTTTTAAGTTTGTTACCTTAGTTTATCTAACACATTTATAAGTGTCGCGTTTAAAAATGTGGTGTTTAAACTAAGCGAGTTAAAGTGGATTATTTTTTGTTTTCAGTCATACCAGTTCAAGAGAAGCAACTAGTGATTCGGCTGCTGTAACATGTGTCAGGTATGTAAAATATTTACTTTTTTAGATAAAATTGGGATACTGACTGTAACAACGGACGTTTAAGGGTTAAAACTGAAAGTGCTAAAACTTCAACTAAGTGCTAATAAGTATGAAATAGACTAAAATGCCCGATATAACTGTAAGCCCTACTTTCATTGCTGTTTTTTTTTTTAAACGGCGCACCCAATTTTCATGAAATCTAGCCAAGAACTTGATTGAACCTAGCTTTCTTTTAAAACTGCGTGCGCATCGAATTTCGTTCGGAAACTGCAATACCACAGGCATATACACGACCTCTTTGTTTGCGTCACGGATTGAAAAGATCCCACAAGACCCCATATAAGATAAGATAAGTTACCAAAGATAACACGCGTGTGCCCAGGTGTGGGCAATTCACTAGATAATTTTGCCACCAAGTTTTTTTGTGTGGTAAACCCCGAATTTGATGATGACGTTCAAAATGATAAATTTCCAGTTTCCAACTGGCTGTTAGTACAAAGCTGCCGGTCCTGGGTTCAATTCCGAGTATTCGTTACTGAAGTTTCTTGAATGGTTTTGCATTATCTTTATCTATATTCTTTAACGTTGTGTTATCCATAGTATAAGCCTAGAGCTTAGTTTGGGACTATGTGAATTTGTGCAATATTGTCCTTCCTAATATTAATTGATTGCTAGCTTATTTACTATAGGTACGTACGGGTGTAAGTTTTTGTATTTAAACACAGAATAGTTTTAAATACTTACCTTGAACAAACGATTGCCCGCGAAGTCATTTGCATAGAACTCCTTTTTCAACGGGAACTACGAGTAGGTATCTACTTACTCGTAACTTTCATATGCGAACAGTATCATACGTTTAAATCCAGTTTTTAATTGATCATGTTACCAATTTCATTCAGATCATCGCCATATTTTTTTCTTAACTCTTTTTTGGTGCGTTTCATTATTCAAGTTTATGTCATGGTGCCTATTGGTCAATAATATCGGTTAGATCAATTTTCTAAAATAATTATTTCTTAGTAGCAGAACTTCCATTTGCATTTTTCCATTCCACCTTCGCGGTGCTCCTATTTTTGAGTGCTCAGCCCTTCGGGCCTTCTTCAAAACTAAACATAACCTTTCGGGATAATTTAAAGTACGAAATTTGCGACAAAAAAATATCGATATTGAAAAATATGCGACTGGAAAAAATATGCGAATGGAAAATTCGCATCACAGAAAATTTTAGGAAAATAATATAACAAGCCGCGAGAAATAAAAGATGTGTTAGGTATTCTGAGCCTCTATTCTACGACGTTAAACAATTGCTTTTGGCGTGTTACGGTATTGTTTTTAACCCTGCCGCCATTACTGTCAAGTAAATAAGAGCTGTTGTAACGTTAACAATACGATAACATGTCAAAGACAATATGGTTGTTACCCAGTAAAATAGAGACCCAGGACTGTCAAGTGGGTAAAGGTTTTATGGTGGTGTAGCGAAGTTCCGCCACAGGCCACCCGGCACGGCGGGCTTTAACGACTTTCCGCCAATTTATCCGCGAAAGTAATGCCTAGCTCGTAAAGAAAATTACTATGCCTAGGTGCCTGAGGGCATAATGACGTAGCACAGAAATAATACCCTTTCTAATATGCTTGAGTACTGCATAGCTTAAATACTGAAATATCGGTAACAATGGCAAGTTGTAAAGATCTATATTTAACCAAAAGATGCCATAGGGTCGAAGTGTGTCCGTAAGGACCCCACCACCAAGATAAGAAAAGATCTATATTATTGAAAAATAAACCATACTAAAAAGAAAAAAAAATTGCATTTGCTTATGTTTTTTAATGAGATTCTGAATCTAAATTCTTGAATTAATTGACCTTATCAATTAAGTATCATGGTTTCTTCTAAAAACTTGATGTATGCGTAGGTATTTGTTATCTTTACAACTTATAAATCATCTTATGAATCACCTGCAGCTATGCATTATATGTACATTATAATGAAATTTGGGGCGTTTTTGCAAAGAAATGATCTTTAAGGTATCCTGACTTTTTACCAAATCATTTGGGCAAACAATGTGATTTTACAAACTTACATTTCGTAAAAATGTTATTGTGCTTAAATCATTCATTACATATAATATAATAGGCTACATGGGCTTGTTAAATAAGTTAGGTTAGACTTTTGACAACAAAAAATATAAAATTATGTGGTAGGAAATACATCTTTGCGAAATGAAAGTTTGTAAAATGACATTGTTTGCCACATGATGATTTGGTAAAACATTAGTGAACCGTTTATACTTCGCCTTATTTTTGGTTGTAGAAATTGGCTAATATTATTTATACATGGATCGATTTGGACATTCATTTTAGACAACCATTCACATCGAGAAAACCTTAAGAATATCCAACCTAACTATAGATACGAAGTTACAAAATTTAAATTTAAAATATAGGTTGTTGTTTTCCAATCAAAAACCATCGCTCACAGACAAGCCGCAGGGAAAAGAAAGCGCCGCATTAAATCTAGACTGAACTAGGTATCGCGAATTAGGTACTTTCTAACTACCTAGTTAGCTGGGAACCCGCGCGCGCGCTGCGTGTCGGAACGAGACGCCGTTATGACGCTTTATTATAGTGCTTATTAATAGCTTTACATTTCATTCTCTGTCGCTATCTACTCGTACAAAGAAAAATCAGGTAGTAATTTTACAGATCTGTTAGTTACAGTTTTTTAACCCCGAAGTGTCATATTGTTTATGAAAACTGTACTTTTACGGATATTACGAACTTCGGTGGAAACCTAAATGCAGCAGCAGCGGAGGTTATTTTGCTGATAATTATCGATGAAGAATTGTATAGGTAGGTACCTATACCGAATCAAAACGGCTTCTTCTGTCAGTCGGTACACTTAAATACGCCGCCATCTTTCTCTATGTGCAGATATCTGGTGAACACTTACCTACAAGGTTCAACCAAAACAGGTTTATTCTACAGTGCGATAGCTCTTAGAAGATGCTTCGGGTTTGTACTTGTCTCTCACTCGCTCTCATACACTTTTATTAAGAGCGAGTGAGAGAGAAGTACAAACCCGAAGCACCTTTTAAGTGCTCACAGACTGTACCTTCCCTCGCATGGGCGACTTGTCTCTAGGTGTCTAAAAATCTAGTCAGGAAAAAAATTGGTACATAATGTTTTCACGTTTTACTGTACCTATTTAGTTACTAATTACAATAAACTGAACTTAACAGTGCCGTCTTGGGATTTGGTCGTATCTATGTGTCCAAGGTCCTAAGATTTGAACCTCTGTAAAAAAACATCTAAAAATATAACCAGATCGGTGAAATAGACTTAAAATATTTTCGAGTACTGTCTGCCAATGTTACTAACCTAACCTCTTTGTAAAGCTATAAAATAATTTGTAAATCAATGTTTTCAGGTCCATAAGTCACAAGAAGCGTCAAATCAAGAAGACAGCGAAACAGCACTCGTAGAGGCAACGATAGAAGAAAAGAAGTTTCTAGAAGATTCCCCTCCAGTCTCTGGAGGTATTTGAATACCAACTAACCACTCCAAGAGCCAGTTCGAAGATCAGATATTCGTGGAAGAAACAGAAGATTCTAGAAGATTCCCTTTCAGTCTCTTCTCTGGAGGTTGAACACCAACTGACCACTCCAAGAGCCAGTTCGAAGTAACAGAAGATTCTAGAAGGTTCATCGTCAGTCTTCGCAAGTGTTTGGGCTTGGTAACTCCACCACCGTTGGCGCTGCTCATTAGCCAACGGAGGCAGAGTTCCCGCTCCTAGACGCTCGGTTCTACAGGATACTCTAGAAGATATACAGAAGATACTCAAGATTTCGACATTTATTTAATTTATGATGATTTGTCTAATTTGAAACAGTTTTTTTATGGTATGGAGAAGACAAACGAGCACACAGTCCACCTGATGGTAATGGGATCTGTGACCCATACACATCTGCATTCTCAAGACTACAGTCTAAAGACTGCAAACGGGGTACATATTATTTTATCGAAACACTCTACACGAACGTATCATTATGCAGAATTTTCATTTCATCGAAAGGTATTTCTCAACGCATAAGTTTTTTTTTTGGTAGTCACAATTCATTTAACGTAACCTACGTAATTAATATTTATGATAATTTAAAAACATGGTTTGAGCAGAAAAATGTGTTCGATGAAATGAAAATCAATGAAATGATACAATCGATGAAGTGAAATTCGATAAAATGACGAGTTACCGTAAAACGGGGTAAATAGGAACTAAGGGGTAAATAGGAACACAACCTAAAATGAAGCATAACTTGTTACAAATAAGAACAAGTATTAAATGAAAATAACGTTACGTTTACGTTATTTCAGGGTTATAAGTAGTAGCATATGCTTCATTTTAGGTTGTGTCCCTATTTACCCCTTAGTTCCGATTTACCCCGTTTTACGGTACCCTGCAAACGCGTTGCCAACGGAGAGGAATAAGATGGAATGCCTCTAATCCTTTATGTTAGTTTTCACCGGTTGTCTTATTCCCACACCGGAACAACAATGTGACACTGGGTAGGTTAATGAGATGGTGGTAGTGATCGGGCGGATCTTGCACAAAGCCTTAGCATCACTTAATTTTAGCAATTACGTTATATCAGAAATATGTTTACATAAAGCGGCCGTAGTCGAGCTCAAAAGAAGCTGTACATTTTGGTATCTTGTCGCAATAACGTATTAAAGTGAGAGTGGTTTGAATTTAGTGTATCAATAACTGAGACAATGTACAGCTGCTTATGTGTTCGACCGTACAGTAACCCAATGAACATAAGAGTTGAATAGGGTTGTGTTAAAGCATGCTCAACATTTTATTTGGGTTATACGTATAATGTATATGTACCTAACTAATAATGTAGGACGTCCAATTTTAGAGTTTCGAATTGTACCAATGTTTTGTGTTTAACTACTTCAACCTTTTACTCACTACAGGTTTGTTAATCGGCCAGTTTTGTTATAGCTGCAATGGAAACACATTTCAACACATTGAAAAAAAATTTGGTCGTTTCTAACAAGATTGTGATTATTGTGCATAGGCGTCTTGATTCCATACGAGCCTAACAAGACGTGTGATACATCAACTAAGATGACATACTAAAGAACTTGCTGCTGTTACTATAAAGTTTTGGTTGATATAACTTATATCATAATTATTGTATTCATTTTATGTCAACTAAGAGAAAATCCCTCTTGGTTGGCTCACATTTTTTTGAGTGCAGCTACTTATTAAGTCCCAGATAGACGTCCGAGTAAGTACGCCGTACTTATAGCTCAGCGAACTTACTCGCCCGTGTGTCACCCTAAGTACGCGAACTTCTAAAGGTAATCACGGGCGAAAAAGGTCGGCGAGCTTTAAGTACGCGTACTTACTCGCCCGTCTATCTGGGACTTTACAGTTCATAACCGCTGACAGACACACAGACGGACGGACGCGGAAGCTTAGTAGTTGCGTTGTCACCCTTTGATATCATCATCACGAAAAAAACAGAAAAAAATTAGTCTTCTGAACGGTAGCATTGTAACTCATATTTGACGTGACGATTAAAGGTAACGAATTTGCGTACTGAGTAACGTAGCATCGTAGATAACTCAACGCCAAGCTTCGCTACGAGCGTAGCGTGTAGCAATGTTTTTCCGCTTTGTAGAAACGCTACGAGCAGCGAACTTGTTATTTGGAACTATGAATTTTATTGTGTATTAAAAATAATGCAACTTTCTGTTTGTCTTGTCTTAAATTTGTTTAGGTATAAGTAATTTAAAATAACGTTCTGTATACCAAAAGTATGGAAAGCCTACACAGTGACCAGCAGAGAAAATAAATCCCCAGTGCGTAGAAGGGTAAAAACGGGTAGGGGTCTACTCGCATACACATTTTTACGCATAATAATCATTACGCATAAAAATCGGTTGTCATAAAACGGTTTTTACAATAGAAAGGGTTTTATTTTAATTATTACTTATTAAAAACTAACCTAACCTAACCTAATCTACACAATAGACGTTTATTAAATTTTGCAATGTCAGACTAAAAGGGTGTTATGACAATCGATTTTTATGAGTAAAAAAATTATGCGAGCAGATAGGCCCCCCGATAAAACGTGTGCAATCCTTAAACCTGACATTAGCTAAATCATAGTGGCAACACAAATGACATGCCACAAAACAAAGATACATACATACCTACATACAAAATACTCTATTTGGAGTTTTTTGCGGCGCTTCTTCTCCGCAATGATGGTCTTGTCCGAAGCGCTGGTAGATTCACTCATGTTACCGACGTGTAAAAGAGCCCTCATGTGGCCTATTTATTGAATAAATATTTTGAATTTTGAATTTTGAATTTTATTCTACTGTGTAAAACAATATTTCTTTTGACGTGTTATGGTATTGTTTTTAACTCAGCCACCATTACTGTCTAGTAAATAAGAGCTATCAAAACGTTATCAATTCGATAACAGATCAAAGACGACATGGTTTTTAGCGCCTAGAATAGCGGCCCAGTAGTGCCTTTTAGTTGTGCCACCGATTTGTGGCGTTCAAAAACCTCACTTAAATAAAACCATTTATTTTTCAATAAATCCTTTAATATTTAACATAAGTAAAGTCTGAATCGGCTTACAACTGTAGTTCGCTTTGAATTGTTACAGTTACATTACAATTACATAGGAATAAAAATAATATTGCAAGCTGTATGTACAGAACTGTATCGTAAATTTAACAAAACGTTAACATGTCTTGAACACTATTGGTTAGAGCGAAACAGTAACGAGGAACCTGCTAAACTGACCTGTTGGATTATTCACATTAGTTTAGGTTAGAGCGGTTTCAGACTAGCGTTTCTTCTGCGCGTTTTACGGGCTCAGGTTGACTTCACCCACCTTCCTTTGTTGTCACCTTCCTAGGTCGTCCACAATTCCATGTCGTCTGCATACAATTCCCAAATTCTCGTAACGTAATGGAACCAGTAATCGACAAGGACCAATGATCGACACAGATTCTTATTTCACAGAAGATAAGGGTTATTCATCATTCATTTGTTTTGTAACACTCAATTTATGACCGTATGATCTATGAATTAAGAGTTAAGTGTCGATCATTGGTGCCATGTCAGCTTAAAGTGTCGAACACTGGTGCCATTACGTTATTCCTAACTTGTTCACATTGCTATTTCGACAGCTTCTTATCTCGCCTACATTTCTAATGGTGGTAATGGTAGTGGTTTCACAATGAAAACAAGTTAAGAAGTTGACAAAATAGGAATGAGGACGAATCAGGGCAGTGGACCATGTGGAATTGGGGAATAGGAAGGTGACAAAAAAGGAATGTGGGTGAACTCATCCTGAGCCGTTTTACGCTCGTTTTGACATGCGCGCTTACACGCGCGCTACGTTTCGCGCTTCAATAAACCGAACGCGCGTATGACGCACTCATTCCAGCGTGTTCGCCTGAATTTACGCTCGTACGAGATGCGCGTGTGGCAAATTTGTGCGTTTACGAGCGTACAAAAACGAGCCTATACGCGCAAAAAAAACGCTAGTCTAAGGAACCACTGCGCCTTTATCACACCGGGTTCTTTAAAAAAAAACGCCGTAGTTTCATAAAAGTTCTGCCAAACGAACGAGGTACCTGAGCCTTGAGCAACCAACTGACTTCCAAAAGTCCATGAAAGATTTATTAAATTCAACACAATACTGGAGTTTAGCTTTATCTTGTTTTTTATCTATCATAACATAACACATTATGATTCATGCATCAGTCAAAAAAATATTTTTCAGTTCCTTAGTAATCCATTAGTTATATAAAACAATTACATCATATGCAAACTAAATGTTTGAACAGGGCAATCATAAAATTTGCTTTAAATTGATTAAAGTAGACGTGGTATTACACAAACGCGTTTATGTGACATTTTAAGCACAATAATATATATCTAACTTGGCCTGCACATCGCGTACCTTTGTTCTTTAGATTTAAGGAAAAAAAATAGACTTGTGGGGACCATTATTCTAGACGGTAAAAATTGTCCATTGTTGGTTTTTTCGACCAAATAAAAACGGCATTTTATTTGGTCGAAAAAGTTCGCTTTTATCTAGGTTTCTCTCTATCTCTCTATTTATAAAAGCTAATTGAGAAAAGAAGACGAATGCGAAATTATCCGGTAAAATACGATGTGGTATGTTTATGCACTATGTACACACAGCAACACACCTAACTAACCATTGGAGGCAGAGCAGAGAGAAAATATCAATGCTTGACAGGGATGTAGATATTTTTTTCATATTAAATATATTTACATCCCTTTCAAGCATTGACACTTATTCTCAGCTCCGTCTTTAATGGTCAGTTAAGTGTGTGGGCGACTGTACCGTCTGTTTGGGTACCTACCGCAAAATGTATCAAAATTTTAGTAACAAACCAATGACTAGGATCAACTTCTTGCGGACCTTTGTGATTGCGCGGAATAATGGTTCCACCAACAAACCAAATTTTTCACAAACCTAGAGAAACTTCTCAAAAAATAGATGAATAACACTTTCGCGACCGAACTAGCGTATTTCTTGCAGCTTTGCTCACACACGGACGACTCCCGAGACGGGTCCTGTAATGATATATGGTGATGATATATTTTGAGATTTCCTATTCACAAAACTAAGGATTTTTGTATCTCAATAGCGGTAAGAATTTCATTTTCATACAGAGGGAGAAAAGAAAATTTGAAAAATGAATTAAGCCATTATAAACTAGACCATGGAATCTTATACATCTATTACAGAATAACTCTATTGTTTTACTCGTTTTGAAATAGCATAAAGAATAGAATACCGTTCATAAATTTTGTATGACAATTTTTAAGTCAAAAGCGAATTCGTGACTCATCATCATGGTGTGATTCGTGTTTGTTAGTACATTTTTGCTCACTCGCTCACTTTCTTCTTAAACCTAACAAAAAGTAACTCGGTTGAAAGTATCTTTTTCATCCCTCAGCTGATAATCTACTTTTATGCTATCTCAGCAAGAGTGCCTTGTTAAATAGGTCGGCAGCGAAAGTGTTAGAAAATAATCATTTTAAATGAGTAGGAACGCCACAGCTTACATTGAAGCAATATCACAATGATTGTTATACAAAAGTAAAAAAAAAAACATCAAGATGTTTACACAGTAGCCTCGTCTGAACTTTGAGATCCTTTACAGAAACTAAATTCAAGACACTACGTCAAATTCGCTTTGAATATTTGACTAAAGCCGACTTTACGACTCAAAATAAATCGATCTTTTACCAATGCTAATTCCTACGAGGCAAAAAGGTTTCAGTAGATTTCAAGTATATTCAAAATAGAACCTTACTTAAATAATCACATGGTTACATTTGATTGTAATAAAATTAGTCATACGACCTTTAACAGCGACCCAGCTATTTGAAAACAAAACGCCTTTTCTGAGTAGATTCAATTAATTCTAGAAGAATTGATATTCGTATGTCATTGCCAACTATCCTACATTACCGTTAATATTATTGATGAAATGAAAAACTATTTCACTGTTCTATTTTCCTTAGCACCTTTCCCTGAGACGAAATGAAACAAAATGGATTCTAGATATACAGTGGCGGCCACAGAATTGGGAACGCTTGCGTATTTTCCATACACTTGTAACTTAACCACCAACCAAAAAGTGCTTGACCAACTTATTGCTAGTTATAATTTACTATATTGCACTCTCCGGCAAAATTAGCGGAACGAAAAAAAAGGTGTAATTTTTAACGTAACAATTTAATAGAAACAACAATATTTATTTTCCTTACACAATACCATCTGTTCATTGAGTCAGTATTTTTTTGTAAGGAATATACACTTTGTTGTTTCCGTTAACTCCTCCTAAACCACGCAACGGATTTTGATTAGGGAATGCAAATAACCGGTTATAACCGCTTTTAACCGGCTATTTTCACACAAAAACGGTTAATAACCGGTTAAATTGCATTCCCTAATTTTGATGCGGTTATCATTATGAGTTAGATATTTTTTCACGTTAGGTTTGTTTATGTAAACAAATTTAGGTTTACATAAAAGTCACATAAACCGAAACGAAGCGAGTGCGATTTATTAGTTATCGACGATTGTAACTAACTATAAAATTTATCAAGAACTTTTTGATAGGTTGTCAAAATTGATAACTCCAACTTGACAGGCAACTGTATGGAAAAACTTTCAACAAGCGTTCCTAACTATGTGACCAGTTGACCACCACAGTGATACTCGTTCAAACCATTGCGGTGTGAAGTTAGCTACAACGCTACAGCAAATACACCAGCCCCGTAAAAACTTTTCAAATGTACAAGTCGACAAAATTGACAACTTTTTCTATGGAAGACTGACAAATTTTACACTTGTAAAGTTATGTGTTAATTTTACACTTGTAAAGTTATGTGTTACGCAGGTATACAACCAATTTACTTTTGACAAATAATAAAGGTTTAAAACTATAACGGTTGAATCCGGTATATACCGAATATACCCAGCTCACATCGCTCCACACACATTTCCGCAAACTGGAGTCACTTTGACGTTTCCGCCATCTGAAATCTAACATATTTTGTGCTAACTTTCATATCTTTACCCAAATGTTTGTAAGTTTTTTCTGAATTATTTTTACTTTTTATCACGATGATAATTAGCTGCGTTTAAAAATATACATTTTAAGCCCTACTTTTAATATAGAACTAACCGTCTTAGAGGAATAAGTAGAGGGTAATATTTTTAAGTGACCTAAAATAGGAGTAGGTATATCTTTATATATAAACCACAAGAAATAAACTAGACCAGCGTCCGTCATCTATCACAAAGCCTCGTTCTCTTAAACTCTATGATTTTGCTCTTGTTTTTTTTTCAGATTAGCAAAAAAATCTCTTCAAGGTTTAATCGTACTTACCATAGAACATTAAAGAAGACGAGCAACCAAATATTAATTTTCTTATATTAGATTAAATAACATTCAAATAAATTCATTATTGAATAAGCAATGTCGCTAAGTCCACACCTCAAGTCCGCCGAGTATTACAAACCTACAGCGCATTAATGTATAACTATGTACAGCTGACTTGGCTAAGATTATAGGGAATCATTAATGCCGAGCAACTCCGGGCGCACTCCGTTGTATATCGGCTATCACATGTATACCTGAAATAAGAGCCAGCATAAAAATCTTACAAGTTTGCCACACTTATTTATTTATTTCTAGGAAATCCAACAGTTACAATAGGCTATTTGACAACATTGAAAATAAACAAAAAATCGTGGTCATCCTATTAGATAATAGCGTAAAACAACATATTTCACTTTATTTTAAACTAAATTAAGCATATTTTTTTGGAAATTACACGAAAAAAAAAATTTGAAATTTTATCTGTGGCAAAAACGCTATGCGATTGCTTTGTAGCTGTGGTTACTCGCTGGTGACGTCACACGCAAGTAACCACAGATCATAAGGGCATATCTCTTCAAATGTTTTTTTCTTGTTTACTTGCGTGTGACGTCACACTTGTCACATGGCCAGCGCCATGATAGAAACAGCGTTATTAGCGCGGTTTCGAAAATTTAAACTTTTAAATGGATTTTTATTGATAATATAGTAGAATCTCACGGAAATATCAATGTAGTGTGCTTCTTATGTAATAAAGAATCATTTAATAAGGTTTTCTAAAATTAGTCAAATAGCCTATTACAACTTATGAAACAAATACTACCCTGCTAAAAGCAGCTTCTCAAATAAATCTCCTGTAGTAATCACAATCTCATTACTTCGAGGATAGGATTGAATCTAATTTGGCAATTGAATCTGAGATACTATTTATTGGCTTAGGACGGTAGATTAGGGAACACAAAAACAAAGGATTTCACATAATTATAGTGACCGAGTAGCAAATTATAAGTGTAGTACAAAGTCCAAAGTGACACGCACTTACACAAAAACAAGTGTGTAAATATAAGCTAAAATTTAAATTACTGCTAATTACCAGCCAGAGGTAGATTACCAAAGGTTTGTTTCCTATGGCAAATAAAACATGTTCAACCAACACATTTCCGTGTCAAAATTACTGATTGATTTTACAATTAAATATTTCGATATCTGGCTTATTTTCCCAATTACCAGCACACACCAAGAAACTGTTATATCTGCATATATATGATTCAAATTTAAGTTATTTAGACCGAGTGGGAGTACTAGACATAAGAAAGCAACTCAGGACTGTCAACAATGCCGCTGCTAGTAATATTTACATGGATTTGGATTATAATAACTTTAATTTATTTAATTTAATTTAAGTATGTATTGCTGGTCACTATTGTAACCCAGTGCCAAAAAAGCACTGGAGGGGGTGCGTTAACAACTCTAAAGTAAAGTAACAATAGCCGTGTTACTCTTATTTGGTGTAATATAGTGAGACATCGGTACTGTTGACGGGCATCCAAAGCGGGAACACCTTAAAATTCCCTTTTTTTTCCGAATATTAATTTGTGCGAATTTTCATTTTTCTGAAAGCTATGTATCATGAAGCTATTGTAGATTTTGTGCATAAATTAATTGCCATACGTAAGTAGGTTTGATTTATAAGCGATATCAAAAATAAAGTTTACTTAGTACCAAAACATTTCATTCAAAATTATGAAAGTTCGGAATTTTGATCAATTCGGAATTGTGATTCTTCTGAGTTATGTAGCGTACCTATCTAAAGCTGGCCGTGTAAGTGCACCATAATTCACGTACCTAGCTGGCGCGGCAAGCGGGCGAGTGCAGGTCGCGCTCGGCGCCGGCGAAGCTAATGTTTAGCAGCATAGCCTCGAACGGGTCAGAGCGCATGCGCCGCTGGTTCTCGTCCGCCGCCGAACCCGCGTCCGCCACCACGCGCGGCTCTTCCACTCCGTCCTGAATTGGGAGAGTTTGTCTTTTATAATCCTGAGGCGCTAGACAAGATGCATTACGCTAACCAGCGCTTCCATTCGTTTCGTTTTTAAACCAATCGCGTCACTGGTAGATCACGTGACTTTTCGTATCACGTCATCTACCAGTGACGCGATTGGTTTAAAAAAGAAACGAATAGAAAAGCTACTCGTAGATAGCGTAATGCATCTTGGCTAGGGCCTCTGGTAGCGGCACCAAGTATACGAGGAATAATCCTGGTCACGGCACTTAAGTTACTAATGGCCGAACCCTATATTCGAACCGCGGATAGATAGGCTTACTTCGGATTAAAATTTGACACATTTTGTATGGACAAATGTCAAATTTTAACCCGAAGTAAGCCTTATCTGTCCGTGGTTTGAATATAGGGTTCGGTCGTAAGAGATGTCAATCAACACACGCGGTTCGATGCAATTTAACCACCAATCAAAAAGTGCTCGACCAATTTTGTTGCATCAGATCTACAATTATGGTCCGATTTTGATAAATGATATGGCATTGGACTCGTGTCATGCTGGAGAGTTGCATAAAACTCTTCGTTTTTTAATTTTTTTACCATTAAGTACTGAAAATGTAATTTTAAAATCTACTATCCGATATCTTAGTGATAGAACACAAACGGTTGTTGTAAACCAAACAAAGTCCATTGGAGCGGCTGTTAAACTGGGTGTGCCACAGGGCTCTATATTAGGTCCTTTCTTATTTCTCGTTTATATAAATGACTTACCACCCGCGGTAGTTAACCTTTGCGATATTGTGCTATTTGCTGATGATACATCATTGATCTTCAAGGTAGACCGAAAATCCGTTGATTATAGTAGGTTAAACGCGACGCTAGGTAAAGTACTTAATTGGTTTACTAGTAACAATTTGCTACTTAATGCTAAGAAAACTAAATGTGTTAGGTTCGCTTTGCCTAATGTTAGACCGGTAGAATCTAGTATTTTTCTAAATGATGAGTGTTTGGAAATGGTGGATAAGGCACTTTTCTTAGGAATAACTATAGACAAAAACTTGCAATGGAGTCCCCATTTAGCAGTACTAGCCGGTAAATTAAGTTCGGCAGCTTATGCTGTTAGGAAAATTAGACAACTTACCAATGTTGAGACAGCTCGCTTAGTTTATTATAGTTATTTTCATAGTGTTATGTCGTACGGTATTCTTGTTTGGGGAAAAGCTGCTGACATACAAACTATTTTCGTGTTACAAAAAAGAGCCATTCGTTCTATATATAACCTAAACTCCCGTGATTCCTTAAGATTATTATTAAAAAAAAAAAAAAAAAAAAAAAAAAATCGGGTAGGCAAATAAAGTACACCAAAAATTTTGCTCTCATATTTATATTACTAAATTAATTATACACAACCGAAAATCAACAGTTTTTATTTACTTAATGTTTTAATTTAGCTCTAATTGCCGCCTTCAGCTAATTTCCTTTTCTAATACCTACCAACTAAGTGATTAGTCACTGCCTGCACTTCACTTCACTTCACTTCACTTCATCTTGGTTTATCATTACTTCCTTGGCACTATGGACACCCTGAGTCAACTCAAGAAGAGCATGGAGGAAATGAAGGAGTTCTTCACAGCTAGGATGACTTCATTCGAAGGCACCGCCTCGAACATCAACACTGACCAAGCCTCGCTTGAGGAATTCAAGGTATTTAAGTCACTCATCTGGAAGGCAGTATCAAGCCTGCAGGCTCAGATGGAAATGGTGGCTCAATCTTTAGAGGATTTAGAGATGAGGTCCCGGGTCAAAGTACTGCTACTGCATGGCATTCCTGAAGTAGCAAATGAAACAGCAAAAGAGACTGCAGTTACTATATGCAACCAAAATCTGCAGGTTCACAGTGTCTCAGCGCAGTCACTTCAGGTATGTCATCGCCTCGGAAGGCTAAAAGATCATGCAAAACCTAGACCCCTCCTTTTGCGGTTTGCTTCCCTCGAGGTGCGGAACCTTGTGTGGTCCTCGAAGACCAAGCTTAAGGGCTCTGGTCTAACCATGTCGGAGTTCCTGACCGGTACTAGGCACTCTGTGTTTATGGAGGCGCGGCGGATACACGGAGTCAAGAACAGCTGGACGAGCGATGGGCGGATTGTCGTACTATGCGGCGACGGCTCCCGTCGACGAGTCACGACCCTGGCTGAGCTGCGAGTGCTGCCGGCTCCGGTGCCTTCTTCGGGATCGTCCGCTCCGTCATCATCATCAACTCCAGTGCAGGAGCCCGCCAAGCCACCTTCGCAGCGTGTCAGGCCCCCCAAACGGACAGTGACTGTAACCAAGCCTAAGTAGTATTTTGTTGTTGCCCTCTTTCGCTTTCTCATTATATTAAGGCACATCTACGGTTTTCTTGTTAGGTTTCTTTATCTATTCTTGTTACATGTTGGTAGGTATTTGTGCAGTGTCTACGTAACTTCCCGTCCGCCATTCTGTATTTCTGTGTATCCCTACCTTCACTTTCACTTACTTTTTACTTTAATTTAACTCCTATTATTTTTAATTTTTTTACTCGCACTCGTTTGACGTTGACAGTTGGGTGACAGGGCCGATCGCGGTTTGTGGTTTTGCGTTTTGTTTGCTGTCTTGGTCGATGTTTGAGGATCAGCGGAGAAAATTATATTTTTATGAAATATATTTAAAATTCATAAATACTTTTTCTTGAAATCGTATGCTGTAATTAAAACTTTAATGTGTAATTGTATCTTGATATGTTCTACCGACTAACAGCCAAACTTGTTTTGTATCCATAACAGCTGATGGCGAGCGATTGAGTTTAAAGTTTGTTCGTTGCTGTTATTTTATTTTTAATCTTAAAATTGTAAAATTTTGATAGTATTATACATATAATTATATTTATATTATTTATTTAAATTGTTATATATTTATTTATGCTTACATGTCTGACGTTTTCGGCGCTAGTCATGATAGCGAATTCTTTTCTTTGTCTTCGTCAAGCCTTTACGACTCGCTAAGTGATTCATCTGATATGCCAGATCTCGGTGACCGATTGCATACCATTTTTACCACTTCTTCAAAACACTTTAGCGTTGTCCACATCAATGCACAGAGTATACCAGCTCACTTTCCTGACCTACTTTCAACCTTTTCTGATAAGAACATTCACGCCATACTCATTTCTGAGACATGGCTTAAGCCGTCCCTCTCATCTACCCTCTATCCTTTACCCGGTTACCAATTAATTCGCAACGACAGGACTGGGTTCAAAGATGGCGGCTTGAGTACCGTTCGCGGGGGTGGTGTTGCCATTTATTTAAAAAATGATATCGTTTGCGAAATTGTGGCTGAGTCCCCATCCGTGTACTCAAAGTCACCGGAATACTTATTTCTCGGCGTTTCCTTAAACCACACTAAACTACTTCTCGGGGTTTATTACAGTCCATCATCCAACATAAGCTATTTCGATGCATTTGAGAATGCGTTATCTGATCTCTGTCCCCAGTTCGAACATAGCGTAATCATGGGCGATTTTAATACATGCCTCATTAAAAACGACCTTCGCTCTTCTAAACTTCAGTCTCTAGTAAGTTCACTGAATCTTAGTATTCTCCCTCTCGGTCCCACTCATTTCCCTCATAATGGGCCCCCTTCTCTTTTAGATCTTATTATAACCTCATCCCCTGATTTTGTCTCATTTCACGGCCAGTTTAATGCTGCTGCCTTTTCAAACCACGACCTTATTTACGCCTCTTTCAAAATTCGCCCCCCGAAACGTAGACACAAATTCGTCCTTCGCCGTAATCTTGGCGACATCAATCTGCAGGCTCTGCTCTCCGATCTTCACAACGCTGATTGGCAGTCTATCGAAACTTGCACTGACATCGACCTTAAACTTGAGATTTTCAACAGCACATTGCTTGCGATTTACGACCGACACGCCCCTCTGAAGCCGATGCGCGTCAAGCATTACCCTGCGCCGTGGCTGACCGAGGATATCAAAGCCCTGATGGCGAGGAGGAACCGCGCCCGCGTGAGGTTGCGCCACGATCCGTCTGAGAACAATCGTCATAAGTACGTCATGCTGCGAAATCGTTGCAACAAGAAGTGCCGGGAAGCAAGACGTTGTTATATCCATGAGTCTATTCAGAATTGTCCCCCCCATAAATTATGGAAATTTTTGAAGTCACTAGGGGTAGGCAAATCTCAAACTCACTCTTCTAATCATAAAATGAATCTCAACGCCCTGAATAAGCATTTTAGCTCTTCTCCGGTCACTTTAGACCCTTCCGTAAAGAATAATACATTATCTCTTCTTGCTACTGCCCCGAACCCCGACTTTCCCCCTTTTGATCTAGGATTAATTACTCCGAAGGAGACTATAGACCTTCTGAAGTCAATAAAAACCAAGGCCGTCGGTGAAGATGGCCTGAGCTTAGACATGCTCATGCTGGTGGCGGATTCCATTGCTCCTATCCTTTCCGACATTATCAACTTTTCCTTCTCTTCGGGCTGTTTCCCTACATTGTGGAAACTTGCTCATGTACTCCCTCTTCCAAAAGTGTCAAAACCTGCGTCCTTGTCCGATTATCGTCCTATTTCTATTCTCCCTGTACTTTCCAAAATAATAGAGCACTTTGTTAATCAAAGACTGTCTCGTTTCCTAAATATGCACAATCTTTTTAACCCCTTTCAATCTGGTTTCCGCCCCGGGCATAGCACTGTCACTGCTTTGGTCAAGGTCACCGACGACATTCGTTTAAACATAGAAAATAAACATCTGACTGTCCTGGTTTTGTTAGATTTCAGTAGTGCCTTCAATACAGTTGATTTCAATATTCTTCTCGGCATCCTCAAGACCCTGAATTTCTCTTTTTCGGCCCTTACGTGGTTTGAATCATACCTCCTTGGAAGGCGCCAGTGTGTTAAGATGGATGAAACTCATTCTGATTGGAATACTCTCACTGCTGGTGTCCCTCAGGGGGCTGTGCTCTCTCCTCTTCTTTTTTCAATTTTCATAAATGGTATAACAACCTCCCTTCTTTCTTCTTACCACTTATACGCTGACGATTTGCAGATTTATGCGGGGGCTAGTTTTGATGACTTCCCTTCCCTGATTGACCTTATCAATGACGATCTTGCGACGATCCAGAAATGGACCTCTAATTTTGGACTAAAGGTCAATGCAAAGAAGTCGCAGGCCATTGTTGTTGGAAGTCCCCACTTCATCTCGAAGCTGTCTGACGTTGTGATACCCAATTTGGTGTTTGACGGTACCATAATTCCCTTTTCCTCTACAGTTAAAAATTTGGGTATCACAATAGATCAGACACTTTCCTGGTCGACTCAGGTTACCGAAGTCAGTCGCAAGCTCTTCGCTTCACTTCATTCTCTCAGGCGACTGCAGAATTTTCTTCCTCAACAAACCAAGATAACTTTAGCCCAATCTCTTCTTCTCCCTCTCTTAGACTACGCTGACGTTGCTTATATGGACCTCTCAGAACAACTCCTTGATAAACTTGAGCGACTCCAAAACGTGTGCATTCGATACATTTTCGGCCTACGTAAATACGATCATGTCTCCCACTTCCGTGCTCAGCTAAACTGGTTACCTATTCGGTTTCGCCGAAACGTTCACATCCTGTCGCTGCTTTTTAATACTATTTTTAATCCTCGTTCTCCCATCTACCTTTCTGAGCGATTTAGCTTCATGGCCACCGGCTCCCAAAACCGGTTGCGCTCTAAGGCCAATCTCACCCTCGCTTTCCCGTCCCACAAATCCAAATCCTATTCCAAATCCTTCTCGGTGCATTCTGTCAGGTTGTGGAATCGGCTACCAACCGGCATTAGGCAATCACAAACGGTAGATTCTCTAAAAGGCAAATTAAAGAAGTTCTGGCTTGACTCTATCTCCTAAATATCAACTATCCTCTAGGTACATAAAATGTAGTTTATGTATGTATATTTAAGTATTAATATATATTACTGTATCTATTTATGTAGGTATTTGAATGTATTTTTATTTTATTTATTATTGTTTATATTTATATATTTTTATTTTATTTGTTCTTCTAAATTAATTTGTACACTTGCTTACTCGATGCACAACCTTAACTTTTCTCAATCTCTCAAGGGTTAGCTGGAAGAGATCCCTTAAAGGGATAAGTTCGCCTTTGTACTTATTTTTATATTAATTGTATTGTTCTGTTTTTTTCTTTTGTACAATAAAGTGTTTACATACATACATTATTTAAAGAAATTAATATTTTGACAGTAGCATCACAATTTATTTATGAGAATATTATTTATGTCATTAAAAATCAAGACTCTTTTATTAAGAATTGTGACATACATAATTTGAATACAAGAAATAAGAATAAAATTGCTATTAAAAAATTTCGTGTCCGTAAGGTATATAAATCATTTGTAGGTCAATGCATTCATTTCTATAATAAATTACCTGACGAAGTTTTAAAGTTACCATTTCCAGTACTTAAAAATTACTTGAAAAATTCGTTGATGTCTAAAGCTTACTATAGGGTCGAAGACTATCTAACAGATAAAAATGCTTGGCCTAAATTAAACACCTAAATATCTTAATAATAACCTAATCATACCAATATATAAACATTGTGTATTGTCTAGGGGACACGGTTTCTGTAGGGGAATGTATCGAAACTAATTATGAGTTGTTTTGCACCGTCATAGGTAAGTATAATTTTTAATTTTTATTTATTTCTTATATTTACTATTTATGAGTTCTTGTAGAAATTTTGAGTTTTGACACATTTTCCTGCTCAACTACGCATGATATATATAGACATATTTTTGTTACATTCATTGTTTTATATAATACTAGGTTAAGTTTTATTTTTCGTTGTATAATATCATATCATAAGAAATGTTTAAAAAACGACTGACTGTTGAGTTTCTTGCGGCGTTTCTTCTCAGCAGTGGTCTCTTGCGAAGCGCTGGTAGATTATTGACGTGTAAAAGTGCCCGTGCGGCCTACTTACTGAATAAACATCTTTTATCTTTATCTTTTACTGTGCGCTGACCATGTGACTTATGCCGCGAAACGTCAAGTGACTTGACCCCTGTTTTGAATTGAGATGAATTGTTTATTTGTTTGATAAGTCTTTTTAAAAACTATTTGTAAAACCTTTTATTTGGTAAATGGCATTGACACTGGCAGGCACAATCTTTCAAATGAAGACTGTCAAAAATTCAGTAACAAGAAACAAGAAATTGACACTTTAACCATTGCTTGAATATGATCACTTCTACATTTTTCAAAACTATGGAAAAATCGGAATTTGGTGCCGTTATAAATTTTTTTTTTATAAAGGGATGCAGTGCTGCCACAATAAAAACTGAACTTGATTCTGTTCATGGCACTAACGCCATTTAAACGTGGTCGGTCAAACACTTCTGATGCTCCACGCTCTGGTCGCCCAATCGAAGTCACTACTGAGGATGTTGTTGAAGAAATCCATAATATTGTACTAGACGACTGCCGAGTGCGTGATATAGCTGAGAAGGTAGGCATCTCCACTGAGCGAGTACATAAAATACTGCACGAAGATTTGGCTATGACAAAGCTGTCTGCACGATGGGTTTCACGTTTGTTGACGATCGAACAAAAACGCGAACGAAAGCGAATTTCAGAGCTGTGTTTGGACATGATGAAGCGTAATTCTCGGAATTTTCTGAATCGATTTGTCACTTGGACTTAGGTCACCATTATGCGCCCGAATCAAAACAGCAATCCAAACAATGGATGGCTACTAGTGAACGTGCCCCAAAGAAGGCCAAGACTGTTTTGTCGGCTGGGAAAGTGATGGCGACAGTTTTCTGGGATGGCGAAGGAATCATCAAGATTGACTACTTGGAAAAGGGGAAGACTATCACTGGCCGTTATTACGCAGAGTATTGGATCGTTTTAATGCGGAAAAACGACCAAAATTGTCACCCAAGAAAGTACTCTTTCATCAAGACAATGCCCCAGTACACACGTCAACCATTGCAATGGCTAAAATACACGAGTCGGGCTTCGAGCTGGTTCCGCATGCTCCGTATTCATCGGACCTAGCTCCGTCTGATTACTACCTACTCCCAAATTTGAAAAGATGGCTTGGAGGACATTTTTTTTGACAAATGTGGACTGCATCGCAGGTGTAAACTGCTATTTTGCAGACGTCGACAAATTGTATTTTTTGGAGGGGATAATAAATTGGAAACTCGCTGGAATAAGTGTTTGGCCCTTAAACGAGACTGGCTTGGGTTTCTGTCCCAAAGTTCCTCTCTCAACAACAGCGGCTGGAGCTGTTCAGTTCTCGAAGCTGATAAACGAGCTATTAATTGTAATTTTAGTGTCTCGTATTTATCAGTTGCCGGAGGCCTCGACTTCTGCGGCATATTTCAGCTCCAAAACCTAAATCACAAGATCATAAAATCATGAAATTTTGTCTTTTTCGGGCCAAAATGGCGAAATTTATATTCTAACTCGATACACCGATGTTTCTCCTTCATTTAAATTTTCGGTGCCTAATTTTTCATTAGGCATTTTTCGCTCTAATGTGTTTATTCGGTGATCTAATCATCATCAGATCACGTCGGGGTCACCACTTGTGAGAGCGCTTTTTAGATTCTTACGAATAAAACAGCTTAGTCACATATAGTTCTTTATATTTTACAGGACACGATAACGAAAACGATAAATAATTTATGTTACACTCTAGAAGAATTAATATTATTTACAAGCAGAGATCAATTAATAATAAATAATTTATATAGCTCATCACGGCAACATGACATTTCACAGAATGACGGCGACTCGACGCTACCGCCCGAACAGCATCACGGCGGCGTTGCGCGTAGCATTAGTTGTAGTCGCCATACTGCCATTTTTAATATTTTTCTTTTATCTACCAAGTCTAAGTGTTCAACTAATAACCAGTATATGCTGACCTTGCATTAGATGCAGTCACTAGTACTGGGAGATCAAATTACACTGAACGCCCTTTAAGGTTGGTAAGTAGATAATTGATTTTTGATGCGAAAATCACGAAAACTGCGAAGCTGCGGACGGGTCGTTAACGAAATAAATAAAATATCACCCCTCTTAAGTATATATACACCATAGGTACCTACTTAAATAGAATCTCGAATTGCTTAGTGTGCGAGCGCGCGCGTGACACTCAACTGACTAGCCGCGCGTACCAGGCCGCACATTTTCTAGGCTATAGCGCGGAATGTGCCCGGCCTGGTAAAGGGTAATATTTTTATGTGACCTAAAATAGGAGTACCAGCGTCCGTCATCTATCACATAGCTTCGTTTTCTTAAACTCTATGATTTTGCTCATGTATTTTTTTTTCAGAGTAGCAAATACTCGAACGGGATAGCGTGCATGCGCCGCTGGTTCTCGTCCGCCGTCGAGCACGCGTCTGCCACCACGCGCGGCTCTTCCACTCCGTCCTGAATTGGGAGAGTTTGGCTTTTATAATCCTGGTCGCGGCACCAAGTATACGAGAAATAATCCTGGTCACGGCACTTAAGTTACTAAGAGATGTCAAACCACACACGCGGCTCGATGCAGTTGGTAGCATGCGCGGTGCAGCACACAGCCGACTACCGAAGCACGGAGTGACATCCTGGCCACGGCACCAAGTACATAGAGTAATCCGTCTGAATAGCAAGCAGTGCCATCTCGTCTTCTATTGCGCAAGCGCATTGGCATTTCATTGACGTTAATATAAAATCTACTTAATAATAAAAGTCGACTTTAGTCGACCTTAACCTGACTACTTTTCTGAGGTCCGATGAAGGCAATATCATTAAAAAGTAAATATCTCAATTATGTAATTTGCAAAGACACCTCAATAACATAAATTTCCAATGGAAATTTTCCATCATGCTTGAAACACGGTAAACGTGAACGTCTTACGAGTAGCCATAACTCATTTATGAGTAGACGAAAAAATTAAACTATAAAATATTGATTATAAGAGTATCTTGCCTACCTAGTCGATGCTTCGTATTCCCCATACTACAACTTCTTTTTCCAAGGGAATAAACCTGGTGATCTTGATGGTCGGGCAAGAAATCGGGCGGTTCAACCCTATTTAATTATATGTAAATGGAAGCAGACACGGGTGTAGTTTTTTTTTAATTTAAAAGAAACTTATGTGGAATAATATGCGAAGACAGTGCCGAAGATTGACATGATCTTTAGAGGTTAGGCGTCTCACCTCGGGGCGGGGGCTCCACAGGCGCACGCAGGGCTCGATGCCGCTGGTGGCGAGCAGGCAGGCGGCGGGGTGCAACTGCACGCAGTTCACGATGGACTCGTCGCCGCGCAGGCAGCGCACGATGTTGCCGGTGCGCCGGCACCAGATGAACATGCTGCCGTCGTCCGAACTGAGGAACAAAGTCACGTTAGTCGACTTATTATAGCAATTTTTTTATGTTTAGTATATTCTCTTATAATTATCCAAGAAATTTATCTATTGGCAACAATATTTGCAACATCTTGAGTTTTAAGTCTTGGGTTCAAGGATGCTAAATACTCGGCGTTGGAATTGGCGTACGAGTTTGTGCCAGTCGCGGCGGAAACGACGGGGCCCTGGTGCTCTGAAGGTCTTGAGCTCTTTAAGGAATTGGGTATGCTTGAGAGAAAGGGTCTGCGACCCTCTTTCTGGGTCGTATTAGGTTCAGCAGTTGTCCATTGCCATTCAGCAGGGTAATGCTGCGGGAATTTTGGTACCTTTGAGCCTGCAACTTTGCAGGGGGGCGTGTTTTAATACAATGACGTGTTTTTTTTGTTTGTTTCATTTTTATTATTTAATATATAAAATTCTCGTGTCACAGTGTTTGTAACCAAACTCCTCCGAAACGGCTCGACCGATTCTTATGAAATTTTGTGTGTATATTCAGTAGGTCTGAGAATTGGTCGTAAACTATTTTTCACAAGGTTTGTATGAAAAAAAAATTACACTCGGGCGACGCCGGGCGCGGACAGCTAGTATATTTATATTTATTACCCACAGGGTGCGAACGGGACGCTATTACTAAGCTTCCGCTGTCCGTCCGTCTTTACGGCAGCGGGCTGTATCTCGTGAATTGGGCTGGTTCTGTCCCTACAGACGAGATCACTCACCCGGCGGCTATGTAGTTGGCGTCGGGCCCGAGGAAGTTGGCCTCCTTGATGTCGGTGGTGGTGTTGCAGTGCCCCAGGAACCGCTGCGAGTAGTCCACCGCGGACGCGCGCAGCTGCCGCTCCAGCAAACTGGTAGGCTGGTTCTCTTCGGCTTCTCCAGGCGCTGACCAATATCAAATTTCAATTAATCGGTATCATTTCATCAAACGCTAGGTCTGCTAAAACCATGATTGGTTTAGGATATCTTAAACATTAAATTACGCAGCGGGCCTAATATGGTTGCGTTTATTGCGTGACAAAATGTGGACAAAACATCCGTCACTTTTTGACACGTATATAAGTGTGAGAGTGACGGGTGCTTTATCCACATTTTATCACGCGATAAACGCAACGGTAAGAGTTGAGACTGCCAAAAAAAATTAACACACGTACCTTATGATGAAATGAAAATTGTGCGTAACGACACATTCATTGAGAGGTGTTCGATAAAATAACACGAGTAGGTATACCCTCCTAAGGCCCATCATACAACGAAATTTTTCAATGGAATATGAATCTATTGCGAATTAAATAAAGTCAATTTTCTAATTTGATCGATGATTCGAAAAGAAATTCCAGTTTACTTTCTTTGCACCAGATCTTTATTTTAATTGCCGTATTTTGTACTATTTTTAGTACAAGAAACCTCAGGATACCTATAGTACTACTTATACCCGTAGTACCTTCGTCGGGCTGCGTGTCGACGGTGTCGAGCGCCACGTTGATGTCCTTCTGCAGCAGGAACACGGCGTGGCTCGCCGCGTGCCGCGGGAACTTGTCCTGCGAACGGTCACTCGGCATTAGGGAATGCAAATAACCGGTTATAACCGGTTTTAACCGGTTATTTTCATACAAAAACGGTTAATTACCAGTTAAATTGCATTCTCTACTCGGCATGTGAGTCATTTTTAAAAATATTGTACATAATTAAAGGCTTAATGAAAACAAAATCACGATCGCATCCTTTGTGTAACGAAAGTTAGTCATACAAACTATATGGGTAACTTTCGTTACACAAAGGAATATATTAAGTTTTGTTGTACAATTTTTTTGAAAACGACTCATGTACGGTCACGAGCGTTAATTTGGGACCCATTTAAAAAAAATGCTTGAAGTCGTCAATGTCGTTAGAGATGCCAAGTTATTTGTAACTCGTAGGAAACTCAACCTTATTGTTGTAGAATGTCAGATTGACTTTGGACCTAAGGTGGGTCCCAAATTGAAGTCTTTGACTGTACTTAGTCGGTCCATCAGTTCTGTTACTGAGATTTATTTTATTTTGGACTGGGAAAGCATGTAGTGCATGCGTTCCTAAATTACGGAAATTGAGACCAATTTTTCCAATATTACAATTCCGGAATTGAAAGGGTGTGAATATCGAAATTCAGAATCGAATGTATATTAAACTTATTGCTTTTAAAACGATAAAAATGCATAGAGGCACCGAAATAATGAAATGAACTTTTTTTGATACGTGAATTATAAAGAAACACCAGCTCATTGAGACGTTTTTCTTGACATAATCCATGGCAAAATTGTGATAAATTATAGCAAGGATTTTAACGTGTGAGTATACAATAATAGTCTTTGTTGTCAGCTTCAAACAGACAGATTTCTTTAATCGGTTTTTTTCAATATGTTAACCCCATTACAATTGGTGACCAGTATATACTGGTTAACATAACATACTGGTAATGGGGTCAACATATTGAAAAAAACTGATTAAATAAATCTGTCTGTGTGAAGTTGACAACAAAGACTACTATTGTATACTTAACAAATCATTATTGGAAATGGAGCTCACACGTGAAAAAAACTTGCTATATTTTTTTCATTTTTTACCGTGAATTATGTCAAGAAGAATGTCACGATGAGCTTATTTTTCTTCATAATGTTAAAGCACCTAGCCAAACGACTGCTTGGCTAGGTTCTATTTTAACTGTTCAGGGAAAACTGTCAGTAGAAACTGATCTTGAGTAGGGGACTTTAGATGTTTACCTTAAAATAGAGCAAGCACTCGTGCGCCTCGCGCGCGCGCTTGAGGTCCATGAGTCCCTTGGCGAGGCGGAAGTGCGACTTGACGTGCGTGGCGTCGAGCCGGATGGCGCGGTAGCAGTCCCGGATGGCCGCGTACGTGTCGCCAGACCTGCGGCCAGAATTAATACAAATTAATTAATAATTTTTCGTATTACTAACTACCTTTAAATTGTTGGAAAAACTGTTTTTGATAAGCGAGTTGATCACTAATCACCGTCACTGACATTGTTGCACGTAACCATGGTAATAACAGTGCTATAACAATTATTATAAAACTGTTATAACCATGGTAACGCTCATTACAGAATTGTTTTCACGCTTCGGTTACGCTATAGGCGGTATTCTGATACCGTTAACGATATCAATATTAGTGGTTTATAGTACGCAAGTAGAAAAAACCGGCCAAGTGCGAGTCGGACTCGCGCACAAAGGGTTCTGAACCATTATTTATAAAAAAATCACGTTTGTTGTATGGGAGCCCCATTTGAATATTTATTTTATTCCGATTTTAGTGTGTGTTGTTCTAGCGGCAACAGAAATACATCATCTGTGAAAATGTCAACTGTCTAGCTATCACGGTTCATGAGATACAGTCTGGTGACAGACAGACAGACGGACAGTGGAGTCTTAGTATTAGAGTCCCGTTTTTACACTTTGAGTACGAAACACTAGAAAGGACGTATGCGCAAGTTGATAGTCAAAGTAAATTTAACCCTTATGTTAAGATAAGGTCACTAATCACGCGGTTCTATGAGACACACGGCCTTTTTTCTAAGGAGTATCCGAAAGTGGGTATCTGCCCGATAAGAGTGTAGTCGGTGCTCACCAGCCGCGGCGCATGAGCGCGGCGGCGCGGTTGGAGTAGAGGATGGCGGTGTCGGGGCTGACGCCCAGCGCCGCGTTGTACAGCTCCACCGCCGGCGCGTAGTTGCCCTTGTTCACCAGCTCGTTGGCCTGGGGACACACATCAACATAATTAACACCACTACTTTTCTATTAAAACCGTAAAAATGAACGACAATGATCAAGCGCGTCAATGTTACAATGACACTAACGAGGGCGTTAATTAGATACTAACATCAGTGAACATTTGAATATGTTTCTAACGCTGGCGAGCGCGATAATATGAGACTGACGCTAGCAACAGCGTTATGCTATCCGTTCCACTGGCTGTGTAATCTCCAAACCGGAACACAACGATGCGAACACTGCTGTTTGGCAGTAGGTCAATGGATAATATGTTGGTAGCGATTCGAACGGACCCTAGGTTCTTCTACCACTGGCAAAAGATACACATGACATGACATTAATGCTACCGAGTGCGTTAATGTGATACTGACGCTATCGAGCGCGTTAATATGACACTGACGCTAGCGAGCGCATCAATATGATACTGACACTATCGAGCGATTTAATATAGCACGAGTTTTTTTGTAATTTTTTGTAAATAAATATATTGTTATCAAGTTTCAAGATCAAGTTTCGAGGTCAAGTTTCAAGATCAAGTTCCAATGTCAAAGTCAAGTCTTAAGTGAATATAAGTGGAGTCAGCACTGACCCGCTCCTTGAGCAGGCGCGCGCGCTCGTTGGCCCGCTCGGGCGGCGGCGGCGGCGGCGCGCGCGCGGGCTCGGCGCCGCGGTAGGCGTGGTTGTGCTGGATCACGAAGCTCTCCACCAGCACCGGCCGCCGCCCGCCGTTGATGTCGAACAGGTAGATCTGGGGGGGGTCGCAATTGGTCTTAGACCAACAATGATAGACACCAAAAAAGTTTATTACCGTCGCGACACGATCGAAACGTCGAGGTATAAAGTCCCGTTTTAGATTTTAATGAATTAAACAAAAGGATAGAAAGACAACATACAAAACGGCTTATTGAACTAGCTAGACGATGTAAAATGATTCCAGTGTAACTGTTTCCTAGATAAATTTCATTTATTTTTTTCAACATCGATTCAGATTTTATTGACAGTTGAACTCACGAGCGCGTGCACGACGGCGTACTTTTTTTTTTGAAGTAGAAAGCTAGTTTATCTTGTAATTCTTAACTAAGTTTGATGAAAAACGGTTGAGCTGTTTAAGTGATATATGCTCTGAAAGTAGAGATCGCCATTATGTCGGCCATTTTTAACAACATACATGAAAAAGTAAATATCTTACAGGTGCGCCGCACCGTGCTACGTCATCATCTGCGATCTAAGTTGCGCTACGCACCCCTAATTACCGCTGCGCTCCTGTTACTTTATTTAAAGATGCAAACTCGTTGGTTGGACGCACGGCTTAGAACAAAAGTATGTTCAAAAAATAGGATAAGTATAACGCACTAGTGCGAAATATCCAACATTCCCCACGATATGCCGATAGAAAAAGAAAAAAGCAATACTTCGAAAAAACCTACTTTCCTAATCCTTTAATATTAAAGCAAACCTCTTTAGAAATTAATCCACATGAACGTGCCTTTCAAGTTTTTTCTTCATCTTTGATTTATACCTCAATATCAGTGTCAATTAAGTCTCTTATACAACATAACAAAATTTTTTGGTGGATTCGAGTTAGTTTAATCATAATGAATTGTTATGAGTTGTTTCAATATTTATTTTCCATATTAATATCTAGTTATCTACACATGACATTAATGACATAAGAATAGCTCACCCATTCCGATCACTGGTCATAAGCCGTTACCTGTTCGGAGCCGAGGTTGACGAGCAGCTCCGTGCCGTCGTTGCTGAAGGCGACGTACGTGGTGGCCTTCTTGGGGAAGTTGTGATCGTTGGGCTCGAAGGACAGGTGACCTGCACAACAGAGGTTAGTTTCAAACACGCGCACACAAACACAACACGCACCGTAAATACTCAAGCAATAACGCTAACACACGCACAAAAAAAGTACATCTACAAAGTACAAAGCCTAAAATTAAGAAACGGCCCGTACGCGTAATTTACTCGATATTACCTTCCCTCTTTCTGCCCCCGCACAGTATCCTCCCCCTCTGTCTGTCACTGTTCAAAACACTCGCGCACGTTCTACCCCCTAAGGCGTGAAATACACACGCGACACATGCCTGCGCCTTGCAGCCGCAGTCCTATATATATATTTCTTTATAGTAGCCGGCGCGCGTTATGTCCTCCTGCCTCCCCTCCCCCCTACTAGTCTCCCCCACTGCTGTCCGGGAAGTAGTACTGCACGGCGGCACCCGGGATCCCCCCCCCTCTACTGACCGGGCGCGTAGTACTGCACGGCGGCACCCGGGATCCCCCCCTCTACTGACCGGGCGCGTAGTACTGCACGGCGGCACCCGGGATCCCCCCCCTTCTACTGACCGGGCGGGTAGTACTGCACGGCGGCACCCGGGATCCCCCCCCCTCTACTGACCGGGCGCGTAGTACTGCACGGCGGCGCCCGGGATCCCCCCCTCTACTGACCGGGCGCGTAGTACTGCACGGCGGCGCCCGGAATCCCCCCCTCTACTGACCGGGCGCGTAGTACTGCACGGCGGCGCCCGGGATCTCCCCCCCCCTCTACTGACCGGGCGCGTAGTACTGCACGGCGGCGCCCGGGATCCCCCCCCTCTACTGACCGGGCGCGTAGTACTGCACGGCGGCACCCGGGATCCCCCCCTCTACTGACCGGGCGCGTAGTACTGCACGGCGGCACCCGGGATCCCCCCCTCTACTGACCGGGCGCGTAGTACTGCACGGCGGCGCCCGGGATCTCCCCCCCCCCTCTACTGACCGGGCGCGTAGTACTGCACGGCGGCGCCCGGGATCCCCCCCCTCTACTGACCGGGCGCGTAGTACTGCACGGCGGCACCCGGGATCCCCCCCTCTACTGACCGGGCGCGTAGTACTGCACGGCGGCACCCGGGATCCCCCCCTCTACTGACCGGGCGCGTAGTACTGCACGGCGGCGCCCGGGATCTCCCCCCCCCTCTACTGACCGGGCGCGTAGTACTGCACGGCGGCGCCCGGGATCCCCCCCCTCTACTGACCGGGCGCGTAGTACTGCACGGCGGCACCCGGGATCCCCCCCTCTACTGACCGGGCGCGTAGTACTGCACGGCGGCACCCGGGATCCCCCCCTCTACTGACCGGGCGCGTAGTACTGCACGGCGGCGCCCGGGATCTCCCCCCCCCTCTACTGACCGGGCGCGTAGTACTGCACGGCGGCGCCCGGGATCCCCCCCCTCTACTGACCGGGCGCGTAGTACTGCACGGCGGCACCCGGGATCCCCCCCTCTACTGACCGGGCGCGTAGTACTGCACGGCGGCGCGCGGGATGTTCTGCTCGGGGTCGCCGGAGCCGGAGCGCGAGCAGCGCACGTTCTGCCGTTCCCACGACACGCGGGCCCCGGGCATGATCACCTGCAGTAACATCACTTTACATAGATTTAGGAGTTCCCAAGAGTACAAAAACCTCGATTTTCAGTTTTTCGCGGAAATAAGTCCCACCCGCACGGTCCGAACTTTTTTGGGCAGACGTATAAAAAAAAAGTCATTGCGGTACAGTTAATGATATGTCTAAGGATCAAAAATATGCCTTTTTTTGTTATTTTGCAATATACTTACTTATCGCAATGCAGAACATAGCAAAATATCAAAATAAAGTAGGGAAATTGCATCCCTGGACAGTTTTGATCTCGGGCCGGCCGGCCCCTTCCAACAATGTACTAAAATCTCATGCAAAATAAAAGTTGTTATGCACATCATCGTTATATGGGTGAGTGAGAACCAAGAAGTTGGGCCATAGTTCAACGTAGTAACCATACCAACATCGAAGGTAAAAAAAAAACTGGAAAAAATAGAGAACATCCTCCTTTTTTGAAGTCGGTTTAAACAAATGGCGTGAGTTAGCACGCCAAAGTTATTGGACTTTACCGGCAATATAATGACATTCCTGAACCTGAACTAGGTAGGTAAGCACCAAGCTTTGGCTGAAAACCAGCGCTGTGGCTCCGGCTGCAGCACATGCTGAGCTGAGTCCTTTTTGACCTCACACGCAACGTCTCTAAGTTTGCTACTTGTATATAAATGTTTTTATGTTCTATTCTTTTACTTTTTAGTTTTTTCGATTCAAATATATACCATACCTTCACGCCTGTAATCCCAGAGTGGGGTAGGCAGCTACAGAATTACCTACAACTTTAAAAAACTTGTTGATAATTCTGTAACCACACTTTGCACAATTAGACTAAGATGTTCACCAGCGTATTAGTGACAGGTTGCAAGACCATTGCCTAACAGTACTACAAGCCTTTATTCCCCTACGGCCGAACCCTATATTCAAACCGCGGATAGATAAGGCTTACTTCGGGTTAAAATTTGACATTTGCCCATACAAAATGTGTCAAATTTTAATCCGAAGTAAGCCTATCTGACCGCGGTTTGAATATAGGGTTTGGCCATTAGTCGCCCCTTACGACATCCACGGGCAGACATGGAGTTGCACTATTCTAACCCGGCAACCACACGGGTAAAATGTTTGATTTTATTTGTCGTGTTGCAGTGTTTTTGTAAAATAAATGTTGTGAGTTTGAGTAATATCCTTACCTGCATCTTGCTGAGCTTGATCATCCTGGTGTCGTAGAGCCGCACGTACAGGTCGTTGGCGCCGACGGCCAGCTGGTACGGGCGGCGCGGGTTGACGGCGACGCACTTGGCCTCGGCGTAGCGCCCGAGGTGGTTCAGCAGGTTCACCAGTACGTTGGCCGAGTTGCAGCGGTGCGCGGTGCGCAGGTCGTGCTGCCTGGGGGGGGGAGTATCTTGTCAGCCAACGTTACCTTTTGAACTCCTTACGTTAAATACATCTTATGTAAAAGAAGAAATACAGTACCCAGCATAATATCAAGACCTTCAAATCGTTACATAGATATTTACATACATTCACGCCTTCAATCCCAGAGTGTTTTAGGCAGAGCAACAGAATTATACAACAACTCTAATAACTCGTTGATAATTCTGCAACCACATTTTGCACAATTAGGCTAATCGTTAATAAACCTAAAATAATCATTCATGAAAAATGATGCAAAAACTTAAAGATGATTTTAAATAGCTACTCAATGATACCCCACTTCCGATGATACGTACTCTTTTCGTATTGGAAAAATTGAGGTTTTGTTTAATAAAGACATAAATAAATAAATAAACTATCGATTTGTCGATAACATCGATAAACAGCGGCGTTCTCTCCCTATAACTTGTCAAAAGCCGCTCCCAAAATTCCGGGCCTTAATGAACTATAGGTATAAAATAAAGTATACTCAGGGACAACTTTAGAGGAACGCAAAAAAAGAACTAGACTATTAACGTATTTTATACGTTGTGAGTCAGATATTAATAACAGCTTGGATCATATAGATTTTTTGGAACATTTGTGTTTATCACTTCACTACATAGTATAAAACAAAGTCACTTCCCGCTGTCTGTCTGTCTGTCCCTATGTATGCTTAGATCTTTAAAACTACGCAACGGATTTTGATGCGGATTTTTTTATTAAATAGACTAATTCAAGAGGAAGGTTTATGGTTTATGTATAATAAATGCTGGTTTATTGTACGGGTGTTACAGAAAACTCAAATAAACCGAAGCGAAGCGAGGGCGGGTTCATAAATTGTATTTTTTAAATAAACGAGTATTTATTGTTGTAATCGTTAAAAATGCACATTATAAAGAAAATAAAACAAAAAATATATTCGCAGAAAACGGCGTCGGTAAGTGATTTCTTGTAATTCTAATGGGAATAAAGATTCTTTAACCATAATCCAAAAAAAACAGATTGTTTTTATTTTATTTTATTTCACTGTCATTACATCATCATTAAAAAATAATATTAAATAAAAACCATGTCTTTTTTGTTCTTAAAGTGTTACTTCTTCCCGTTCTTTATTTTGTCCGTGAGTGTATTTTGATTGATTGAAAAATAAACTCACAGAATGAGCCCGTCCTCGCCGGCCGACCACATCAGGTGCGGGTTGTCCGGGGAGGCCGCGAGCCGCTTGACCCGGCCGCAGTGGCACGAGCACTCCAGGATCGTGCCGCCGCCGCACACGCTGCGCGCGCGCACCGTGCCGTCCGCCGCGCACGTCGCGATCAGCTCCGGCGATAGGAACTGGGGAAGGAATAGAGCTTTAAAAGCATAGAAACCACAACAAACATCCTCCTAAACCCCACCACCATACAACGAAATTTGCCAATGGGATATGAACCTATTATGAACGCAATAAAGTCAATAGGGAATGATAAATTCATGACTTTTTCACAGTCAGAAAACTCACTTAAATCGAACCGAAGCCAGGTTGGGTCGCTAGTAATTAATAATGTAAATAGGCACTCGTTAGCTAAATTTAATTAAAATCTATAGAGCTCTTAAAGCACTAATATCATCAATTAGGGCAGGGTCTTCAATTACAAACTTTTTTTAGTATCTACTCTGTCCAAGACCTCTCCAATAGTAAAATGTAGTTTTTTTTATACTTTCGTGGCAGAATACGAATTCTACATACACAAAATTACGGGCCAAAGTCAATTATTCATACACTTGATCAGGAAAACATGAATTAACAGTCAACAACAACGCTCATATTTTTTCATAACCGTATACAGTAGTAAATATGATATCTTATCCGAATAAAACAAGCAGTTGTTTGTCTCAAAAACTACTTACACACTTTGTACTCTGTACTGAGTAACGACTTTATTTCAGATTATAAATAAAAATAGAACTATCCTTGTTACATGCGATGGCGGCTACGAAAGTTTAGACCCGTAAAAAATCAGCTAAATGCGAGTCGGACTCGCGCACCGAGAGTTCCGTACGAACTTGTAGGTATGGAAATAACTGTTCATAGTGTGAATATCACATTCGCAAAACATCATATACGCATAACATCACATTCGCAAAACATGATATTTACAAAAAGTCGTAGGTAGGTTTAGATTATGTTAGATTTACAGGCAGTTTAAGTTACTCCAAATGAGTCAAAAATCAAAATCAAAAATTTATTCAGTAAATTTACCACCATGAGGGCTCTTTTACACGTCGGTAATATGGAGTGAATCTACTAGCGCTTCGGACAAGACCATCATTGCGGAGAAGAAGCGCCGCAAGAAACTCCAGAAGGTCATTTTTTCAAACATAAAATACAATAATACTTAAAACTAAGTTACATTACAAGTAAAATAACAAATATTAATATTCAGTATTAGAACTAGCACAAATAAAAACATTACAAATGTAAGGTCAAATACATTCAACTAAAAATAATGACTAGGAGAACAACACGACGAGGTCTCTACGTCAAAAGCCATAACTGGAATAATTAAGTGCCACTGGAGTAGTTGCCATTACCACATACATACATACATAGCAGAGCAGGCAGAGCTACAGAATTACCAACAACTTTAAAGTTGTTGATTATTCTGTAACCACATTTTGCACATATAAGCTGATGTTTACCAGCGTATTAGTGACAGGTTGCAAGCCCATCGCCTAACAGTACCACAAGCCTATAGTCCCTTACCATATTTTTAATCATTCATTTCACGATTAAATGCGGGAGTTACAGAAGATTATTTTATCTACACTCATATCATAAGTTCTCTATAATGCGTTCAGAATCCGTAGACAATGACCAGCATTACTTGATACAATTTTACTATGATATGTTTTCTTATCTGTAGCTGTAATGAAAAGTTAAAATTACGATACAACTTTTGATAAAGTAATGTTGTTCAAATTTGGAACATCTTCCAAAACCAACAAAATTCAAAAAGGGGGCCAATTCTAGTATCAATTGAACGTCGACTCGGTATATTTGAAGTAAAGTGTCGTACGCCATTTTGATTTCGAATGACATTAGAATAGGGACTTTGTTAGTTTGTCTATGATTTAAAAAAAACATTCATATTCGTGACACAGGTTAGCTTTGCCGCCATGTTTGTTCTGCCGCCTACTGAACGCATCTTAGAGTACTTATAATATGTGTGTAGATAAATTAATGTATGTAACTGTACATAATTAGGCCTTAAAACACTCATGTGATCTTATTATGAAACTCGCCTTCAGCTCGTTTCATAAAACCACACTAGTATTTTAATACTATTTTAAAATTTATCGAACTATCCCCATTTTACGGTACAGAGCCCTTAAACCTTAGGCCGGATTTACACTTGTAAGTTATTACTGTAAGTTTTGAAACAAAGTTATATGCAAGACAGAGATGCAGATATTTGCCACTTGCTCTTACCCCCCTAGTTGCGTCTCAGAACTTACAGTAATAACTTACAAGTGTAAATCCGGCCTTATGTTTTGAACCTCCGAAGCAAATAGTTATTACAAACAATAACGTGTGTATCTGTGTATCTGTCTGTGGCACCACAGCTCCTAAACGGATGTACTGATTCGGATGCGGTTCTTTTCACCTCGTAAGGCCTAATGTGCAATATCAAGGCAATTTAAATTGAACTGTATTGTAATGGGAATAAAGTTTATTTTCCTTTCTTTATAAATTGAAAATGGCATTTTCGAACCAATGGACGTACATTATGAACAAGGTTTATTTTCCATTCTACATAAATTAAAAATGGTTTCGAACTAACGTAATTGAACTTTATTGCCTTGATAGTAGATTCAATGTCCCATTGACAAAAAAACTGGGTGTCTGCTGTAGTACGGTGGCCCTTACGGGGTGAAGTAGAAATAATCTGGGGTGGGTAGGACGGACGGACGGACGAACAGCGTAGGCCTATCGATAGGTTCAAGTGGCCTAGTGGCTTAGGGAGTCGACTGACCGTGATCGTAAGGTACAGAGTTCGAAGCCTAGTGGTTACCATGCAGCAATGAGTTTTTCTTACGTATGCTCTTACAGTAAAGGAAAAACATCGTGAGGAAACCTGCACATTCGAACAGTAATAAGGTAATCCTAAAAGGTTGGATTGTATATGATTGCCCATGCCCATCTGTGATGAAAGATAACATAATAGGGTCCCGTTTAGCACCCTTTGGGTACGGATTCGTAAAAATTAACTGAAGTTTGTGCATTAGAACAACAACATAGAGCAACATTTTACTTAACCGTTGTTAAAAACTGTCAGTTCTCATCCCACTCACACTGAGTTATTTATTACTGACAGTTCAGTGAAAACTGATTATGTGTATGCCATTATGAATCAGAAGTTCAGTAGCATAACCAAAACAAAAAGGCATTTAAAATAATAACTATGCCATTATAATAATATAAATCTATGTTCAAAGTTGCTTGAACTGATACATCTCTTTTCATTTTATTTTTTTTCATTTTTTTTCATTTTCATTTTCATTTTTTTTTCATACAATCATTGTTTGAACAGATTTCATCTTGTATTAGTACATGTTTTTCCAGATTATTACAATTACATTTACTTCTCGCACTTAATAGCTAACTGAGTCATTGTATATTATTCACTCACTGTTACTCAACAAATATGTAACAGATTAATAGTTGAATGTGCTGTCATGACTACATAGCTGCTATATTTTTCAATATATGGTGACCAATCATATACATAAAACCGGTAAAGTGCGAGTCGAACTCGCGCAAAGAGGGCTCTGTACGCCGCACAGTAGGAGTAGGTATTATTTTATTATATTCCAATTCGAATCGAATCAGCGCGAGCCCAACTCACACTTGACCATACTCAGTATTTGTTGTTTTTGTTCAGGGATCCGAATGGACAGACAGAGGGACGAACGGACTGACTGGTGGACGAATGGACTGATTTAGGGACGGACGGACAGACTGACGAACTGATGGACAAGTGGACAAATGGACGGGCAGACGGACGAACGGACGGACAGACGGACGAACGGACGGACAGACGGACGAACGGACAGAAAGACAGACGAATAGAAGGACAGACGGAAGAACGAACAGGCGGACAGCAAAGGCATATCAATAGGGTACCATTGGGCCCCCTTCGGGCACTTAACCCCGAAAATTAAGCATGATCATGTACTGGAAGTAAAAATATTTTTTTTGTGTACAAATAATAGTTAATCTATTTCAAAAATCTTATTCATTATCATAGGGAACCATTAATTAAAACTATACTAGGAATTAATAATGGGTTACCACATTTGTGCTTAATGGCGTATCTTTTATTTTTGGCCTTTGTAAATATGACCATATTTCTTCCTCTGTTCGGCATCAGACTACAACTATTTTGTGTATTAGTAGATATAACAGATATACTTATGACATTTATTATCATAAGTATTAGAAATAAACAGGATAATTATGTTTTTAGTTTTTATCCCTGCATTGTTTTTCTATGCCACACAACCACTATGTAAATTTCTTATTGGTTATTTAGACAACCGGCAGTCCTAATGCCTACTGGCATTTATTATGTATTAGGTCTGCCATTTGCACTTATTATTATGCAATAAAGATTAAATAAATAAATAAATACACTTGTACACAATAATATGTAAAAATCTGTAATTGGCTGTACTTGTTGATATTTTACTATTGTATGAAACACCATGTAATCGCTGTTGATTTTCCAATAAACCATAAATAAATAAAATAATAATACATACATTTTAATTTGATTCACATGATCATTCTTAGAAAAGTATAAATTCCCAACACATAGTAACACGGAATTATTTCTTTTGAGCTTTTTTTATACTAAATAGTGCGCATAAATGAATATTGTCGTTACTTAAATGAGAAATGATATTAATTAAATCACCAATGCTCATAATGCTAGAGTCAATTTTAATCAATTGACCTAGGACATAGTCAAAAATACTACAGATAATTTAAACTAAATCTCAATCACTCTTGATTGTCTTTTTTCTTCCAACTGACTATTATATCCACTAATTTTATAAATATATATTTATTGATTATTATAAGTCCTCTATAAGATACTACATTCCACATAGTTATCAGGCAACATTATTAAACATTGTTATACAAATTGCTGTCAATAAAGCCCAGTTTGCTATCAAACCTGTTGTGATGTATGACATAGCATTGCTTTGATTAAAGTTACCATAGACCTAGAATGTTCTGACTACTGTTAGCTCACCTTCACAGAAAAGATGTTCCCAGTGTGTCCAGTGGCTATGTTACGTAGCAGCTTATATCGGTAAGGGTCCCACAGGATAACGTGAAGGTCGTCAGATGCCGACGCCAAAACACTGCGTAAAAAATGTTTATATGTATATCTATGGTTTAAAAAAATATTAGTGGTAAGTGTTACGTGTAGGGATTCTTACGATCCGTCTTGGTTCCATTCCAAGCAGTTCACGCATCCCATATGCCCATTTAGCTCCTTCTCCAAGCCTAAACGGTCTATCATGCTCCTGGTGATCGTAAGACGGTTCTGGAATTGGCGGTCCACGTATCCTTGCTCCCGCGCCGCCATCAGCCCCACCGTACCCTTCGCCCAAGCGGGCTCCTCTCTCCTACCCATGGCTGGCGAATCCACGCTCAATTTGTCTGATAAATCATCACAATCAGACATAAACTTTAACTAACTGCGGCTCGGTCTATTTATAGTGCACTCCTTTCCACCCCTCATCTCCTAGATTCTTACTAGAAACATAGAAACAGAGCACTACTCGGAACGCTATTTTCAAATAAACAATTTGCTGGGCAAAAGCTTTTTTTAAGATAGTGTTAAATTATATAGAAAATAAAAGCAGAGCTGTCAAACAGCTGTCGTCAATTGCCAGCCATTGAAAAAATAATGTTGCTCTATGATTGGTAAGCGGTGTTTACACGGAGGTATTAAGTCAAACCGAAACAGCTGAGGCCCGTTTCACGAAGCTACAAGTTACAAATTACAAGCGGAATTCTCTTTCCAACTCGTACTGCTAGAAAGAGAGTTCCGCTTGTAATTTGTAACTTGTAGCTTCGTGAAACGGGCCACTGGAAACCTTGATCAGAGGCTCTACTTTGAAATCCGTAATTCGAACTTCGTCTATTGCTATCCCTTTTGCTCTCGACGCGTCACTAATTCGCAAGAAAGTGACGGAGCGATCCGAAGTTCGAATTACTGATTTCAAAGTAGAGACCCAGTTCCAACCCTCATTTATAATATTTAAACATTATTTCGAGCTGAATTAAAAGGTTGCTGGTTTCAAATGAACCAAATTAGCATTCAGATATAGCAAAAATATTCTGTAGTTTTGGCTATAAAAATTCAGTATCCAGGTCATAAATGCAATGTGTAGACTAGACTCTAAAAAAAAAACGATGTCAATAATAAATAAATGGGAATGTTGAATTCTTAACTATGATTTTAATTTTTTAATTTATCTCGTTAAAACAGAAAGTTTTATTCATTGTTTAAGTATTGGCTGTTACGGCTGCTGTTATTAACAGGACCAATTTGGTAACTAAGAACTCGCCTCTCTAAGATACCAAGAGCTAAAAAAACTCATCAATAAAAACCTAACCATAAATCTACCTCTCAGACCTTCTAGTTCAAAATGGGTGAGCGTAAGGGCCAGAACCTGTACTACCCCCCCGACTATGACCCTAAGGTCGGGGGGCTGAACAAATTCATGGGGACCCATGCTTTGCGAGAACGAGCCAGGAAACTCCACATGGGTATCCTGATAATTCGGTTTGAAATGCCATACAACATCTGGTGTGATGGCTGTAACAACCACATCGGGATGGGGGTGCGTTACAACGCAGAGAAGACTAAGATCGGGATGTATTACACAACTCCAGTGTATCAGTTCCGGATGAAATGCCATTTGTGTGATAACCATTTTGAGATCAAAACTGATCCGGGAGTAAGTATACACAAAGCATAAAATGATGATATAAAGTACCTTGGGCTTTGACATATTATTATAATAAGTCAAATCATTATATTCTCCTGAAAAGTTTAACTTAGGTTACTTCGTAAGGGAAATAAAGAGTCATACAATCGGGCTATGTTATTTATTTTATTCAATTAGTGTCAAATAAAATACTTTTTAGGGGTTTATTATGTGGTAATTACTTACAATTATTTTTATTTCAGAATCTAGACTATGTCATAGTGTCCGGTGCAAGACGTCAAGAGAACAGATGGGACCCCACAGAAAATGGCCAGATAGTCCCAGAAACAAAGGAGACGCAGAAGAGGATGTTTGATGATGCCATGTTCCGTTTGGAACACAAGACAGGAGACACGGATACTGCCAAACTGGACAAGCCACGGCTAGGGCGCCTTGTTGGGAGGAACGAGAATGTATGGAAAGATGATTATGAAGCTAACTGCTCACTGCGGAGGAATTTTAGGGTAAGAAACTTTTGGGTGCCTTTTGCGATTTCTTATGTGTTTAAAAAAAACTTAATGTTAGACCAAATATCTAGTATTTTTTATGTTCTCAATTATTTTCTTAAAAAACGCAATGGATGAAGGGGGATCTGCCCTAGCATTGACAATCTACTAATTATTGGCACCATAACTTTATTTCAAGGTAATAGAGGTGCAAAACATCACACACATAACTGAGGAATAACTACTAGGTAAATTGGAAAAAACACTCTTTTTTGGGTGATTTTGGTAATACCTATTCTTAAGTAGCTGTCAAAAAAATCCATACAAATTTAGCTCCAGATGATAATAATGTTTCTCACCCCCCAAATTAAGTCCGTTTTCCATGATTTTTTAATATGTTGTAGTTATAAATAAATAAAATTATTATAAATATATTGTAGGTTTTGTTATTTAAATTTGTTTCATTCTAAGAAATATTTTCTTGGAAAGGAAAACATACAGACATTGGTTTTCATGATATCTACAACATATTCAAAAATCGTAAAAATTGGACTAGGTTTAAGGGGAGAGAAACATTATTGCATTTTGTATGGAATTTTTTAGCTTCACAATCCTCAAATGTAATCAAGATATTTTTTTAAGGAAATAAAATTACTTTTCAATTTCTTTTAAAATTCAAAATGGCATTGTAGAACAACAGAAAGTAAGCTTATTTGCATTGCCTTGATATTCCAATTCCAGTAATAAAAAAGTTCCTTCGTCTAGTATCGTGAACTAAATTATTCTGAATTTTGATTACCAGTATGAATTGAAAGTAATTGTTTGTAGTCTAGTTTAATCAATAAACAATAAATCATTCTTGTCTTCCCAACAGAAAAGACGGAAAGAGCTTGAAGAGTCATCAGTCAATGATGGCTTACTCCTTGCAAAATCTTCACTAGACATCCAGCTACTCCCGGAGGCTGAAGAGGACCGGCACATGGCCACCCTACTGTCCCTCCGACCAGCCCGCAGCATCGAGGAGAAACAAAACACAACACGGACCGGTATTTTAAACAGCCCGGCTTTACCTAGTTCTAGCGGGTTGATCACGACCTTCGGAGGCCTAAAAAAAGAAGAGTCTTTAAGTAAGAATACGGGTTTGACTAGAAACGCTTTAGGTATTATGATTAAAAGGAAAAAGATTGAAAGTAGTGCGGATGATCAAAAAATTAATAATAAAAATGATACTACAGTAGGCGATGAAAAAGATCAAAGTAAATTAGTGTTAAAGGATGTAGAAAAAGATAAAACTGAAAGCACTGAAGAAGCTAAAATACCATTAGCAGCTAAAGAAACTGATGAAAATAATGCAGGGGATGCAACTAAGAAATTGGAAGATGCTGTTGTTCATGATTTAGTAGAAATTAAAAAAGATGTAGACAAAAGCAAAGAAGTAAAAATGTCTTTAGTTTGTGATTATAGCTCTAGTGGTGACTCGAATTAAAAAAACTTAACTAAGATGTGTTTATCTATCTATGCAGTTATGATTATATTTCAGTACTGCAAAAGAGTGGAATGCGCTTGCGGCGCCAAGTTCCGAGTGCATACAATCTGAACCTATATGTATAAGCTAGGGTAATAGGCAACTTCTGGGTGAGCTCGCTTTATCATAGACAAAATCTTCATCCTCCAAGGGCAAAAAAGAGTTAGTGAAGAGCAGACACTTTACCAATATAAAAAAGGCGATAATTCAACAATCTCTAGTAGTTGGTTTACGCTATAAGGCTTATAAGACAATAGCTTATTGGAATAACTAATAATTGTTTTTGCTTTGATTGTACACGTGAACACGTGTCTGCTTATCTGAGACATATTCAATTACAAAACGTATTATCTCAGAACTCTGTAGAAAGTCGGGCTATTTTTTTATCGAAAGATAAGGCAGATAAGCACGCGTGTCATCTAATGATAAGTGATCACTGCGAGGAATCAAGTGCGCAAGTAAATCGGGACACCGCCAAGTTATTCATTTTATAACGTCACACGAGGTATTGGTTTTTCATCAACAGGCGTTTTCACTAAAAAGTGTACCCCAATTAAGGAACTTAAACTCTGTCAGTTTTGTGACGAAAATCCAATTAAGGAACTTAAACTCTGTCAGTTTTGTGACGAAAATAAGTCATACATTTACGGCCGCAATGAATAGCTAATTTTCGTCACAAAACTGACTAAGTTAAAGTGACTTAATTGGAGTACCTTTTGTACTGAAAACGCCCCAACACGAGGTTCTTTGTTTTGTATCAAGGCATTATATTACAAGACAGTGTTCCTAAATCTGTATTCCTCTCACGTTACTAAAGCCGTTTATAAAAATCACTTTATTGTGTCCTAGTCTTAAGAGCTTTTTTGAGCCGCTGTTGCTATTTTTTTAATGTTAGCTTTACAGTCAAGGAAATTGATTCGTAGACCACTTCGGACTATGTCAAAGTCAAGTAATCAATCAAAACGTAAGAGACTTTTTATGATTTTATTGGCAGTGTCACTTTGACATGGTCCAAAGTGGTCTACGAATCAATTTCCTTGACTGTACATACATAAGCTGTATGAAACTATTTATGTAAATATTCTAAAATGTATATAAGGTAAATGTTTACAAATAAAACAACTTTTTATACATATTGATGTTTATTTAATGATTTATAAAACATTTATCATTGATCTGCCTTCGATGCAAGCAACATAACTATAAAAATAAATTATTTAATAGGAACTTAATATTACAGGAACAAAGTTAGTACAGTCGGCGACGATGTATCCACTTTTGAACCTTATTACAGTGCAATAAGGTGAAAAATTGGATACATCTCTTTATAGTCGAATATATAGTGGTATTTTTCTAAGATGTCCGAATGGTCGTTAAGAGGTTATCTTTAGAAGTTCAAAACGAAAGGAAATATGTAAAAAGATAATCCGCTCAAATAGCTACCTTCCTTTGTAAGTTATAAGGTTCAAGTTGTTATGGCAAACCTAAGTATCAATATGTCTCGGTTGGACCTCACCCATGTAGAAGGCTGGCGAGTGGCAAAAACCGCTACTGTTTTTAATGTCAAGCAATTACAACGTGACCCTTATTGTATAGGACGTAATTTGAGTGGATTATCTCTTTACATATTTTCTTTCGTTCTGAACTGCTAAAGATAATCTCTTTATGACCATTCGGACATCTTAGAAAAATACCCCATATACGTGCTCTGCTATTGCATAACCAAGTAACAAAACATGTGTTTCATTATAAATATTTCTTTTACATAGCTGTTGGTAACCGAAAGTTGACAAAGTACAATTTTTCATTAAGGGCAATTGGAAATATCGAAACCAAACAAAAGCTCGATATTCATTGCAAAATCGATGTTATAACCCTGACGCTTTCTCTTTTATTTATCATGATTACTTAAAAGTAAAGAAAATAGATCAAAGTTTTGATTTCGCTGTCACTAAATGTGATATCAGTTTTACCCTAACCTAACCCTTTTATAATACAGTTTAAACATAATTTACATGTACATCGCTGCCGATTAGTAAGGTTTGCCCAAACCTGAATGCATTACCAAGAATATGGTTGTAACACTTGTAATTAAGGTTCAATTTGTTTTATTGCGTTTAAACAAACCGGGGCAGCTGTAAAATATATTAAAACATTACAATAAAATATTATGTTATACATTTAACTACAACAGCGATTAAAAGTAACATCAACGCTTATACATCGTATTGATTGATAGACACCAATATTAGATCAAAAAGACCTAATTTCTTTATCATTACAGCTATTTTCGACATAATTTAGAGCTAGTCTAAACCATCGTCCAAGGAATTAAGCCCCTTTGAAATATAAACAGTGCAGTCTGCTTCTAATAGTGACCTGTTATTATTATTACTAAAATAAAGTTTTAACTTGCTGGGCGATTTTTATTTGTTGCTAAGCATCGCAAGAGCTTATATCGTTGTAAGGTTTTTAAATTTCGCCGTATCACTGTTTATTAATGTAATTAGGTGAATTTTAGAAGCAAACTTCACACTAAATGATAGATAAATATATAAATGCTTTACGAAAATACTTTCAACATTCAAATATCATTTTTTTTATCCTAGTTAGAAGGTCAATGTGAACTCTGCGACGATGTCAATAAAGTCTAAGTTCCTTCGACCCGTTCGAATGAGGCAATACAAGCAATTGCACTGTTTTTTATATAATTTGCGTTTACATTTATCCATATAGATATGATTACTTTTACAGTACGATTATGTCAATGGTCATAATTATATGAATTTTTATTACTTAGAAGTTGTTTACCAATTTAAAAGTATTTTATAGTAAAATATGTAACCAAGTATGATAAAAAAACTAGTCTGGGCCATTTAAATTTTTCGGTTTTATAAACCTTTGAAAAAATATACAGGGTGGTACTCGATAAACTGTACATATTGAATGGGATTTTAGGTTAATTTATCGGTAAAACAATTTCTTTTTATTTTTTTTACCCACTGGTTTTTTTTACAGATTTTAAAACTTTTTGGTAAAGTTTGGGTAGTACACTTACTTGTGACGGTGTAACTTTTGATCTAACAGCCCAAAAAAGATAAAATAAAATGCATAGTATTGACATTAGTTAGGTTTATAATAATTGATAACAATATTAGACCAATTAAAAAAAATAGCTGTGTAACTGTCTTTTTTTTTTGAAAATTACTGCAAAAATGTCATTTTGTTTTCATAAAAACACGTTTTCTCAATATTTCGTAGATATTTTACCACTTATTTTTTATATAATAAGCCAAAAATAAGTGGTTAAATATCTGCAAAATATTGAGAAAATGGTGTTTTTATGAAAACAAAATGACATTTTTGCAGTAATTTTCAATACTACCCAAAGTTTAATAAAGAGTTTAAAAAAAAAATAGTTTTACCGATAAATTAACCTAAAATTTCATCCCGTTCAATATGTACAGTTTATCGAGTACCACCCCGTATAAGCAAAAGGCGAAAAAAGAAATGTTGTAAAAGAGGTATCTAATATACGTATAAAATTCTCGTGTCACAATTCAAGCATAATATTTTTTGAAATGGGTCACAAATTAACGCTCGTGACCGGACTTATTTTAGACAAACTGAAATAGCCCTTGAGGTTATATGGTGGAAACCTATTTTCATTGAAGACGTTAGTACCAGTTGGTCGCCAGCCATTACAGTTTAACAATAATCATGTTTTAATTGATTAATTTATAATAATTATATGAACATTGATATAACCGCATTCTTCACATACATTTACAAACTCGATTTTCTTCTATTCTACCTAAACTACACAAATATACATGCTTTGACTAAGCAAAATAAAGCTTGATTGACTAGAAAAAAACTTAAGCTAGTTTCGGCCATTTTTATTTAAATAATCAATGGCTCTCAAACTGTGAATCCGCCGATACAAAAACTGTTTCTAGGTATAGTCACAGTAAAACAAGGTTCGCCACATTTGGACCTTAAGTTGAACATTGAAATACACATTTGGACATTGAAATAGAGTCGAAAAGTGACGAACCTTTTCTTATACCGTGACTATGCCTACCTAAAGTGATATTAATCCGTAACACACCAAGGCAGAGTTCGTCAATTAATCCGGCTATGCTCCAGCCAGATACTCTTGACTCTTATTTATCAAAGTTTGGGAGCCTTAGTGTTATAAAAAATAATCTATCTAATTCTCGACTCTATGATAATTGTCATAGAGCTCAAAAATATAAATAAGAAAATTACTTAAACATAATGCCGTGTCGATGGAAATCCTGTGGATTCTATCGTTGCTTTTTAGTAACTAACAACAAGCACTAACATGTAAAAATATACCTAAAGCTCCTTTACATAAGGTGCTTTATAAGTTTTTCTTAGCCTTTGTATGTCCGTTTATCTTTAAATAGTAGGCAATATTAGATAAAGGTAAATTTTATATGCCATTAAATTTGGCCTATTCCCAGTTGTCCGCACCCTGGTTTTTTTTTGAAGTGATAACTTCTTTACGGATGGTAAACCATTTCGTTACGTAACGCGCGATTAATGACAGACTGTCTGGCTTCCCTTTCCCTCACGCATACGGCAGCGGTAGTACTAATTTTTAATCAATTTATAAAATAAAAAAGATGCAGGAACCGGATTTGAATCGCGGCACCTTAGCGTCATAGACTTACCTCTCAGCCGCTAGGCAAATGTTAAGTTTCAAGGTATGGACGAAAATGGTAAACGGTATTTGATCTTACCTGCTGACGTCACCGCGCGTTTCTAAGCATAAGTACTGTTGACAGTGAGCATATAACCTAAAACTATCACCAATTTAAACAATTTCAATATTTAATAGTTCAACTTAGATTAGTTTAAGTTATCACTTCTGTCGGGCGTCCCGAGACGCACACGTTTTTTTTTAAAATTAGGGGCTCTGAGTGCGGACATCGGGGTGCGGAGAACTGGGAATTAGCCGATTAAATTGCTTAGCATTAGTATAAATTTGTGCTTCAATAAATTATGTATGTAGGTTGTGTACCAGTCTTAATTTTAATTTTAGCAGCAGTGAAATCGTGATACTGTACCAAAACGTCCTTACTACTTAAATTTAATCGTTTGATCACACTGCACCTAGTTAAAACGGTCTCAATTATAAAACAATGTTTATGTGGATAGGATATTTTAGTTCTGAATAGTTTTGTAAGTAAGCATAAGTGTCATATGATAAACCGCCAAACCAACCGCACAGCTTTATACAAAAAAAATATGTGCAGTTAAGGTGAACGCCCCTTTCTGTTCTATAATAAAATTCTACGAATGAATGGTACGATAGTTGTATCAAAATCCTATTTTAAATTATGACAACATAGCCCTTTATAAATTTAAATACGAGTATCTAATCTTTGCAAAAAGTTTTTCAGTAACGGTATTTTAGTTTCTGTCACGTACTTCATTATTAAAAAGTCAAAACGTTTGAAATATTATAAGTTAATCTCACGCTCTAAAACCAATATTGTTTCAACATATCCTTAGTAATTTTGCCTGTTGGTAATATTCTCTTATTGATAAAGATCATGGAAAACCAAATCAGTTTGTAAAATTATCGCTTTTTAATATCTATCGTCGATTTAGGACATAAATGTAGCAGGGCATACAGCTGGGAAACGTCAAAAAATCTGATTTTTTAAACATCATTCTTGACCTGTGTTCTTGACCCACCGAAAACAATACAATATGCAGAAATTCTGTAAACGGTTAAAAGCTTTTTAATAGTATTTCATTTTTATTTTAACCACTTAACACAACAATATATCCTAGGTATACTATTAAACGAGCAGTTGAGTATTTGTATATATTTGCATTCACGTTCAATTTCACGTTATCAAAAACGACTCCAACGATTTCGATGAAATTGCAATACCTATAGGGGCTTACGGGAGCGAAAAATCGATCTGTTATGTCGTCATCTTCGGGAAAATTCGTTTTCAACCCGAGCGACGCTCGATCTTTCGGGGACTTGTGACGACGCGTGGCGTTTCTCGCGGTCCAAACTTTACGTATGCAGGCCGCTATTTTATTGCGGTACGCGACACTCAACATGAGCGTACTGCGTTAAAAATAATGTAACTTCTTCAAAGAGTTTGTGATCTAGGTACCTGCTAAGGTACTCTCCGGTTGTATGTTGCGTGAAGCGATGCAATGGCTTTTCAAACACAATTGATATTGTTTTCGTTAGGTGGATGCGGCCAAATTAAAAATATAGTAGGTATTATATACTGTTAGACAACACAGAAGTTTTTGTTGTTAGATCAAAGATAATCTTGCTAAGTGTATTAATAATTTCTTTTCCTTATCAGCACGATATGACGCATCAATTTTAATACTGTAAAATTTACTACCTTTGGCTTTATCCCAATTTGTTTAATACCTAATCGTACTTTTAATATTATGGTAGCATATTTACATGACATGCCTTGACGTAAACTATTATGATTTTAAAATGGTGAAAGATAAAGCGGACTTTAGGACCTGAGGCCCTTGCTAAGATGCACTACGCTAACTATGGTTTATATTCCTTTCTTTTTTAAACCAATCGCGTTACTGGTAGATCACGTGACTTTTCGTATCACGTGATGCAAATGGTTTAAAAACGAAACGAATAGAAACGCTAGTTAGCGTAATGCATCTTGGCAAGGGCCTCTGAGTCTCTTACTTAACTATCAAAGTCGTTACACGTGGAAACAGGATCAAAACATTTTCCTATTCGATTACAATATCAGTCAGTATTAGAGATCGGTAACTTTTTATCATTAGGTAGCCATAACGTTTCATTCTATATATTTTATCTGTTAATAGGTAGTTGAAAAAGGAAGAAAGAATAGTAATGGCAAATGATATAAGGTATTATGTTATGACTAAGAAATTATGGGAAGCTATTTAGCCCTCGGGTAAATTGGCACCGATGGCGGATTGGTGGCGGGTGTTATTTACACCCGGTAAATTGGCTACTGCATATACACGTAGAGGATAAGTTGGATGCTCATCCACCGTCCATTTCGAATAAGTGTAAGGTCATAAAGTTACACATTTTAACCGCGGTTTTTATCTTGAACTGGGCATGAGCCAGAATCTTTCTAAGGAGAATTTCACATGAGCTGTCTTGAACTAAACCGCTTTTAATTTTTCCTACTTTCAAATGTATTTAATTCGTTCAATCCATGTATAGCAGGTCTTTTGAAATTATATTACAACTCTTTTCGGCCTGTTTACGCCTACATACTTTAAGGTCATAGCCACACTACTTGTCTTCGAGAGGACACCGCTTGTCCTCTTGTGCGAGAACGAGAGCGCACTCGATCTTCGCTCTCAGCCAGTCGAGGGTTTCGGGGTCTGGTACCTCTATCACCTTCTCGTCCGTCGAGAAGTAGTTCACGAGCTCGTCCTATGAAAACAAACATAGAATACATAATAATTTAAAGTTTTTACTTGACAGTTTTGTTACCGAAATCCAATACATTTCATCTGTAACAATACGGACAGTAACAAACATACTTTGGGAAAAAATCGTTTTTTTTTGTTGTTTTTTAAATATTTGTATCCATTAGCATTTTGCCATTTTTTTAATCGTGAACTGATTCCTGATACCAACAGATTGGGGGTATTGAGGGTACTATCCTTGAATCATTACAACTTCAGTTCCTCTTGACTCAAGGCTTCACTCGTGGTATGACTTAAAGTGCTTAACCCTACCTGTTTTACGTTGAGCACCAATTTGTCCCCATTGACAACGGGCGCGCCGATGAGGTCGTCCAGTTTGAGCACCCACTCGACATGCCACGCGTTGCTAGCGCCGCTCGCTCGCACCATGAATATGTGCCTGTAATCATTATACCATGCTGAAACACTGATACAGTTATCTTTGAACAAGATGAAATCAGAAGCAGATATTTAGAGTCCGAGAGAAGCTATTGCTTACAGAGTCACGAGCAGGTTGCAGCTGGAGCCCCAGGGCTGCATGCTCCGAGCAAGGACGGAGGCCTATGGGAGTACTGATTGTGCCGTGACTAACGTTGCAGCTGGAGCCCTAGGGCTGCGTGATTCGAGCACGGATGGAGGGCTCAGGCCTGAAATATGCGTTTTCCTAAAATGTACAATTCTCAAAACGTCTGCGTTCTCACAATGTTAGCATTTCTATTTTGTCCGTTTTCTCAAAATGACTGCTATTTAAAATGTGTACAGTCTCAGAAAGTCGTCTATTCACAATGTTTACATTCCTATAATATTAGCATTACCATAAGTTTTGCTTTTCCGTTATGTTCACTTCTTTATATAGGCTTTCGTCTTGTTATGTTTGTTTTCCTATAATGTCTGCTTTATTTCAAATCAAAGTTCTAAATTTTCCAAGGCAGCAACCATCAGCATTACGTGAAATGTTGACAGGAAAATTAATGATACAAACTTTTGGTCAATTTTGGGTTGAGATGGTAAATGCAATCGAAAAATATAATGTTTGAAAAATTCTGTTCTACTTAGGACTCAATTATAATTATATCGTTTTATATTCGTAGTTATTTCGTACAATCAGCGTCAAAAGAAACTGATCACTTAATTACCTTGTCGCTTTACTGTCACATAAGCAATGTCAAACAAGATTGTTAATGCGATAAAGTACAAAAGTAGCTTGAAGTGATCAGTTACTTTTGACGCTGACTGTACCTAACCCTTTACCCGCCAACGACGCAAATTATAAAAATTTCGCTTTAAAATAATAAAGATACCTATAGGTGTAAATATGGCGTTCATGATTGCAGACATTTTGGGAATAAGACATTTCTGGAATGCAAAAATTGTAAGAAGGCAGATATTTTGAGGTTGAAGACATTTTGAGAATAAGCTCTTCCTGAAAAGCGAACATTATATGAAAACTGACATTCTTGGAGACAGACATTATAAGAAGCTGACATTTTGGGAAGCTGACATTATGCAAAAGACGTGCCAACATTGTGAAAATGCAGACATTTTGATAAAAATACATTTTAGGAAAACGCATATTTCAGGCCTGAGCCGGATGGAGCCCTATGGAGCACTGTCACGAGCAGGCTGCAGCTGGAGAACTAGGAGCTGCGTGCTGCGAGCGCGGATGGTGCCCTATGGAGCACTCACTGTGTCGTCACGAGCAAGCTGCAGTTGGAGGTTGGCGCGAGCTGCGCGTGCGCGAGGTACTCGTCGGTATCGGCGTAGTGGCCGCGCCCCAGCAGCGCCAGCAGCTGGAGCCCTAGGGCTGCGTGCTGCGAGTACGGCCGGATGCCCTGTGGGGAGTGAGAGAACCTATTCAGCATTCCACCATGGTAGCATTTTGTTAAAAAAAAACATCTATTGGGAATATGCATCTCCAAGCATATGATGAAGCTTAGCTGAGTTAGCCTGGTCCGAAATGGCCAGGATTCAGCCGAATATCGTCAAGTCAAATCATCGCACTGATGGTCAACCAACACTTCTCTTTCTACCCTGGACTGCAGTTCTTATCCTTACTAAAAAGGAATCCATTGGAGTCTGGCGAATTGCGATAGCATTATCATATAGGCCGCAGCTATTGCTAGACACAGCTAGAGCTGTTTTACAAGGATGTCAGGTGCAAGTTTCACATTAATCAAATTCTCATTGATATGGCCTCCGCTGAGGTTTGAACTACTTCAAACTCGGTATCTTGACCAGCTAGGTCACTGACGCTTTATCTTCCTACCTCAGTGCTGGAGCAGTGTCGCGGCAGGCGCGCGCGCGCCGCCAGGCGGTGCCCGGCGCGCTCCACGCATGCGCGCAGCGCGCGGGCCGCGCCGCCGTCCAACTGCCGCGCCAGCGTACCGCGAATCGCCTCTCGACATATTTCTACAAAGATATTCATTGCTGTTCAATCAGCATCAAAAAAAAAACCTTAATTTGGTTAAATTTATGTATTGTAAAGTGTTTGGAGCGTGATCAGATATTTGACCACATCGAAAGTTGTAGTCAAAGACCGACTACATTACTGCCTTAATTTTTTTATAGCTTTGAGCTTTTTATAGCTGAGTAATGATTGTCGACGACGCGAATCAATGGATATACTGATATCGCCAGCATTGATAAGTAAACATAATGATTAATGAGGCAGCACAGGCGATCTATACTTGACCAGTGGGCCTAGACAAGATGCATTCTGGGGACGTTATCTTCGCGTTGTCGAAAATGTATAGGTTTGACGTAAGCTGCCGGACAGACACGTTAAGATGAAAATTCCATACATTTTACAGTTTTCTATAGTTGTTTATAATAAGCGTTATGCATCCAGTCAAGTGCAACGCTAGGCATATGTGAAGGCTATATATTTAGCAAAGGCTACGCTTCTAAGGACGTAGACACGGTTTTTTACGTAAGGGAAGTCAATCAAGCTAGTTCGTATTTTCTGCGAAAAACAACACTTAACTTGGGATTAGCTACATTTCTCACATTTGGCATATCGAATAAAATTATTAAGTACAATGATTTTTTTTTGTTAATAACAGCTTAGGGAAACTTCCCCATAAGAGATGCACTCAAGGAAGCTAGTAAAAATATCAATTAATGACGCTGCTGCATGCTGTGCTGTAAGAAGCTAAGGAAATAACACAATTATATTGGTTGATATATGATTATAGCCTACTTAAGGATGTGCGCGGACATTCGTGAAACATAATATTGTTAATTTCATTGCGACGTTAACACTATAAGAAGCTAGGTACAGGTAAGCATGACTAAACAACAAACGGGTTTTATTTTACATGCTATGCAATAGAATTCATGCAGGTTTTTTCTAATATACTCTTATGAAAAACTTTATAAAAAAAAACAAAAATGCATCTTGCAATTGAGCTATGTGAGGTCACTAAAATTAAGAAAAAACTTCCAACTAGGGTAAACTGCCCTATTGTTTGCACACTTCCAATTAGTGGCACCATGACCTTTATTTCACGGTAATAGAGGCGATAATTCAACAATAAATAGGTGCAATTTTTTTGGGTATCGATAATTGGGTGGTTTACCCTACATTTAAATAGCAAACTGACATGCTTTATCAATACTCACTTCGCAAAAGAGCATATTCGCCATCTATCCAACCACGTGCAGACACAGATGTACAGAAAACGGCAAGGGTTAGACGGAAAATTGACATGCAGAATTAGTAACACATTTGACCTATTCACACGCTAAACTATTACCAACAGAATTGATTGTACAGGGTGACTGCGGAGTCGTGATCCTAATTATTTTTTCCAACTCAGTAAATGATTGAGATTCCACTAGTAGGTACCTATAGTGGTTTAAGCAACACAATAAAACAATTAAAGTTTCCGTAATTAATACTTAAATTATGGTCACCTAACATTTTTATGTTAAAACTTCAGACGTATTTAATTATGGTCACCTAACATTTTTTTGTTAAAGTCAACCGATCAGACGAGTAAGAAATACTCAATGTAGGGTGGCCATGATCCTGAACAAAATATTTCATTTAATGTTTATTTAAATAAAAAGCAAAGTAGGTATGTACGTAAACTCTATATTGTACAAAACACAGAAATTAAAAAAAAATACAGAAAAGGAATGTACAAAGGCGAACTTATCCCTTTAAGGGATCTCTTCCAGCTAACCTTTTAAATCTTGTTTTTATGGTCTTAACGCTTTTAAATCTATTAGCTCAAGCAACGAAGCAAACTCAGGGGAAATAATTCGTGTATAAGCGAATTTTGGCATAGTTGTAGGGAATGGTGTTTTAAACCACATACTAAAAGTACTGACGGGTGGGGGTGGAGCGTTCGGGTGGGGGGGGGTCTAAAGGTCCCTTTTTTTAGTTTTTCGTAAATAACTCGTAAACGGTGGCCCATAGCAAAAAGTTTTCCATTACATGATTAATCTGCATAAAATTCTCTACAAAAAAGTTCTAGACATTGTTTCTCTGGGATCAATATTTAATGAGATATGGAGGGAAGAATGATTCCCGAAAGGCCATAATCGGGTTTCCATTGTAAGTCGGCCCTTATATCAAATGGGCTCGGGCTTTTTTTGTGGGTGTCTCTTATAGTGAAGATTATTTATGCTGAGTATCAACATCTTAATTGTGACAGTTCTCGACTTATAATTTTTTTAAGTTTTTTTTTAAATTTCATGTTTTTCGGGATGTATTCAAGCGATTTGGTTCAAACTTTGGGATGATGTTCTTTTTATAGATTTGCATCGCCTCCCAAAAAACAAATACTAGTTATCATATAAAAAAAAGAAAATGAAGACCAAATAAAATATAAACATTATTTTTTATGTGGTTGTGAAATAGTCACACCTCTAGATTTTTTTCTCAGAATAGACCATACATTGGCACTACTACTTGCCAAAATAACAAAATTTTCCAGGCGGTACTTCCTATCAAAAATCAGCAATATGTGTGGCCAATACCCTAAGCAATAAGGCAAAATCAGGGGAAAAAACTCGTTTATAAGCGAATTTTAGCATAGTTTTAGAGGACGCCGGTGCTTTAAACGGGACTCCTTTGACATGCATAATTTTTTTACGCATAATGTATCATTACGCATAGAATCGTTTGTCATAACACTCTTTTAGGCTGACATTGCCGAAGTTAATAAACGTCCGTTGTGTAGATTAAGTTAAATTAGGTAAGGTTAGGTTATAATAATAATTAAAACAAAACCCTTTCTATTGTAAAAACCGTTTTATGACAAAAGGTTTTATGCGTAATGATACATTATGCGTAAAAACCATTATGCACTTGACCGGTTTTCAGTTTTTTTTTGTTTTTTTGGTGTTAGTACTATGTACATAATAATCATGCCAAATTTGTCGCTTGTGTGTTTTACCATCGTTTGTAATGAAATGTTTTTTTTATCTTAATTTTGTATTGAATAATACAAACTGACAATGTCCTAAACAAAGCAAGAAGGACGAAGGTCTTCGATCATTGAGTGCGAGCGGGCTTTGCCGCTCCTATTTACACTCCCTGCAAAGAACCTTGTCGCAGTATATTATACTTCCATGTATAAACTAAAGTCGCACAATTTCACACTGAACGAATTTTACGATTTAGATGTTAGTGCGTAAAGTATAGTAGGTACTTACTAGGTAGATGTAAGTGTCCAATTAGTTTTTACTTCTAAAGTTGAATAGGTAATTAAGAATAGTTAGTGTACATCGGTATTTAATTTTTTACATTATTAATTTTTAGTACTGGGTGGTCGAAAAATAATTATTGTACCTGTTTAATTTTTACATGGTTAATTTTCGGTACTGGGTGGTTAAAAAATAACTTAACCTAACCAAGCCTATTTGGATTCTGGATGGTCAAGAAAAACACTCTCTTTCGCATTTATAATATTACTAGGATTAGGATTTTTATTTTTATTTATATACCTGCCATACTTAAAGAAATGTAAGTTTGTTTTTTATTGTCCATCTTCTTCCTTCCATATCTCATTAAATGTTGATCCCAGTAAAAAAGTGTAAATATTTTTTTTGTAGAAAATTTTATGCAGATTATTTATGTGATGGAACATTTTTTGCTATGGGCCACCGTTTACGAGTTATTTAAGAAAAACTAAAAAAAGGGACCTTTACACCCCCCCCTACCCGTTAGCTTCTACCCCACCCATCAGTACTTTTAGTATGTGGCTTAAAACACCATCCCCTACAACTATGCCAAAATTCGCTTATTCACGAGTTTATTGAATACAGAAAAAAAAATGCATCTTTTTTATTTTGTCTTTATTTTCTTTTTTTTATTTGATAACTAGTATTTGTTTTTTGGGAGGCGATGCAAATCTATAAAAAGAACATCATCCCAAAGTTTGAACCAAATCGCTTGAATACATCCCGAAAAAAAGGAAATTTAAAAAAAATCTTAAAAAAATCATAAGTCGAGAACTGTCACAATTAAGATGTTGATACTCAGCATAAATAATCTTCACTATAAGAGACACCCACAAAAAAAGCCCGAGCCCATTTGATATAAGGGCCGACTTACAATGGAAACCCGATTATGGCCTTTCGGGAATCATTCTTCCCTCCATATCTCATTAAATATTGATCCCAGAGAAACAATGTCTAGAACTTTTTTGTAGAGAATTTTATGCAGATTAATCATGTAATGGAAAACTTTTTGCTATGGGCCACCGTTTACGAGTTATTTACGAAAAACTAAAAAAAGGGACCTTTAGACCCCCCCCCACCCGAACGCTCCACCCCCACCCGTCAGTACTTTTAGTATGTGGTTTAAAACACCATTCCCTACAACTATGCCAAAATTCGCTTATACACGAATTATTTCCCCCGAGAGGCAGTATTTGGTCTTCGTTGCTCGAACTATATTACTTCATGTTCCTAATGGCGTAGTGAGTTCAAGTTTATTTTGTTGCTACACGACCTCGCAGTCACCCTGTAGATACAACTACGTTAGAGGGATACCACACGAGCGTTGCCAGTGCGTTGCGTCGTCGCTACAGTGATTTCAAAAGTTGCTTGCTTGTCAGTATTCTACAGCCTGGGGCCTGTTTTATAAAGCTACAAATTACAATTTACAGGTTACAAGTTTTCATTTGACACACTCTCGACCAATGACGACCAGCCATTTGAGCAGTGTTACCAGTTTAGACCTGTAAAATCGTTACTTGTAGCTTTAGCGTGCCCCTGTACTTCAGGGAGTGTGTACAAGAGCTCCACGAGCTAATACCACCATCTCCTTTCTTCCTGATTACCATCCGTACCTGGTTGAAATTCCGCTTTTTCGAACGAAGGGCTTTGTATCATCCTTTATAATGCGTACTACAAAAGAGTGGAATGAGCTTCCGGCGTCTGTATTTCCGAGTGCGTACAATCTGAACCTATTTAAAGCTACGGTAATAGGCATCATCTGGGTGAGCTCGCTTCATCGTCGACAAAATCTTCGTCCTCCGAGGGCAAGAGTTAGTCAAGAGCAAACCCATTAAGTATCAATAAAAAAACGAACGACGCAACTGTTTCAATGCATCGTATGGCATGTCGATCTTATTTACACGTAGAACAACGCAGCGGCGACGACGCAACGTGACAACGCTCGTGTGGCATTCCTCTTACCGCCTGATTCACAATCGACAAGTAAAGCACATTTGACAGATAAATTTAGGCCTTTTTCTTTCTGACACTTGAAAATAGACAAGGAGAGAACCAACTTTATTTGGCAGATAAATTTACTGGTCGATTGTGAAACAGGCCCTTAAAGTAACACAGTCATCTTTCAATGACAGGGTTATATTAACTAATATGTAAATATATCGTATTTTGTTTAAGTTTGTAATTGGTCTTGCTTTCTCAATTAATTTATCGATGGGAACTAAAACTAACTGAGAAAGCAAAATAAATTCGATTCCAACCAAATACGATTTCGTCTGATTATTCACAACATCAGGGGCTCTATTCTACCCGGTAAAACCTAATTGCTTTTGACATGTTACCGTATTTTCAACGTTATAATACTCGTAAAGATTATTTACTTGACAGTAACGGCGGCCGAGTTAAAAACATTACGATGACAATAGGTGTAGTAGAATAAGACCCCTGGGCCGGTATTCTAGGCGGTAAAAACCATATCGTCTTTTACCTGTTATCGTATTGTCAACGTTTTGATAGCTCTTATTCACTTGACAGTAATGGTGGCCGGGCACTCGCAATCGCAATCGTTTTCATTTTGACAGTCCAAGGCGAGTCTGCATACAAAATGAAAACAATTGTTCCACTTTGAAGTCGACTGCGATTGCAGTGCGTTAGGCCAGTCAAAGACGATAATGGTTGTGTATCATGTTAAAGTAACAACTGTCAAATAAATGGTATTTAAACATGTTTTAAAAGTATGAGTTTAATCAAAATGAGTGTAAAATCGTGCGTTAAACTTTATTAAACGACATGCAAGGAAATATGTCTAACTTTGTGTTTAAGAAACCTGAGGGCTTATTATCTAACGCACTCGCAATCACAATCGTTTTCATTTTGAAAATCGAAAGCTTGTCTGCATAGAAAACGGAAACAATTGCTCCACTTTGAAGCCGGTTGCGATTGCGAGTGCGTTAGACAATAAGCCCTCTGCTGTTGCAAATCGGTGTTTATGTCTTTATGTGTAAGTCTGCTTGAAAAAGTTAAGAAAAGACTGATTGAAATAATCGACAGTCTTTACAAGCCTTGTGTATTCTCCTGTCTTCGCTCCCCAGTATTAAGGTGTGGACTCACCAAAGTTGGGCCTGGCGACGAGACCCGATAAAGCTAGGGCCACACTAGCCGGGTGGCTGCGACTCGCTTCTAGCACCTTCTCCGGCAAATCATTGCTGAGTGCACCGTCATCCACTAGAAAAAAAAGGGACGCTTAGTTTTCTTTGATGGAAAATATTGAGCTGAATTTATATGAACCAACTGACTTCATGCAAGTTAAATTCGTTTTTCGTAAGTAATTTTAAGGGACATTACCCAAAAAAATTACTTACGAAAAATGAATTTCACTTGCATTTTAAGGGACATTCCTCTTTAAGAGCGTCGGTGGCCTAGTGGCTTAGGGGGTCGACTCGTGGTCGTACTTAAGGTACCGAGTTCGAACCTCCGCGGTCACCATGTTCCAATGAGTTTTTCTAACTTAAATGTATTACCCGACGCTCTTACGATGAAGGAAAAACATCGTGAGGAAACCTGCACATTCGAACAGCTGAGTGTGTAAGAGGGTAATTGCACAAAAGATCGTAAAGGGTCGAAATGTATCCGAAAGGGCCCATCTGTAAGATAAGATAAGATAAGAATGGACATAAAACTGGTAGGTAGTGTCTAAGATTTTTTTGTGCAATGGTACAGTTCATTTATTTATTAATATTAACTCTCGTACGCTATCCTTCTTAGAGTAATATGTTGTCTTCCGTGCCATATTGTGTATGGTGGTGGGGTTTTCCTTTATCTCCTTTGCAATAGATCTTTATTTCAGTAGCCGTATTATGTACAATACAACTTTTTTTGCGTGGGGCCTTACGACGTTACCGTGCCCTATAACGGCCCCTCTACACTTTCGACGATAATCGTTGATGGTCTGGGGCCCTAATATGGCTGCGTTTATCGCGTGATAAAATTTGGATAAGGCATCACCTTCTGACACGTAAGTAAGAACGGGAGTGACGGATGCTTTATCCACATTTGACACGCGATATAGACGCAGCCATACTAGGCCCGCAGATCGTCTATAATCGGCACGATCATCGTGCGAGCATCCACACTATCGTCCGTAGTAGTTTGTCGAACGGCAAGCGTACAAGATTCCCTTTGATGCGCGCCCGAAAAACCGACAAATCACGGGTCGCAGGCGATCATCGACGATCATAGACACTATCGTGCTCGCCCTTAATCGTCTGTATTCGCCGATAATGTAGAGGGCCCGATAACCGTGGTGACCTGTAAGGCTACCGCCTCTGTCCTCACCGGTCCGGCGGCGCGCGGGCGCGTGCTCGAACAGCGCGGGCGCCGCGCCGCTCACGGCCTGCTCCAGCAGCCGCGCCGCGCCCTGCGCCAGCCGCGTCGACGCGTCCTCTTGCCGGGACACGCCCACCGTGCCCTGATCAAACCATATACATACGCAAACTTAATTATGAAAAGAAATCAAAAAACTAAACTGCGTAAAAAAACCTTGTAACTTATGTACATACCTACTTACCTACAGTAACACCCCAGCACTATATCAAGACCTTTAAATCCATATAAATCCTAAATTATCATTCAAAATGGAAAATGATGAAACAACCTGAAGATGATTTTTAAATACCTATTCAATGATACCCCACTTGTCATAGTTCATCTATTTTCTATTTTTCTTTTTTGGCAATATTTTGTCTAGTTGCCGCCATATTGAATTTTAATTACTGTCACATCTTTAGTGACACTCACAAGATTCAGACAAATCGATTGACATAAGAATCATCAAAATCGGCCCATGGCGGCTTATATTAGTTTCTAGAGTGCCACAAAAACCAACATGGATACCTACATACATAACTATACAGGCTGATAAACACATTACTCTCCTTTCTATCGCGCAGTCGGGTAAAAAGAACTCACAAGCCCCCTGCTGGACGTCTTTTGATTTTTGCGGTAGCAAAATGTTGATGTTCTCTTCTTTAACGAGAATCAGAATGACTTGCTCTTGATTAATCTATATATATAAAAGGCAAAACTGACTGACTGACATATCAACGCACAGCCGAAACTACTGTACCTAGAAACTTGAAATTTGGTACATAGGTTCCTTTCATGATGTAAGTGAGCACTAAGAAAGGATTTTCCGAAAATCGACCCCCAACGGGAAGAAATGGGGGGGAGTAGCGGGAAACTAATTCTACGCGTACGAAGTCGCGGGCGTCCTCTAGTTCATTTATAAATTCACATAAATAACGATGTTATCGTTTCGTATCAAAAATAAATTTACACTGCAACCTTAAAAGAAATCGGCAAACCAGTAAAGAAAACATGGATTTGTTAAAATTCTAGAGTAGAGCCTCATTTTAAACTACAAGAAAACTTCTACGAGAAACGTCCAACAGAGTTGTCCGATAGTAACTTGCAAGTATGAACTACCAACAGGCAGGCACAGTCACTGTCTGCCGCACTCAGAGACGGCAATTTAATTTAATGCTTGATTAAAGTTGCTGCTGTCACTTTCTTTGCTACAGCAATAGAATAAGACAACACGTCACTAAACAAGCGTAAAATTTAATTGACGTCTCTGAGTGCAGCCGTAAGGGACATTTCTTATAGGTGTATTTGCAGCCAAGTAAATGACTACAGAAAACCTTGTGAAAATATAATTCTCCACAACTAGACTTCCTCACTCACCAAACACGGCTCGTAATAGCTCTTCATAGCCCTGCAGAAGTCTCCAATGTGGCTGTAGGGGTTCCCCAGGATGTTGAGACCCAGCACCAGCACGTAGAACTGCTGCACCAGCTGCGTCCAGTAGAACCGGGAGGCTGTCTCCACAAGGGCGGTGGTGGTGATGGGCGCGTTGCGGAGCTCTAGGTACGCCAGTCTAGAAGGAAGGGATGTGGTGTTAGTTCTGATGATGAGAAAAGCTTTGGATAACTGTGAAATGTTGGAATGGATCAATAAATATTACGAGAGAATCCTACCCAAATTGACCTAGTCCCAAACTAAGCTCTAGGACTGTAAAGTCAGCGTCTAAAGTAGGTGATCGCTTGTACTTTATCGCATTAACACATTGATAATCTTGTTTGACATTGTCATTCATTCAGGTCCGTGTCTTTCATAATTTTTCAATGATTTTACTAAAGAGTACCTACAATGTCGCTTAATGTTACATATTCGTTGTTTTGTACTTTTACTTTCTTTAAATTTCACTAAAGTAAAATAATGATAAGAACTCAATCCTGACACTGACACCTGTCATTCCAGTACAAATTATAACCTCAAACCCAAGAATAGGTTATAAATTATACTTAGATGACTGTGTGAACTGACTTCGTAACTGCCTTTTACTGCAAATATTTACATACCTACCCTTCCCATTGTCAACGAATGTGTTACGTGCTACTTACACGTTGCTTGCGTAACGTTTTAGCACGATACCTATTTTGAGGCAACGGAAGTTAAACATAATAATGAGAACGACCGTTTATGTAATTCATACTGTACGCAGTAGTGTGTAATTTTCAATATTTTAATTTGGCTAATATTTATTTAAGTTAAGAGCAAACATGCACTTTACTAATTCTTGCCCTTGGAGGACGAGAATTTTGTCGATGATGAAGTAGAGTACCAACAACGATGAGGCAGAGTCAACAAGGGCATACAACTAGGCACACCAATTTAACCTCCTAAGCCAAAGGCGATGGTAAAAAAGCTTTTATAACACTCAGCTTTTCACTTTGTTTGCAAGGAATAACTATGGCTACAATTAATAACGCTCCGCTTGCAACTTAACAATTTGTCTTCCTAAGCATCTGTTGAAAATATCCATGATGGAACTTACAAAGTCACGGTGTACGCTAACCAAAATATTTTTGAAGTTCACTTCTCTTCATGGACTTAGGGCTGTATTAAAAAATTTGATCGTGAGTTATTTGGCTGCCTCAAGGTGTGTCAGAAATGGTGCTCATGATAATAAGAAGGCGGGAGGACCGGCACTGCTTGAAAAGCGAGTGACTAAAATATGCTCTGGATAGGGTGAAAGGAAAGAAAAGAGAGCCCTTCGTTTATCAACAGCTGATAAAATAAATCACAATCTCTAGACACTTTTTTGCTTTGAGAAATAAAATAAAATGGAATAATTTGAAATGAAAATTAGCCACATCATGTAAGAACACGTCAGTAATATTTAGTGAATCTACTATAGCGCTTCGGACAAGACTATCATTGCGATAAAGAAGCGCCGCAAGAAACTCTAGCAAAAATCCTTTAAACCATTTAATACAATCGTACTTAAAATTAAGTGACATCACAAGGTAATAAAATTATCAACAACAAAAATAAAACACATTTTTTAACCAATATAAGTACCTAGGACGAGAGAAAAGGCGTCCACTTCCACTATAGCCATCCTCGTGCTCTTAACCCATGTGCCCCTAATCAGCAGTGGGTCACAACTAACCTCAGCACAACATCCTTCATGTCCGCCAGCGCGGCGCCCCAGGAGTTGGCGGCGTGCTCGAGCAGGTCGCTGTTGAGCAGCTGCGGCCGCGCGGCCCCCGCGCCGCCCGCGCGCCCCGCCCGGCGCCGCGCCGCGTACCCGCGCGCCGACAGGCTCAGCACCAGCCGCACCGGGGACAGGTGGACGAACTCGAACACCACGGAGCGCCCGGACCCACTCTGGCTCTTCAACGCGATCGTTGGCAACGGCATGTGTACCAGCGCTAGATCCGCTCTCAATCTTAGACGGAAACATTCTTTAAAGTCACTTTGTTAGAGCTCCAAGTAGGTACTATTGGATGAGTTAATATACTTCATCGAACAACTAGGGAATGGACTATATCGTCTATATCCTACTATCGACTTTCTTCCCGTTGGGAGCTAATATTCGAAAAACCTTTCTACGTGCACCTCTATGGTACCTAAGGAATATTCCCTCCAAATTTCAAGTCCTTGATTAGGCTGTGCGTTGTCTGTCAGTCAGTCAGTCAAGCGTTTTATATGTATGGAAACATAGATACATTATTAAATTTTAGCAGTATGTAGACCAGAAGTCAAATTCAAATCATTTATAGCATATCTCATTAAATTATAATAGGTTGGTGGAATTGGAAGTAGGTAGGTATCAGTGTGACAATGCTACATGAGAGGGCTAAGCTTAACAATAATTAATTGGTAGATGGTAATGTCTACCGCATGCCAAGTAAACTTTGGCCCGATAGGTATCTGTTGATAGTCAACAACAAGCCAAAAAAAAAGGCACACCAAGAAGGAGATGTCAGGACGGACTGGATTTGTTTAGCAAAATCAAAGAGAATTGAGGAGAGGAGAAAGCAGACGCTTTTACCCAGAGATTCACAAATATGGAAAAAGAAAAAAGATTTAGTACTCTACCTTACAGCTGGCTTCTCTTCCAACTTCCAGTGGTTTATAATATCGAAGAAATAATTCGCGAAGCCCCGATCTAAATTCACGCAATACTCCTGAACTAGAACCTTTAAGTATTTATAAACGTCTTGGTTTAGGCTCGGCCGGTGCTGCTTCAAAGCTACCAGCTCTATACAAGGCTTTAAGCCACGGTTTGAACGTCCATTTGCCGATGAAGACCCAGGGTATAGCACGCTAGGAAACACAGCATCACTTAGCTGATTATCTATTTGTAACCTTTGCAACTTCAAATGACAATACGTCAAAGTTTCCGACTTCCTAAACTGCAACCAAACTCCAGGATTGTACGTTCTCCGCAACTCAGAGAAGAAAGGTTTCGTCATTTGCATTTTCTCCAAATCTATATGGATATATTCTTTCAACTGGCATTTCTTTTGTTCCGTCTGGTATTTATCTTCAATCCATGCTGTTAAATCTGGGGATAACTGCTTCCATTTGTGGCTGACGTTGACTTCCCAGCGCGGAAGCGAATCTGTGACACTCAAATGCGCTAACTCCTTGACTGATCCTTTAGTATCCACGCAGACCGACAAGCTAACCTCAGCTAGTGACAGATACACCTCGTAATCGCTCTTCTCTGCATTGATCCTCATTTTATACTGGTATGCGACTCTATCATCTCGCGCCAGCAAGAAGACTCTTTGATAGCCTTCCATGTATGATATCCAGTAAACGATGACTTTGTCTTTCCTCATCTTCTTCTTGTGTGTATCTGGTAGCTCGTTATCGGAGTCCTCAGAGCTGGAGGAGCCAGGTTCCGGGGATTTGGGCGTGAGGCGCTTGAGGGTCGAGGAGAGCTTGGAGGTGACGCTGTTGGTGGCAGTCAGTGTGGAGTGCTTTACGGAGTGGAAGCTTACTTTTTCTTCGCCGTTTCTGGAATAAAGAACATGATTATCATTGGGTGGTATCGCCCCCGTTTTTAACCTATGGCTTAGTTAAGCAAATATAAAAAAGATCGCCTTGCATCTGCAATCTGTTCGATGCGAACTGCCCAAGACCGAGCAGTTGGCCCTCAGTTGGAGAAGTTTATATCCAGTATTGGACGATTGACAATCACTCACCCATCCTGGCTGAAGTCGGCGACGTATCCCTTCCCCTTGTTGTTGTAGATGTTCCACATCAGCACCCGCTCCTTGCCGGGATCATCCCAGGTATACAGCATGGACTGGTATGGACTTAGCAACGCTACCTAAAGGACATAAAAAAATGTTAGTGTTACTTTTTATAACGACTACATAACAGTCAACATTTAAAGAATTGGATTAGAGAAAGAACATGTTTCACCGAAAGTAAACAAACACTGATTTAAGTATAAACGTTTAATGGTTTTTTTTTCTTTCCGCAAAAGACTGCAATTGAATACCACGATCCGCCGGCCATCGCGTTTTACTCCTCTTATAAAGTACTGACGTGGCGTGGGTGTGACTATACACTAATGGAGGTTGGCGAAGACATAGCATTTAGGCGTAAGAGGGGGCGGGATTTGTAGTGGGGAAGAAAAACCCGCCAGTCGCATGCCGCTTACTAGCCTCCCCCAACGTGTTGTTCCCTGCGGGACAAGCGCACAACAACTTGTCGGTGTTTAGGTTAAAATTTGTCATTTTCTTCGCACGGTGATGAGATATTGGTCAAATGAATCTAAAAACTTTATTTGCATAGATTTTTATGTAGAACTCGCGATAATCTTTGGATCTCAAATGATGCAGCTTGAGGAACAGGTCATCGCACATGTTGGAGCTCCGGTGATCTTGCAGCTTCAGTTGTCGACTCAGTGACTTTGAGTATAAACAGCCGTTTCTTGTGATCTCAACTTACTGGCCCTATCCCACATAACTTTACAAGTGTACAAATTGACAAAAATTACCAGCATTTCTGTTCCTTTCTTGACGAGCCTGTGATGATGTTTGAATTGATTGTTCATTTTCATAAAGTACAAAATTGGAAAAACGATCAATTTTGTCATATCGTACACTTGTAAGGTTATATAGAGGATACATATCGCTAATATGTCGTGAGTATCGTGATTCGTAAATAACTTTTAGTTTCATAATTTGTGTAAGTCGAAATGATAGCTGGATCTCAACACCACGGTCCGAAGAACCCAATGCTGCTGTAACCCTCACCTGCCCGGAGTCGCGCTGGTGCAGCTTTAGGAACAGGTCGTCCGTCAGGTTGTCGATACGCACGGGTGCGTCGCCTGCGGCGTACGGCTTGAACGTCACGGTGAACGGCCGGTCCGTGCCGCCGGTCACTTCCACTGTGATGGCCGACTGGAAAAAGAGGTTATGATAGAATCTGGGTTGATTAATGGTAGAGATTCACTTTCTAATAAGTTTATGTCACATATTGGTTTTTTGGGTGAAGCTTCTAGCACAGTTATCATCTACTTAACAAACTACATTTAACAGCGGCGATCCTATCCAACTTTAGCCTCCATCGTCATTCAGCTCAGCTCATAGACTCCATAACCGAAAGGCCGAAAGGTGTCGTGTTCCGGCGGTTTCGGGGCAACCTACCGGCAGCGACCATGACGCCAATTTTGGCAAAACAGGACCACGCTGTTTTGTCACCTAGGTGTTAGTTTTTAGTTTCATATTGTTATGTATGTAGACTATAAGGTATTTGTAATTATGGGCCTCCTTACTCGAAATAAACATTTCTTATTCTCTTATTTTTATAACATTGCATAGTATCGGGCTTACTTAGACCCGCCATACACGGACTGCTTTAAGCAGTCGGGAAACGACTGCACTTCGTTGCTATTGGTCGATTTGCAGTTTCAATGCTCTAGAAAGTGCAAATCGACCAATAGCAACGAAGTGCAGTCGGTTCCCGACTGCTTAAAGCAGTCCGTGTATGGCGGGCCTTATGGAACTGGTTCAAAAATTGAATTGTAAGATTTGAACTAAAGGTACAACCTACTCTAATACGTAAAGTTACATAAGTAAAAAGTTTGAAAAAATTGGTTAATTTAAAGTGTAAATTATGATGTTTAATAAATTAAAAGAATCCGTTGCTAGCCTGCTGCATCTAAGTAAACGAAATTTTTGTAATCTTTTCAATCCATAACGCACGGTTGTGTAAAATCGTCAAAATTTGTGTCAAATCGTCAACAATAGTAGTAATAACAGTTGATATCAAGTTATAATTTCATTGTAGTTAACGAGGCGAAATACATCCTAAGAACTTTCTATCTACCGCCTGATAGGCAAATCTTGCATACAATCAGCTATCATAAGTCAAGTCAGTAAGTATCGTTATTATTCGGATAATTTGGTTAACTTACAATTAAGCAACTAAAACGCGTAATTAAGATGATTTTTTAATGGAAATAATCGCTTTAAAGCACCAATTACGTGTTCCGTCTGTCTGAGTATCAAAACAATTATCATGACGTATGTGGGCCAATAGTTAATAAATAAAAATATGAAGAGATGTTTATTCAGTTCAGTTAGTAGGCCGCACGGACACTTTTACACGTTTAAGAGACCACTGCTGAGAAGAAGCGACGCAAGAAACTCAACAGTCAGTCATTCTCTAACATTACTTAAGCCAATGATACTACTTTAGAATTATATAAAACTATGAACATAAAATATCATGCGTAGTTGAAATAACTAGGCGCAGGCATACTAACACCTTCACGTGGCACAAATTTAGGAAGTCCAGTAACCACTTCCGATAACATAACGTCGTTATACAAGTGCTAAGTTACGCTACTAACGCTAACTCAATTGACACCACTTTCGATTTAGCCGTTATAAGACGCCGCACAATTTCACTTCACCCAGTTTCAGGAAAGTGACAAAATGGTGAACATATATTTTATAACAATAGTGATTTCGACTGTTATGTGTGTGGTATACAGTGATAATACATATTTGAATGAAACTATACATATTAGAGTGAAACGAGGGAAATACTATTCAAGTTCACCGCAAAGATTCTATAGAAGACCGCCTATGGCCAATCCAGTAAAAGGCTTCTTTTCGTACACGCCTCCACCAGGGTATATGGAAGATGATGAGCCTCAACATCCAGGATACAAACCTAAGGTTAGTAAAAGAGCCAAAGAAGGTCTCAGAGACGAAGACATTAACAACATCGTTAAATACTTAAGCAAGCAGGATTTGGATAAGATTATCGAGTTCTCAGGTGAAAAGGAACGAATCAGAGATAATACGGTGGAGAAAAGACCATTCAAAAGAGAAGAAAGTCAGTATAAAGAGCATACAGAACAATATTCACAGAATAGTCCATATAAACATGAAGATATTAATCAAAAATTTAATTACAATGGTCCTTATAAATCGCAAGAGGCAGATTCTCAAATTCCTCAAAGTTTTAAACAAAATTATGGTAATTTTAAATTAAATTCAGAACAACAGTTTTCTGGTTACAAACCGCAAGACGATCAAAAGTTTTTTAGTGGCCCTTACGCTCCAAGTGAAGACTTATTAAACTATGTGGAAGATGCTAGTCAATCTAAAGTTATTTACATAAATCAAAATGCTTATTCTAATGCACCATTACAAACTGAAGAAGCTACACAAAACAAACAAGTATCATACCTAAGCGCGCATATACACCATGAAATAAATGACCTTCCTTCAAGTGGTCCTCCAAATGTTTACACAGATAGTCAAATAATGAAAGAGGAAGAATTACCAAAACCTGTGAATTTAAGGGATGATTTCGACATATCGTACACGAATAACGTTCCTACTGTCGTGAAACCCAATTACGACGTGAAGAACTTCGGAGATTTGCCGCTGATGAGTAATGATTATAAACTTGACACAGTCAGTTCGTACAAAGTTCCACATTACACTGTAAGTACTTATTCCGTCATTCCGTTTATTCCGTTAAGCATCTAAAATAATTGTTAAGTAAAAACTTGCGTAGATATAAATATGGAAGTGAGCATGAAAAATCGGCTAAAAACATTGAGCATATTTGAAGTGTACGTAAACTCTTTATTGCCCAAAAAAAACTATTACAAGTAAGTTCGTAGGGGTCTAAATTTTCACTAGCTTATTGTAAATAACGATGATTTTTATTTATACACAAATACGATAATGTGTGTGTCAGTTTTGTCTACCATAATTATTACCTATGTTAGATAGCAGCAATGCAATGCAAGCAAAGATTGTATCCTTAGTCTTTTCTGTATTCAGAAGATAGAAAAGGCTATATATATCTTTGGTTTTGACGCATAAACTTTTGACTTGTCAAGTTTGAAAATTAACAGCTAATAGCTGACGTCGAGAATAGCTATATCGTTAACTGTGGACTGAATATTAGGAACAACTGTTGTTAGATGCGTCTACGAGGGGTGATCAATAAGTTTTGAGAATCAGTATGAACCATCCACTTAATGATATTCTTTTAATGTGGAATATACCACGGCACTAATCAAAATTAAATTAGAGAAAAAAAATTATACATTATTCATTTGTTTTTCTGCGACAGCTAAACAAAAAACATCTGTATGAACAATTTTACAAGACGGCAAAAATAAGAGTTCGTTTTGTAATACTTTGGAGCGGTGTGGAGAAAGTTCTTTTACACTAATAAAAAATATTGTTATTAAAAATGAAACCTTGATTTATCATTATTATTTAAAGGATTAATAAGTTATCATTGCAGTGGTATTTTTATCTCCAGCTCTGTAACCAAATTTTAGGGTGGTTTTTTCGGCCTTTTCCAGGACTATTGAGGCCTACAAATAAATAATGTGACATTCGTTTTTAGCAATTGAGTTCAAATAATCTAGGAGAGTTATATAACATTATTCTATCATAGTTATGGGAAAATATTAAAAATAAGATGAAGAAAAAATAAACGAATTTGCGGCAGGAATTGTGCTTCAGAGCCTTCTAATTGACAAGGGTGCTGCTCATCGACCAAAGATCAGAACTAATAACCGCTGTCCTCGTTATTTAGCCCTAACTTTCGACTACTACTTCTCATTCACCGATGTTAAAAAAAAACTATATAATAATCACGAGCTGGTGATGATTTAGGGAAGGTACAAAATTTGACCATTTAGAACTCCAAAAGTAAAATTATTTTTATAGTGGCAAAATAAAACAATTGAATGAAGTTAATAAGTGTTTGGAAATATAGAAAGTGTGCTTATTCCAATTAAAATATAACGATTTATATATTTCCCATTTTTAATACCGATTATCAAAACTTATGGATCACCCCTCGTACTTTCCGTTATCGATAACTGTATCTCATATTGTTCCAGGTGACATCGAACTCCAAATTCGCAGTGCCTCCACCATCATCACAATCTTCATCATCATCACAATCATCATATTCCAAATACGGTGCCCCTTCATCACCACACGTCCCAGTTGAACCGGCGCCCTCTGTCTCCGAGGCGAAAGAACAGAGCGATGCCCATCTCAAAGCCATCAAGATATGGAGCCACCGTTCCAAGGGAACCGCTTACACGCTCCACAGCGATGGAACCTTGTCGCTTGAGAAGCCAGTGCGACCTAAGATCAAATACGGCCCGTGATTAGAACGTTATTGTGACATAGTAAATATTGTTATGCGTGTTTTTGTTTTTATCGGAAAAAGACTGCATTCGTTTCGAGCAAGGTATTGATAAAGTACCTTCTATAGTAAAAACTCAAGTTAATATTGAAGTAATAAGCTAAAAGTATCTACTTTAATTTATCAGGACTCTTTAAAAACAGCCGTGTAATAATCACATGAACAAAATTGTTTTTATTGTTAAGTAGGTCGGTTGTCAGTTAGGGCAATCCTGTTAACCTAGGACTAATGTTACAAGACAAATATACTATCCTGTCACTTTCAATTTCGTAGAAGGTTTGTAGGTCAGTGCGCACGAAGATTTAGTAATAGTGTAAATTATAAGAGGGTCACAATTAATTCAAATATTGTTAAGGAGTATTTAAAGTTTATTTATGTGTCGATGTTCGTTAATACAGCAACACCAAAAAGGATGTTTAAATAAATAAATTATATTTGATGTGTACGCGTTTAATTAAATAAATAAAATAAATAAATATCAAGGGACGATCTCACACAAATTGACCTAGTCCCAAACTAAGCTCTAGGCTTGTAATATGGGTACTAGACAACGATATAAATACTTATATAGAGAAGTAAATACTTAAAAACATAGAAAACATCCAAGACTCAGAAACAAATACTCGTGCTCATCACACAAATATCTGCCCTTACCAGGATTTGAATCCAGGACCGCTAGTTTAGGAGGCAGGGTCACTACCACTAGGCTAGCGCGTCGTCAAAATTCACAACTTACTAGTTCTGGGAAACCACTGCGTCAGATATCAGTATTCTTTTAAGTGTGTGCTTTCTGTCACAGGTCTTAGAATTAAATTAGCTAAAAATCTGTGGTAAGCGACCTTTGCCTAATTAAGAGTTTAATGAGTATTTCTAACGACGCGACTTTGAACCAATCGAACCCATTGTTGACCTGAAAAACACCTCTATACAGAGATTGTCTTCTAAATAAGAGCTGTTTTTTAAGTTGGGTTGGAATCATTACTAAATAAACAAAAAACAGTTTTAACTAGGTATGGCTATTAAGGCGTTTTTTTCATAAGCTAAGCTAGCCTTGTCGAAGTTATTTGTTTTTCTTGATAATTAAAGTGAAATTGAATGCAATCTATTAACTGTATGTATTTGGTATATTTAAATGTGTGTATTGCAACATTGTATCATGATATGTTGAGGATATGAAGTACCATTATAAATTTAAGAAATGTCATTAAATTTGTTCACGACAAAATATCATTCATTGTTTATTTTAAACTAAATTATATATTATTGTACCGCACTTCGCACTTTACGACGTAGATGCTAATTAAAAGACAAGCATCCAAAAACCCAATCATACAAATATCCTCACCAACTTTCACATTAATTATATTACTAGAAAGTAGAATACTTACCCCCTTATCCATCCTCAGTACTGTGAAATGGTTCTTCGTAATCGGAAAGTGTTGACTGACGACCGCCGAGTCCCTGTACTTGCAATGCATCGACATGGAGTCCGTTTGGGGCCAGAACGACGTACATTGCTGCGGGGCCAGGTCTATCCACAGGTCCGCCGCTTCGTTTTCTTCCATGAAACGCAAATGGCGTTTCGTGTCGTTGTAGACGAGGAAGTATGGTAGGAGAGTCACGATTTTGGTTAGTTGCGGGCAGAGCTCCGAGAGAGTTACCTAAGGAAGAGCAGGAAAGATACAAATTAATAATTAGTAATTGAAAGAACAGTGCTGCTTGGTGGCAAGTAAGCGGGTAAGATATTAGTAGCAATTCAAACGGAACCCTGAGGTCCTTAAAGAAACTACCTAAACTAAATTGAAAAAAAAAAACAGTACAAGTGCGAGTCGGACTTCCGGTTTCCGGTTTCCGTACAAAATCATATGTAATTTTTTGTACATTTTTGGCTAAAAATTAAAAAGCAATATCAAAGAAATTTTTTAAAAATTAGTTCAGAAATGTGCAGACCTTTCATATGACACCCCATTTGTTACAATCAAACTACTTTCATTTTTCAACCCCATCTTAGACCCCTTTTTAATTATTTATAAAATTTTGAATTTTAATTTGAATTTGAATAGTATTTGTAGTTAGTGAGAAAACCTGCTGTGACAGACAGACAGACAGACAGACAACGAAGTCTCACCATAAGGGTTCCTTTTTTAACCATTTTGGTACGGAACCCTAAAAAGAACCATTACATACATAATACCCTTCGGCAGTCGACTAAAAAGTATATCTCACAGTGAGCAGTATCCGGTAGTTGATCCGGCGCTCGGTGTGCGCGCACACGACGAGGCCGGGCGCGGCGGGCGCGGCGCGGGCGGCGCGCGACCAGCCCGAGCCGTGCGCGCGGAGCCGCAGTTTGTGCGCGCGCCCGCGCGGGCACCACAGCAGCGGCTCCTCCGTCACCTCAAACACCGTGTCCGAGTGGGAGCCCTGGTGTTTAACGGAATTTAGTTCGTGGTTCTGGCGTGTGGCGATAGATGGCGTTACGATCGACTTTTTTTTTTTTTTTTTTTTTTTTTGTTGTGGCTTTGTTATCTTTTAGCCAATTACAAAGACGATCGACTTCTTCTATACGGCAATAGCGAAATGCTCCTTTAGTACTAAGTTCTGGCGTGTTTCGATAGGTGGCGCTGTCACAACCCGCCTCTTTGTAGATTGCGATAACGAAATAGTTGTTTTTTGGATAAAATTAACCGTATATGAGATGGGAAATATAGGAAGAAAGAAATATAATACAAAAACTTGCCACAGGCAAAGTCAAAACCAATGTTAAGGCTCATAAGTGGCGACCAGCCTGAGCCGCACACCCAGCTGATTGCTGCCTATTCTTCTGAGCGTGCGTGCGTGAGTGTTAATATGGATGGCAACAGTGCTGGCCACACTCACCTTGAGTTGCAACGGCAGCAGCGTCTTGTTGATGACCCAGTAGGGCGCGTGCAAGTGCAGCTGCCAGGCGTCGGCGCGGCGCAGCCAGGCGCGCACGCCCAGCTGTTTGTTGCCGCCCTGGGTATCGCAGTCTGTGCTCATCGCTATGTTCTTCTCGGTCATATCTAATCAAAAAAACCCTTTCAGCTTGACGGTGAAATGCAAGATTGAACTTTGCGAGTAAGCTCTAAGAAGACCGCCCGGATATTTTTCCAAGTGTGTGTGCTAGGGGTGGTGGGAATCTCTTTTTACTGCGTGTTCGTAATCTTCTTTTGAATCGACCTTTACTAACCCGGTGACAGCGTGAAACTGCCCGTCCACGGCAGCCCGAGGTACGTGAGATGCAGCGTGAGCCGGTGCGCGGTGTTGAGCGGCAGCGCGTGCGAGTGCGTGCGCTCGCCGGGCTCCACGCGCGCGCGCACGGCGCCGGCGCACAGCTCCAGCGCGTACGGCAGGCGGTTGTACAGCGCGAGCGGGGGCAGCACGCGGATAAGGTAGTTGGGGATTGAGCGGGTGATTTTTGGGGAGGGGCAACCTGGAAATTAAAAGGCAGTTCAGTTTATGACGATTTGAGTGGTTTAAAGGTCAACTTATAGGCAAAGATGTAGATAACATTGAGCTCAAAATACATCTAACATGCTGTGCTTATTAAGTCATAGAGACCGACAATATTTTAACTGTCCACGCAGTATCTAGTACACTGTACAACACCATTACTTTAACTATAATTAATTACCTTCAACCGTGAGAATTCTCATCGCGAAAACATTGGAGTCTTCTTCCGACTTGGCCGGGCAGACGATGTCGCGGGGACTGTCCAGGTCCTTGGCTAACTCCATCCACCAGATACCCTGGGTCGAGGTTTGGTAGTTACTGCAAAAAATCGATGATTAGATTAAAATGTGTCGCAAAAAGGAGGATAATGAATTATTTAAAATACAGATCGATATGATTACGAATTGGGTAAGAGATTTCATTATGTACGATATGGTTAGCAAGTTTAATTGTTTTAGTTTTTTCTTTTCAAAATCAGTTTAGTCCGATTCTACCGACTGCGCCAAATACAATTGAAATACTTGGTAACAAAAAGGCGACTTGGAAAATGTCTTAGAACTTAAAACCTTACCTACATGAAAAGACGAAGAATTAAGTTAAAACAAAATTAAACATTTAAAAATAAGGCGTACTAATTATAGTGCTTCCAAGTCTTCCAACCCACAATGTCCCGCCCTATTTCTATACATTATGTACAATAACGCAACTGAGCAACGATTGGCGGGACGCGCCTTCGTGAATTAAAAACACTTATGACTGACTACAAAAAATACACTCAAAAGGTACAAGAGTAGCTATACTCACTCAGTGTGAACAGGCATGAGGAACAGCTTGCAGTGGTACGCTATGTACAGCGGAACGTTGTATGTGTCCTGTGGGGCGACGCACGCAAGCCTCATCTTGTCGTCAAACGGATTACTGACGGCGCCGATCAGATCGGCCCCGATCGCTTGTAAGTCTGTCTTCTTGTAGAATAGCTCCAGAGGGTATGAGGTTTCGTTGCGCAGCTAGAATCAACATATTTATCTATAACTTGCATTGCATTACAACTTACGTACGGTAAATTCAATTGTGACACTATGCATAAAACGAATTCATATTAAATTGTTTTAACCGCGATAATGTCAGCAATCAAATAGTTTGTTACTGTTGGATTAAACGTGCGTTGTAATAGAATTTATTGTCGAAGAAGGGTCGGGTGGTATCTGGTGCCGTACGAGTAGTAAAATCTGCCAAAACATCTAAAGCATAGCTGTCTGCCTAAGAAAAGATAAAGGAATAATACTGCTATAGCTCTGTTTGGAACTTGGCAGATTTTTATTAATTTATTTATACGGTTTACGAACAGATAAAACACCACCCACTAAGACAGTATAGTTTCATCCTACCGACTGCGCCAAATACAATTTCAACAATTCATAATACGGCAACAGGACTGTATCTTACAAAACTTTACAAAAGTGAGCAGTGGTGTCTTCTTGGGAAGGTCGGGCATATTTTTGATGTGTAAGATTGCCTGCGGTAGGTGGCAAAAAGGTAAAATATGTTTATTTAGTGAGTGAGTAGGCTTACTTACTGAATAAACAAATTGTATCTTTTATAGCTTCACCGGTTTAGGCTGTGCGTTTTAATATATCAATCAGTTTGTACGAATATCTACGTAGACGACATACTTGCAAGGGCGACCGCACGACGATCTTTTGGTGGTTGTAGGTGGAGGTGCGCTCCACGACGACGTAGTAGCGCGTGTTGTTGCGCCCCGGGTGCAGCACGTGCAGCCGGGTCCCCGTGCGCTGCGGACACGGGATCTGGAACAAGGTGGAACATTACAAACTTTTAAAACTTTCCTTTTAATAATTAGTGGACTTTTAAAGCAAAAAAATAATAATTGAGAAGGCCGATTAAGTTACTTATCTTTCTCTTCTACGTTGACAAATATAAAAAACCATGCCAAGTGACCGGTGATACAGCCAGTGTAGTTGTAGGTCCCTTAACAACTTTTAAAATTGAACGTGTTACTTGGTACACCTAACGTTAGGCCCAAACCGAAGACGACATAGCTAACACAGTAGTCATTTTAAAAAGTATTAGTCCTATTTTCAGTTTTTATCGCATTAAGATTTGGTTGTAACTATAATAAATAGACTTAGAAAATAAGTAAGTTCATTTTTAGGCATGTTATTTGTTTCGGAGTTAGAGGATTTACCGTGAGCTCGTCACGCTGGCGAGCCATTGTTTCTAAAACCGGCTTTAAAGCAGTTTAAGTTGAGCAGAAAAATCCAACAATGCAGGCGTTATTTTTCAGCGCAGGCAACCTATCATCATAATATAATGCAATATATATATTTTAAAACATAATACAGGTTCCATATATATTCCTCGCTCCCTACTCAGGTTCCTTGGTCAGTATGGCTAGCACAAGTTGTATTTTCTCGCTTGCCACTCAGTGCGTCTCTATCGTTACAGTCGCGGAGCATTTGTGCTAGTCCTCCAGAGTGCTTTTTGTCTAACGCACTCGCAATCACAACCGGCTTCAAAGTGGAGCAATTATTTTCATTTAGTATGCAGACAAGCCTTCGATTTTCAAAATGAAAACGATCGTGATTGCGAGTGCGTTAGACAATAAGCCCTCAGGTCTAGTAGAGCCGGTTGAATTATTTTACTCCCATTAGAGTTGTAGTCCTGGGGACCTAAGTCAGCTGAGCCCTACTCACGGTGAGCTCGTCGAGGTCGTGCGGCTTGATGGTGAGCGTGCGGTCGGCGAGGCGGCGCTGCAGGCGCGCGGCGCGCGCGGGCGGCGAGCGCGGCGAGCGCCACGCCGCCGGCGACGCGCACACCGACGACGACGGGAACCCGCCTTCCAAGCTGTTGGGATTGCACGGGTTACCAGGGACATTTAGGAAACAATTCATTTCGTTCCTTTTTCATGTCAACCTTAAGGAAGAGCGGCGCCACCTGACACAAGCTTTTTTTGCTTACCGGGTGAAACCATCACCTTAGATTATAGAAAAAGTGTATATTATGAAATACAGAATTTTAAACTTTTAAATTCTTTTGAATTTTTCAAAATAAGGAACAACTTAATCGTCATTGTAAAGTCTGACCAGCGATTAGTGGCACAAGCATTTTTTTCTAATTCTTCACATGGCAATAATTTTACCTATGAAACATGCTGTCACATTATAAGTACCTATCCAGTCGCTATGCATTCAGTTTTACCAGCTAGTGATATTTTATATTTGCCCCCATTTTTTTGGGTCACCACTCACTGGTCAGACTCAAATTGACTCTGAGTGCGGCCGTTATTACAATTATAAGTAGGTAGTTTAAACTTTTTCAACTGAGCTTATCCAATTAAGAATACAAAGCCATTGTGTCGTTAACCTCAAATTAGGATAACGAGCTCGCAGTAAAAGCAGATTATAACCGCCTTCGAAGGAAGGAATATTACACTCCTTTTCTTGGGCAGTCGTGTATAAAAGTAGATGTTACGGGAAAACAGTGCAACCTGTGCAACACAAACAAGAAATTTGAGTCTAAGACATTTTATAATTCTGAAAGAATAACTTTGTCCCCAAATCCCACATCCGCAAAAAAATACAGAATAAACCCTTGCGATACGGAATAAAACTTAATGCATATTTGGCAATTAAAGTAAGTCTGAATTAGTGCCCGTGTGGTGCCGGGTTTAGAATTATTGTTGCCACTCCATGTCTTCCCGTAGATGTCGTAAGAGACGACTAGGGGACTAAAGGCTGTGTAGTGCTGTTAGGCGATGGGTTTGCAACCTGTCACTATTTCACTAATACACTGGATAACATCTTAGCCTGGTTGTGCAAAATGTGGTCACAGAATTATCAACAAGTTTTTGGAGTTGTCGGTGAGTCTGTGGCTCTGCCTACCCCACTCTGGGAATGAAGGCGTGAGTTTATGTTATGTTGTTATGTGAATTAGTTGTACTTATGCATTTTATTAAGTTGTCTAACCAGTCCCAATCGTCGCTGACGTCAGCGGACTCCGGTTTGAACTGCGCCGCGTCTTCTAGCATGTCTGCAGACGAAGTGTCGCAGCCTGGAACAATGAGTTCAATAAATACTATTTTTAAAGAACCTAAAGAACGTGATTACATTGACGATGGCATAGTATCTACGACGTATGTCGATTACATTTATTTTTCTCAGCGGGCCTAGTATGGTTGCGTTTATCGCGTGACAAAATGTGGATAAAGCATCCGTCACACTGGTACATATACGTGTCAAAAAGTGACAGATGTTTTATCCACATTTATTCACGCGATAAACACAGCCATATTGGGCCCCCAAGTATATCTGCGTTCTACACGTCCAAGTCCGGTACCCGTGTTACACGGGTACAATACCTACGATGCACGAGTACCAAATATACTGTATATTATACTTGTACTGTACACAGCTTTTACTAACTTGCAACTTGTCATCTGAATAATTAACTTGTTACCTACAACACAATATACAATTCATTTATTTTTTGACATGGGTACTGGATTATTGTAAAGCAGGCATTGAGCCTGTTATATCCGCATATCCTTGAGATTATTTATTTTCCATCTTATTCGTTCGTACTTTGTAATTATAAAAAAATATTGATTTCATTGAATAGTTCCTTGTAACATACCGGGCGTACTGGGACGGCTGTTGTCGACGTCGTAATCAGCTATCAGCAGCACGCGGTCGTGTCCCGCCAGGTCTGTCTCCGAGTGGGTCTTCAGGTGCACGGTGGAACCCGGCTCTGTACAATACACGGGTTCACTCACATCAGGGTACAACACATCGGATTTACGGTTGTTTAAACAAAAGTTTATTTTCTGTCCTTGATATTCAGTATTTTACTAGATTTATCCGTAAACTTAAGTCGGCAAATGAAAGATGTCAAATAGGAAGATTTCAATAGAGAGGTTCGTACCGCCGCATAGTACCTAGGTTTGAATTCGATGTCGAATGGAATCAGCGCGAGCCCAAGGGTTTAGGGTTTGTACTAAAATCATACCAAATTTGATGTTTCTGTATTAAGATTAGTCAAAAATAAAAATGAGTTGAAAAAAAACGTATGTATGGGTATTGGGCAACTTCGGGTACGGAACGGAATCCTAAAAACCGGCACAGTCGGGCGGAACAGTAGAACACAATTTATATGGCGTGTCGTGAATCTTCGTTCACGCAGACACGAACAACAAACCGATGATTTCCGAAAGCACGATTAAAACCCACGATCAGACTTGTACGAAATAGTTATAAGGTGCAAATTTAATTGCATCTATTTCTTCCATCTCACTCACGGCTGACCGAATGACACGCGGGCGCGCGTCAACCTGGCGTCACCTAGTAACCAATAATAGCACAGAAATACAGACGCGCAACGCGTGGATCGGGCTGATCGGTTCCCGCGCTTCGAAAATTCGTCTTCTGCGCAGGTACATAGGTAAGCCATATCAGTTGTGTTTTGCTGTACGAAACTAATGGCTAATTTACATTGGTCCACCAAATGCATGCCAGTAGAAGTACATTGATGAGTTGGTTTTCACGTTCGAGGCGAGAGCTATTGTAACGACGCCATGTACGTCTACTGGCATGCATTTGGTGGACAAATGTAAATCCGCCATTAGTGCACGAGTCCGACTCGCGTTAGACCAGCTTTTTATAGCATAGAAGCACTATTAAATTCCATATAAAACACTAAACCAAATTCAAAATGGCTCACGTAAGTCGTTAGTAAGCGTGAGCTGGTCCGCGGCGGCCACGAGCGCGCCGACGGCGGCGGTGCGGTCCAGGCTGAGCGCGCGCAGCGCCCGCCCGACCGCCGCGTGCGCCGACAGCTTCAGCGGCTCGCGCGCCTCCACCACGACGTACGTGCACAGTCGCTCCGCGCTCTCTGACTCGAGGCCCGAGTCCACGCTGTCTTGACGGACTGGCTCCTGGTTATTAGAAAAACATTGGGTTTATGTTCAAATCTGACTAGAGCTTATCTATGTGAAACACGGAATAGAAAAAACAGTGGAAGTGGCATGAGCTTCGTTTAGTATCAGACTTGTTGTCACCAAAACTATCATAAAAACAACACGCCGCCATGGAAAATGTTTTTCATTTTTACACTCCAAAATAGCACAATAATAAATTATAATACAATGCTTCTGGATTTATTTCCTATTTTAGAAATATCGAAATATCGAAATATTGAAATAAGCGATCGCGGCAAATGTATGGTATGTTATAACTATCTATGCCACACGTTACACGCCCACTTGACACTTCTACTGTTTTTTCTGTTCTGTGATGTGAAATAACACCCTTTTACGAAAACTTTATACGTACGTTAAATCAAGCAGTACCACTATTAAACAAATATAATTCGTACAACAATTAATTCTATTCAAGCGCAATAATGTCACTATTCAAATGTATTTTTTTTGTAAATAAGTGTCAATGTTAGATTTAAGATGCGAATGTAAATTAGGGTGAAGAGCCGTGTCTTTTTAACCTCCAACAAAATAAAGGGGTGTTATAAGTGTACACAATCATGAATGTATGTATCTATGTATCTGTGTGTCTGTCTAAGGAATCGTAGCTCCCGAACACATGCACCGAATTTAGACGCATATATAGGGATGATTCTTAACTAGGCCGAGAAGTCGGAGTCGTTGCTGAGCTCTTTGGCACTCGAGTCACTGAGAGAAAAGTATGGTGTCCCTTTACCTGAAGGGTGACTGATCGCTGTCTTTTCTCGCCGTCTACGAAGGAAACGGTTGTAACTCAGCTCTTCGGCTCTAGAGTCGCTGAGAGAGATCGTCGCTCGAGTCACTGAGAGAGATGGTGTGCTTTTACCTGAAGGGTGACTGTTCGCCGTCTCCTCTCGCCGTCTACGAAGGAAACGGTCGTAGCTGAGCTCTTCGGCTCTAGAGTCGCTGAGAGTGATCGTCGCTCGAGTCACAGAGAGAGAAGTATGGTGTGCTTTTACCTGAAGGGTGACTGTTCGCTGTCTCCTCTCGCTGTCTACGAAGGAAACGGTCGTAGCTGAGCTCTTCGGCTCTAGAGTCGCTGAGAGAGATCGTCGCTCGAGTCACTGAGAGAGAAGTATGGTGTGCTTTTACCTGAAGGGTGACTGTCCGCTGTCTCCTCTCGCCGTCTACGAAGGAAACGGTCGTAGCTGAGCTCTTCGGCTCTAGAGTCGCTGGGAGTGATCGTTGCTCGAGTCACTGAGAGAGAAGTATGGTGTGCTTTTACCTGAAGGGTGACTGTCCGCTGTCTCCTCTCGCTGTCTACGAAGGAAACGGTCGTAGCTGAGCTCTTCGGCTCTAGAGTCGCTGGGAGTGATCGTCGCTCGAGTCACTGAGAGAGAAGTATGGTGTGGTTTTACCTGAAGGGTGACTGTCCGCTGTCTACGAAGGAAATGGTCGTAGCTGAGCTCTTCGGCTCTAGAGTCGCTGGGAGTGATCGTCGCTCGAGTTACTGAGAGAGAAGTATGGTGTGCTTTTACCTGAAGGGTGACTGTCCGCTGTCTCCTCTCGCCGTCTACGAAGGACACGGCCTTGTCCTGCTCCTTCTCGCTGCTGCCCTCGGCCTCGCTCTCGGGGGCCGACGAGTCGGAGTCATTGCTGAGCTCTTCGGCACTCGAGTCGCTGAGAGATAAATAGAAGATTAGTCATCCGTTTAAGATTCATGCATTACGGCCATGCCGTCAAGACGTGCCGAGGAAGCTACCCCACTGCGGAGATACAGGGCACATACAAAAGGATTGCGTGAAGACAACCTAGCCACTGAAATGTCCTACATGCCTGCACTTCAAGAAACCGGGCAATCACTAGACGGGCGATGCTGAGTGCTCAGTAGATTATAAAGGTGCCTAAGAGCGCCACAGAGTACAGCTGTACGCAGCGTTTATACTTACTCAGTAAAAAGATGTCCCATAGCCGTCGCCAATTTATCCATCAATCCATTCTCATTCTCCGAATCCGATTCATCAGCATCCAGCGAGTTCAAAAACGACATTCCCCCATTATACTCCCCCCCATCCTTCCGGCTGCCATGCGGGCTCTTTATAAAGGTCATCTCGTTGTCCGTGTTGTCCTCGTCGGCGGACGTTTCGGATTCGAACTCGTTGCGTTTGCGAGGTTTCTTGGGGTTGTCGGTGAAGGATTCTGGCTCAGCGTCTTTCTGGGTGCTGGTGTCTAGGCGGGATGACATTGGGTATGCTTTGGCCTGCGGAGGAAAATACGTTTATACATATATTTTATTCTTAAGATTAGTTTGATGGTCTAAGGCCAAGGCCGCTGGTTTTCTTTATAACTACTAAAGGTCTACCAATTGATTTGCAATCTCAAGATGAGTTATTTCACCAACTTCTCCCAAACATAAAATAGCGATCACTGCAGCTGGGTGGTTGGGAAGCCCGTGTTGCACCAGCTCACCAGTCAGCTGAGCGGACTACACCACTGACCTGGAATATAGTAGCAGTGACCTCCCACGGGCCGTAGAGGTTCTCCCGGCAGACCACGGGCTCTATGACCGGCTCCCAGCAGTCCAGCCGCTCGTTGTAGCAGGAGGCCTGCGCCGTCATACTGGCTATACCGTGTAGTTGCCACGACCAGTCGTGGAGTGTCAGTTCAGCAGTTAACTAAGTAGATACAACACTGACCTGGAATATAGTAGCAGTGACCTCCCACGGGCGGTAGAGGTTCTCCCGGCAGACCACGGGCTCTATGACCGGCTCCCAGCAGTCCAGCCGCTCGTTGTAGCAGGACGCCTGCGCCGTCATGCTGTCTATACCGTGTAGTTGCCGCGACCAGTCGTGGAGTGTCAGTTCAGCAGTTAACTAAGTAGATACAACACTGACCTGGAATATAGTAGCAGTGACCTCCCACGGGCGGTAGAGGTTCTCCCGGCAGACCACGGGCTCTATGACCGGCTCCCAGCAGTCCAGCCGCTCGTTGTAGCAGGACGCCTGCGCAGTCAAGCTGGCTGTGCCGTGTAGCTGCCGCGACCAGTCGTTGAGTGTCAGTTCACCAGTTAACTGAGGAATGATAAACCATCCCATCATTGCTTGCTTCCTAAGGTTCATCCTCCTGTCCACAGGTCAAATTCATTGTTAGTACAAGGGAATGCAAACAAATATCGTCAGAAGCGATACTACCTTGACAGAAACCAATTTATGTTTAATGGGTACCTGATTTGAAATTGTTTGCGTCTCCTCGTCGATTGGTAATTTTAATTAAATCGAAAATGAATAGTTTTTAAATAAACGATATTTCTATTTTAGTACCTTTAACATGAGCACCGGAACGCGCACGCTATGTTCCACCTCGAGCACGACTCGCACGCACGGCACCACCATATTGAAGGTTTCTTGTACTTGTACTGTTGGATATTTCGGCTGGAACACGAATAAAGTTTTACTGCTTTATCATTGGTATGAGATGAGGAAAATGGGTTTTTGAAGATTGACCTAAGCCACGTTACGTGATGGTTCAGTGCATATACTTAATTCTTTTAGTGTGCTACCACGATACTCCTTTTGAAATTTGTAAGATAGAGGCTGGTGTACCACAGGGAGCAGCTTTGGGTCCCGCTGTTTACATATTAGACGCAGTTTATGCCTTTAATTTAAGAAACGATTAAAATGAGTTGGCAGAAGATACAGAAAGAGATAGAAGAAAGAATTAAAGCCTCAGATGTATCCATCGATTAAAACATCTATAAAAGGGCGAGCTTACTTATAATTTCTGTAACAACCTACCTATTTAAAAGCACTCGCTGATAAGAGCCTACCAATTATGTTCATTATTCAATTAATAATAAAGTACAGATATAGAGAATAATTAAAAAAAAACGGAGATGTTCGTATTTTTTAGCTTTCTCCTAAACGAGAAATCTAGACATATTGATGGTAGACTAGAGTTGGCTTTACAGCCTACACAAGGTGGCTTGGGGACGCTTCGCAATAATTCACACTTCTGTATTTTGTTTGTGTCTTAACAAAAAAGTAATTTTGTTTTTATTTCGCCATATTCTCATTTGCATTTTCTGTTAATATGTTGTTGTGAATTAATGTTTTCTTTCTTTCATGAATTGGCTACAATTGTAGCTAAACCTACAATGAGCTTTCCAGTGGCTATATCGTGACTTTCCCAGTTTATATTTACCTGCACGTAACTGTCCTCAGGGTTGATAACGAGACAAGGCGTGATCTTTTTCGGCGACCAGAGCTCGTCGTCCTGTTTCTCGAACTTGGGGTTGGCACTAGAGAAGTTGAAAGCGTCCACCTCCGGCATTGATAGCTCCGACTGAATTTCTTCCATTATGTCTGTAATAAGAAGATTTGAATGTTCCCGAAGTGAAAATAAATTGTTTTTAAATTTTAAACTTTGGGAAAGGTCATCGTAAACGTTATATATGCATTGATAATACAGAAGAAGACGGGCCGGAACTTAAATTCACGGTTGCGTCAATGTATGTATAATTGCAGGCTGCGAAGTTTTAGAGTCACCTTCCACATAAGTAAATATATCAAAATCAAAGTAGGATATTAATTTTTCGAAAAGTTTGTATGTTTCCGTGCTAAAACGCAATAAAGTCTTAACAAGAACTACTATAATTATGATCAATAATGTATTTTAATCTGCGAATAGGCAAACTCAACACAATGAAACACATGATAAGAGTTTCGGCGGTTGTCATAATCTACTAGTTAACTGCTAAAAATCTTTCCAGGAAACCCGACAGTCAAACATATTTACCAATAACTGTGTGAACGGTGGTCGCCGCCAGATGCACTTCGACGTCCGACACAGACATCTTGGCCCTCACACCCTCCTCCGCGTTCTTGAAGCAGCGGGAGAACTCCAGGTCACACGGCTTCAGCACCACTTGGGGGGGAAGGTTCTTGAGCTTGGACTGCAGCTTGGACATTATCTGTAACCCTGAGATCATCAACGTAGTGGTTTATGACAAATCCTATAAGATCTTCACGTCTTGACCATGGGTGGGGCTAGAGAGCTAGGATAAGACCAAAAAAATAAAATACGTATTCAAGTCAATGTTGGCATAGGTAATTAATCACTTCTCAATATACGTCATAGATTACGCTATCGATATAACTTAGGATATTTCCCTATCCACGAAGAAAATAAAATAAAAAACAAACAATAAAAAAAACAGTAAATTGACCACATGAGGGCTCTTTTACATGCCGATAATATGGAGTGAATCTACTAGCGCTTTGGACAAGACCATCACTGCGGAGAAGAAGCGCCGCAAGATACTCCAAAAGATTTACCGTGTGACGGTCATGTATCATGTAATTCATGTAGCAACAAACTAAAGCTATTTTTCATTTGATATATGGCATTAATGTAGAAGAGCTCTATAAGGATAACCCATTTATGTATGGTATCATGGTGGCAAACGAGCACACCGGCCACCTATGTTAAATGGGTTCTGAGGCCCATGGATATTTGCAATTTCAAGACGACGGAATGGCTGGACTAGAATGAATCGCCAGTTTTGTAGTCTAGGTGCAGCTCCGCCCGCAGCAACAGCGTGTGGACGTCGGCTTTCTTCACACTTGAGACCTCATAACAATGCTATAATTCGATAAATTCATGCGCAATCGTCTCGAACGCGTTGGGGGACGTGAGGCAACTGAGTAAGCGGCTGCTTCGCTTTCCCGCTACACAATCCAACATCGTTGAAGCCTACATCCTCGCCAACAGAGAGAAAAAGAAGTTGTCCAACCTTTCCTAACATACCTGCTAAAGACACCACAAAGTTCTCCGTGTTGGAGTGGCTGGAGTAGTCCACGAGCAGTTCGGTCCGCAGCAGCAGCGCGTGGCCGTCAGACTTGGTCAGGTCCGTGAAGAACATCACCTCTGGCTGGCGGAACTGGATGGAAATGGAGAGCCCTGGGGTCTCCTCGGGGGCTGAAGTGGCTGGAATAAAAAAAAACTGTATAAATAACTGGAAAACAGGTCCTTGCACGCGTGAACAGACCGGCCCCACAGACAGTACCCGTTCACGAGTATGACGCGTATCTCAGATAGAACAGTGATGGGCGACGTACCGGCGGAGTAGTACCCGCTGGTGGAGTCGCTGCAGCTGGGCAGGCGCACGGGGCGGGCGGCGCGCGCGCCCAGCTCGCTCACGTAGCCGTGGTTCACCACGCCGCCCTCCATGCTGCGCTCGCCTGCAGCACGGATTATATCAATATAACCAAGTATCAAATCAAATCGGAGAAAGAAAAAGAAGCGATATGAATGTGGAAGAAGCGATAGAGGTAGGTATGTTTATAGTATCGGTATGTTTGGATCGGTGCACTTGACTTTCCATAGTCTCTGCCTACCCCAAAAGGCGCTCTTCTAATTCGCTCGGCCAAACTTGCCTTCTCTGTCATTCCCTTGCCATCACATTATTCATATTCATTCACACACATCAAACCATACAAAAGGTCTCCAAAGAGGTGCGTGTCGATGGGGGTATTTTTTTACTTCGCGCCAAAATCTGGTGTGGGCCCGACCAAGGATCTTCCACAAACCCTGCTTGATATATCATGCGCACTTCCATAGTTCAACTTTAAATTATTTATTCAGCAAATTTGTTATGTCAGGTCTCTTTTATAGATCTGTTATGTGAATATACCAGAGCTTCAGACAAGATCATTATGGTTAATTATTGATAACTACTCGTACTATACTCTGATTATTCTAATATGAGACTTACTATGCTCACAAACGATGTGTTTTAAAATAGGCCATTAATTATATAAATTCCTGAACGGCGTCGCTAGGTTTGTACCGATGTAGTATTTATGTAAAGTTAAAAACAGGAAGTGTTTATATGAGCTGTCACATACATCATCTTAGATTAATCAGAGTATAGTGATTTGGTGATAACAGCACGTCTAACAGATGTCGTCCGCGACTTGTTTGTCGCTCGGATCTCACTTGCTTTCTAGGCTGTAACGATAGAGACGCACTGAGCGACAAGCGAGAAAATACAACTTGTGGTACCCCACCTGGCGCGGCTTGTAGCAGCGCGCGGCACAGCGCCAGCAGGAAAGGCACCGACAGGTTGAGGCGCGTGCGGTCGACGCGCACGTCGACGGCGGCGCCGCGCGCGCCCGTGAGCCGCACGGCCGCGTCCAGCAGCGGCGGCCGGCACACCGAGATGCCGGCGCCCGCGCGGCTCGAGTAGCATTGCGACTGGAAGATCCTGGAAGACACCAGACCATTCAGCTTAGTACATTTTGATGCAAGTGCGGAAAGTATGTCATTTTACAAGAGGCCCGAGGTGTCTCGGCCCGAGCTGTCAGGACAAAACTCGAGACGAGTGAAAATGATAGTTCCGTACCTACGTGTATCAAACGACGTTTTTTAATACGTGTAAAGTGACATACCTACTTTCCGTGCTTGTATCAAAACGTCTATCTCTAAACAACAATCCATAAACATTTTTATTCACAAGATTACAATTTCAAGACTGCAATCCTAAAACTGAAAATGCGTTGCCAACCCTGAAAACTACAACGGAATGCCTCTATGCTCGTAATTTCTCCGGTTGTCTTATCTCCACACGGGCAAACACCAATGCGAATTCTAAATACCGCTTGGCTAAAGGCCCCATTTACACCTTAAATTGAGCAACATATTCTTGCATAATCACTCTTACGTATTGCTGTGTCCCTTACGCACGCCCATGACCCGCTGACGTGTAGAGGGGCCTTTAAGGATAAAATGGTGACAGCGATTCAGACAGACATCGCACAGGTCCTACCACCACTCAATACTTACTTCTCGATAACAATCCCAGGGTCCGGCCTGATGTCCTCAACGAGAAGGCTCTGCAGGCTGGCCCGTAGCTCAGTGCTGCTATCGGAGAAGTAGTCCAGTTGGACGGTAGCCTCTCCCGCCGTCAGCTTGGCGAGACCATGGTTGAGGTCGCGGACGGGAGAGCTCAGAACTTCATCCACATCGGAGAAGAGTTTCAACTCCACGCCTTCTAGAGTGAATCTGTTGAAATGAATGAATGTCACAGTTCAGCCGATCAAAGGAATTAAAGAACTTAAGATGTCATACCAACAAAAGGAAAGAACACATATGAGTATAGCAGATTTCAAGTACTGTCTCCGATTGCATGATATGACATAAAAGTGACTTCGGAACCCAACGGTGAATATAATTAATTGAATGTATCAGCATGAACTCCTTGAAAATTTGAAAACAGATTCCAAACAATAACTTTCAAAGATCACGCGGGTAAACACGTGTTTTTAATTCCTAAACACAAATTGTATTGCCTTCTTTTTAACTGGATTACCAAAAAGGAAGGTTTTGAATTGTTACCTGACCACTGCCTCTTTTCGTATCGGTTCTCCTTGAGCAAAGAACGCCTGCAACTTTTTCACAGAAGAGTCCGTCAGCTGCGTGTCTACAGGAGAACTTGGGATGATACTGTCTGTAATAAACAACATAGGTGATGGTTGTGAAACAGTCAAGCCATATTTGCTCTAAACCTTTGCGTGGAAACAATATATAAAGATTCCCGGGATTTATACTTCAGTTCTTTAGAAACGAAACTAAACGTAAACCAAAAACACCTCGTTACATTGCTCATCAGCCAATAGAAACAGAGCAGTGATACGTCGAAATTTGACAAAACAGTTTTGATTGAATGTTTATCATATCACTATAATAAAGACGCACTGAAAGAGCGAGTAACTATACATTATGTTAGCCTCTCAGGATTCTTTAACTTACCAATATACCTAGCCTCGCTCAGATTATCACACCACACAGCTCTCAGCGTGGCCAGATCCTTATGTCCAAGGTTCAGTATGACAGTGTCCATGGTAATGTGCGCGTCGCATAGCAACAGGTCTCGGTGGGACGCGCTGTGCTGCTGGAAGGATACTGCGCGTTTGAGGTCGCAGCGGAGGCTGACTGGCTCCAAGATTGGTTCCTGGAGAAGAAGAACAGCTATATTCCTCGCATCTATGTTACTACTGCATGATTATGAAAACCTGTAGAGGGAAGAATTGAAAATAGCGCAGTTCAGAGGTAAGCAGGATAACCACGTAAAGACGTTTTAATGCTGCTTTTCACCGGCATGGCCAGATAAGAAGAAAAGAGGCGGGACGAGAATTAAAATCTCGCCGGTCCATTTCTACCAAATACTTATTGTCATTGCGAGCCATAGCAAATTAGCAATTAATATCAATAGAAATGGCAAGCAAATTAACATCAATATGATTGATTACACTTCGCATATAACCAGGTTCTGTTCGGAGTTAAACGCCGCACACAGAATTTCTTCAAGCAATCTGTTGTCACCTTGTTTTTTTTTAGGGGGCGGGGAACCTTCTGCACGATACCCAGCTTCTCAGGAAGAATTTACCCACGCGACTAAACATCTGTTTTTACCTGCACTTCCAGAGTCCCAGCTAGAGTCATGACGGCACGTGACAACGTGATGTTGACCAGTTTGACCAGCACGTTGTCTATGACAGGACTTTGCACTGGACTGGACGCGGCGCCAGTGCTCATTTGCTTGAAAAAGTTTTCTATCAAGAGGTCGCCTGGAACAGCCAATAAAATTTGTCGGTTTTAGTCCTAATTAACTAGTAAGTATAATGCTGGTCAAAACTTATAGGTCAGGTTTGAAAGATAATTCTCACCCATATTGAGCACGAGCAGGTTAGGCGATGACCGTTTCTGAGGAAGAAGCAGTACTGGTGCATGGATCTGAAACGGTCGATAGATATTACATTATACTGTGCTCCTCACACACTTTTGGAAACTGAGTCTCTGAGACTCTTTAAAGTAATATATCTATAGGTTAGGTAAGGTTACCTTTATTTTATAATATTCCTGGAAAGTTAGACGGTGCATTTCGAAACTTGTGAAAAATCAGACAAATAAAACATATGGGGACAAAAATGAAACCTTGTTGATAAACCCAATGTTGAACCCTAAAATGATGATGATGATAATGACCTCTATAACCAGGTTGAGCCTGGCGCTCCAGGTCCGGACGCCCTGCGCCTGCCTCTCGGCCGCGCGCTCGGCCGCCACGGCAGCCTCCGACGCGACGCTCGACGGAATCAGTGGCTCGAGGAATTGCTGCAAACAATTTAAACACAGCGTGAGATTGGATAAACACCTTAAAAGGAAGGTAAGAAGCTGTACAATTTATCAAAAAAATATTCTTGGGTTTTGGGTTGAGTCTATAATTTGTACTGGTTACACGCTGACGAACCCTTGCCAAACCAATTCATTCTCAGCGTTTTATCGAATTGCCGCATGATATTTTGCAATTAACCTAATTATAGAACTAGTATTGTTTTTTATTCATTTTTGTGTTCATTTAAAAAACCCCGCACAATTGTACTACTTTGTACATTTAATTTCAATAAAAAAAGCTTTGGTAAACAACTAAAAATTTTGGGATCCGTTAATTTCACCAAAAGTACTTTTGATTGGGTTAAGTTAGACTGTTGACAACAAAAAAATATGCGGCGGGAAGTACCTCTTTGCGAAATGAAAGTTTGTAAAATAATATAGTTTGCCAAATGATGATTTGGTAAAACATTAGTGAACCAAAAATTTCCCTGTCTATAAGTATGACAAGTGCACCGACCTGCAGCTGGTGCAGCGCACACTGCAGCAGCACCACCTGCAGTCTCCCCAGCTGCACCCGGAGCTCGCCATGCGCCTTGAGCTCCTGCTGGCCGTAGTACCTCGGCGCGGCGCGAACGTACTTCAGCTCCAGGACCTTGTCTTCGTCAGGCCACATCAGCTGGAAAAACATGAAAAATGACAATCAGTTTGCTGGTGTAGCTGGTACTCGATCAAATAAAACGACTTCCGAGTAGAATCTACTTGGATAATACTATACTACCGAATTGGTGAACGACAGACCAAGTTAAATCGTATGAGCCTTGATGATATTTTATCGAGATTATTTGTACACAAACTTCCTCAAGGTCTACTTAAGGGTTAGCTGGAAGAGATCCCATTTAGGGATAAGTTCGCCTTTGTACATTAGTTTAATATTATTATTGTAATGTTTATACTTTTGTGCAATACAGAGTTCACATACATACATACATACTGCCAGACTTTGCTTTGGCAGACCACCTTTATTACCTTGTAACTTTTTGTCTAGATCCTTGTAGCGGTGGATAGCTAGCCATCTTATCGTTTTACCTACTGTGTTCGCTTTTTTGTGTTCCGGTGGGATAAGACAACCGGTGGTGATATAACCATCAGAACTTCTGATTCAGAAGCATTCCATCTTAGTCCCTGAGGAGTAAGATGGAATGACGCCCTGAGGTTGACATCACATTTACAGACTCGAAAATGCACGTTGTTACATTGTCTAGTCTATGGTAAAGAAAAAATAAACTTGTCTTTGATCTGAATCTGAACTTTTCATTACGCTCCTAGATTTAATTAAAATATAAACAAATCCCGACATCGCCGCACACCCTAAACAGCCATCCAATACACACGTGTCAATGGGTCTCGTATTCCATTTACCAAGTCATGGAAAAATAGTTACGGTGTCCTGGTAGGGTTAGTAGGGACGGTGCCGTCTGCGTCTACTTATAAGATATAAGTACACTACCTACACTTCGTCCGTAGCTACCCTCGATTGTTGGACATACCTTGGGGTAGAGCGTGGCGCCGGCCAGATCGTCGAGGCTGGCGGCGGCGAGGTAGAGCTTGAGGATCATGCGGTCGTTGGCGCGGAACACGCAGTCGCTCTCCAGCCCGCGCGCGCGCAGCTGCAGCCCGCCGTGCGCGTGCGCCAGCCGCAGCGACGCTGAGGAGACCCTGCGAGAGAGAGAGAGCTATACATTTGGGCGCAGTTCAAAACTGTTACCACTTAAGAACCTTCCGGCCGTTAGTTCTACGAGCAATGTGCCCCACCTATTGCCACTTTAGATTTCAGGCTATACCTATACAAATATAAAATCAGTTTCTGTGGGCCCACAGAAACTGGACTTCAGCAGCAGGGCTTTCTTCAGACTAGTATACCTTGGCTTGCCCTCCTGCCTTACCTACCTGACGGAGTAGCTGAACTTGGTAGCGCCAGAAGGCACGGGCGGATCAGCCTCAGGCCTCATGAGGTAGTCCCACAGAGACCTGGACCTCGGCAGCAGCGCCTTCTTCAGGTTCACGTCATGCCGAGTTTGGATCCTGTACAAAATACAAAGCCAAATTAGTAAACTGATCTTATCACACGCTTTTCTATGTCTTGACATGTCTTCAAGCGGGCATCTCACTAAAGATCAGTTTATGAATACATTCCACAGACCAATAATAAATGTAGCGATATAAGCGACATCAAGCTACAATCTATGAGAAGTAGAATACAACCCTCTACAAAAACGTCCCCAGCCAGGATCCGTTATCGCAACTAAATCTGATAACACCCACTTGGAAGGAGATTTGGCTTATTATCTATCTTCCTACACAAGTACAGTCGCGAAAAGAAAAGGTATGTAATTTTTCGACTCTATTGTAATGCCGTTAAGGTCCAAAAGTGAGAACATTTTCATATCGCAACTATACTCTACTCTTATCCTCGTCGATCGTGACATGTTAAAACAACGTTACATCGAGTCTGAAAGAAGATTCTTTTAGGGTATTTTAAAATTAGTCACTACTATTAAGTGGCCATTTTAATTGCCTTAAATTACAAACTTGAATTTCACCTCTCCAAGATACCTCAAGCCGTTCCTATGAAAGGGAACCTGACAGACAGATAATCAGATGATCTTATAAGGAGCCATTCTTTTTCTTTTACCTAAACACGTGACTTTTACGGTCTCATAAACGTCTTGTATACATTGTACCAAGTGTTACTCACTCATCGTAGATACAGTTCAAGTACTGCACCAGCGTCTTCAGTCCTTGTGCGTCGAGCGACAAGTTGATGGGGCCCGTGTCGCCGACCAGGCTCTGCTCCACGCTGTGGAAGTGGGTGCGGAAGTCCGGGCAGTCGGCTCGCACCTACACAGGAAACATTACGGTTTATTACCTTTAAGACTAAACCAACATAATGATATAATGCCAGAGTATTTTTATACCACGGTCTATTAAAAATATAATAAAATGTTATTTTTTCATTTTGGGCAACACGACAGCCAAGAATCCAGTGGCGTCTTTATAACTTATACAGCATTTGCAAAAAAAAAAAATTAGTAACTTAACGGAAGATCCCGATACTAGTGTGATTTACGAGCGCCATGAGGGTTCCTCACTGGTTCAGAGCGCTATGTCGATATGATCTACCTTCCGATACAGCAGGTGCAGCAGCTCCTCAGAACTACTGAGCAGTTTCAGGTCCCTGGCATTGTTGTGTGCTCCACCAGCGTCGCCTGCGTTACGCATAGTTTTACAGCTGATCGGTACTGCAACAGAACCTCCTCACTGGTGCAAAGCGCTATGTAGATATGACCCACTTTCCAATACAGCAGGTTCAGCAGCTCCTCGGAGCTACTGAGCAGTTCCAGGTCCACGGCATTGGTGTGCTTCACCAACATCACCTGGGTCACGGATAGCTGCATAGCAGACCTGTACTGAATCAGAGGCTTCCTTACTGGTGTAGAGCGTTATGCACACATAACCCACCTTCCGATACAGCAGGTTCAGCAGCTCTTTGGAGCTACTGAGTATTTCCAGGACCCCGGCACTGGTGTGTTTCACCAGCGACGCCTGCGTTACGCACAGCTGCACAGCTGGTCCGTACAGTATCAGAACCTCACTGGTGCAGAGCGCTATGTAGACATGACTCACCTTCCTATATAGCAGGTTCAGCAGTTCCTCAGAGCTACTAAGCAGTTCCAGGTCCTCGGCATCGGTGTGCTCCACCAGCGAGGCCTGCGTCACGCACAGCTGCACAGCCGGCCCATACTGCATCAGAGCCACGTCCAGGCAGACCTTAGTGATGCTTAGAAGAATGTATGGACAGTCCTTATTTTCTACTGTTCGAGAGAGGTTTATGACGATTTCACCTGGAAAAAGAATAATGACTTTAATTTGTAACGCGAACTAAGTCAAAATCTGTAAAGTAATCATACTGTTTAGAGGTGTAGGCTAACCCTAGATAAAGGAATACCTGGGCTGAGGACCCCTAGGTTTGGAGGTCATAGGCTTTACGTTATCTAAACCAATTGCCACTCCCAGAATGGGTCCATTTAGAACTGACCTATTCTTAAATACAGAATGGAGGCCTGACCAAACGAGGTCAGAGTTGGTTATAGGGCTAGTTCCACCGCTGCCAAACTATCATGATTTGATAAACTACCGTCGTCTCATTAACTCTCATCTCCTGAAGAGTGAACATGAGACTCACCAACGACGAACCGCAGGAGCGTGTTGATGGTGTTGCTGGGCGACACGTTGTCGTCGAAGCCCGGCAGGTCTACGGAGCGCGCGTACACCTCCATGTCCTCGTCGCTGTGCTCTGATGATATGAACACCTGGTTCGACTCCTGGAAGCCGAGTCGAGCGCCTGCGCGGTCGAACGTGGATTCTGGTGCCCTGGGTGTAAAATTGGATAAATAAATGAAGCACGTTCTCAGAGATGAGCTGTTGCATTTAACTACAGCATCATAATGTGACGATCAAAGGTTTTAACCTTGAGCCTATCTAAGACACTTCTTCTGCCTTAATGCCAAAGAAGGTGGCTAACTGCATAGCATTCCTCATTAACAAAAAAAAAACTAAGACACAAGCATTACCTGTTTCTGCTTAAGTAAGCAGCCACAATCCTCCTCCTCAGCGCCACCAGCTCGGCCCTCCCCGGGTCGCCCTGCACCCTGTCCTGCAGCATCTCTTCCTCAGGGTCCTCGGGCTCGGCGTGGTCTCCCGAGTCCATGAACGAGACCGGGACCGTGTTGGGCACGGGGATGGGCAGGTTGTCCAGGAAATCCAGGAGGGAGGCGATGGAACGCTGGGAAAGGTTGAGCTTGACGCTTGATAGGGATATGTTTAGTTTATATCTGGGAACAAGATTGGCAGATTTAGCAGCAGATATTAATTATTATTTACAACGCCTAGCCGAATGCGAGACAGTCAAGGTATGAAAGTAGAATAGGCACGCATGCGATCCTATGCCACCACCCTGAAAGACGCACATGATTTACCGCTGGGTCTTACCACTTGTGAAAACCCAGCGACAAACCTCCTGCATCTTTCAGGGAGGCTGCTCTCAGCCGGTACATCCCATATAAGCATTCCTGGTCTATCCAGACATCCAGCATTTTCGTAGTGAAAAAAAAAACCTGGGCAGCAGCCGGTAGTCCTTCTTGATGCTGTTGGAAAAGACGACCTGCGCGCGCGCACGCGGGACCACGTGGAGGGCCGAGTCCTGCTGCCGCCGCGCCTCGCGCCAGCTGTCCTCGCGCGAGCAGAACAGCACCTGGGACCATAAGAGGTTACATTACAATATAGCAAATAAAAAATTTGGAGCAACTAATACAAAAAAAAGCTTAACAGCCTTATTAATAAACTTGGATAAACCGTGGAGAAGCTAAGATAAAAGAAGATAAAAAAAGATAAAAGATGTTTATTCAGTAAGTAGGCCGCACGGGCTCTTAGACTGCTGAGAAGAAACACCGCTACGTCATGCTTTTGTACTTATCTTGTGGCCTTTGAATTTTACAGATAAGGACAAAGCATGTCTTATCTACTCCACGGTTACTCCACGTACATAATATTATTAATATGGGCATGAAAGTTTAAAACTCGTGTGGGATGTACTCCCATAAGCCAATAGGCCGTATCTCAAATACATTGGCCAAAGCAGATTCAATCCACTTCTGTTAGTAATAAGTTTGCACTTGAAGTGTCTGAGATACCACCATACTTATAATACGGTTGTTTCTGCATCTTCAGGGCTAAGAAGTTGAAACTCAAATTTAAAATAGGTAGTGCACGTCTTCAGCATTTATGCCCAATTAAGAAAACCCAACTTTGTGCACTTATATAACAACAGGCTAAGTACCTAGTTAGACTTTTACCTGGCACGAGCACTCAGCATGCAACCGGTCATACAGGCGTTCCTCCAGTTCCATACACGTGGCATCTTCGAGAGCCAGGTTGGAAGGTTGCAGGTCAGATTTTATAATGATTCGGCTAATGTCAACCACCATAATCTTTCCGCTCCTGAAAATAAAAGATTAGTCTTAAAGTGGTAGGTAACACTTACCGCTTAAGCAAGCTCTTTACAATTATCGAGTTCTGTAGGGACGAAGTCATGGGCATATTTAAAGCTTCGTTATAAAAATGATATAAGGTTGTTTGTCAAAACGTTTCTGTCAAAAAAATCATTTGTGGGACAAATTTTATTGCCGGTTATTATATTTTTTAAACAGTCATCAGCTGCTTATAGATTATGATCTAACGAATCCAAACTCGGTGCGACTATAATATGCAGCGGAGTTCCTTTAGCTTTAGATCAATTTTTATACACAACAAATACCACAATATTGTATTGGTATTACGGTTTACGTATAAGCTCCACATTTTAATTCAAAAAATTAAAAATGCCTTGACTTGCAAGATTTGACCAAAACAAGTGAAGCTAAATGGCACCAAAGCTGTTGGTAGCACTGACTTGTTGCTTGCGCCATACTCCGGCACGATGACGCAGGGTCCCCGTACGTCGACGTTGACGTGGAAGGTCCTGCGGCGGGAGACGGCGCGCGCCAGCGCCGCGCCGCCCGCGCCCGCCGCCGCGCCCGCCGCCGCCGCCGCCAGCCCGCGCAGCTGTTCCGGCGTCATCGACCGCGTTTGGAACAGGTTGATCAGCTCCGAGAACGCGTGCTAGGGGGATTGTAACCTAATTCATTAATTGTAAGGATGATAGAGCGAGATTCCATTGGAGGTATCTAGTAATCCGAATTACTTACCTACCTACTAGATATCTTGATCTTTGGTCCTTTAAAGAAAGACATTGGTTCTAAGATTACCAGAGGGCCCTGCCAAGATGCACTACGCTAACTAGCGTTTCTATTCGTTTCGTGTTTAAACCAATCGCGTCACTGGTAGATGACGTGATACGAAAAATCACAGGATCTACCAGTGACGCGATTGGTTTAAAAACGAAACGAATAGAAAAGCTAGTTAGCGTAGTGTATCTTGGCAGGGCCTTCAGGTATCTAGTCCTTTAAGGACAGTGGTTTAAGCACCGACAAAAAATACGATCGCCGGCATTGCTTAAATTCACCTAATGCGCTTTGTTATACATTTCCGATAAAATAGTCACCGTTACGTCTAGCCTAACTACTGACTACTTTCTTAACCATAACCATAATCCACCTGGCTACCAAAAGGATTTCTTCTCTTTATTCAAGACTAATAAATAAATCAGCACCATTTAATTAATCAGTGCTGCCAAAGGAAGAACCAATTCATTAAATGATAGATCTTACAGCATACCTCAACATAAAGCAGTTCCAATGGCTCCATCAAGCAGCAGAGTCCATAATCGGCCTCGCTGCTGGAAGGATTCTTCTCTATATCCAGAGCCAGAAGATTGGTGCTGGTGGGGGAGCCACGCTCAGCAGTTAAAAGAGGAACCAGCTCTCCGTCACTTGAGAGACCTTCTATCACTATGTTCTCTGCTCGGGCTGACAGCTGCAAGAGGAATGAAGACTGTTTTACTTGAAATCTCCCACGGCTGTTTTTCACGACATCCTATGCAATCCCAATACTGACCCAATCGTTGTACGCGTATATTCCACGAAATTTAAAGCGAGGTTTAGACTAGTATTTAAAGAGTTTAAAGTTAAAAATTGACAGCAAAATTGTGCTTCTTGCTCTAGAACAAAATTTAAAGTATTACAGCGATCTACTTCTGCAATTTTTATTGCTAATCTAATTCGCCCTTACGATTAGGGATAACGTTTCTCTATTTTTCCATCGTCGTAATGTTTGAAAAAACAAATTCTATTTTTTTTCGTGATATTAATAGTGTTCTGACCTTGTCCATCAGTCTGTCTGTCCGTCTGTGAATGCACTTATTCTCAAGAACGTGTAGGTAGAGGTATAATTTTAAAAATAATATTAGTTCCTAAAGTCTCTGGTGTGAAAAATACAACATTTCTAAGCTACGAAATCAAAAACTGCGGCAATACAGTATAAGTCGTATATATTTTGATGCATTTATTTGGCAACACAAGTGACTACGCCAGTTTTGTGACGTCATTACTTACCTTATATGCTTTAGCCGAAGGTCTTGTTTCCAAGGACGCTAAAAACTGCGTAAGAGTCACGCCCAAGACTTCCTTATTCCTATTCATCAGCGTCAGAGAGCAGTTCGCTAAGGTCAGATTGAGTTTGTGCTCTGTAATAAATAATTAAGTTAGTTATTGCATGAAAAACATAAACATAACAAGATATACAAAACAGCTGCGTTATACCACTTTTTAGGTACTATAGACGACTTATATTTTTGAAAGTGGAGGGTGTTTTTATGTTCATATAAAACATACCTATTCATTATATTTAAATAAAATAGTCAAATTTAAAACTTACCAATATACTGCTTGGATTTATCCTTTGGGGCACCTTCCACATACCCAATGAGCTCGCAAACCTAAAGAAAGAGTTAATTGAATCAAAAGCAAGTGGAAACTGCCATAAGAAACTGGACTGTGGACTGACACACACTAAAATGATCGACTCTGAATAAAAACGCTTGCTTTTTACCTTTATTGAAATAAAATTTTCCTTCCACTTACCATTATCTCAAATCGTACCTTTTTCCTCTCCGGGCTAGATAGATGGCTCCACAGGGTCTTCCGTTCCGTTTTAACACACAGCTCCACTTGCGGCGCCTCCTCCTCGCTCTTCCACCAGTCGAACTCTGACTCCACCACCTCGATACGCTCCGGCTCTTGGGCGAGAAGCTGAGGAGATGAGGATATATGTTGAAGAACTAACATTATACTTTATCTTTGTTCACACAAGTAATGATAACTTTAACGTGCCTTGACAAAGGCTTATTACTCAAGATTGTTTATTACTACGGCATTTAATTATTGATCAGTTCAAAGTAAACCTGTGTACGAATGGTCCTTAAAAGGTAAAATTGTTCATGATTCTAGGAATAATTTATTAAATACAATTAGATTAGTAAGTCGCCATTATTTGGACAATATATACTTTCACCATGATCACGAAGTCTGACTGCTGTCTATAACCTTGTGGCAGACCAGACCAAGACAATGGCTCATTTTTACAACTTCAAAAATACAAATACAAGTCAAATGCAGTCTTCCCACTAACCTCATACTTAGCATGTTCCCTGGCGATCACCACCGCCACAATGGGCAGACTATCCTCACACTGCTGCAAGTCCAGCTTCAGCTCCGTGTCGTGGGGACTCCTCAACGTACTCTTGTAGGTCTGTTTATACTGGTTGTAGTGCGCCCTGTGGCGTTGTATAGAAGCCCAAGTGTAAGGGCGCACGCGTTGTTCGACGACAACGTTGTATGCGTAGCGCCACCATTTCTTTATGTCCTTGGTTATTGGAACACCTGGGTGGAGGTGGCGGTATTTTCTGGAATAATAAATGACGTTATCAAGTTATAGTGATCACTGAGCATCTGGGTAACCCTTTTCAAATTGTACGATGAAGATTTTTTGTAAAGCCGTTCATGGAACAGGAGCAGACGGGCTACCAGGAAGGTAGTTACAGTCGCCCATAAACATCAGCAATTGGGATAGACCAAAAAAAAAACTCATGGTTTTTACATTATAATTCGAAAGAATAGCTAATTTTAAAAGACCAATTTCATTAATTTTGTATTTGACCCAATAAATTTGTTTTAATATCTTTATTCATTTATCAGACATTTTATGGATGACATGATTATTTTAAATTTGGGATGGCATTTTCTAATAAATTACAACAATTAAATGATATCTAATGATAAAAAGTTATTGTAATAGTGTATTAAAACATACTATTTCAAGCGGTTTTCACCTAACCCGTAAGATACACCTAGGAGGGCTTCAAGCCGAAAACGAGAGTCAAACAAAGGTTAAATATACTTTTGTCAAAATATCAGAAATCGATTATTTCAAAAATTTAATAATGCAGAACGGCTTTAAAACACCATTCCTGGAAATGGTTTCCGAATTAGAGTAATTGTAAAAATATGAACAATCCCAATTCTAGAGGTACAGCCAACTTTCAGAGAGTCAATTTTTAAGCTACGTTTAACCAATTCAATAACTGTGAAAGGGAGTTCATTCCTTAGCTTAAAAAGGGGAGGAAGAAAAGGTTCGGGCGTTTACATAAATATCTCTCACTTTTACCTGTTCAGCTGGATACTTTGAAAGGAAAACAGTAGAACGTCCATGTAGAGGAACTACTTCCATCAAAGTTTTGCAGCACTGCTTCTATCTAGCAATAGCCAGAACACGCACTCCTCGTTCGACAGATTCATAAGAACCCTAACTTAAATAACTGTCTCTCTGTCTCACCTGTTCAGCTGAATCCTGTGGAAGGACGACAGCAGATTGTCGATGGAAAGGAACTGCCTCCTCGAGAGCTGCATGGCACTGTCTTGCAGAACGGCGTCTAGCAATAGACGCGGCACGCGCGCCTCGCTTGATCGATTGATCAGAACCTTTACTTTGCACGTTATTGGTTTTAGCACTGAAAATGAATACAAAAATGTAGGAAGCTTTAAAAATATTATTTTTACATCATTAATATCATCGGTTAATTGAATACCTAGTACCTATCAACTATATTTACACGGCACAGGCGGTACGAAGTACGCCCCCGCTAGCGCATGTAATCTCGCTAAGGTGATATTAAATTATGAACCCTCAGATCTGTACAAACACACTGGAATTTTGCGCGAAAATATTAAAGACCAAATGAAAGTGTAAGTAGGTAGTCATGGTTTCTTGACAGGGCAAACCTAACTTTTGTCTTAAAACCAGGATTGACCTCATAACATGACTCTCAACTCACAGAATTCAAAGTCCTCATGGTGCATAGAGAACTTGTCAAGCCCGGTCATCATGTAGTGCTTCCAGTTGTAGTACTGCATGGGCGTGATGTGGGCGATCTCCGCGTCGTCCAGGGCTGTGGCCGTGGGGTTCCAGTACAGCGAGAGGGACTCGATGCGCATCATCTGATACACGGTGGAGGCGTTCGCAGGGGTTACTGAGGGCTTCCATTTGCTGGAAAATTAGATTTTAAGGTCAATCATTCTGTCTTTTCCTTCTGGAGCATTTTATTTGAATAGCCACTCTTCGGTACATGCCTTTTCAAGCTTCTTCCAAGGTCTTATACATAAACCGATAGCAATTTACTTAATATTCGTTTAATATTGAGTTTTTACGGAAAGTTTTATGTGTTTGAAGCCTTTGTATGGCAGTGTGTACGTGTCCAAATGATTGATAAGCGATTTTTTAATTTGAAGAGCTGGTTCTTAGCTATACAACAAAAAATAGGGATGAAGAAAACTAGGACAAAAGTAGTTAATATCAGTATGTAGGTATATACCACAGACCAACGGAAATATATTATTCGCAAGATGCCGAACATCTACTTACCTATTCGTTGTCTCAATCGATAGACTCTGCAGACACAATCCACAAGCCAGCGGCCCATCCTTCGAGCTGATTGAATCCTCGTACCGCACGTGAACATTCCTCACATAAATCTGCAAATTATTCACAATGGCCGTGAACAAATTCTCAAAGAAGTTCTGGGGGCCTTTGAGGATCTCGCTCTCAGCCTCCAAGTCCTGCAGGATCTTCCTCTTGGCTGCTCGTGTGAGCCTCTTCTCACGCTCAGGGTCGAAGTAGCTGTTGGAGATGGCTGGGCCGACGAGAACCAGTACATCATCGATGTGGACGACCACAGGCTGGGTGTAGAGCCCTGACCAGGGTATTTGGAGGTTGATGCGGCCGATTGTGCCGATTTTGACATCGATTGGGAGATCAAGCTCATACTGGAAAAATAAGTATACCTTTAATAAAACCATCTAGCAAGTTTTAAAAACTTGACTACTTACATGTATTGTCAACGCTAGCTCTTATTTACTTGACAGTAATGGCAGCCGAGTTAAAAATAATATGTTACTTAACATGTCAAATTCAATATGGTTTTACAGAGTAGAATATAGCCCCAGTTCTCGTAACATGAAACGAGTTGTACGCGCCCTCGCGGACTTCGTTGCGGGCTTACGCTATTGCTATGTAAATGTTTTATGTGGATGATTGGATGTTTGTCCCGCAAACACATATAAAAAAGCTCAACTGATTTGCATGCTTCTCAACAACTTCGCCTATTGGACCAATTTTGTAGGAATCCATACTGTCAATCATTGATAAGATCTTTACCAACGTTAGATTACACTCCATAGTTTAGAAAGTATAGAGGCGGTTCGTTACGTGGGTCTGCTCGGAAAACATCCAATAGCCCAATCTTACCAGAGCTTCCGGCTTCAACTTGAGGTCAGTGAGGTTGACATTTCCGGAGAAGATGCCCACGTTCAGGTTCTCTGTGTCCAGGTCCTGCACGTACTTGCCGAGGAGCCGGTTGAGGATCCCGGCGACGGCGCCCTCGAACATGGTGACGTAGGTGTCTGGAACATAACATCTGATTAACTATAAAGCGCAAAATTATTTAGTCTTTTGAACGCCTTACGTCGAATACAATATGAATCACTCACACGCCAGACATGGTTGCTATGCTATGCAAATTACACCTTATAAATACGAAACAAAGTCTCTTTTAATCTTGAAGTTGTAGCAGCTGTAGCCCTCATGGCACCAGTATGGCATTCAAAAGATTAATTAGCTTGCCAACATAGGCCCTCTGTTGGCAGTCACGACGCATAATGCTAAGACGCTTTCGAAAATCGACAAATTCACGATTGACGTAAAGTTAATGACAAAATCATCGATTCGATCAATAGAAAACAGAAACGTAAACAGCGTTTGCATCTTGGCTACGTCTACTGATATAACACCAGAATAAATGTGACACAGACTAGAAAATAATCTCTAAGACCAGAAAAACGTAATGTGTGAATGCTCTCGCCAAAGTAAGAATTGCTTGGCTGTTGTTTTCCAGAACCAAAGGATGTCAAGACACTATTATTGCGCACCAATATATGCATCCTGGAATGGAGGCAGCCATCGCCTTAGTGTTAAAATTGGGATGATTACACAACTAATCCCATAGGATTGAAGAGTATCCGAGGAGAGCCAACCTATAAGATAAGCAAAGATAGCTAAGGGCGAGATGTCTAAGCTGTCTTGATTGATCCTAGCTTCGAGGTAATAATTAGTCACTTCTCCAAGGTTTGTTGCTACACTAATATAACCTTAAGAATGGGGAAAGAATTATGTAAATAAAATGAAATAAATGCATGCTTGTAGCAATATATTTACGGGTTATTTTAACATTTTTGAGCCGAGAACTAAGGGGCTGTCGCTTAATGAAACTAACTGCCGCACTCAGAGACGTCAATTTAATTTAATGCTTGATTAAAGTTGCTGCTGTCACTTTCTTTGCTACAGCAATAGAATAGGCAACACGTCACTTAACAAGCATTAAATTTAATTGACGTCTCTGAGTGCGGCAGTTAGCCTTTAAAGGCCTTCAAAATGTATGTATATCTACTATTTTAGCTTCTACTATTCTTAGGGCCTCTTTTGCCAAGATATACCTAGTTTTAATCGATTTCTATTTGTAATAAGAAATAAGACGGAATTAAAAAAAAACCTTTTCTATGTGCGAGTTTCTGGTATTTTGGAAGAGCTAAGTATAGACAATTTTTTTTTTTAAATTTAAGTCGTTTTTGGTTACCTACTTGGCACGAAACGTAGTAAAGTCAAGTTCAAAGTCATGGCTCGTAAAAATCAATCGGATACTAAAATAGAAGCAGGTGTAATGCCAAAGGTATAATTTCCCGCGCTCATTACGAATGTATTACTTAGATACATTTAGACTTAGATACACGTATTTGTAATATAAGTTAAACAAGAGCCATTTTGAATTGTTATCCGTAGACTTTGGCAAATAAGAAAGGATTTTCGAATTTTTGTAACACTTTCTCGTATACTAACAAGGTAGGTACCTACTATCTATTTAATCGTGGAAGTCAATAATCAAAATAAACCTACCTACCTCTTAGTATCGGATAGACTTGGAATAACATTGTAGTAACGTCAGAGGGCCCAGATTCTTTTTCGGTCTTATTGATACGAATCGATAAACGTTTCCAAGAAACGTTTTACGAAACGGCTTACAAGTAAGCCGAGCTAATATAAACAAATCACTGGTCGATATCCGACAATACCTAAACAATATTGATATCGATCATTTGCTATCTTTTGCGTAGCGATGTAGAAAACAATCGGAAACATTATTAAGGCAAAAGCGCTGCTCAATTAAGATCAGTATATTTTTGTAAAGTTATATATTGTAAGTTGTTAAACACATGAAATATTTGTAACCTTTTACCTCTATTTTAGTCTTTAAAAACCATATCGTCTTTGACCTGTTATGGTATTGTTTTTGTACTCAGCCCGCCATTACTATCAAGTAAGTAAATAAGACCTATCAAAACATTGAAAATACCAGGTCTATGACGACATGGTTCGTACCGCTTAGATTCTCGGCCCAGGGTTCATGTCATACGAGTGTACCTTAGTATTAAGTACCTTATTTATACATGGTAGCAAATAATTTATTTGATTTGATTTGAATTGAAAAAGGAGACGCGAAATGCAAAAATGGCGGACAATACTTAGCACTGGAAACCACTGTAATATAAACTAAAATAACTGTTTCACACCAGACAAAGCGACTTCACATGTAAACAATAACTTCACGTGTGACAACGATAAACCATTCATTACATGTAGGCATCCTTATCAGTTTATCAGTCTCGATAAAGGACATATCGAATATACGTCGATATTGCGTGTTAATTTATACAGTGCCGAAACCTACAAAAACAAAAGAATAAAAATTAAAATTTATATAAAATAAATGTTAAACTATTCTCAGTTGATGAAAATTCACATCTAAACCAACAATCGTTTTAATTTAGCACTGAATTTCTAAATTCCCACTTCTGAAATCGTTATAAATAGTTTTACGTGCAAAAAAATTAAGAAGACATAAATGCAGTTTTGATAGGTACTTCAAAACATATTTAAAAAAGCCGATTTAGGTAAAATTAAAGATAAGATACTTAATCAACTTAAAAACCTTCAAATAACGTTGTAACATTAACGCCACAAATGAGAGCTAAAATCTAAGCATTCATAAATGTAACAAAAATAATGTTACAGAAGGATTTCAGTTATAAATATTTTAAGTGAAACAATCTACTTGATGGAAAATCTAATAAATCTTCATGAAGAAAATGAACTAGACTGCGTCGAAAATTTAATCGTCGTGGAAGGCGTTTACATCGTCTGAGAAGAATTATTTCATGCAAATTTATTTAATAACTAGCCTAGCTCTACTACGATGAGTAATGCATAAATACGTGTTCAAAATACATGAATATTAAAACAACATTTCAATACTAAGAAATAATAATAATAACAGTGCAAAGAAAAATACATATAACGTTAAGTCATATCGATTAAAATAGGTAACCGACGGCAATTTACCAATCTAACTAACCGCCGACAATTTTAGCCGTTTAACCCACTTAATACTGAAATGGATACAACAACAGTTTACTCTTGGATCACTTGAATTCATGATTAAAGGTCACCAAGCAAGCGCACCAGATGATGGATGACAGCAACATTCATTCGAAGGCTAAAAATAGACGCAGTATCAAGGACAGTAAAAACCGATAACCAATCAAACGCCATTAAGAAACCGTTAAGAAAATTCTATTTTCGAATTCTAGAATCCGGCGGATTGAATTTGCACTACTTATGGTTAGGAATGTAACATATGTTTTTTCGACGTTCAAAATTGGAACAGACTTGTCAAAAACAAATGACGGACGGCGGTTGGTTAAAAAGGTTAGTATGAAAAGAGGTTACTTACCTTTGTATCACATTTCCTTAGCGAAACAACTGCAAATCCTTTAGTTTATTAATGATGCCAAGGGTGCAACGTTGGGTTAGCCTTTTGAGGGACTGGGTGTTTTTGACAGGTGTCACGCGGGGCGCATGTCTGGCAGTTTTGCGCATGCGTGATGGGTTATTGGGGGAGACTGGGAAATTAATTTAAGTGGGCGGGGGCTCGATAACGCTGTTGCGTCACAGGATGGAAACTGCAACTGGAGACACGTTGCAGGAAACGGAAGATAACCTTTAAGCGAAACAGCACTTACATTGTATGGGAATCTGACCTTCCAGTTTCATTATAACTCCTGTATTTATTTCAATAGTAGGTAACCAATAGAGATTATTTTGGCTAAGATTAAATAATTTATACGAATTGGTGGAGTTACCGATTTGCTTCGATATTTTATTTAAAGTCTTCTTGTATCATAAAGGCGATTAAATCATAGTTATTTCAAGCCTTAAATTTGTCTAACGCCTATCACGGATATCCCCAATCCTTCATTACCTACAGGTAACAAATGACGGATAAATCCGTCTAGGTTGACCGCACAAAATATACTGTTGTAAGTAAGTGGTCGAAGAAAAGGCTGTACATTTTAGTACCCCGGTTGCTGTAACGTGTTAAAGTGACAATATGTGAATTTAGAAGTTATAAAAAAACACTCGTGCTCATCGCACAAATATCTGCCCTTACCCACCGGGATTTAAACCCGGGACCGCTAGCTTCATAGGCAGGGTCACTACCAACTAGGCTAACGCGTTGTCATGTATGTAGAGCTATTTCGAAGAATAAATATGATGTCAATTCTATACCTTGACCGTTGTCAAAAGTCGTCAGCTATCGTATAATGTAAGTTGTCTAAGCTCACAGAAGGCCTAATAAAGTTACATTCTGTAGACGTTGCGTGCGACTCATATCAAAGAATAAGAATGGGGTTGACATGCTACCGCGCATTTACTCTAATTCTAAAACCATTTCGAGGAATAGGGTTTTAAAGCCGTTCTGCATTAATAAGTTTTTGAAATATTTATCTATTTCGGATATTTCGACAAAAGTATATTTAACCTTTGTTTGACTTTCGTTTTCGGCTTGAAGCCCTCCTTGGTGTATCATACGGGTTAGGCGAAAACCGCTTGAAATAGTACGTTTCAGTACACTATTACAAGCACTTTTTATCATTAGATATCATTTAATTGTTGTAATTTATTAGAAAATGCCAAGCCAAATTTAAAATAATCATGTCATCCATAAAATGTCTGCTAAATAAATAAAGATATTAAAACAAAACCATTGGGTCAAATACAAAATTAATGAAATTGGTCTATTAAAATTACCTATTATTTCGAATTAGAATGTAAAAATGTAAATGTAATTTTTTTTGGTCTATCCCAATTCTATGAAACATTTTGTAACTAACCCTAGACAAGTAAATAAATGACTGCAGTTAAAGATGATTAGACGCATTTATCATAATTTAGAAAACGACCTTTCTGTAATCATAGAGATCCTCAATTTTTTTTTTTTATTACTGACTATGTTGTCCTAATTAATGAAAGACGAAGCATAGCAGGGATTGGAAAAACGAAATTCAAAGCTACGGGACCTCCACTACTCCTTTCTCTCGACTCAGACATGAATGACAAGTGAATGCGACTGGGCATCCGAAGTTTCGCGTCAAGTGCTTCGTAACTTAGCCATGTAGATTTCGTGTGCTGAATTCTCATCAGAAAAAACTTAATTAAAAGGATGAAGTAAATATTGCGATCGACGAAACCTTCGCAAACAGTAATTAAATATAACCACACCACACTGATCAGGGTAAAAGATGCATTAATAAAGCGTATTTTAAGATATTCTTTACAAAACGGGTTTATTTCAACGCATGTATAATCCAACGTACCTATACCTATTTGTATGTGTAGGTATATAAAAATACTTAACCCCCTTTTTGTTATTAACATGCGTCAATATAAACAAATTGATCAATTTGTTTTATTGAGTCAATAGATAAATCAACTTTAGCACGGCTCATCACTGGATCCGTCGAGACAACTTTATGCGTAGATGCCACCGAGCCACCGAGCCACTCGTTGAGAGAGCACGGACGGAGCAGACGTGTAAAATGTTCTTAGTTATTTTAGTTGTGTGCAGTGTGGTGGTAAGCTTTTTACTTTTAAATATTATTAATCATTTTCTTAACGGTTGGCAGGTGTATTACCGATAAATTGACATAGGACCTCGAATAATTTGAGTAAATACCTACAATACACATAAACTTAAAGACTGTACACGATAAAATCCGGCCATGCATGCTCCGGTGTATCTTTGCAATGAATGCATATTTTCAAGCAGTTTTTTTTAAATATCTTGTATAATTATAATACTATATAATAAAATAAAATCGTATAATAATGTATGGGTATGTGTGAGTTTTCGCCGAATATATTCTATCATACCTTTTATCTCCTGTCCAGCGTTTTTTGACAATCTTCACTCACTTCCTGCTACTATGTCACAACTGTATTTATATTTTTACAAACTGTTTTACGTACTTTAGAATTTCGTCTTACCAAATAAATACTTTTATTAGTAAAGTTGTAGTAGTCTGGAAGACTTTTTACTCCAAGCACTGAAAGTAGTTTTTGTATGCGAGGCATTTATTAGTCGAAAAGTCAAATTCGCCAAAGTTAAAAAACCTCAGAACTATCTGAATCTGAATACAATTAGAAAAGTTTTAACTATTGTGAAAACATAGTGTAATAAGGTATAATTTGGCTTGTATAATTAAAAATAATAAAATGTTTTAAACAGGAGAATTTGGTAAAGACTGTCAGAAGACCTTGGACAAAAAAATATTGGCACTGTGGATTATATTAATGGTCTAAAAAATTCACAGACGCTCTAACATTTTATTATAATTGTATTTTTATTATGTAGTTTCATAACCACTAACTATTACAAAAAAGTGCTGTTTGAAAATTAGCATTCATTAAAAAAATACACCAGAGCATGCATGGCCGGATTTTATCGTGTACAGTCTTTACATGCTTCTTTGACGCCACATAAGTTTTTTATCTAAGTACTGACATTAAATTGTGATTGTTTAAAAAAATACATACAACTGTACGTGATTTGTAATATGATACATTCCTTCTGCGTAGTACAGTGTTGTTCCGGATGGAAACAAGGAGATGATTGAAACTGGTTTTTTTTATATAAATTTGATTTTAATTACAGAGAAAGGTGAGTACAACGTTTCTGTAAGAGAGGATGGATGCAAGTACAGAGTATTTGAAGTGGGAGTGTGACGTATGCGAGGTTATCTATGATTGGCTGTTTGGAATATGTCGTGATATTATAGCCTTTTGATTGGTGGGACAGAATACAATACAAAATGACTCTAATTAACATATAAATAAGACTTAAAATTAAATGTGAACGTTAGGCGTGAACATCTTCCCGGCCCTTGAAAGCTCTAGCTTGAAAGCTTGAAACCACCTTAATGACTGGTAGGCAGTAGGCACAGACGATTAAGGGCCCTCCGTATGGTCCCGCTGGCTGTGTTGACCTCTGCAACGCGTGGAACGCCGTCGGACCCAGGAAACAATTTGCTGACTCGTCCCAAGCGCCAACACAGCGGTGGGGTTTCGTCCTTGATGAGCACAAGGTCATCGAGCTGTAGTTCCTTGCTTTTAACGCGCCATTTCGTGCGTTGTTGTAAGTCAGCGACGTATTCTTGTGACCATCGTTTCCAAAAGTGTTGACGGACTTGTTCAAGCCGCTGAAACCGGTCGATGCGCGTAGTATTGCAGTCTTCATAACACGGCGACGGCAGTGAAGTCAGTGGCCTGCCAATCATGAAGTGAGCAGGGGTAAGAGGTTGGAAATCGTTAGGCGAGGGGCTCAGAGGGCAAAGGGGTCGGCTATTGAGGATAGCTTCGACTTGCGCAAACAGGGACGCCAGTTCCTCGAATGTAAGGTGAGTTTGCCCTAATACTCGACGGATATGATATTTTGCGGATTTGACCCCGGCCTCGGCTAGACCGTTGAAATGAGGAGCGTATACCGGGGAAAATCTAAATTCTATTCCTCGCTGAGCTGCGAAGTCGCAAATAGAGTGATTGTTTGACTCGAAAAAATCTCTTATCTCTTTAGCCGCCGCTACATAGTTACGCCCATTATCACAATAAATTATTTTAGGCATGCCTCTACGGGCAATAAATCTCTTTAAAGTTAAAATGAAGGCATCTTTACTTAACTCGCTAACCGGTTCTAAATGCATGCACTTATACCTAAAACATATAAAAATACATAAATAACATTTCGTTATTTTACACCCCCGACCCTTACGGTCGGTGATTAAAAATGGCCCTGCGAAATCAGTCGTAACAATATTATATGGAAAGTCTGCTTCCACTCGCTCAGGTGGAAGGTTGCTCATTATATTAACCATGCCTTTGCCCCTAAACCGACGGCACCTGACACAATTTTCATATACATTTCGTGCTAATTTACGGCCACCTATTGGCCAATATTGGTCACGAATGGAACCGAGCAAAAGTTGAGGTGGTGCGTGTAAAAGGCGCTGGTGCTCGTACTGAAATATCAATTTGGTTAAATGATGTTTTCCTTTTAGAAGAACAGGGTGCCGTTTGTCGTAAGGGTGATTAGAATTGTCGATCCTGCCGCCGACACGAATGAGTCCTTGGTCATCAACAAAAGGATTAAGCGAGTTTAGATTAGATTTTACGGGTAATGGTTTTTTGTCTTTTAGGCATTTAGTTTCTACTGGAAATGAGTCTGTTTGAGAGAATTTGAGTAGTAAATTAAGGGCATTTTGAAGTTCTATAACTTGAAGTGGGCCTTTAAGTTTTTTCTTAGGTTTTTGAGAGTTGTATATAAATCTAAGGACTCTTGCACATACTCTTTGCACTCTAGTTAATTTAGAAAATTTGGTGATGTCAATAGCTGCTGCCAAAGGTGCAGGTTCCGCCACCAAAGTGGACAACGCTTTTAACTCTGGGAGTTCAGGGACCCGCGAGTTTGAAGTGGGCCAAAAGGTTTCAGGCTGCTGTAGGTAAGCGGGGCCGTGCCACCAAATGTTAGCATTACCTACATCATGCGGGTCTATGCCTCGTGAACATAGATCTGCTGGGTTTTCCGCCGTTGGAACATAGCGCCAGCTAGAAGGATCGGTGAGTTCACTAATGGCGGCTACACGATTGGCTACGAATGTTTTAATTTTATTTGCGGTCTGTAACCAACCAAGCACCACTTTAGAGTCGGTCCAGTAGCCATGCCGGTCAATATGACAGCGTAAGGCCTTAGTTACGACAGAGCTTAACTGAGCCCCCAGCGTTGCCGCGCAGAGCTCAAGTCGGGGTATCGTGGTGGTCTTTATGGGCGCAACGCGCGCTTTAGCGCACAAAAGGTGGTTCTGCACATGACCTTCGGCGTTCATTGACCTAAGGTAAATGCACGAGCCGTAAGCCTTTTGCGAAGCGTCATTGAAACAATGCATTTCTACATAGGTAGGGTTGTCAATTAAAACTCGTCTAGGGACTTGTAGGGAAGAAAGTACGTTTAGATTCTGGGCAAACTTTAACCAATTGGTTTTCATGTCTGGAGGCACTTCTTCGTCCCAATCCAATTTTAAACCCCACAAAGTTTGAATCATTATTTTAGGTTTTATGGTACATAATGATAGGACTCCAAGCGGGTCAAAAATTTTAAAAGTAGATGACAAGATTGTCCTTTTAGTTAGAACAGAGCTAGGGAAAGAATCGATTTGGAATAGAAGGTTATCAGAAGTAGGAGACCACCCAATACCTAAAGTGCTCGTTGCATTACTAATAATAAGGTTACCTTCTTCGGGCAAAGCTAAGTCAGTTAAAAGGTTAGGTACGTTAGACCGGTACTTTCTAAGGGGAAAACACCCTTTGGCAAGTTCATGCGACACCTGACGCTGAATGTACCTTAACTCTTCCTCCGAGTCGGCCCCAGATAATAGGTCATCGCAATAAAAGTCGTTTTTAATAATAGTTTTTATCACGGGGTCAGTACACTCTTCGCCGAGTTGCCAAATGCACCGAGTCGTCAGAAAACTGGCACTTGAAAACCCATATGTGACAGTCCTTAGCCTTAGAGTACGAAGAGGTTCGTTTTCGTGGTCTCGCCACAATATGAGTTGTAAATCGCGATCCGCTTCGTTAATTAAAACTTGTCTAAACATCTTTTCGATGTCACCAGAAATTATATATTTGTGCTGGCGGAAACGAATTAATATGTTAAATAGAGAGTCCTGTATTACAGGCCCCACCATCTGCAAGTCGTTAACGGAAAACCCTGATGTGGTTCGTGCTGAGCCGTCAAAGACGACGCGAAGTTTGGTCGACTCGCTTCGGTCCCTCACTACAGGATGGTGCGGGAGAAAATAGGAATTTGCAGGCCGGTTATTAGAAGAATCTTCGAGATGGCCGAGTTCGGCATACTCGTGTATGAAGGCCGCGTACTGCTCCTTTAGGTTAGGCTGTTTCCTAAAACGGGCTTCTAGACTACAAAACCGTTTCATAGCTAACGAGTAGGAGTTCCCTAGACAATCTCTCTCATCATGCAGTGGGAGGCCTACGCGAAAACGACCGTTAGTTAATCGGTAGGTATTAGATAGGTAGTGCTGTTCGCAAAGTTTCTCTTCCATAGTATAGGGGGAAGACTGGGGAATATTTTCTAATTCCCAAAATCTCGCTAGTTCCTCATTAATTGTAGGTAAGTTAGGCTCGTTGAATGTGAAATTACAATGAACGGGCTTGTTAATAGATCGAAAAGACTGTGCGACCTTTTTGGATAATATAGGCAGGGGACCTGCGATGAGCCATCCTAGCTTAGAGCTACGGAGGTTTGGACTGTTGTCGCCTAAAGACTGCTGATGGGAACCTATCAGGTCCCAAAATAAGTCAGCACCAATAAGCATGTCAATGGCGGAGGCTTCGTAAAAATTAGGGTCCGCAAGTTGAACTTGGGATAAATCATAGCGACTTACGTCAACCGTAGTTTTAGGTAGTTTTTCAGCAATCTTAGGTATGACTAGACAAGTCATATTGACATTGAAGGAGTCATGGAGCGACTGAAGATGTAGGAAGCAACGCTTGGAATGTATAGTTAAAGGGGTATCTGAGAGGCCGACTATACTTAAATTCGATGGCTGAGGAGTCAAATTTAGGGTTTGTTTGACGCGTTCGCTTATAAAACTAGATTGACTCCCGCTGTCAAGTAAAGCACGGACTATAAGAGTTTGATTGTTTTTAGGGTTTTTCAATTGAACTTTGGCGGTACACAGTAAGACGTCGGAGCTAGTCAGGGCAGCTAAATTATGGGATGAACTCGTACTAGCACTAGGAATTTCAGTATTATCGGGTACATGCAATAAACTATTGTGTTTTTGTTTACATAGGCGACAAGAGCCCGGCAGTCTACAGGCCTGAACCCCATGACCCACCCTTAAACAATTTTCACACAACTTAAGTGTCAACGCTAACGAACGCCGATCCTCAGCGGGTTTTGCTTTAAAGGTAGTGCATTCGTAAATACGATGGTGAGCCTTGCACACTAAACATTCATAGGGCGACTTAGTAGAACATGGAGTCGTTGGTTTAGTAGTTACGGCAAACGATTTGCTTTGCGACCTAGGTACGGGCTGTGGCGGTAAATGTTTGTTCTTGTCGTATTTCTGCCTATTTACAGTCTCAAGAACATCAGCCCGATTTTTGAGGAAGTCGAAAAAATCATCTAAAGTAGGAATCTCAGACAACGAATTCCTATGCTCTTCCCATTTGTAGCAGGTGCCGCCGTCCAGTTTGGCTGTTACCAAGTAAATAATGAGCACGTCCCATTGCTCTGTAGGCAGTCCTAGGGTGCGGAGAGCCCGCAAGTTCTTTGTGATGTGATCGATAATGAACCGAAGTGACTTGTCAGTCTCTCGCACGGACTCAATATTAAATAAAGCCTTTAAGTGATTGTTAATTAATTGACGCTTATTGTCAAATCGTTTGCAAAGAAGTTGCCAAGCCTCAGAATAATTGCTGTCCGTCACTTCTAAATTACAAAGAACGCGGGCAGCTTCCCCTTCCAAATAAGAATGGAGATAGTGAAATTTATGAATATTTTTTATTTTATCGTTCTCGTGAACGAGTGACATGAATGTCTCTTTAAACTCTAACCATTTAAAACATGTGCCGTCAAAATTGGGAATTTTAATTACAGGCAATCGAAAGCCGAGAACATTGCAATCGTCGTGACGACGACACTGTGAAGAACAAGAAGAGTTTCTTGAATTATTTTTATTACTTAATGGATTGATGTCGATAGGCGAACATGTTTCCGTGAAACTCTGCGCCATTGCAATATAAGTGTCAAATTCTTGTTCAAAGAAATCGCGAATATTCACTTCATCAGCTTGGGTAGATTCACTTAAAACCTCTATTTGGTTTTGTACATCGTCAAAATCAACAAATAGCGCGCGCAGTCTCGATAACTTCATCTCAAGCTTATTAACTTCTAAAGGAAGAACACTTTCTAGTGACATAATAGTGTCTAAGTAATTTTTAAACTTCGTTAAACGGCCTTTAATCGAACTACGTTTAGCGGTAAGAGTCTTTAACTTATCGTCAAAAGACATGACGAAAATATCGAGACAATCAATCACACGCAGCAAAATTAGTAAGTAAACAAGTTAAATAAGATGGCATACGATACGCTCCTCACTTCGTAGATCAGCTGATTAGGCGCCCGGGCTGCTACGCCGAGACCGGTTCTGCAGGCAAGCGCCGGCGCAGGGAACAATAGCGGATGACGTCACGCGCCGGGCGATGCACCGATGTAGGTCAATTACTGGAATGTGAGAAATGCGCACAGCTGATCGATCGTAATAGAATAACGAAATGTTTAAGCGTTATAGCTTGGAGGAGCTGCACAAACGGCGTGGGAAAACTGATAATTTTATAGCTTTTAGCACTAAAATTAACAAATGCTTAGGTTTCAAATAATTAATGGGTTTTCGATAGGCTATAGAAAGTTTATGCTTGCAATATTAGAGAAGTTATAGAAAGAAGACTGTTGATGCAAAGGCTATAGTGCAGTTTAAGGCATGAACATAGGCATAAAATGTAGGATGACTTGCATATTTCTCAAAATTTGGGTTTTCTCTGTTTGGAGTAAGCGCTTGAAATAACTAGATTGGCGCGTATAGCAGAGAATGGAATTAATTAGAAGTATTAAGGAAGGCAGACCAGAACATTCAAGAAACTGAAATCACTAATTGCACAAATCGAAGTGGAAGATAAAGGAAGAATAAAGGAACGGGCTCACTTGATTGGGCAGGCAGGCGAAGATAGGTTTTGCGAGACGTGGCACAACTGGCACTTGGCACTTGACGTGGCACTTGGCTCTCGGCACCTGACGTGGCGTTGCTAGCTGCGTGGTAGGCGTGATCCGTCGGGTTGGGTCACCAAGACACTCCGGGAGTAGATTAGACGGCTGCTGAGGCACGAAGTAGGCGTGTAGCGGGTTCCCGGGTAGGTATTTGTCCAGGAATACAGGGCGCGGCACGGCGTGCTCGCGGCGGTAACCTCGAAGCGCTTGGGAACAAAGGCTCTGCAACTGAGATCTCAGACCCGATATAATGCTGCAGGTCCTGTCACGGTCGCCAATTTGTTCCGGATGGAAACAAGGAGATGATTGAAACTGGTTTTTTTTATATAAATTTGATTTTAATTACAGAGAAAGGTGAGTACAACGTTTCTGTAAGAGAGGATGGATGCAAGTACAGAGTATTTGAAGTGGGAGTGTGACGTATGCGAGGTTATCTATGATTGGCTGTTTGGAATATGTCGTGATATTATAGCCTTTTGATTGGTGGGACAGAATACAATACAAAATGACTCTAATTAACATATAAATAAGACTTAAAATTAAATGTGAACGTTAGGCGTGAACAAGTGTATTTTGCAGAAAAATAGGAAGTTTGTAATTGAACTATTGTGAGTCGTTGCGTTAGTATACCATTTTAACCTGACCTTTAGCTTGCACTGACGCTACGCACCTTATCTAGGTGGAATCAGCTCTCGGCGTCTGTATTTCCGAACCAATACGACTTGGGGGCCTTCAAAAAACGAGCCTACTCCTTTCTCAGAGGCCGGCAGCGCACCTGCGATTCCTCTTGTGGATGATCACTTACCATTAAATGACTGGCTTGCTCGCAGCCTCCTTTTTCACATAAATAAAATCTGCTAGTCGGGTCCATTTTGTATGGAACTCAGTATGCTTGGCCTTAAAATGTTATACAAAGCGATTTTCATAAAACTTATCTAAGAACCACCGGATTAAACTATAAAGAACGGTATCTTTTAAACCGAAAGAGATAGCGGAATGTATATTTTTTTGAAATATTTGTTATTACAACGAATTTCCTAACAAATAAAAAAAAGTTAAAAAACAAAAGTGTAACGTTGTTTTTCAACGTTATTATTTTTATTTTTGTTGTAAGTACCGTAAAAATATGCGTCAAATTTGGCATCATGGTGCATACCTTAACAAAAAATAAATACTAAAAACCGGTCAAGTGCGATTCGGCCTTGCACACCGAGGTTTTCGCACACGAGGTATTATTATATTTCGATTTGAATGTGTCTTCATCAAATAATAATAAAACCTACTGTTCGGTGGTACGGAACAATTTGACGCTTATTTTGCGATACCACAAAAATAAAACTAGTAGCGTTGAAAAAAACCCTCGGTGCACGATTCCAACTCGCACTTGACCGGTTTTTTTTAATATATAATGGCAAATACCTTTATTGTTACAGCTATGCTACGCGGATGTGCAACAGACGCCGCCGGCGCAGCCACCGACGCCGCCGCCGGTCCTTTGCGGTCAAATCCCGACAAGCGTGAGTATGGTATTCACATAAGTAACGTTGGGTCATTTTCCGAGGGTGTTTTTTTTGTGTCCAAGCTTAAAATCGAGGTAATATACATAATAATATGATAAACATAATGAAATAATACAAAAAATGATGATTTAGAATAAATAATGTGTGTTCAATTTAAACTAATCTTAAAACATTTTACTTAATCACTAAAACGTGGCGTGACCTTGCTTTTAATTAAAATAAAATCTTTCTGAGTAACGAGTTAATATTTGCAATAATTTATGACTAGATTAGATACAAGTACATAGGTATATGATATATTTACTAACATACACAGATTAGTTATTTGTACTAATATTACCTACTCGTGACCATCGCCCGGCGCTCGAGGAACAATTCTGGTGGGCAAATTTTCAACACAAACGGACACTGGCAACAAATAATTGAAGTCATTAAAGAAAACTTAAATTTAGTGATGAGTTGTTAAGCATATAATATAATATATGCTACGAACCGTTTTAAACTGAAAACTGAATGTCTGTTTGATATAATACCTAGGTGGCTTGCGCGCTGGGGACTGATTTTTAAAGAAACTTTTCCACTCTGCACTTTGCATTTTCAAATTTATCACGTTTATAATATATACATATGATTGAAAAGTGTAAAGTGAAGAGCTGAAAAGTGCGTTTAAAAATGAGGCCCCTGGCCTTGTCGCCCATTTAGATATGCAACTAGGTACATACATAAGGTCAAAATGATATAACGGAACTATCTCCTCGGGTTTATTGACCTGACAATGCCTTACGTAACAAACACGGCGTAAACATAAATCATAACTTTATTAAACTTGATTGTAAACCCAAACAACTGCCAACAAATGAAATATAAAGGTACTTAGTTGAATAGCTCAAAATACCTACAAAGATTTTATTCTGTAAAAGGATATTTCTGGAGTCCTAGTGAAAAAGAGTACAAGTCGACTTAACTCGTAATAAAAAGGTTATATACATGAACGGAGTATACTAGACTTAAACCCTTTTTGCACTTGACCTTCAGAAGACTTATACCCTTTTTCACTAGGACTCCAGATTTAAAATAGGCTAGAAACTGAATTAAATCTTACTATGTACTTAATCTGTATTTAGAATACAATAGAATAGATCTATTCTAGTCTGTTTTTCTAGGTTTAAGGTGTAATTTTGCATACCAAAATCTGTACCATATCTAAAGCAAACAAAGATTTAATTTATTTAATTTCATTACGAGTAAATATTTGTGTTTTTTTTTTCCAGATCTACAAATGTCTTGGAAACCCAAAGCTGATTACGGCTACAACGCTAGCGCAGTGCAACAAACAGATAACTGAAGTAACACGTCAAACTCTTTTCCACCAGTTTTAGAGTCATCAATCGTTTTTAAAGTACCCTGAATATTGTTAAATGTTGAAGAAATAATTTTATTTGTTTATTTTGCCTTTTTTGTTTTTAGTGCGATCGTATGAAGTGCTTCTTCAGCAAGTCTGGCTGGATGAACGGAGACATGGTGGACCAGACCAAGCTAAATGCCCACTTCGACCAGTTCGCGAAGGACCACCCCGAATGGGCGCCAGCCGTGCAGCACACGAAGGTCTTAGCCACGCCTGGAGCACAGTATTCTATAAATAAAAGTTAAAGCAGTAAAATAACGCACTCACACACCCGTACTCAGCTCGACCTCTAAGCATGTCTCGCCATGCAATTGGTCGCGGCAAGTTAGGGTTGCCACGAAGGACTAGTGGTCACGTTATGCGTTTAATGTTTGTTGTTCATTGTTTGGTACTGGCTTAAATTAGACGTTGTTGGCAAATAAATATGAGCATCTTCCTCCTTCCTAAAGAGTCGCTATTAGCACAATTTGCTTCCCAAATGAGACCGCCATCGACATTATTACTATAGATTTGATGACTTCTCTCCTACATTAGCAATAGATTCGTATGTGCAAAAGTACAGTAGGTGGTTACTCCCTCTCACTCAGTCTCACACACACTTATACTAGTTGAACCAACTTTACGAAATACTTTTTAAGCAAAGCCGTCTTTTACCTGTAGAAGGCCCTGGGCACTTTAGCACAATGGGGTCCTTTATGACTATGCCAGAGAACAATTTTTAAAATTTTGTTATTGGTTGGTTCTTTAGCAGGTACTAGGGGCCCATCAATGGCGGGGCAATGGGCACTTGCACAGAGTGGCCACTGGTAAAGGCTGGAGCGTTTTAAGAGCTATTGCACTGCACTTTAGTCTTGTAGTAGAGAGTCGACGTGTAACAGTAAAACCACAGTATTAACAGTATTTGGCATAATCATACAAGTTTTAGATGCCAGGAGAGTGTGACAGCGAAACAGCCGAGGTGATGGTAATAATGTTGGACACCTTTAGCTGAAGACGCCAGTAATGGAAACTTAACTCTTAATTCAAAGGTAATATGGTAATTGTTTTAAAACAAATGAATAACCCTTATCTTCTGTAAATTAAGAATCAAGTGTCCATCATTGGTCCTTGTCTGGATCCATCGCCCTACTATTAATTCTTTGATTTTAGGGTGAATTGCAAAAGTATTGTAGGTACATAGGTTAAGGGCTCAATTAAAAAAGGGTTGTTAAGCCCTTAACTTTTTCCTCTAGGTAACGAAGATTAGTCATATAAGTAATTATATGGTTACACAAAGGAAAAACAATTGAAGAAAGTTAACGTTATCTCAATTAATTCCTTAACTAAGTACTTATGTATAATATTTTTGCAATTCTCCCTTTACTGAACTTTTAGTCCACCTTACGAGAACTAACAAGGCACCTATTTATTGTTTGCAGACTGAATGCTTGACAGGGCCGCTGCAACCCCTGGGTATCACTGTAAACTGCCCGGCCTACGACATCATCCACTGCGCTATATCTGCATTCTTCAAGGTAAAATGTTTCTATCATACCCGTAATGGTAGGTACCTAGGACTTTGGGCATTGTCCGTCGGGACTCGGGACTGCTCGGGAAGCTACCTTTAATATGTATACCAAATTTCATGGAAATCGGTTCGGGGTAACTAACAGACAAAGTTAATGTCACATTTATAATAATTCGATTATTGGATTTCGATTACCTACCGTTAAGCTGCGGCTCCACTGAGGCGGAGATGAGCGGAGTGGAGCGGAGCTGTACCAATAAACCAATAGAATCTAAACTAACGTGCGGAAGGGCCTCTCCACGTGACCGCATGCGCCTTCTATTCGTTAATATTGGCACAGCTCCACTCCGCTCTGCCTCAGTGGAGCCGCACCGTTATTCCATCAAAATCTTTAAAAAATCCGGGATGAAAAGTAGCCTTTACGTTTCAAGGTATGAGCTAAGCTATCTCCATTTTATCCAGCCATCGCAACAAATAAACAAACTTTCGCATTAATAATATTCGTAGGATTACCTAGGTAGTATGGATTAAGAATTGGATTATTCGATTCGTATTCTTTTCTCAGAACGCCACCCCCTCCCAATGGTCCACGTCAGCGGAGTGCACGTACCCGCGGCAGTTCGCAGCAGCCTGCCCCATCTGCCCTGACGACTGCTTCGCGCCTGCCATCCCCTACGGATCCTGCAACGCTTGCAAACTGCTGCCCCGCTCGCCCTGAACTTAGATACTAAAGCCTGACCTGAAAAATAAAAAACCTCTAAAGGCTCCGGCACACCAAACGCGTGGCAGCAGCGACGCGCTTTGATCGCGTGCAACCGCGAAGTTTTATTAAATACAGCCGCCATGTTTACCGTCACACTGGGGCGCGGCGGCAGCAGCGGCGCGTCAGTGCGGCGTCGAGTGGTTGTATTTTTTTATAAATAGGTACGATTTCGTCTTACTAGCGCGGCGCGCGCGCGCACGCTACACATCACACCCAACGCAGCTGCAGCGCGTTAGCAGCGCGCGCATGCGTTGAAAACGCTGCTGCTACGCGTTTGGTGTGCAGGAGCCTTAAAGGGGTCGCCACTCGTCACTAATACTTACTTACTCCGCAATATGGCGATGTTTTTAATTTTTCTGGTCAGGGTTAAACTTACAACTAAGTAAAGTGTTTGGAATAAGTCACATTGTAAATAACTATAAAAAAGATTAAGAAACATGTCATGCTTTTATACCTAGGTGCTTTTTCACTCTTACTGCACGGACATTTCAAACTTTGAAACTTTTTCTTACTTTTCGTCGTCGATCGGTCTGGGGAGACCCTTAGTGCCCGAACCACCCCAGTACGGCTAGCACAAATTGTAGTATCTCGCTTGTATTAGGCCTACGTCTTAAATTTACTGTGCTCCTGTTTTTATTAAGAAATATAATTACAAAAATGTAATTATAAAGAAACCCATTTCAGCGACATTTCGTTAAAACTAGAAGCCTGTACAGGTACAGGTGTAGGTGTAGTAGAATTGTTTTTAAATGTCGGAATTCTCTTGATATCTATCGTCTTCTTTAAGCGGTGAAGTTGCTATTCATATGAAGTACATACATACATACATTAAACCACGCCTGTTTCCCAGAGGGGTAGGCAGAGACCACTTCTTTCCACCTGCTACGATCTTGACAAATCTCTTTCGCTTCTTTCATATGAAGTCTTTTGTTATTTATACGTTCCATTTTGCACAAAAAAAATGCCTTCGGGCTTCACAATAGGCAATAATTCCATTCATTTGAAGATAAGCTCTCAAGTGGATTCCGATATTTAAATAACCCTACTTAAGGTAGGTATATCGTAAGAAAACTAGTTAGGTACGACTTATAACAATAAAATTACAGATTTCTTTAAACAACTTTATTTTTATTAAATCCTTACACGTATTTCATTCTTAATGAAAGGGTACAATAGTATTTAGAACATACTAACATTTATCTTGAGCTAACACGGTGCTAACATCGAAATTGATTGACCATTAAATGCCTTATTGCAACGATTAAGTGGATATTTTCGAAAATCGATTGAAAAAACGTTACGTTTCACTCTAAACTACTTTCAGAGGAAATAGACAGACACTATCAAACGTGTAATTACAATATTTACTCATTAAAATAATAACAATCCTAGCAATAGATGCTAGCAGAGGCCTGTTTCACGAAGCTACAAGTTACAAATTACAAGCGGAAGTCTCTTTCTAACTCGCTTTGCTAGAAACCGCTTGTAATATGTAACTTGTACAGTACCCCAACGAAAATGTTAAGCACTTTAGTGCGTTGTCAAAGTAAACTTAAACAGAACATCAAATAACACACATGACAATGACAATGACATTCACTATGACAACGTTCTAAGTATGCTCAACATTTTTATTGGGTGACTGTACCTTCGTGAAACGGGCCGCAGGTCACTATTGAAATGTGCAGTAAATGTTCTTGTGATATGTACGTTAATCAAAAGCATTTTGGGTTCACATTTACTCCGGTGCAAACGATATGTCATGTCATATCATCATTATCATCAGCCTATAGCACTGCCCTCCTAAGCCAATAAGAATTATCTCCGATTCAATTGCCAAAGTAGATTCAACCCTCTCCTCTTAATAATGGGGTTGTGATTGCTACGGGAGTTTTATTTGACATGCTGCTATTTGGCTTAGCAGGGCAGCAGTCCACTACTGCTGGGCATAGGCCTCTCTTCTTGGCTCAATAATGCTACGGCCACATCATCGGGATTCGGCGAAGGTTCGCGTTAGCCTCTCTGTAATTATCATAGAGAAAGAAAGAGATGCTAAGCGCAACCTCGCCGACCTGTTATTGTGGCCCCGGGGTTCGGTACGGTCGAACTCAGAAGTAGCTGTACATTTCGTACTTTGTCGCAGCTGTTGCGTAAGGTGGTGTGGTTTATATATTATTAATAATTAATAGTACGCGATTGATATTAGATTTAATATTTATTTAAAAAAAAGGAATGTGATTGATTCATATTGTGACAAGCTAATGTCAAATATGAGTAACCGGCGTATATAACGGTAGGTCCATAGATGACAATGGAGTTGGAATAGATAAAGAGATATATTCGATGTCAACGTATACTTGATGGAATTAACCTGTGGATAGAGAAGATTATAGCCTAAGCAACGAAGCAAAATCAGGGGATTTTTTTGGTATGAGCCTTCGTTTAAGAGTTATTTACGAAAAACTAAAAAAAGGGACCTTTACACAAAAGTTAGCTCCACTCCCACCCGTCAGTACTTCTAGTATGTGGTTTAAAACACCATTCCCTACAACTATGGCAAAATTCGCTTATACACGATTTTTTTCCCCTGAGCGGCAGTATTTGGTCTTCGTCGTTCGGACTATTATTTTAGTTGATATACTAAATTCAAACCACTCTCACTATAACACCTACGTTACTGCGACAAGGTACGGCTACTTACGAGTTGACTGTACTTACAAAAATGTATACTCAAAAAGCAAAGACAGCACCGCCAATTTCAATCTTGCAATATAAAAGAAGGTACAGTATAAACAAACAGTACTTCATCTTCAAACAAGGGTATAGCACGCGACTGGGATGTGTGCGTGCCTCGATCGTAAGCGCCGCGTGCCACCGAAAGCGAACACAACAGAGGCTCTACTTTGAAATCCGTAATTCAAACTTCGTCTATTGCTATCCCTTTTGCTCTCGACGCGTCACTAATTCGCTAGAAAGTGACGGAGCGATCCGAAGTTCGAATTACTGATTTCAAAGTAGAGCCCCAGGACGGACCGAGCCGGTTTAGTCGGGGCCGCGTCGTCGCCGTGTTTTGTTGCGTGCGTATCAAGTATCGAGCGATGTGTATCGACGCAAAACTGACGTCACGTAAATATCGTAAATGGACAACCCTAGCGCCGGAGCGGTAATAGGTAACAGAAACCCCTGAAAGGCCGAAGATGACCTACTTTTCTATTTACACTATGATGTATGTTCCTTCTGTGACTGATTTATCCGATGAACCTGTAGTGGCCGCCTAATAAGACGAATGTCTTAATAATTATTTAATATGGTCTCCATCTTGCTGTATGCAAGTAAGGACACGTCCCAAAACACCTCTAATGGTAAATGTTGTCACAATTCCCTGTATCTCTTACACATTGGCCTTTTCTCATACTATCTCAGTTCAAAAACACTGTATAGTTTTAATTTAAAACAATAAAAATCTACAATAACATCAAAAAATAGTATTTCTTCTATGATTATTACAGCGAACACCTTAATATTCGAATTATTTTTTCCGAATATTCATATGTCGGGATTATCATTTTTCCGAAAGTTATGTTTTGCTGTGAGCTTGCTTTAGATGAAATGCAATGCAAAGCGATACTTACTAAAAAATAAAGACTAATCAACAAAATTGCGCTTGGAATTGGGTCAATAAACTTTTTTTGTACCTTGTTGCTATGGCGACGTCTCTTGATCACTATTTAATACCATGATTTTAAAGTATAAAATTCCACCAAAAAACTGTTCTTTGGCAATTACAAGCTAATTATTTTATGGGTTTTCTTCGAAACATATTAGTAGTATTTATTATGGGCTTTTATCTAAAAAAACTATCCCTGTTATCTTCTAGCTTGCGGGACAGAATAACAACAGTAAAAAGTTGATTCACCCAATCATTATAATTCGGGATTCCAATCAGTTCGGAATTATGTACTCAACATTATATCACGTCTCTCAATTAAAGAAGTCATTTCTCATCACCGGCAAAGCTTCCTCGTTGTTCATGTGGGACGGTAACTTGTTATCAAAGTGGGGGTATTTGGGGTGCCACCAGTCGAAGACGAATATGTTGATGACAGTGTCGATGACGACAGACTGTTCTGGGATGGTGTCTCTGGATATGTTGTAGGAGCTGGTGCTGAAGCCAAGGTGTAGCTTATGGTACCTGAAGCCTTCAGCCAGGAGCACGCTGACTGAAGTCAGCGTCATGCCCATGACCGGTGGGACATCGCGGAAACTTTGACAGGTTACCTGAAAATTGTAGGGAAGCGTAAAATATTACTTACAGCACCAAACTACTTTGGAAAATCAAATCAAATCAATCCATCTACATGAGGTGGTTACCTACCACAAGGGATAACTTCGCCTTTGTTCTTCTTTTTTTTTGTTACATTGCCTGTGTTTTGAAAGTTAGTTTTATTAAAAATTCAGTTTAAAAGTGTCCTGCTGGCATCGAGTTGGCTGTGTCTCAATCTGAGTATTATATGTTCGAATGTACCTTCAAAATTAGGTACTTTTCTAGCGTATAAGTTGGCAGAGTCGCTTGACGGACCACGCGCTCGGTAATTCGGCTAGTTCTAATGTAGCTAATAACTAGGTTTTATTATTTCATAAGCTATCTGGCTGCAGGCTGGCAGGTGAAGTGTTTGGAGGATGGACTTCAAGGGACGGAGTAAACGGGAAGGAGTTAGAGGAGGCCTGTGTCCAAGAGACAACCTTATTGTGAGGATGCTGATGTTACCAAACATTTACTCAAAACACGATTAAGAAACTTTTTCATCACTGTCGCACTGCTGGGTAAAAACCACTTAATTAATTAATCAATTAAATCTATTAATAAAACACATTTTTTTTATGAACAAGAATATTTCATGAAGTAAAATTATTACGAAAATAATTTGTCAGCTATCATTGTATTTTCACTGAGATTTTCATCAAAAACGACAATATTAAAAGAGATTACTGGGTACCTCAAAATAAACATGAAGATAATGTATAAATAAAAAATATGACAAAAAAAGGTTAAAACTTCAAAAGTATCTGATTATGGAGTATTAATGGTAAATTGCTTTGTTTATATGAGTGATAAAATGAAAAGGTGCCGACTATACTACTAATTGAGATTAGAGGAGTCTCATTTGTGTTTAAGTAAAAACCATGGCAAACCCTTAATAACTAATATTATTATATAAATGAGACACTTACCTGCAACACCTGACAGTCTTCTTCTGGGTTAGCATCAATACGCCCCAGCTCTTCAATCATGTTCTCCACCACCTCAGGCCTCCGTAGCTGACGCTTCTTAAACTTGAAGAATACCAGCCAATATATCGGGCCCTTACAATACCATACGTTCACACAACGTCGACGCACCAACTCGTGGGGCTGACTGTCCTGCAAAGCCTCTTGACCAATCTTCCAAACAAATGGATCATAAGTATGATGCAAAGCTCGAATTACTCTCTGCCTTAACCCATATACTTTAAAGCTATTCTCAATCCTCAGTCTTGGTGGTAGCCGAGGGTGGTTATGACAGTATGTCCTATATAAGTTACGCCAAAAAGTTTCTCGTTTTGTGCATGCATATGCGGCTTTATTTACACTAGCAAAACTAGCAATCTCCTCTGGCTCAATGTATGCTGATATCAAATAGAACAGAATTTCAGGGTACTCAATACCTGGCCGGTTGGCAATATCATGATCAGTTTTAGCGCCATTGTTTTTTTTCTTGTATACAAATTGTTTAGACCCATCTGCATTAATTTCTTCAACAATGTCGAAGTCTGTGCTGATTTCATCCCATGAGCGTTCGGCTGCATCCGCAGAATGGGACTTTCTTAAGCGTGTGACTGGTTTTGGTGCATTTGCTGAATCGTTCAATGTAAAATCTGTAACGTAAAAAAAATAACTAGACCAAATTAAACAAACACAAATAGAAATTAACGAAGTAAAGATTACCACATGCCATTTGTAAATGATTGAAGCAATTTTTTAACATAATTCATTTTGAATTAGCGAATTCAAAAGAGGATAAACATGAAAGATCTTCATTTAAACACATAACGAAATAGGTTTCGCAGGTTATTTCTCAAGATTAGTAACTTACCTGAGCTTGTACTCTTCCATATTCCCTTCTTTTTCGGCATTTAGCCGTAAATATAGATGTAAACAAAAAGTGTTTTTAACACTGGTTGATATTAATGATATTATACTTAAGTAATTCGTTGAATAGATCAGCTTCGTTATTATACCATGGCTAAGGCTTTTGGTCAATCGATGAAAAAGTAACGTAAACTACTCAAATTGTGATTTATGTATTTAAATGTTGATGATTTTAAGTAAAATGAGTAGGTAATTAACTATCTCGGCTCCATTTCTGTCTCGACTTGACTAACTGTCTGACAATGACATGACATTGATTTTTTTTTTTTTTTTTTTTTTTATAATTCGTCCGTTTGGACAGGCTGAGATCAAAGACCATATCGCCTCGTCATAAGTTGAAATCATTTCATATATTCTTTGCTATTTTGAACGTCTAAAGTATTCTTTCAATGTTGTCTCATCCGATAAAACTTCTTCAGTGTTAATTTTTTTTCCCATTAAATGTCGTCAAATCCGATAAAACTTCTATAGTTGTAATCCATTCCAGTAAATGTATAGTCCGAGAAGAATTCGTCATATCCGAGTAACAATATTCGTCGTATTCATATCATTTTGTCATATCTGAGTAATAGAATAGTATAATTTTCTGAAAATACCTAATAATTATTTTGCCACGCACGTCTTCTGTAACGTGCGCAAAATATCCTGAAAAATGACACCTGTCAGTTGTATTGTTTACAACTTTCTTCTAACCTAACTTAAATTATACTGACTGAAACGAATAAAAATAAAATATAAACACAAAGAATCAATATTTACACCTATTTACAAGCATGAGAAAAATTAAATTTCTTTTATCGTTGACTTAATGAAGTTGTAAAGTGGCACATAAGTAGAATGATCTTTCAACAATTCTTGAACAGATCGCGGGACCAGATGTGATTCTCCGTAGATACGGATTAATTCGTCCACCAGCACAAGGCGCTGAATGCCAAAGGACGAGCAATGAAATAGTATGTGATCTATTGTTTGATCCTCATTTGATTGACACAGGTCACAAAGAGGATCATTAACAATTTTCATACGATACAAGTGATGGTTTAGACGACAATGACCGAACCTTAGCCGACATATAATGTTATAAAAGCTTCTCTTATGATAGATATTTCCTTTACGTAACCAAGATACAGATTGTAAGTTTATATCCAAGGCAGCATACCAAGAACCCTTGTTTTCTTTTTGCACAACATAATCCCAATATTTTCCCCAATTATCGTACATTCTTTGCTTCAATATTGCGATAACATCAGTATATGGGAGTGGGAGATTAAAACTAACATCAATAGATTGAGGAGAATCTGAAATAGAACGAGCCAAGAAATCCACATTTTCATTACCAGAGACCCCTATGTGAGATGGAGTCCACATGAAATCAACAACAGTTTGATGTTTTAAATAGAGATCGGACCAAAGATCTTTAATCAAAAAAATTATGTAATTAGTATTAGAATTGATTTTGTTATTTTGGATAGCCTTTAATACACTCATACTATCACTGACAATTACCCACTTATGTGACCCATTGTTTTGCCTCAATATGTGCTTTAACGCACAAAGGATAGCAACTGCCTCTGCGGTGAAAATACTAGCCTGTCTGTCTATTTTAAAACCAAGACCCATTTTGATTTCAGGATCATAAATTGCAGAAGATACACTAGTCTCATTCTTTGATCCATCTGTGTAAATAAATTTACAACCATTCCATGAAGCTAATTTCTCATATACCTGTTCCTTTCTGGAAAGATCATTATCAATTGAAATATTAATAGGACTGAATTTGCTATCATAAGACCCATCAAAATAAGGTAAGTGATTATTGCTTTTAAATATACTAAACTGATTTAGATAATCAATAAATTCAGATAAACCCTGTAAAATGTAAAAAGATTTTGAGTTACATAACATACGAGTATTACTATTAGAAAACTGATTTAAAAGAAGGTTGTTGATTTGAGAATGAAGCTTTAAAACAAATCTTTCTTTTAAATAAGCAAGTCTTATTGCAACTGGAGGAAGATTGCACTCCACTTGTAGAGAAACAATTGGAGTGGTTCTAAAAGCTCCAGTAACTATACGCATACACTTGTTTTGAATCTTTTCCAAAATATCTACAATTTTTAAGTCAGAAGCGAAACACATAAACCCATATTCAAAATGGCTGCGAACTAAAGATTTATATAACATAAGTAATATTTTGGGGTCGGCCCCCCAATTAGTACCACACAAAGACTTAAGGATATTGAAAGCTTTGTTAGCTTTGATTACTAAATGATCTGTGTATTTTTTCCAGGACAAATTGTGACAGAATATAACACCCAAGAACTTGTTATGTAAGACAACTGGCAAAGGGGTATTGTTATAAAATAAAGATGGCAACATAGCAGAATAATTTTGACCAAAGACTACAACTTTCGATTTTGATGGATTAACTTCAAGATTTAAATATGAAAAGTAATTGTGCAATTTAATTAATGCTAAATTAATGTTATTTATAATAAGATTAGAATTATTACCTGACCAATAAACAACAAGGTCATCAGCATATTGCAAATTTTTTATACTAGGTCCCAATATCAAATTTATACGACGTATATATAAAATGAACATCAAAGGCGATAAAATTCCACCCTGACACACACCTACAGATGACAGACGAGGTCCAAACAAACCACCATTAAGCTTAACATAAACTTTTCTACTAGATAAAAACAATTGAATCCACTGCACAACTTTAACTGGAAACCCTAAATTTAAAAGTTCTGTACATAAAATATTAATATTTACATTATTAAAAGCGCCGGTAATATCAAAAAACACCGAAATGAGTTTGTTGTTACTACTGATGCTTTTATGTATATCAAAATGAAACAAAGAAATACTTTCACGAGCTGAACGACCTCTACGAAAACCAAACTGATTAACTGGAAGTAGACCATTATGTTCTACATAATACTCAAGACGCTGTTTTAGTAGCTGTTCAAAGACTTTTCCTGCACACGACGTCAATGTTATAGGACGATACGAGTCTGGATTAAACCTAGGTTTGTCTGGTTTCAATATAGGAATAATGCAATCAGTTTTCCATTCAGGCGGTATATCATTTCTTATCCAAAGTGCATTATAAATATTTAATAAAATAATAAGACAACTATCTGGCATTTTCTTGAACATCATATATGGTATTCCATCCAAACCAAACGAAGTGTCCCTGCGCGAAAAAATTGCAGATTTTAATTCTTCAAGAGTGAAAGGTTTTGTAAGGAAATTATTATGCATGTTAGAAGAAGAGTCACTAGAAAAACTATTTTCACTTTCCACCGTATCAGGAGTATATTTTTGTAGAAAGTCTAAAATCCATTCATTATTATCAACAGAGTGTTGAGGAACATAGGTTTTATTAAATTTGCGCATAAAGCGCCAGATAACAGACAATGGGGTGAAGCGATTAAAAGAATTGCACAAATCAGCCCAAGACTTTTGTCTTTCTGTTTTAAGAACCAGTTTCTTTATAGCTTGCAGTCTCTTAAACTCCAAATAATTTTCTAGACTAAAGTTTTGTTTAAATGCAATATACGCCTGTTTGCAATTTATAACAGCTAAAGAACATTTATTATTCCACCATGGGAGATTATGTTTTTTTTTAGAAGCTTTTTTATTATTAGAAGACAAATGATTAGAACTTTTTATTGAAGTTCCTCTACGATTGGGTATGGATTGAAAGACAGCACCCAATATTTTTTTTGAAAACAAACTGTACGCCTCGAGTGGCGAATACGACTCTATTTGAAAATCATTTAACAAATGTTTTACCTTTTCAGCGTACACTTTCCAATCTACATTCCTAAAATTTAGGCACGGGTAGATGGGCAAATGTACACTGTTAACAAGATTATTTACATTATTACTATTATTTTGAACATTATAATTAAGAACCAAATTAATTATTACAGGTAGATGATAACTACCAAGAGGATCATCGTAAACCGACCAACTACAACAGGGGGCTAACGAAGGAGAAACTATAGACAAATCTAACGCATTTGGACGCCATGTCATGGAACCGACGGTGGTGGGCGTTCCATCATTTAATAATACCAGATAATTATCATCGACAACATCTAAGACAGCACGTCCACGTGGCGAAGTGGAACAACAACCCCATGACGTGTGATGAGCATTGAAATCCCCGCAGATTATCATAGGTTCGGGTATAGATTGAACGAAATTTTCAAATTTTGTTTTGTTAAAAGCTGGATTACAATTAGTAGGACTATAAAAACTCACTATACTAATCTGTTTGCGATTAATAGTTATTTGAATACATATATTTTGAAGAGAGTCATCGAAAAATGTGTTAATTTTACTATAAGCAATACTATTATGAATCATAATACATACACCGTTATGTTTGTTACCACAATCATTGCGCTCTATATTAAACCCTCGAACCTTTAGCCTCATATGAGGCTTCAACCAGGTTTCACAGATGATTGCGATATGTATGTCATTATCATATAAAAAATTTGTAAATGAGTGCCTATTGTGCGAAATACTCTGAGCATTCCACTGAACGACATTGAGAGTATCCATTATGTTTTAGGATGGGTACTCCCACTAATCGTATTTTGGAATGCCGCTCGTATCGATTCCGTGTTAATAGGCGCTTCATTTTGGTTGGCTACCAATTTAATTATGACTTGGGTAATCATGTTCAAAAATGACTGGCTTTTTAACATATTTTGCAAATAAGTTTCCGCGGACCTTGCAGCCAATTGCGGAAAAGACTTCTCATTAAATAAATCGGAATATGCAACAGAACGAGTTTTGATTTTATTTTCCTCAATTTTGGTTTTTTTCACAGGACAAGACACAGAAATGGCAATATGTTTACCCTTGCAATTAGCACAAACTGGATTTTCCTTATCGGCTGTACAAACTTTAAAATTGTGATTCTCGGAACAAATAGAGCAGACTTCGTTATTTTTACAGAAACTGGCGATATGTCCAAACTGCTGGCATTTTAAACATTGCTTAACAGGAGGAACATATTGCGTTACCTCATGTCTCCAAGAGTCCAGGAATACGTGTTGAGGCAACTGAGTGGAAGCAAACGTTACCGCTACAGTCTGCGTAGGAACATACGAGACCTCGCCCCCATCTGCCCTCACTCTGCGCATGAACCGCCGGACCTGGATCACATTGCGCGAGCTGCCGATCAGAGAAAATATTTGTTTATTGGATATACCAACCGGAACTGACTTGACAACCCCTGTCACTTCAGTATCTGCTGCAGGAATAGATGCATAGAGTCCCAGTTCACCTAACAGTTTGCTATTTGCCAAGAAAGTATTTGCGTTATTAGACAAATCAAAAGTAATTGCAACTTTATATTTGTTCATTGGCCTTAGATGCGACACACCTGACACGGCATACTTTCGAATGGCCTGCGATAGAGAAACCTTGTCGTTATCTGAAAAAGGCGTATTTGCGGTCTGGTGAGCAAGGAATACTACGAAGTCCTTTCTTTGCGATGTTTCGGGATATTTCCTGGAATAATTGGTTACCTTGAAAGGCCGATACTTATTAACTTCGGTATCCTGATCGGAGTCTTCCGAGGCAGACCCATTTCCCTCATCTTTTTTTCGTTTTTTGGTTCTCCCGCCTCCCATCTTACCTCTAAATAATTATATTTACAACCTTATCTGGTAAAATTATATGAAACGAGAGAATAAACAATATTTACAAGATTAAAAGATTTTACAAATTATTTTCCCTCAAAAACGCGCCTTTCCTATTCGAAGGTTCCCGCCTTTTTTTTTCGACATGACATTGATATTTATACATTGGTACATCGTGTATTGATTTTTATGATTTTACGCCACCGTTGGCCGATTCTTTTCGTTCGGAAATCGTTCACAATGTAGTCAATAAGAAATATACTTAATTAGTTAATAAACAGCTATTGTAATTCTTGTAGCTTAAACAAACAATTAGTTTATTGTTATATTAAAATAAATATCAGATCGACGTTTATTTATTGTTAACAGTCTCTGTAAACTAAATTCTAACATCGCTAAGCGCCCTCTATCAAAACCAGCTACAGCTTTTCATCATAGAGTAAGAATTATTTCAGAACTGTATGCGGAAATTGCTGTATTTGCGAACTAATGTTGTTCCTATTTCTCTGCCTTGATTTTTTACACCGACTGTGTTACGAACTAGGAGGCTTCTTTTTTTTCGCTAAAGTATGTTATGATTCATTCACATTTAAGAGAAAAAACTGTTTATTTTTTCTTTCTAAATCAGAAAGAATTTGCCTTCAGACCCGTGTGTGGTATCCTTTTAAGAGCTTTTTTTTTATGATGGTAATGCGAGCTTGCCTTTGCTGAGTAAGATAATGAATCCCCAAATATTCGACCAGAGAGGATTTCAGCAGTAGGTACTGACTTTAGATTAGGGAATAATAATTATTGATCAGCCCAAATAAGTCCAATGCTGGACATAGGCCTTCACCAACGATATCTCCCGTGATCGGTCCTGAACTATTTGCATCCAACTCTGATCCCTTATTAGTCGTGTTTCCTCAGATCTCCGTCGTTTATGAACCGATTTGAATGATTTGATATTTTCATATTAGTCCCATTTTTATCAAAATGAAGATCGGTTGATGGAGTCTATGAGGAATCGACGGGATTCCTCGAAAATTATAAGCACACTTATAGCGATTTTGGTATTTTTCATTGTAACTTGTGTATTTGCTCTTGAAAAGCACTATTTGGTGAAGTGGAACTGATGATGAAGACCACAGATGGCCAACGGAACTCTTAAACGGTACCTAATTCGAGGGTGGCGATAAGATATCTCGATTAAGATAGATGAGCGACTATGACGAAGTACATTTAAAATATATGACTATAACTTTCCCACAGCGTTGCTTGCGGCGAGCTTGAAATGTGATATAAGCGGCCTTTACACGTAAAGTTCGGACCGCGGGAAACGCCACGCGCCGTTCCAATCTACGTTACGAACCGTACATTTTTTACTATTTTACTATTACAGTTGCATTTACACGTACGGTTCGGAGCGAAGATTGGAACGGCGCGTGGCGTTTCCCGCGGTCCGAACTTTACGTGTGCAGGCCGCTATTGTTTCTTATTAACTGAGAAGTGGGACTACATAAAAACATAATTATGATCACTAAAAAGTATAAAATAAAATAAATGTTTTAAAAAACAAATAAGCTTAAGAGACTTCGTACTTTGTTACCCTTCAGCACACCAAAGGTTAATTAATATAACTGTACTTACTCAAGTAAATTATTCGTATTTTTGCACATTAGATAGGTAGGTACCGAAACACCCAAAGGATACATTTGTACCGCCTAATTATTATGCCCATGATGAGATTTCTTATCGACCAATTCCGATTTGTTAACTACCCACACACAACAGCTCTATTCAGTAATTTTACCGCTCTATTATTTATACAACTGCCAAAAGTACAATAAACATCTACCGCTTTAAATCAGTGCCTTAATTTATAATGACTGAGACCGTATCTTTAGCAGCATTTATAGACTATAGGCCAATTACCCTGATACCCATTATCTCCATTATCTCTAAAATATTTGAGAAAGCCATGCATAATAGATTAATAAGTTTTTTAGAGACAAATGGCATAATAAAAGATGAACAAAATGGTTTTAGGAAATCTAGAAGTACCACCTTAGCAGCATTTAAATTAATTAAACAGGTCATATGTCTCATAGACCAAAAAATACCTGTAACAGCTCTGATTATGGATATGAGCAAGGCTTTTGATTTCGTATGTCACAAAAGATTATTGTTCAAATTGTTCAGATATGGGATACGGGGACCTGCATATAATTGGATAGAGACGTACTTGAATAACAGAATGCAATAGGTTGAGATTACAAGATATTGTGAACGAAATAAAGATGTCGTAACTTATCAATCAACCTTCATTGAGAATGGATACGGTGTGCCACAAGGCAGTATACTTGGACCTCTGCTTTTCTTGATCTATATAAATGATTTGCCAAATGCCATTTCCAACGATTGTATTTTGTTTGCCGACGATACAACTGTAATTATAGACGGGTCAGACTTATCCACCTATAATGATAATATAAATAAAACTCTAATGGAAACAATCGACTGGTTAACCATAAATAATTTACATGTTAATATAAACAAAACTAAGTTTTTACAATTTTGTACAGCTCGAGGGAAAAAGCTTGACCTAGATGTTGAATATATTGATGAAAAGATCGAGGAAGTATCACAGGTGGTTTTCTTAGGAATAACCATGGACAGCCATTGTCAATGGAAGGCACATTTAAGTAAATTATGTTCCAAGATAAATAGATTTGTATACGCTTTGAGAAGAACTCGCCAAGTTGTGTCCAGACAAGCAGCACTATCGGCATACCATGGGTACGTGGACTCGGCTCTGCGTTATGGCATTGTATTGTGGGGAAATTCCTCTGAAAAAAACAGCGTTTTTTTAATTCAAGAACGATGTATACGGGCTACTTTTGGTCTTAAACAAGATGACTCGTGCCGACCCTTTTTTATTAAGTATAAAATTCTAACGGTCCCCTCTATATATATCATGGAAGTGTGCTCTTTTGTCTATAAGCATCAAGTACTGTTCCAAAAATTTCAGGATAAGTCCACACGTACATTACGACCTCAATACATGCATAAATTGTATAAACCTATTATGAAATTAAAACTATCATCAACTAATTGTTACGGCATGTGTATTGCCATCTTTAACAGTCTACCGGAGTCGTTTAAAAAAATAGACAATTTAAATAAATTTAATAGTGCGCTTAAACAATGGCTCACGGAAAAATGTTTTTATAGTGTAACAGATTTCATGAACAAAATATATTAACAATTAATTGAATTCTGACATGTAGATATTGTAATAACTAATTTAAAAATAACAAATTTAAATTCAAATGTTTGATATGTATAGTTTATTTTTTCTTTGACATAATTATTTAGCTAGCATGTATTTTTATGTAAAATTGTGTACGTCTGAAAAGACAGGTTTTGGCGAATCTAATGTTAAGCATTACCACTGTGCAACCCCACCCAATTCCACGCAATAAAGATATTACTTACTTACTTACTTACTTACTATACATATATAACTATGCTGCACATTTGTAATGTGGCGTGTGGCACTTCTAGTTAAATTTCAAGTCTTTGATGTGATTGACGTTCCAATCCAAGATGGCAGACAGGCCGTTTGAGCCGAGATAGTATGGGATTGTGAGTGCAATTTCTAGGTGTGTCATTCTATATATTGAAATAGAATGTCTTCCGAACTCTTGACTAAACTCTTGTACGAATGTTCTGACAATGTGAAGTTACGTCCTCGCGTATCGTGCGCTAGGTTTAGGTAACGTTAGTGCCGGGACATATGTAAGACGGTGATCGAATTTGTGTTGTTCGGTGTGTCGTGTACACGATTCTTTCTGGTTAGATGGTAAATTAAAATGTGGAATATGATGTGCGACGTGATGCCCACTATATCGGAAGACAGTATCAGCCAGAGGAGTTCGCAGTTTTCGGGGGAGGATGCGAATTTCGAGCAGCTTATGGTGTCTATGCTCGATGAGCGAGATAAGCTAGTAGAGAGCCTGCGGGAGACGCAGGAGCGGCTCGGAGACTCGGAGCTGCGGCTCAAGGATGTGGAGAAGGAGCGCGACTCGCTGCACCGCCAGATCGCCGCCAACTTGCCTCAGGTCAGTGACACCGCGGTCTCGTAACACATATTTTCGCCTAAGACGAATTTTTTCAACGTATTATCTAATAAACACGGTGTTTTTGAGGCGATACGCCGGCTAGAATACGCGAATTTGTCGCAAGTAATTATAACCTAAAAAAATTTGGTCAAATGTATCATGAATGAATGTAGAAAGTTCACTTCTTGTGTTATATATGGTTTGATTATGACCAAAACAACAAGAATACAAAGTATTTTTAACGGAATCTGCTTCCGATCGACAATTTATTACCAGTGAGAGTAGTTTATGTGGGAGGAGATAATTAAGGTTAAGACATCTCCCACATCTCTTAAATTTACACTTGCCTGCAAATTGCACTAAACATCCAGTGACCTAACACAATAAATCTGCAATACAATCTTAATAAATTATAGTTACACAGTATATAATGTCTTTTTTTTTAAAGCATATGAAAAAACCTTATCGTAAATCATTTAGATTTTATGTATGAAGGTCCTCTAGGATAGGAAGTAGAATAATTTATATGATAGAAGTCGACATAAAGTGACATGAGGATGGTTAATAAATGACTCACCTGGGCAATGGCGTAATGATCCTAAAAGATTTACTTAGTGCGTCAAAGCTAATTATTTCTAACATACCCGTTTTCTTTATTACTATTTGAAACTAGATAAATAATTAGAAGTCTAAGTATCTAACTTTATTACGTAAACTATTGCTTAGTACCTATACTTAGTAACGCAATGCCACCTTAACCTACATTCTGTTATCAGCCTTCAGGTTTTTCTCTAGTTCATTACAACAAACTAAAATAACATTAGCTAGCAAGTTAATTAAGTGGAAATGGAATCCTTGTATTTCTATTTACTTAAACTTTTATTCATATAATTACATATTGATGTGATGTATGCGTAAAACAAATAAGTTGAATTAAATTATTAATGTGTATGTGAAGACTGTTGTTACTAAATATTATCTGTTGCCCGCAACTCCGTACCTGCAGAAAAACAAAACATAACCTATGTTACTCAGGGATAATGTAGCATTCTAATCTAATGGTGAAAGAATTTTTGAAATTGGTCTATTAGTTTTTGAGTTTATTCGTTATAAACATACAAAAATACAAATCTTTCCTCTTTATAATATTAGTGTAGATTACTGTTGAAATTTGATTGTTCCTTCTTTATTTCATGCCCGCTCAAAGAGCACAAGGGTGATTCTTCGAGCGTTTCAACCGCCTCATTTTTCGGGACACATTTTTGTAGAAGTGGCTGCAGATTCCGATTTTGTTTCTGGTTAGGTATCTAAGTTTACCGGACATCTAACAAATATCCGAAAACGGCATCAAAATATACGCCCAATTCTTTAAAAATATGTCCACGGAAATGAGGCGGTTGAAACGCTCAAAGAATCACCCACAACTGCAAAAAGCATAACTTTTTCTAAAGTGGTATGGTAAGTGGTGGTAATTGGGGAAACGGTGTGTCTATTAGAAGCTAGTGGGGAAACCCATTTAAAATGTCATATTAATTAAGTTTAACTTATTTTACATTGTTTTTTTAGGTACTGTGCCTTTATTTGTCAAAAGGCTATGTACAATATTTAAAGGAATAAAAGACATGGTGATTTAATACGGACCTAATGTCCCGTACAACTGTGACACGTTTGCATCGACAGTGGCATTGTTGTTACAATTATTTAATTTCGGTAATTTGATCACTAATACTCACCCATTCCATGATGGAATTATGAAAGTAAACAATTCTAGTCTCATTTGATTTAACTTATTATATGTAAATCTATGTAAACCTTAAGCAATGTATGTATAGGGTAGGATACAATGTCAAGAAGTTTACCTATCATAAGGGGAATCATAGGGACTTGATAGAAGAGTGTTGAGCTAACCCCATGTGCTTCTGTTTAGTCCACAAGAGTAAATACTCTGACCTAAAAATTGTTCTTGCTTATGATATCAGTGGACGTAGTTCTCCAATAAGTCCAAATAACTCGACATTGAAGAAATACACTTTAACAGGAGTAAGACCCATTAATTAAAATTAGAATTAGTAGGGGAAAACCAGTAATATAGAATATTGATTGGCTAGCGCCATTTATCAATGAATAATCTACAACAGTTACAACATACCTATTAGATAAAGCGAACGACTTAGAACTTGAAATGACATAATCAATAACAAAACATTAATTACATAGCTCATCTAATCACATGGGTGGCTAAACAATGTTTATAATTACCTGAATTGCTGTTGTTAAAAGTATGACATATATCTCTTGACCTTAAAAAGAGGAATTCTGGCCGAGGGGTGACATAGTTCGGCAATTTCGAGGCCTCCGTCTAGCTGACACCGCGAAAGTGTATTAGTAGTTATGTTAAAAGTTAGGAATATATTGTTATTTAAGGCTTAGGTTAGTCTGTAAGGATATGTAAATCCTTGTTGCCTGAAATATTTTGTTATATTGTGTAAAACTGTGTAAATGGCCTTTTGAGGCGGAATCAGTTCATGTGGAAAATATTATTTAAAAAACTAAACCAGTTTTAAGCAGGTAAAGCCGCAGGGCCCACAGTCAAAGGCCGGCATTACCTAAATAACTGATGTCAAATGAACCATGGTGCCCATACTACAGTACATAAAATCCCAGGATTTCTGGTAGGTACTAACTTATACCAAGTTAGTTGATGAAGTTGCAGATACTCCCTAAGTACTTACCACTTCAGGCACCATTTCCTATGTACTTAATCGCGAAGTGAAAGTGTGAAGTGAAACTATTTCCCTGGTTTAGTGATCACGCAGCACAATCAGTTTGAGGACGAATATTTATTTTTTGTCTACAATATTTTAGATAACGAAATAGGTAGGTAATAAATAACGAACGAAAAAGACCAGCAGCATATTATGTAATAGAAACCGAGGGTGGTTTATTTATCATTTAAAAGAAAAAGAAACATTGTTATTTCATCTGGTTTAATAAGCTAAAACGACAATGACGGCGCGGTTGGAATGCCGAAGACCCTGCTCTTTATTTCGATAAAAAATGCGGTACCGTTTCTTTCACCTTAAACCTAGTCCGATTTTTTACGATTTTTAATATGTTGTACATATTATGAAAAGGTCTGTACGTGTTCCTTTTCAAGAAAATGAGTTTTTAAAACGAATAAAAAAAACATAACGTAACTACAACATATTAAAAAATCATGGAAATCGGACTTGATGTAGGGTGAGAAACGTTACCTCACGGAGCTAAATTTCTAAATATATAAAATAATTACAGCTTTAAGCGACGCCTCACAAATCCTCTTAGGCTGGGTTTTATAAAGATCCGTTATATCTAATTTCGGTCAGGAATGTCAAAACTTGTATGAAGTTACTAAAATTTGATCTGACATATTAACTAACGGACCTTTATAAAACCGGCCATTAATCAACTCTTTTAACTATAGACTTGAGGAAATAAATTCGCACCGTGCGACTCGCACGTCATTGTTTGTTATGCACGCATCAGCTATAGTTTCCAGTGCGTAAATAAAAAAAAACTAATAATATTTACATTACAAGTCTCAAGTCTAGCGTAATACCCACACATGAATGACATTATGACATAACGCTGACAATACATGGTGCATTATAGAACTGAGCTCATTTACGCGCTCAGTGGGTCAATCACTTGGTGCGTAGCATTTTATAAGCTGAACTCCGTGTTTATTCAACACTCAATACTGTTTCTTTTATGAATGAAGATATAAGAGGTTAGTAAAGGGTTTTTTTTTCATGACTACCTTGTTGGGATTTTGTCTTGTGCCATTTATTAGACGAATTATAGATAAGATAAGATAAGCATTTATTGTCAAACTGTATACAATTCCATATTAAAATCACGAGATTAATTCGTTCTAACAGTTTGCCTATTTCGCACGTGCAATAATAACCTTACATCTAAAATAATTATTATTATTTAATGGTGATTATTATTTACGTCCTTAATATTTGAGTAGCTTAGTTTTTATTTTAATTTAAATAAGTTTGAATATTAACAAGCTAATTTATTAATTCACCTACTTGTCTACTGCTACCATAATAATTTTAAGGCGCAAATACACTGAAGGCGGAGGCGGCGCGTTCCCGTACTGAAAAGCGTTTTCAAAGCGAGGTTGATTTTAGTATAGAAACGCGCCTGCCCCGCCGGTTGAGTGTGGATTTTTAATTAAAGATCAGATCTTTCAAATTATATTAAAGGTAATTTATTAGTTAATTGACATGGTTGACCTCCTGAGACTCCGGTTGAATATTTATGTATCCTTTATAAATTTCAAGTGTCATATTTCTATTGAAAGGAAGAAAAGCGAGAAATATAATTTATTTGACACACAGGTTAAAGAACTTAACTAATAATCAAATGACAAATTGTAAGATTACCTACATCAAATTCTTATCTAAATGAACATTCCTGTTAATTAACATAATGCAGTTAGTTATTTCACATTTTCTAGGGTAATCGCTTATTAAAACACTATGCTCCTTAAGTTTGGTAGTTATACTGTTTGAAACAATAAGTATTTTTGCATTGCTAATAACCTCGCACACGTTCAACGTAGATAATAAAGGTTTTATTGCCAATTAACTACGTGCTAGAATGCGGTTTTATTATTTAATAGAACTTATAACATCTCAATGGCTTCTTAACCTCCCTGAGAATTTATAATAGTCTTGTCTCTTAACCAAAGTATTTTAGTGTCATGAAGCGCATTAAACTTCCGCCTCCTTTCATATGACTAAGACCTAGTACATCATCTTAAATAATTTTCGTTATACAAACATCTCCTTATCAGATAACGTTAATTCACGTCTGAAACTTACTCTAACACCTTTTTAATAAAATATAACTCAGAATAAAGGTGTCGTCATACGATCCTTGGAGTTGTATGTTTCCGGAGCACTACCGCTGCGTGATGTGAACCAGTTGGGACGCTGACAGATTGTCAACGTTTTACGAATGGGTTGTCGGTTTGTGAATTACAAACCACCAACAACTGATAAATATCAGGGGACATTCTCACACAAATTGACCTAGTCCCAATACTAAGCTCTAGCTTGTGCTATGAATACTAGACAACGATAAACATTCCTACTAATATAGAGAAATAGGTACATACCTACTTCAATACGTAGAGAACATCCAAGACTCTTGAACTATACTCGCGCTCATCACACAAAGATTCGTCCTTTCCGGCATTTGAACCCGGGACCGTTAACTACGTAGGCAGGATCACCACCAACATGGCCAACGTATCGAAATAACAATTAAAAAGATAAAAACCCCCGATATAACGGCGACTTCATCTTTTAGAGCCGATTTATTTAAAACGGCCCAAACAAATTTTAATTAACCTAGCTAAGAACCATCCGTATTAAACTAGCTTTCTTTAAAAGAAAACCGCATCCAAATCGGTCTCATAGAACCGTGAATGTAAAAGTGACCTTATTTCTTAACATAGGGGGTTAAATCTGCTTTGACTATAAAATTGCACATGCGGCCTTTTTATCTAGAAGGGCAGAACGGTAAAATGTTGCCGCCAACGGCAAAAATAAATCTTAGCATTAGGGTACAACTTACGGAACATTACCCTAAAGAGTTACAGGTAGAACGTAAAACGTATTCTGTAATCAATGCCTCAAGGTCAGCCTTATCGGTTGATGAGGTCAGTGGGAAATGTATCTCCATTAGAGTAACGCTTTTATCGGTTATCGAGTGTACGCAATCTGATACATGAATGATAGTACCCAGCGACATGATGACATGGACCGTTACAATGGAACGTAGGTACAGTCAAAAGCACATAATTATCTAAAGACATCGCGCCAAATCTATGTAAATTTAGACCGTATTATCGGTGGCTTAGGGGCGTGTAGATACACGTGCGAGCAAAACAATTGCATCACTTTGCATTTTTTCATGTCCACCCAATATCATTATACATTTTACCCGAATTAGAAAATTATAGTCTGGAAAATACTGCGCCGTAAGAGACGACTAAGGGACTAAAGGCTGTGTAGTGCTGTTAGGCGATGGGTTTGCAACCTGTCACTAAAACACTGGATAACATCTTAGCCCTGGTTGTGCAAAATGTGGGCACAGAATTATCAACAAGTTTTTGGAGTTTTTGGTGAGTCTGTGGCTCTGCCTACCCCACTCTGGGAATGAAGGCGTGGGTTTATGTTTTAAATACTGCGCCGATTTCCTTTTTGTTTGTTTACTTTTTGTAAAGCTTATTAATTTTAAAAGAAACATAATTAAGTTTTAGTTTTTCAGAAAGAAAAGCCGGTTTATAAAGATAATTGACGCCTTGGGAATGTATGTCGTTGACTGTACCTTAGTGACTTCTAGTCTACGAGATCGGAGATTAAGCCGTTTGATGGGTCGACCGTAGACAGCTGACTGGCTACCACTACTTAATCTTTGTCGCTTGTCACTTAGTGATATTTCGTTGAGGATTAACTCGGGGAAAATGAACTCAGAAGTCGGGGGCAAACTATGCTAGCCGTCCTAATGCCGTTTGTACCTCGTAAGTCTCGAGTCACATGTATGCACCAATTTAGATATATTTATTTACTGTGAAAGCTACTGGCATTAAGAATGAAGGGTAACATCGTAGCTAGAGTGCAGCTAGACAGCCGAGACAGATAGTGCGATATCTTTATCAATATCGATATCTAGCTCGATAAAACGTATTTCAAAAGCAATGACGTAGAAGGTGGAAGAAGGGGTGCAAATTAGGGAGGTTTATGTCCAGCCGAGGAAGTAATGTCAGAAGCTCATCGACCGTTATTTAGAACGCGTGCCAACGCAATGAACGTGTAACGATTCAAATTTGGATGACAAAAATATCACCTGAACAAAGAGCTAATGATCTTCAATTCTTCATTCTAGTTAATACGTACAATTATAGTAGGTAATGTACCTGCCTATTTCAGCCACACTTCCAAATTGGCGTAGCTTTTTTAATTGCGAAACTGCTTCTTAGAATAAATAAAGGTTAAAACAGGTATCACGAAGAAACAACGAAATATTTAAACTTTTTTAATTACGCCACATTACTAGCAACACCGCAGCCGCAATCGCTTGCTCAATTTGAGGTTGAATAGCCGAATACCTAGTCAGCAATGTTGGACATTACCGAGGTCTTAGCATTGTTTATATTACCAAATATTGGCTTTGCGCCAACCGCATTATTACGTATATGCCCAGAGATATGTGATAAGGCTCACCACGCTTTAGCAGAAAAAATGCCATACATTACTATCTGTTAATATGTAGATAAAGATCATTGATCTCCCGTTCTCCTTGCCGATGAACAGATTGTTATCGATCGCGTTTGATCGGTTTGATGTGTGAACGCTTGATCGACTTCGGCCGATTTATTAATATATCGATGGTATCAATCTTCGTTTCAGATTGGTAACAGTGTACGGTTGTTGATTATTGGTTTATAATCATTGGCTTATTAAAATGCTAAATAAAATGTAAGGTGGAGCCAAAAAAGCGGCCTATTACTTTTGTGTCGAGATGGTCAGAATACCAGCGGAAGCGGGGCGGCGCATTTGCTCAGATAATCTTCATCAGAATAGCTGAACCCTAAACATACTTTATCTACACTCATATCATAAGTCCTCTATAATGCGTTCAGAATCCGTAGACAATGACCAGCATTACAAGATACAATATGTTTTCTTATCTGTAGCTGTAATGAAAAGTTAAAATTACGATACAACTTTTGATAAAGTAATGTTGTTCAAATTTGGAACATCTTCCAAAACCAACACAATTCAAACAGGGGGCCAATTCTAGTATCAATTAAACGTCGACTCTGTATATTTTGAGTAAAGTGTCGTACGCCATTTTGATTTCGAATGACATTAGAATAGGGACTTTGTTAGTTTATCTATGATTTAAAAAAAAACATTCATATTCGTGACACAGGTTAATAGCTTTGCCGCCATTTTGTTTGTTTTGCCGCCTACTGAACGCATCTTAGAGTACTTATAATATGTGTGTAGATAAAGTAATGTATGCAACTGTACATAATTAGGCCTTAAAACACTCGTGTGATCTTATTATGAAACTCGCCTTCAGCTCGTTTCATAAAACCACACTCGTATATTAAGGACCCTCTTTATGTATCAGTTACATAATAGTTATTTATGTAACTGGTACATAATGAAGCCTCTTAAGGTACGAGAGCCGAGGTTAGAGCGCGAGCTTGCGAGCGCTCTAATTACAGGCACGAGTACCTTAAGAGCTAATTATGAACCGTTGCATACACAACTTTTTCTACAAGCTTAAAATGATAATGATAAAAATAAACAATCGCTAACTTTTCTCGTATACTTTACTCGATTTTTCTGCTAACAAATTACTTGTCATCAAAGACATTTTCACTATTCCGATGCGCGATAATAATTTGTGAATTTTATTGATAAATGTAAACAAATTTCATGCGAATTTTAATAGATACTAAAAACAGTTCTATCAAATTATCATAAACAAGTTGGAATGCCAAACGAAACGCCATTTTGTTGATATCCATATTGAACGTAACCATGGTAACCAAATAACAAATCGATGGATATTAACCATCTATTTTTAGTAAGAATTGAATAAAAATGTTATTTTAAACACATAATTACTCATAAAATTAATTTTGTTTTTAATATACGTAATTGTTATTGGTGTTAAATGTTTTAACGGTTTATTATACAAATTATTAGGATGTCAAGTGTTAACTAAACGCCAAGACCGATATCCGGAATGACCGTTACCATGGTAATAACAATGCTATAATAAATTATAGAACTGTTATTACCATGGCAACGCTCATTATAGAATTGTTTTTACGCTTCGGTTACGCTATAGGTGGTATTCTGACACCATTAACGATATCAATATTAGCGGTTTATAGTACGCGAGTAGAAAAAATACTATTATATACGTTTTTGACATTACTCGCGTGGAATTCATCTTTTGTTATTCCCTTGCCGGTCAGTATGAAATAGGCAAAGATTCGACCACAATTTCACCTGTTTAATGCCTCCTTACATAATGCTCATTCGCTTTCTGATTGGTATCCAGGTTAGAATGTCCAGAGAAAACGCCCGCAGCAAGGAAGTGTGTCACTTACCGGCCAACCAACCTTCTGTTGCTCCGTTTCGTTCGACCTCAAAAGAAAAACAAACATTAACCCTTTTGCCAGACATACGTTCAAGCACCGTAGGTGGTCCCTTTTCATTAAAGCTACTGAATTGAAAGGTATACTTAACCACGGCTCAGTATTCGTTGGTAATGACCCATAACACCCTACTCCTGTACGCAAATAGTTTGTTGTTCAAAAGTCATAATCTCGACATCTCTGTTGCGAAACGAGGCCCCAACTTAGAGATGGCCCGAAGAACTGGTTCAGTGCCAGGTTATTTTATTTCTAAACAAATTGGAGCTGTTATAGTTTTTGTTGAAAGTTTTTGGCAATTTGTCAGTTAATCGCGATTATCGTTGTGGAAGTTCTAACGGAAGGGTTTTAGGGTTTCTACTGTGGGTTATTTTATCACGAGAGACGGACTATTAACTTCGGACTGGTACAAATATTTTACTAGACGAAGAAGAAGTAATGACTTGATTTGATTTTTTGCACATACTTGTACATGGATAGAGAGAGTGATGTTTTTTTTATCTCTTATCTTTCCCACGGCAGGGAAAAGGCCTTTTGAAAACTGGGAAAGAGAGGGATGTGGAGTAAAATATCTGGAAAGGTTCCCGAGGTGACAAACACGCTCTCGGATTCGCGACTTACGAGTAAATCCAGCGTTGAACATTTTGAACATAAAGCATCAGCATTGCTGTCTGGTATTCAAATAACTTAGAAATTCTCAACCCATTTAACCCGAAACTTTCCAGACAGTTTTCTTGGCTTCTTGGAAGTGTTACAAGCTACAATAAGTTGCAAAGAAAATCCGTCTGCCTCAATTTAACAACACCCAGTGCTTACAAGTATTGCTTTTTTACCTCACCAGTTCCAAAAGGCCCTTTTTTGTCGCTCAAACTCTATATGTGGTGTGAACCCATATCGAAGTCGTATATTAGAGAGCATTCCCTAAGTCGTAACATAACGCATTTTCTTGAGCCTTTAGTTAGGTATTGGCTTAGCGTCGATGCAGGATAGGATAAGCTGACTGGACGAGAGTAAAACTGAATTAGGATCCGAAATTGATTGATCTCTCTTATTTAAGATCCAGAAATATATCATAAACCCAATGTCATGTGAGTGTGTGTGATGGATGAGATTCCAAAAAAAGTTTCTAAGTTTTTGATTTGAAAACAAATTACGTAGGCCGTTATACTCGACAAAAATCCAGAAATGTAATAAAAATGTATTGTGCCGCTGTGTCTCTATAGACTGAATCTGAATGTAATCCTTGGATTAGCAGGATCAATAGAATTTCATAAATATAACTTCCTAGAGTTTGGTGGAAATCAACCTCTCGTGGTGTAGGAACTAACGTGTTTGTCCTAAAGCAGTTTTACGGCCGAGCTGAGTGTGGACGAGCTAATCAGGGCACGACGCCTACTCTTTCATACCGCTCACTGTAGTATCTCGGGCTGCGGATTGGGATTCACTTGGCCTTTAATCTACACCGGGTTTTGTTTGAGTCATGGACGGAACTGACGCCTTTTTTTTACTTCATAGTTTTTATTTATCATCACTTTTGATGAGTTCAAATTCATTGGGTTTCAATGTTCAGCCTAGTTTGAAATCCTCCGTGGAGTCCGGATACTGGTTTATTTGCAACTATGTGACTTCTGTAAATAATTTTTTTTTTCTTATTATTAGGCTGAAATTGGAAAAATTATGTACAAACCGATGATCTGGGGAGTCAGAAGATGGCAACATTGGCAACACGATCTTCATTGTACTTGAGGGTTTACGTTTTGGACTATTTCGTTTTTAGTGTAGAAAAGCAGCTTCTGAATTCCACTAGATTTCTGTGGTATTTTTTCCTTCTAAAATTAAAAGGCGATAGGAGTACGAAGTCCATATGCTCATACTGCCTTTTAGTTGAGAACGGCAGAATTACTTTTTTACGTATTCTTAAACGCGCAATTATTTCGTTAAAATAGGATAGCTACATTGCTTTGGTCTAGCGCTTGCATTCGTTTGTAGAAGCATGGACAAATAGCTGACAATCGCAAAGTTTTAACAAAGGATTTGTCGAGAAAATTGGAATATGACTTTCATTGGATTTGCAAAAGTTAGGCCTCTAGTGTTAATTTCTTTTAATGTTTCGTTATGACACTCGCCGTAGCTCGTAGAGCACTAACATGACCTAGATAATCAGACCGTGTAAGAGTGCGCTTATCTCAAATGAGAATCTTTAGCTTAATTTTAAGATTTAAAAAACGTATGAAATTGCTCTTTATACTTAGTAAATTTTAGAGGCTAACGTTGGTCTAACACTGCTTTTTACGTCCATGGTCATAATTTGGCTCATTCTTAATATTACCTTTATCAGTTCCTAGAAAGGAACTTCTTCTTTCCAATCATCATCGTTTCAGCCGAAAGACGTCTAACGCTGGACATAGGCCTTACCCAATACAGTTCCTTTGAATATTATAGAGGAACTACTATAATTGACAAAAAAATTGGTAAATGGAAAGAAACGAAGAAAATAACATGAAATATCTCAATAGTTACTGCTGGGAGAAAAGTGTCAGTAAAAGCAACTGTCATAGGGGCTGCTGGGAATAAAATAAACGCATAGTTTAAATGGATTTATTACGCACAATGCGTTAGCACACTCAGTGCCAAAAACTCTATATGAAGCCTATTTTCTATCAAGTTAAGCAAGTCCAGTGCTGAATATTGTTAACGTAATCCTCCACAGGTGTGGGCTGGTCTGGCCTATTTAAGTGCACATAATGCATTTTATTGGCTATTACGCAGCAATGGCTACAGATTGATCTAGGATTGATGGCATCATCATCCGTTTATGCTTTTCTAGGTCGTTCCTTGTCAACACATTCTTAGATTGAATTGAAAACACGCTGTTGTTAGGGCCTGATAGCAAGATGAATGATCATGTACAACCATACAAACTTTTTACGAAGAGGGGACGTACTAAAAGGTTCTACAGTGGTACCCGAATCTATTTTCCTGACTGTACATATATCAATAGTTTCATTGACGCTATAATTTCGCTGCATTGCGTGGAAAATGAAATGGATTTCTTTTACACTGCAATTAGGTCGCACGGCCTTATTACGTGTTTGAATCTACCAGCCAAAGACTGGCATCTACTGAGAGAAAAGCGGCGGTTATTACTTTTTCACGACACGGATCGAAAATATCGCGAAAGATGATCGATCTGGGTTGGGGCTACAAAACAGCACTTATATGAACAGGACAAGAATATTTTCGAGGGCCAGATTACTAATTGCTTGAAACCTGAGCATCAATTAAAATGAATTCAGTTAACTTTTGTATAGCGCCATTAAATAAAATTTACTAACATACATCATTTTGTTTCATAAAATATTAGATGTATATTTGGTAACTCATAACATAGATTAGATAGGTACACAGATTCAAAATATATCAATAGTTTTGTAAATGACATTCAAGATGAAATTACTTTAGATGTCAAATACAAATACAATATGACATTGACAGTTTCATCTCGAATATAAATTCCTGGGCCCTGATATTTAAAAAGATGAAATAAAACAAACTTTACCCATGATGGGAAACTGTTACTTAATTTCAAAATACCTATACTTACTGCTTAATTTAAGTCATGAAAGAGAAAAGTAGATTTCAAACATGAATCGTCTTGTGAATCTTGTGATACAGCCATAATTTCACCAAGAATTATTCTCGCAACGGCAAAATAAATGGTAAATAATTTTCCGCTTGAGAAATCTTAGAAATAAGCTGTATAAGTCTACGTTAACTTAATTGCATACGAAGCCCAAGAAAAATCAAAATCTCTGTCACGTGTTGCTTGCGTATTTCAATAAACTTTCGAGGTCGCCAAAGCCACGTGACGTTATGAATCGTTTGTTCTTTTAATAAAATTGTGTATGTTAAAATGTGAAGAAGTAAAATATTCCTATTAAACGTGAATATTTTTCGTTATATTTCCTCGCAGTAGTTGTGAAAAGCACTATGTCGGGCTCAACTCCGTTTCGACCCTTTATTATGACTCGTCCATAAATTGCGTATTTTCCAGTCTCGGCGACAATGTAATATTTCTCAGCCTTCAGGCGTGTGATTCTCTCAAAAACGGCGACCGGTCGGCGGTCGGCGTATAAGGCTGCCTAATTGAGAATGCACGCGCTAAAATGTGTTTTGTTCGCTCTGACGGGACTACTTAAACTCGCCGCTGCGATTTCGCTCGTTCGTCCGACCGACCGCCGTTTTTGAGAGAATAACACCCCAGTCGTAAGGCTTAAAGGTTAGTGTCTATTCCGAATGGCAGCATCGTTTTTTTTTCAATCACGTAGCAAAAACGAGCCTTCTCTTTTCCCAAAGGCTGACAGTGACAGCGCACCTGCGATTCCTCTGGTGTAGCGGGTGTTCATGGGTCGCTATGATATCAGTCCCCATCAGGTGACTCGCACGCTCCTCTGTCTTCTTTTTCAATTAAAAAAAAACTACCCTAGCCTGAGGCTGTATTATACTCGGTAAAGCAATATTGCTTATGACACGTTATCGTATTGTTTCTCGGTCGCCATTAATATCAAGTAAATAACGGAGTTTCTCGGTCTTTTAGATTGTAATCGGTCGTAAATCTCTCAATTCGATTAATTGCGACACACTCGTGGCCTCGTTAAGACTGTTTGTTGTCTAGACTGAGCTATAGAAATGTCTTGAGAGGCAGGAAAATTAAAAAGCTGACAAGCACTGTTCGGGTAAAAAATACAGTTCTTGCAATTTAGCTCTGGAATTTGTATAATTGCTTAATTATGTATCTGCATAAGCTTATGAGCTTATCTTGTGGCCATTTATTGTTTTATAAGTGAGAGTTAGTCCTTAGATTCCACTTTATCTTTGTCTATCTATACGTCTTATTTCTGATGCATCTGGTTTCGGCGCCGACAGCATCAAACAGTATCATATTTTGATCCATTAAATAGGCAAGTACAAATAAAAAAAAAAAATGGCTTGAAGTCGTCAATGTCATTAGAGAGGTCAAATCATTTGTAACTTATAGGAAACTCAACGTTATTGTTGCAGAATGTCAGATTGACTTTGGATCTAACGTGGGTCCCAAATTCAACTTATTTTTATTTTTGTTGCATCGTATAAACAGTTGCGATCGGTTTTATTAATACGGCGGACAGTCTACAGTTTCCACGTATATTGAAAATGAAAATGATCTGGTCTACACACCCCGTGCCATAGTCCTTGCGGCAATCAGCGCGCGACCGGCCGTTCCCTTTCGACGTTCACTCGGATATTGTTACGCTTCCGTCGCCGGCGCCGCGTGACTCCGCGTGAGCCGCGCGATCCGCGCGAGCGTGACACACTTGCCTCGCCGACCATTGTTGCCTTAGGTAATGGTTGTGGTTTGCTTCTGTTTTTGGGACATGCGTTTTTAAGGGCTTTGCTTGCTTCGTTCGTTGCTTTTTACTTTTAGGCTGTCGGAATTTAATTCAGTTGAAATTTTGCATGCGCATGAAAGACTTATTAAGTTTGCTATGAGCTGGGTGGCTGCGGGAATAAATACTTCTGCTAATCTTAAAAATAGTATTATTTACTGCGTTTAAGTATATCCGAGTACTAGAAACAGCTTGCAAGATTTGGGCCAAACATGTTGAAAAGACGTTAAATATGACCCTCCTGACGCAGTTGTATAAATGTAAGTCGATCTTCAGTCAATATACCTAACCCTCTGACTTTAAACTTTATATTGTTTTAAAAATAAAGCAACAGATTGTAAATTGAACGTGAGCTTGTGCCTTAAATTATTGGGATATTTCACGATATTTTTTTTCTTGAGCAAAGCAAAGAACGAATCTCGTACAGGTGAATAATTTACCGATTTTCATATAGGAAAAGCGATGTTTGTTATAAACGCCTCTTTTTAAAGTTGCAAAGTAAAACCTAAGTAAGTTAAGTTGGAGAGTCTTCGATCCACACTCCACGCCCATTAGGGCTTGATGTCGTGAAGTTTTAACGAAGACACTTCAGTAACGAGGGAGGCGTGTATAATACATACACTTAAGTTTTAAAAGGTCTACGTTTGATAATGTATTAAATATTTAGGTATTATTGCTTAGTTATTTGTGCGTAGGAAGAATATAGGGTAGCTTTTTCTTCTTTATTACACAATTACTCATTAAAAGTCTCAGAAATACATAGTCTATTAAAAATAATAATCCTTAAGGCTATTTTGTTGTTTACAACGTTGGTATAATAACTGCAATTTAAATAAAAAAAATTTTTTTCTTTTTACCTATAAATATTACGGACAGTTTCTCTTTGTGTGCGATTCTTACCACCTGGGGCACGTTTTATAAAGCTACAAGTTACAATTTTACAGGTCTAAATTGGCAACACTGCTCAAATGGCTAGTCGGTATTGGTCGAGGTTGTGTCAAGTGGAAACTTGTAACCTGTAAATTGTAATTTGTAGTTTTATAAAACAGGCCCCTTAAATAAAATAGTAAGCAATTATATATTTTAAACTCTGTATTTAATTTAAACAGAAGGAGGTCTGCTTGTACAATAGAATCCCGGCTGTTTGCTCAAGTCGTTATCGAAGACCCCGCCGAGATCCCACAGTGAGTAATTAATACGAACTTGGGCAAGTTACATTATTCCGGCGTAATAGATTCGACAATTTAGTTACAGGAACACGTGGAGATAGTGATGGGAACTGTGGAAGAGTTTCAATGTTAATGTAATGGCTGATTTACATTGGTCCAGCAAAAGCCAGTAGAAGTACATTGACGAGTTGGTTTTCACGTTTAAGGCGAGAGCTATTGTAACGATGCAATGTATTTCTACTGGCATGCTTTTGCTGGACCAATGTAAATCAGGCATAATTGACGTATAATGACGGTAATCCGCGCTCTGATGCAGGCAACATTACCGAATGTAGGTAAAGTGAGCAAACTTTTGTTTACGTGTAATTAACTATCAATACATACCTTCTCCCTCACTGACTGACTGACACCGCTCAGCCTAAAGCGCTGAACCTAGGGACTTGACATCGGAAGAGAATGTTCCTTGAATATCCTAGAAAGTGCACTGAGAAAGGATTTAAAGCGGTCGGTTGTTTTATGCGGTAAACGCTTTAAAAGCGATGCATTTGACGCACAATTTTTAAAACCGCGTAATACAATGTTTGGTAATTTGATTATCTTATGTAAAAGGATGTGCGTCAAACGCATCGCGTTTAACGTAGCGTTTAACACATAAAACAACCGAGCGCTTTAGGAAAATCGTCCCCTAAAGGGAAGTAATAGAGAGAGTAGCGGGAAATGTGGCATAGTCTAGCTTATTGATAAATACAAACTAAATCAATTCGATTTTTAAAAAGCGTGATTTTCTTTTTTTTTTTTATATTCGTTAGTAAGTTACTTCTAATAGTAATAGTAGTGTGTGCGTTAGTGGTAGGTAGGAGATCGGATGATCGCTCGCGTACCTTAATTCATTGCTGAATTATTGGAGGTGCCATTGAATCGAAGTGCCAGATTATCGTGATTGTACTGTACTTAAATAAAAGTCGGGAACGTGATGTAATTTATAGTGTTTTCTGTCGACTTTGTTCGCGTTTTCTTTTGGTATTCCACTCGGATCTGGCGTATTGCCCGAATTCTTCTATACTTATTTGACAAGTTCTGGATATATCAGTTTACTTTGTTGCGCATATATTTAGCTTATTCGTAAGTGAGAAATTATATAGATCTAAGACCTCTTTCTTCAAGTACCATCTTTTGTGTTATATGAAGCCCACATATCTACTGTAAAAACAACATACCCGTTCAAATACAATATGCAAAATGATATCAAACTCTAACTTCATTATTATTGCATGCATGTAACCTCTTTTTAAGTTAATAAGTTTGTATAGTTTTAACCTATAATTAATTGTGCAATTAACTCTATTTTCATGTAATACACTATAAAAATTGTAACAACTGTTGGTGTACCATAATAGTTATTTATGTGACTGGTGCATAATGAGAGGCATTATACACGAGTGTGGTTTTATGAAACGAGCCGTAAGGCGAGTTTCATAATAAGATCACACGAGTGTTTTAATGCCTAATTATGCGTACAGTCGCATACATAACTTTATCTACATACATATCATAAGTTTTCTACAATATGTGACAAACCTGTATCCGTCGTTACCCTGCATCTTAATGTTCACATTAAAGTGCAGGTCACTTATACTGTAAAGTGAACATTAAGATGCAACTACAGCAATAACTGAAACTTTAATGACATGTAATACTTTAATGTTAACATTACAGTACAACCACAGATACAGGTAACATAATGTAGGGCATTTGCTTATCGCTTCTGAACATATTATATTGAAATTATGATATGGATGTAGATAAATAAATAAATAAAGCACTGAGTGAAATGCTTATATGCCTTGCCGGCACTAAATGCATGATGGTGGGATCCAATTTTGTAATATTAATACCTTAAATATAGATTTAACGTGTTATTACTTACCCTCATAACATATTACCATGCTACTATTTTAGAGATACGCGCAAAACTGTTAATAACGGGTGGAATGCGTTTGAGATTTTGCTGAAACTGCTACGTAAAGAGATCAAAAGAGATAAACCCGCTCATGTTGCTTTGATGATATAATATTTTATTTATATTATAAACTGCATTTTTAAGACACGGTAAAATAATACGTCATCATGATAGTAACAAGGACTAAATTAATGCAAGACTTAATAAAATGTCTGTCTATACCTATTATTATAACTTCTTTATTCCTTTTTTCCGCCCTGAGCAGTTTTATTTATCTATCATGTTATTTTCCTTTCAAAGGATAACATCTATCAAGATGGCTTGAGTAGGGGTTTATTTTCAAAGACGTCACATGTTCATTCCATTAAAAATCATTTTTGTATATAATTGTTTACTTTTGAAGTAACAAGATCTATTTGTATGTCGTCGATTCGTTCTGGTCGATCTATCATCCCGACGAGTCATCAATCTGATCTTCGTCTAAGAGATCTGTCAACAAAAGTGCGAAGCGTTTGCCTTTCCAAATAAAGGGCCAGATGTCCACAACACCAATACATACGTGTAATAACCTAATAACTAAACTTTTGTGTACAAAATCTTAAACAACGTTATCAAAAGGGTTTGCGTACTTTGTGAAAATTGTGAAACAATAACGGAGTCGAGTTCCAATCAGGGATTTCTAAGTAAGAAAATTGATCTATGTTAGTTAAGCATGTATATTTTTTTTATCATCGCCATGTTACCGTAGTTCTTGGAAAATTTGTCTAAGATAACTCCCTGATTCTATTCATGTACACTGCATCCTTCCCTCTTGTCGTTTCACAGGTTAATTTGATCGTTAATACCCTCCTCGCCCTCCTCGGAAATCTATTTATCGGTAACCGGAACAACATCCGTTCAGTAGTTTCTAAAATAAGGAAGAAGACAGTGCGATCGAGTATTTCCTTTTACCGCTTGTATTTTACTTAGAAACGATTCCGATTGAAGCTAGGACGAGAAGTATTGCGTAACCTATATAAAGCGTCCAGAAAGTACTGAAAAAATAAACTGTGACCCATTGGAAGAGAACGGTTATCTTCAAGTTTACGAGTTCGTTGAACCTAGAATCGAACTTCCTTGAAACGTGCCGCTTCAACTCCAACTGATAAAACGTTCAGGCTTCCCAGTTACTTGCTGCACTTCATTTGCGGTCTGAATTATGTCCCTTACATACCCGGGGGAATGAGTTGGGTGATTGTTTCCCCAAAATGCTTGGGTGTGAGCTTGTTCAATCTTAATTCAATCATGTTTTTACGGTTTAGGTCGGAAATATTGCGTGCCTTCACTATGCCGGTTTGCCACATGTTTATAACAAAACTTAAGGCCAACATGTGTCGGAGATTTAAACAGTTTATCACTTGGGTATTAGTTACTCTCCTCGTGCCTTGTGCAAATAATATCTTTCCTTGTTATTTGAATAGAAGTAACTGAGATTTCTCAATGGCTAGCAAGTTGTGTTTTTCACTTCTTGCTTAATGCGTCATTATCTACACAATCTAGTTATAAAGGGAAATCCAACAGATAACCAAGTCGCGGTCAACATAGCCTTTGAAAACCAGGACGTTTTGTTGGCAACTGATTAATTACTACCGAAAAGTAAATAGAACAGTCGCAATCCTTTGTAGAACTGGCTTCAAAGCCGGAAGATCACAAGATCCTAAATCAGTC